>CM065382.1:14225000-14825000 GCA_033060915.1 Euryodendron excelsum
CTCTGGGTGTTGTAGGCAGTCTTTATCTGGCTGAACTCTGGTGGAAGGCTATTAAGAGCATGATGGACAATGAAATCATCAGGGAGGGTAACATTCAGACCTCTAAGTTTGGATTGGAGAAAAATAAGTTTCAAGACATATTCCCTTACCCCACTCTGGCTGTCATACCTCAAACTCGTGAGTTCATTCATCAGGGCTCTAGTCTCAGCCTTGCTGGATACTTGATATCTTTGTCCTATAGCCTCAAATAGTACTTTGGCATTGTTAGTCTCAGGCAGGCCAGTCAATAGGTGCTCAGGAATGGATCTCTTAATCGCTATGAGACTGAGCCGATTAGATCTGTCCCACTTTGCATATAACTCCTTCTCGAAAACAGAACTAGTATCAGTGATTGCAGCAGGTTCAGGTTCCCTCAAGGCCAAATCTAGATCAACAATACCCAAGGCAAACTCTATATCCTGCTTCCACTTATTAAAGTTTGAACCATTCAACAGCACAACGGTAGTGTTATTGTTGTTAATTGCAAAGGAAACTGTCATGGCAACAAAAGAGGCAACATATCAGTAGAATGAGGGCAGTAATTATATCAAGTATAAATAATAGGGATGTCTCGGTGCATCATTGCCGTCTCCCCTTTGGGCAGAGAGTGCAACATACTATGAGGTCCCTCCCAGCCAGCCACCATATGAGATTGCCCAAGTACTTGAAAAAATAGTCCCCTTTGGGCAGACATGTATTTCAAAAGTTAGGCACTCTCGGATCAGCTGCTGAATCACATCCCTGTCATTAAAGCACACAATAACCCCTTTTGGACAGGCGATTGTCTACAATAACACAATGGACACAGTCATATACCATATGCAAGAAAATCAGATTTAATGAGTGTACTCCTTTGGGCAGTAGCACCCATTTCAATCTAAAGTTCTTGTCATGACACTACTTGATGTAAAAGTGCCCTGTATCACATCCAAGCATATAAAAAATGCTTGCAATCACATCCTTATGGGCACATAGCCAAAAGTACCCAGTGATCATATATTTATCGCCTAAGCCATGTAATAAAATCATATTTTGCAATTTTCAACATAAAATGACGATTTTAGGCACCTAAAAGGACTTACGGGATAGAGTATAGTTTTTAGGGACTTAACTAGGGAGAGTACACACTACCAATAGATTTAGAAGGTTGAAAACAAGTTATTTATAGCAAATTACCCAAGATGTACACACGGTTTTCAAGAAAACGCAAAAAAACCCCTAAAAAGAGCCAAAAACGAACTCTAAATAGCAATTATTATTTTATGTATCAAACCAGAGAGAGTACAATATTCCATGATGTTTAAAGAGTTGAAAACATGTTACCTATAAAAAATCTTCAAAAAATTGCGCACGGTTTTTGAGAAAATACAAAAAAATGTACTTTTTTAGCCTAAAAAAATACCAAATAGTCTGTAAAAATTCTGGAAAAATAATATTTAGAATCTTCAATCCAAGAGGAACATTTTTCGTTTTTTGATAGACCCCAAAATCTGTCTCACGCGCCCACACTTTTCATAGGCCGAGAGTAGGCTTTGTTTGGCCTCCCTTGACCCATCTGGGTCATCTTCCTTACCCGCGGGGTCAAACCCGACCCGGATTTCTACAAAACAAACCCGGTTCGCTGGAAATTGATTTTCAGCCCGATTTTCACCCCAAATTCGACATTTTAAGCAAGATTTTTGCTATTTTACTACACATACAAGGTCTTTAAACATCAACAAACATGTTTATGATAATTTTAAGGTAAAAAACGCATGATTTTAGGGTTTCCAAGAACCCTAGATTCGGCCATGGCGGCTAGGGTTTCAAAACTCGATTTTTCTTGCACAAAACTTATACTAACAGATTCGTATGCCATACAGTAACAAGAATATGTAATATATCACAAGGATATGCATGAAAAACATCATATTCAATAATTTTAAAAGAAATTTCAAGTTTTTTCACCCGAAACTTTAAAAAATCATAACTTTCTCTACGAATAGAGTTAGGTTACGATCTTTATATCAAAACGTTCGTTGTTCAGAGAGGAACAAAAGCCCTTTATTGATTTTCTGAAAAGAAGTCATGTATTGTTCAGATTAAATCATGCAAGATTCGGGTTTAATAACTCATAATCGAGTTTAACAAGTTCAAATCACACAGTAAGTCCCTAATCCACATATATTAGGCTCTGATGCCACATGTAAACTTCAAAACAGATTATAATATTGACCTAAATTATATGCGAATATAGGAACTTAACAGGAAACAAAGCTGAATGCGAAAACTTACCTGTTTGCTCTATGGTTTCATGAATTTCTTTGGAGCAGCGATTAATCTTGAACAAGGCTTCTTGGAGGTTGGTCTTCCTCTCTGTACCCACTACTGTATGACGGAATTTTATGAAAAACTGTCTGATGATTGTGGGAAGAGAGGGGACCTAGCCTCTATATATATATGAAACCCTAGCCGCATTGGGCCCTTCCATAAAAGGCTCAATTGGCTAATTAGGCCCACACTAATTACCGTCAACCCACATTGATAATAGATGCACACTAGCCCATGTATAATAGATCACAATCTTATTGGGCTTACCATGTTTGTCTCATCCAGACTTGGGTCCAACCCGTGTTTAGAAAACACCCACAAATAATGTGGGCTCAATCAAGAATAATCTAACACAGGTAAAATAGTTTGCCTCCGTTTGGGGGTGGACCAGGATTTTTGTTGAGGGGGCCAGGGCAAAAAATTTTTTTGGTGAAAGGAAGGTTATGTAAAATTTCTTGCCAATACATTATATTTTATCCTAAATATCCAAAAATCTCTAAGGCTTTAAAGGAATTTTAATTTTTTTTGGGGGAGGGCCCTTTTCTCCAGTTACCATTGACTCTGTTGATATGTTCTGTTGATTGGGCTCTGAAAAGTTTTGAAAAAACATTGAGACAAGACTCCGTTTGGTAGGGCTTTTGTGTGTGGCTTTTTTTTTAAGCCAAAAAGCTTAGGGTTGTTTGGTACACTAGGTTTTTGCTTTTTTAGCTTTTTTGAGCTGAAACAAGCTTTTCTCAGTTTTGTTTTTTTTTTTTTTTAAAGCCATTTTTGCAACAAAAAAAAAGCCTTACCAAACGGACACAAGCTTTTATTTTTTTAAAAAAAATAAAGAATCTTTTGCAATATTTCTGACTAAAGTTTTGAAAAGTAGGTCAGCAACCAATCTTCCATATTAAGAAGTGATAAAAAAGGTTTAACAAAATAAAATATAATTACATGTAAAACTGTAATTAAGGTAAAGCTATGTACAAATATGCAATTTCTAGGTAGCAAGAGCCATTATTAACCTAGTAATAATGGGGCCAATAAGAAATTAAGTAAAAATTGCTTATAAACTTAAGCTGAACATAATCTAAGTTTTAAGGAAATGGTAGGGGTTCTTGACCACCAATCTAAGAAGCACGGACATTCCGCCGAAGGTGCCGTATGCGTGTCGGATACTCCTTGGACATGGACACGCGTTGGACACGTGTCTGACATGCCCGACAGCGTGTCCAAGTTTTTATTTATTTCGGACACTCCGTGGACACATCACCGGACACGCGTGTCTACTTTTAGACACTTTGTGGACACGGCAGGGGTTCAAGTGAGAATATGAAAAATTAAAAATGGGATTTTTTTGTAATTTTAAAACTTTGAATAAGAAAAATCGAAAAAAAAAAAAAAAGATAATCACTTCATCGATTACGAGAGAGAGAGAGAGAGAGAGAGAGAGAGAGAGAGAGAGAGAGAGACGACGAAGAAGAAGAAGATGAAGAAGCTGCGAAGAAGAAAAAGAAGTACCTGGGTGATTATCTGAAATCCATTTCTCCTTGAAGGTGATTTTGAAACCCTAGCTTGTTCTGGGTGTTGATTTTATTTCTGGGTGGTGATTCTGAGCATAATCCACCTCAGCTTGCTATGAATATTTGCTTCTTTGAGACACTTCATGGTTTCTGGGTGTTGATTTTATTTTTGCCCTTCCTTCTAATTCTCATATCTGATGCTCTGCTCAACCCTGTTTTCTGATTTTATTTATGAGTATAAATTATTTCTGGGTTGATTATTTCTGGGTGTTGACTTTATTTATGAAGTTATGATTTTATTTTTGCTCTTCCTTCTAATTCTCATAACTAATTGTTTATGAGTATTGATTATTTTTGCCCTTCCTTCTAATTCTCATATATGCTGGCTCTGCTTGTTTCTGATTATAGAATCACCTTGATTCTGAAACCACCTCGTTTTTGGGTAATCCATCTTTGCATAAATTTCTAAAATTTCTGCATAAATCACATTGATTCGGACACCCTAGCTGCTGCTGCGCTGCATAATCCATCTCTGCATAAATTTTTGAGTGCTATTTAAATTTTGTTTTTGGCATAATCCATCTCTGCATATTGCATAAATTTCTGGGTGGTTGATAGATTGTGATGATAGATTAATGATTTTTCATTTAACTTAGGGGTTCATGGAAAATATTGTGCTAGATGATATGTTGGTTTAAACTTAATCATTTTTTATGGAATGAGGAGTTGATAATTAAGTTATGGAAGACATGGTTTTTTAATTTTAAGTAGTGTTATCTTGTATCTTTTATTAGGTTTGAATTATATATTTATACATGTGATGTATAAAAAATATTTTAAAATTATATATTTTTGCCTTGTCCTCGCCGTGTCCATGTCTTGGATTTTTTTAAAATCGCCGTATCGGCATATTTGTGTTGTGTCGTGTTGTGTCCGTGTCCGTGTCCCGTGTCCATGTCGGTGCTTCTTAGGTGCCACCAACAGTTTAGTTCCTAAGATAATTGTTGTAGTAATGATGCTCATATAAGCAATTGTAAAATCTTTTTGAATTTAATTTTAGGCTTCCATGGCCTTTTCTAGTAGCTACCTGTGAAATGGGCTTTTATCCTTGGGGTGCCCTTCTTTTATTAAAAAAAAACCATAGTTTCTTTTCGTTTAGATTTTACTTTGGACATTTTTTAAATACGTCCTTTTGTAGTTACAACATATTTTGGTGAAAATGATCTTTGTAAATCATATGAAATCAGAGTAACAGTGTTATTGATTGGTGAGTGACCCCAGTCAGGAAAATATTTCCTTTGCTTTTTTTTGTTCACCCTCTCCCCCAACTTTCCATGATACATCCTAGTCCATTCATAGTGCTTTTAAGATCCTTGAACTTATAATTTGTGATCAATGATGGTAACAATGTATATTAATAAATGAAACCATGGCTAGTTCTGCTGATTCTTTGTATCCACTTTTTTATTTATTTAGATCTTTGTCAACTTCCTAGTACAGAAAATAAATGTTTTGCAAATTATGCATAATAAAAAATAAAATGAAAGCTATGTATGCTGTATGTAAACTTCTACAATGGTTTTATTCCCACCTTTTTTCTTATACGAACAAATAATTGTTCGTTGCATTATGTTTGGTAGGAGGGGAGAGAGTTTATTCCTAGGCAAGGGATTGTGGGTTTCCTTCTCAATTAGTAGGAAAGGAAAGTCAAGATGGAGGATGGAAATGGGTTCTTGATTATTGAAAATGCCCTTTATAAAAGGTGGATTATACTTTGTGGGGCAAAACTGTAAATTTGTGCAGTAGAAAATGAGAGAGCTTCTTTCCCTCACCTCTATTGCCTACTTTTGGTTGGATGACAAAATTGGTCCCATGTTAATAGCACCACCTTTACCATTCTATTCCTTTCTCTTATGCTGTTATGCTTCCTATCAAACAAAAGAAAGTCCTTCCCTCCCTTTGCCGAACTAAATATAGCATTAGATATTGTGTAGCTATGGCAACATGGACTACTCTTCTCACTCTCTTGCTCTCACCATCATAGGGAAGCTGGTAACTACATTGTTCACAACATCATTGTCATTTAAACTCTAGTTTCTATAAATATTTTTTTTTTTACAGTTAGATGATTGAGCATACTTTGCAGAGACTATTTGTTGACTTTTTAGGTTAGCAGAAATAGGTACAGAATTGTTGACAATGTGTTAAATGTGGAAAGAAATTAAAGATTTTTTTTGACAAAGTAGAAGATAAAATAATGATAATTATATACTTTTTGTGGATTGGGGAAACATGTCACTTGAAAACTCTCTCTCTCTCTCTCTCTCTCTCTCTCTCTCTCTCTCCAGCTAAGAAGCACAGTCACACGACAGTGACATGATCATGACAACACACAGATACATTAACATGACAATTAGCGTATTAGCATATCCATGTGTTGTCGTGTTATGTAGAGAGAGAGAGAGAGAGAGAGAGAGAGAGAGAGCACTAGAATGGAAGAGAAGAGAGAGAGACTCTGTTGCTTGGTCTTACTGGGAAGGTGTCTGTGACTCTGTGGTGGTTGGTGAGAAGAGAGACTCTGTTGTTTCATGCCAAATTTTTCCTCTCTTTTATTATTTTAATAAGACATACTTGGAGTATGGGACTCGAAAACTGATTATTTTTAAAACAAGAGGTGGGAAGTGAAATTTACCCTTCTTGTTTTTAATTTAATTCTGCCCTGCACAACAAATTTTAGTTTCAGACATCAAGGGGATTAAGCCAGGCAAGCGATGAGATTTCTATTTCACCGTTTCCTTAAAGGGTTAGACTTACGGTCCACTGGGAAAGGAGGAGTGACTTGTGAGTTCCACCTCCCTCATCCCACCTGCAGAAAAATAAATAAATAAAGGCCCTCATCTCCCTCTCTCTGTTGAGTTATCATTACATGTTTTCACTGGACTGACTGTCATGCTGAAATTAATTTTGTGCCTACAGCTCTGTTGGTTTCAAGTGAACTTAGGAGGGCCAATTATTGTTAGTTGGAGTTGCTAAGAATAAAAGGGAACTACAACGAATCTTTTAGTATACTTGTCAGGACCATGGAGGGAATGTCTTCTATGCCACATCATGAGTCCAATGGTTATTGCTAAATGGGTGGCTACAACCTTCGGAGATTTTCTTTCATATCCGTGGTGCTTCCTTTTTTTTGTGCTTAAATTTCATTATCCATATTGGTCTTTTACTTTTTCTCTTGTATTCTAAATTTTGCAAAAAGAAAATGAAATCTATTGTACATAATGTTGTTTCTAATCTAAATATTCAACTGTGTTTAAGTATTTCAATTTGTGCAATTATACTTTTCTAAGGATAGAATAATTCCAAAAAACATTAAGATACCTCAAGCTCTGCTGATTACATCCTATTTGAATAAGCAGTTGGCTGAGAAGAATCCCAAGGTCAAGGAATTACTTGAAGACAAGGATATGGAGAACAGCCTTAAGAAGGAGAATGATGTGACATCACCGTTGCACTAAATATTTTCTCAGAAGGAGAAGGCTCGTGTGACGCTTGCTCACAATAGAGAGTTTGTACATTTAGGCCATGGAAATAGAACAGAGGAAATAGAAGAAGCATGTGGATATTGATGCTCTGAAGTTTCTTTTTGACCATATTGATGATGCTCTGAAGTTATTATGATACTTTATGTTTTTTGGCACATCACTTTGCTACTGACCAGATGGATTTACAGGGCATGTTTGCAAACTATTGAATGAAGTCCTTAAATTCATATCTATGCAAGCATACGGTTTGTTGAGACTTGAGTCCAAAACTGTTATCGAACATCTCATTGAGCCCAGTCCACCACTGCACTCCTCTCTCTCTCTCTCTCTCTCTCTCTCTCCCCGCTTTTCGACACTCTTCTAGGACTAGGTTGGTTGTATGTAAATAATTACATCCCAAAAAACGAAGAGAGCAATGTTGACCTGGTATTTGGATCCAAAGGCTTTTGTCTGCGGGTTTCACCAAGTTTTATTTTATTCTTGTGTTAGTAGTCTATTGGCATAGACTCATAGGGAGGGCTGATGCTGTAGTGTAGAATGTAGATATCCATAGCACGACTGCTTAGGTGGCAAAAAAAATCTGCTTATATGTCTTGAACAACAGTGTTCTTGTTTCTTCTCCCACATAAAGAGAATTTCCTACGTGCACTATGATATGATGCTCCAAGAACATTGAATAAATTTTCTATGAGAAGAGCTTTCTTGGCAAATCATGGTCATTGGGGAAATTAATGGACAGCCTCCAGGAGTTTATCTGTTTAGAAGGGACAATTTATTAATGTTTGCTTACTGTAAGTATTGCTCACATGTCATTTGAGAGACTCGCTGCAATATAAGCCAAATTGAGATTACAGTTTGGCCAACGGTACAGAGATTACTCATCCAGAACAATGTAAAGCAATGCAAGAAGTATACAATAAGGTCTTCTTTTATACTCTGATGCTGGATCAAAACAATGCTTTGTGAAAAAACAGTAGCTCTCCTACTCCAAAAAGGCGGGAAAAATAAATAAAATTAGGCCAAACGACGCACTAAGTCCCAGGACCCTTCTACAGAAGGGATTACATGCCTTTAAGAGGTCTTTTCACAATACAAAATATGAAGGGTGTCGATGATATTGTTAGGATTTGGGGCACCAACTCCTAACCCAATCTGTCAGTCTCTCTACATTACTGTTTATGTCTTCAACAGTGTCACTCCTCAATGCCACCACAATATCTTCTGGATAACTATCTTTTGCCTCCTCGAGCAACACTTGAAATATTTCACATTCAATGTTGCTCGTAAGCTTTGGACCAGTGTAACCTCTGCCACAACAGAGCAAACATATACATTTTTTAAAAGGATAATGAAAATATAGGATGAATTACACAGGTGAAACTACCAGTACCTCTTACTCAAGCGATCGTACAACACACAGTTTTCAGTTTGAAGCACCACCACATGATCAAACCAACGCTCAGGAAAGAAGTCACAACCATGGTAGTCCACAATGTTTCCCCCTTCTTCCATCATGTCCTCAAGCTCATCACACACCTGCCAAAGCCATACACCAAGTGGGATATTATAAACATATCCTTCTGCAAAGCTCTCATAATGATTCATAGAAATCAATGAGAAGAACCAATAAGGTAGTGTAAATCCAAATCCGGTAATTCACTGTCAAATACAAATAAAAGGAGCAGGTAGCAATGGTCAAAAGCCCAAAGCAAAAACAAAACAAAACAAAACAAAAAAGGATCAATAATTTGGGGGGAAAAAAAAAATTCTCAGGCTGCATTATAAAGTCCAATTATCTCATCAAGTCAAATATTTCGAAGGCTCAACTGACTTTAGGGCATCAATATCCGTCAATAGTCATGGATCAATTCTGAGGATCCTCAGGGAATATCCATATTCTTAAAGCTATAGTAAGCTACATAGAAATGAAGTCCAGAGAAACATCAAGAGCTCCAGTGCTGACACTGCATGGGAGCATGAAACCAAACCAGAGGGGCTCAATCTCTGCCTCTGGCCAATTAAGAACAATTGGTTGCTATTCCTTGCCTTTCCCACTTAATTGGCAAGATGAAAGCAAATGAAAAAATCAAGCTCAGCTACTGGGAGCGGTATACAACATATGACAAAGGACAAAACTTGTAATGCTAAAAACATTCATATGAAGAATTAGTCATCACTCGGACTAGACATGGCCATCAAACACATGGCACTCAAATATGGACTCATACAGGCACTAGTCAAATTAAAGAAAAGGATGATTCACTTTCAAATAACACCTAGATGTATCGCAAGTAGTTAACGAGTTGAGGCCCTAAAAAATGGTGCAGCTTTGCATAAATAGGAGCAGTCTTTCACAACCCTAGTTGGGATAATTTGAGAGAACATCATCATATATTGTTTGAAATCCTTGTCCAAAAGGGCACATAATGGCCTTCTTACGTAAGTATGGCATTATATTATCCGCGTTAAGCATACTTTCTTTCTTTCATTTTTTTTATAAGTGATTTTAGACATACTATCAGTGGTAATCCTTCAATCGGAAGGAAACATAGTCCCACCCACTAACTTCTTCTGATTTTCTTTTTGTACATCGATCATTCTTTTGGTGGATATCTTTCCTTTTGAATTTTGTTCATTCATAATAAGGAGATTTTCTTTTCATCTATAATATTGTGCACAGAATTCCGTGCTTCCAATCCTACCCAATCAGAATAACTCAAAAGATGCAGGCACTATTCATTATTCAAACTGCTAAAAAATAGACACTGAACAACAACTGGACATCAGCATGATGCAACTCCAGAGAAAAAGACTAGAGAGAAGTTGAAAAAGGCAACTCCCTCCAATTTATTTGGATAAGTGATCAGTAACTGCCTTTAGAAACTAAACAAGCCAAGACCCAGTGATCCTCTAGAAAACCGACACACACACCGTTGTCATCAATGAAAAGGCAACTATATGCACCAAGACCCAGTGACCCACTAGAAAACCAACATATACACCATTGTTGCCAATGGATTACACAATTAACAGCTGAAGACACTGCAAAACTATTCTCTTCGGGCTATAACCAAATAAGGATAGCCCAAAGCAAAATGTGCATGCTGAAATCCTAGCTATAAAAATTTGAAATAAACCATGTCAAACTTTGCAAGACATTTGTCAAACCCCAAGCACCAAACACCGTAAGGAAAGTTAGAAAAAGCATAAAAACCTCTAAGCGCGTACTTAACGCTTTGGCTTCAATTTGTATTATCAACCAGAAACTTCAGTAAATTGAATTCAAAAAAATTGAACTTGAGTTCAGATATTTAAAACTCTGCCCAAGTTTTGCAGGACCTTCTGATTTCCTCAATTCCAATTTTTAAATATTGCTGTCCTCAACCATTGCTTTATGAGTTACTTAATTGTCTTTTTCTTTATTCAACCCTTTTGCTTCACAAATGAATTCCACAGTTACAACATTTTTCACTTTATCAGACTCATAAGATTTGCAATCGTAAACTCTGCTAATCAACAAAACAATCAGCAATCCCCAATCTGAGCTTAATGCACCAATAACTGCCTCTATGTATCATTAACTCTACCACCCACAACTCCAAGTTCTCTCAGACCTTGCCCCCATCTCCCGCTCCAACTTTCACAATCTTAATTCATCGAATTCACAATATAATACAAGAATAATTACAATCCCTTACAGAAAATATATATTTACAGCTCACGCAACTATACAAGCACATCAGATAATGTGACAACGATGTACGTATATTATATATATGCACTGTACGTAAATGAACAAAGTGGAATATTAGGGTTCGGAAGGAGGTGGTGTCTTACGAGGTCTTCGTTGATGATGTAGCAGTCCAACTGGTCGTCCCAGCCGTCGTGCAAGTTCTTCTCTCTGACGAGGTCGCCGACGTTTATGTGGCGGAGCTGGGCGGCCTCCGCCAGCACCGAAGAAGTCGTCGTCTTCCCAGTCCCCGGCGTCCCCGTCACCAGTATGTTTGGCTTCTGCCTGCCGCTACTTTGCGCCATGGGGCTACTCGCTTCGATGTGTTGTCGCAGTTGTAGTAAACGAGGGTTTGCCTTTTGATGGTGAACGGGACGCTTCGATGTGAACTTCTCTGCCGTTAGACTATTGTGGTAGAGTCCAGTGAACCAATAATCTCCTTCCACCTCATCATGAATAATGACCCGACGGAAATCCACCGAATACATAGAAAGTGTGAAAAATGCTTTTATTTTAGAAAATTTCCCTAAATACATCTGAATGGCTATTTTTGTTTTAAAGAGATAGATCTACAATATAATTGCACTATAGCTATGTTAAAAGCTTTTTTTAGATAAAAAAATAATTAAATAAATAAATAAATACATTTTAAAACTAGTTAAACTTTGTAAATTAAATCACGATAGCTTAGCAGCTAACTAATTGTTATGCTAATCAAGTTTGATAACTTTTAATACTTTTTTTGTGACTAACTATTAATGATGTAATATATAAAATTTACATAATGCACGTGAATAGTATTTTTACACGTGCTAAGTTTTGTTCAATTCTACAATATATATTAAATTTTCCATGTGCTAAGATTTGTACTAAATTTATCAAAAAAAAAAAAAAAAAATACAATATGTAATCCTAATGGCCCTGTCTGCATTTTGGCTAATGGTAGCTTTGTCGTGGAGGTAGCCGGATTTTTGACACAGAATTTGGATGAATAGATAACCATGACAATAAAATTTTTACAATGCATGCCTACTACTGAAAATATGTCCGGAATCATCGAAGGTCAACTGCATTTTGTGCCTAGACCCAATGCGTAATAAAACGCGAGACAAGAAGTCAAATGGATATTAGATGGCGGAGAATTTGTATCTAGATAGAGGTGAACGGATGTTTCTCACCAGACCATAAAATGTGTCTATACTAGGAGATGCCACCAAAGCCAAACAAGACTGCACGACCGACACGTACCACCCTCAATCTCTCTCCTCCCTTACATAAATCTGCTCGATCTCTTTGACACCCCACAGAATACACTGGTTTTTCAGTAGTAGTGACATATATCGAGGAAAGAGAAGAGATGGGAAAGAAGACGAGTCTATCGGTGGTAGTGCTGGTGATGTGCTATGCGGTGGCAATGGTGGGTGGTTATGACGGTGGAGGAGGGAGGAGAGAGAGAAAAGAGGGAGGTGGAGGAGGGAGGAGAGAGGGAGAAGAGCAGTTCTTGTTGCAGGACATGAAGCGTGTGGTGGTTACTGATGCTGGAGAGATGAAAGTGGCGAAGGGTTTTGGAGGCGGAGGAAGGATTATCGAAAGGCCCATGCATATTGGGTTCATCACTATGGAACCCAACAGTCTCTTCATCCCTCAGTACCTTGATTCCAACTTGATCCTCTTCGTTCGCACAGGTAGTCCAGACTCTCTCTCTCTCTCTCATTGTATCCTAAAGATGGAAGATGATTTACAAACAGGACTTTGACTGAGAAATCATGGCCATGTTACTTGGAAAATAAGATGAACATTTTAAAATCCTTTTTTCTGGTTAATTAGTTTCTGTTTTCATAGCATGAATTCAATGTCAAATGAGAAATTTTTTGGGTTTATGTCAAATGAACAAAAAAAAAAAAAAATCCTACGGAATGTTCCCCCACACTGATTGATTGAGTTGGGGTAAATTTTTGTGTGCTTTTGTATTTTATTTCAATATTGACTTCATTTGAGGTTGGTTGCAGGGGAAGTAAAAGTTGGATCAATCTACAAAGATGAATTGGTGGAGAAGCAATTGAAGATTGGAGATGTGTATCGAATAGCAGCTGGTTCTGCATTCTATTTGGTTAACACCGCCGAGGGCCAAAGACTTCATATCATTTGCAGCATTGACAGAACTGAGCAGACCTTCGGGTGGGGCACCTTCCAGGTACATTAATTATCATTTCCTGTCCTCAACGATAGGTAACTTCAATCTAATTTGGTCGGGTAATGCTAAAAAATCAGTAAATTTATATAGAATTTTTGTACAAACTGGCAGTTGAATGAAAGCTTTTTACCTTAAAACAAAACGTGATAAGCATATAAAACTGTTACCGTCTGGGTAGGGATTTTGTGTACAAATTTTATGGAGGAAATAGCATTTTCTGATTTAGTTAGGGGCTACATCTTGTGTTTTGTTACTTTGATTCCATGACTTCAATTCCAAGTCTTGTCTATGCAGTGTCCTACAAATTTGCTGAAATGGTTTCCCATTTTTTGTGTATGTTCTTGAAGTCTTTCTTCATTGGAGGAGGAACGTATCCAACATCTGTACTTGCTGGGTTCGATCCCTTAACCCTGTCAACCGCATTTAACGTGAGCAATCTAGAACAATTTACATTACCAATTAATCATCAGATCACTCACTACATCTATTTGGGAAAAAAATCGCTTATCAATGTCTATTACAGGTCTCTATTTCAGAACTGAAGGAGATCTTGACAAGGCAAGATTATGGCCCAATTGTATACTTACCGGACTCTCACCCGCCAAGCATATGGACACAGTTCTTGCAACTGAAACAGCATGAGAGAATACAACATGTCAAGAGAATGGTGCACTTCCAAGAAGAAGACACTAAAGAGGAGGAGGAGGAAGAACCAACATGGTCATGGAGGAAGCTCTTGAATTCTGTGTTTGGAAAGGAAACCAATATAAAAAGCAAGTGGGGAGCCAAGTCGCCGGGCCCCTACAACCTCTACAAAAAGCACCCGGACTTCAAGAACAAGTACGGCTGGAGCATGGCCGTTGATGAGTCTGATTATCGGCCTCTCAGCCGCTCCAACGTAGGCCTTTATCTCGTCAACCTCACAGCGGTAATCACTCGCTTTCCCAAATTGGGCTTTACTCATTGTTATTGCACATTATCTTTTATATACAAATAGAAAATTTATATATTACTTTTAAACAAAATAATGCGTTTGAATCATGGTCTTTTATTTTAAAACAAAACACTCGTAGTAATAATTTTTAATTACAAAATTAACATTATTACATTATTTTTGGTAGGTATTTTTGTATAGATTTTCAGTAAGAATAGCATTTTTCTCAAATTAATTAGCTAATTAGTTATTGTTGATAAGGGATCAATGCTGGCGCCGCATATTAATCCAAGAGCGACAGAGTATGGGATTGTGTTGAGAGGAACTGGTACAATCCAAGTAGTGTTTCCTAATGGAACAGTAGCCATGAATGCGAAAGTAAGCGAAGGCGACGTGTACTTGGTGCCACGATACTACCCCTTCTGCCAGATAGCTTCTCGAACTGGGCCCTTCGAGTTCTTTGGATTCACCACCTCGTCGCACAAGAACAGGCCGCAGTTCCTGGCGGGATCAAACTCAATTCTGAAGACCATGAGAGGTCCGGAGTTTGCGGCTTCCTTTGGCGTGAGCGAGGAGAGGCTTCAGAAAATCATCGATGCTCAGCGAGAGGCTGTGATTCTGCCATCGGCCCCTGCTGCACCGCCGGATAGGGCAAGGAGTGAGGAGGAGGAGGAGGAGGAGATGAAGATTGAGAGTATACCGAAGGTAATCAGGAGCTTTGGTAATGAAATGATCATGGCTTTTGATTAGGGGACTAGATGATGTAGATGGAGATGGAGATGGGGTGGAGAGCTAGAAAGCTGCTTTGGAAGCATTTTCTTCGCGTTCGGTTTTTTGTTTTCTTTGGCTTTGTTTTGTGGTGTCCTTTGTGAATAAGTTGGAAGTATGTATTTCTTCCCAATCCCACAGTTTTTTTGTTTGAAATATCGTAATGTTACGTATAACTCTTATCCAAAAAATAAAATGCCATGGTAATGACTTTTTTGAAATTGAGATTCTATCTTTTGTGTCTCATCTTTTTGAGAAAGTAGTGTGTTTTCTCACACACTACTAAAAAACTAGGTTTTAGCGATGGGAGACTGCTGTTGCAAAAGAGAGAACTCTGTCGTCGCAAAAGACTTTTGCGACGGTTTTGCAACGGCAAATAGGGTGACGTGACGTTTTAAATGGTGCCGTAAAAGGTTTTTGCGACGGCTTATCCGACGGGAGATTGACTTTTGTGACAGCATTATGACCGTTGCAAATATGCTGTGGTAAAATCAAAATAGTGGTTAAATCAAAATAATATTTTTTTGTGACGGGAAATTGCTGTCGCTATTATCCGTCGCAATTGTCTTATTTGCAACGGGTGATGCAATTGCCTTATTTGCAACGGCATCACCCTTCGCAAATGAATGACGCATGATTTCATTATATTAGCGACGATATTGTGCCATCGCAAATAAAAATGATGCCGTCGCAAAAGCATATTATTAGTGACACATAAAAATCGTCAGAACAAATATGTAGGTAATTCTCAAACTTTTGCTATAGCCTTTGCCGTCGCAAAAAATAACCTGCCGTTGCAAAAAGTGGAGAACATATTTAATAAATTATATTAAATTTAATATTTTTTTAATTTCCTAAAAATCCTTTATACACATGAAATAGTATAACTGAATTAATTAATAAAAAATATTCATTCCCCAAATTCTTGTTTATACACAAAATAATATAACTAATTCATTCACCAAAAAAAAAAGCATTCAATTCCTGTTCACAAAAAAATATAACTCATTTTACACATAAAAAAATTAGTTTACACATAAAATATAACTAATTCATTCCCAAAAAAAAGCATTCATTCACAAAAAAAATTCTGTTTACCAAAAAAACATTTATTCACCAAATTTCCTAATCCATATCCACAAAAAATATAACAAATATTAGAATTATAGTTTTTCTGTGAAACTCCAACATTCAAGTATACCCAAACATCCAATAATTCAAAATACAAAACGAAATAAAACATTAACAGCCCCTTCAATTCCGATCATCATGGCAAACCCAATCCTTTTCAATAATCTAAAAAAAACAAAAATAAAACAATTACCAACATGATTGATATAGACAACATATATGCAATATCATATCATTAATGAAACCATAAAAAAAAAAAAGTTGTAATTTACATCAACAGATTTTCATGCAACGTATTTGTTAATTGATTCTCCCATAGTTTCAATGCCATGGCGTGGCCTTTCTAAAAGAGCATAGGTTTTTTCGCAGTTTGAACAAACATTTTGTAGAAGTTTGGATCAAAAAGTTCTCCATCCAATTCTGTGAATGGATCCATACTTATAAGCAGCCCCTCTGCCACCTTGAGTTTTGGAAGCCCCACACTAAGCAAACTTACTTTTATACCACCCTACAATCATAAGTACAATATTTGGATAAGTTATGTAAAACAAATCAAACTTTAAATATTAAAACTTAAAGTGTTATAATATTAGAAAAAATGCTAAAATGCTATAATTCTCAAACCGGGAATCCGACGACTGTGCCGTTTGTCCCAACACGTTATCATTGCCTAAACCGTGCTACATGCCAAGTTTCACCCCATTCCTAGACCGTTCGTGAATTTTGGACCCCAAATCGACAAAACTAAACTTGAAAATTTAAAGTATTACAATATTAGAAAAAACGCTATAATTTTCAAACCGGAAATCTAGCGATCATTACCTAAACCATGTGCCGTTTCACGCCGTTCCTTATGAGCCCCCCCACACGTCATCATTTGCCTAAAAACAACCGTGTTTGTCCCCACGTACTAAACTGTGCTACGTGCCAAGTTTTACGCCGTTTCTACGACGAAACCGTTCGTGGATAATTTAAAAAAGCTATAATTCCCAAATCGAGAATCCGGCGACCGTGCCGTTTGTCTCCACACGTTATCATTGCCTAAAACGTGCTACGTGCCAAGTTTCACCCCATTCCTAGACTGTTTGTGGATTTTGGGCTCCAAAACGACGAAACTTGATTTTTAAAACTTAAAGTGTTATAATATCAGAAAAAATGATATAATTCCCAAACCGGGAATCTGGCGACCGTGCCGTTTGTCCCCACACGTCATCATTGCCTAAACCATGCTACGTGCCAAGTTTCACGCCATTCCTAGACCGTTCGTGGATTTTGGGCCCCAAAACGACGAAACTAAACTTTAAAACTTTAAGTATAATAATACTATAAAAAATGATATAATTCCAAAACCAGGAATCCGGCGACCGTGCCGTTTGTCCCCACACGTTATCATTGCCTAAACCGTGCTACGTGCCAAGTTTCATGCCATTCCTAGAATGTTCATGGATTTTGGGTTCCAAAACGATCAAACTAAACTTTAAAACTTAAAGTGTTATAACATTATAAAAAATGCTATAATTCCCAAACAGGGAATCCGGTGAACAGATATCTATAGAAACCAATACCTAGACCACAACTTATCAAATGAATTATCCGAAACAGAACAAAAAGCAATCTGACTAACGCAAGTCTATCCACCATTGTCACATAAACAAAGATGCATCTCCAATAACATGAACTTCATGTATTTATGCACCTCACGAGATGGAATCATTGCTGATATATGGCCAAAAATCTTAAGGTTCTATAATCATTCCATATTGTTCTCGTCTCTGGAGATAGTAGAGAGGCAGGATAAGGAAAACAAAGTAAGTAAAAAAAAAGTGGGAAAAGTTTGACTTGCTCATGGAAATAGACTTGCAACCTATTCTCTCCGCAAGAGAACTTTAAATTTATTTTAAAAATTAAGAGCAACATGATAAGGAAAACAAAGAAGTCGCACTTAACTTAATTGATTGCTATTAAAAAAGCCACAATACTAGGACATTTTTTCTTTTCTTTTCTTTTATTTATTTATTTATTTGTATGACAAGGAACCACCCTGGGCTCCATATTGGACCCACCCTAGCAGTGTAAACCCTAGATAAGCAATCACCCGCAAAAAATAGGTATCAATTAAGCCCGAGGGCCGGAGTTTCCACTGATAGCCAAACAGAGAATGTAAGAGTACTACATAAGAGGTCACTCTCAAGTTGAAATCCAATACTACATTTTGGATAACTGAATCTGGACTTCTAAAATCAACAAATTTACAATTTGTTAAAAAAAAAAAAACGTGCAGATTCTTGAGTGGATTACCCTGCTCAAATCATCACATGATTCTAAACTATGGATTTCTGAGCATCAAGCACATTGCAAAAGGCCAACACAAACTTGCGTGAGTGCACATACATGAGAGAGAGAGAGAGAGAGAGAGAGAGAGAGAGAGAGAGAGAGAGAGAGAGAGAGAGAGAGAGAGAAGTGTGCTCTCCACATGAACAATGCACACTTGAGAGAGAGAGATGACCCCACACTAACAATGGCGATGCATAAGTTCAGGGCTGCTAAAACAAGCAGTCGGGTAGGCTATGATTCTAAAATAAAACACTTCCCCAGTTACTTCAATTCAAGTTCTCATGTTCTGGAAAAAGGAGGAGAAGAAAGAAATACAAATCCAAATGCAACCATATCAGAAAAGTCTCCTCTTCCTTTAAGTATAAATGTGTAGAAGCAGATAACACAAATGAGGGTATGTGACCTTGTCTGTTATTCAAGGACTCTATAACTTAAAGAAATGATAGTATGAAAATTATTCAGAAATGTTTAAGATGAAGACAACGTAACATACAGATCATGAGACTGCATGATTCCAAGATGCATGATTGGCAAGAAAAGAAAAGCCAGCATGATAGATAATACATTCTCTAGAAGTTTAAGGTGCAACCAACTGGAGAGAACTAGAAAAAAAAATTAATTAAATGGTTCATTAATAGGCAAGGAAGACTAGTAAATACATCAAACATCATGAGTAAAACATGTCAGGTTGAAATGGTCCTAGGATGAGAGGGTTCAAAAATAAAGGAGAGATGGAGGTAAAGAGAAGAGAGACTATTTCTTGAGATTTTATATAAAGCATAGCCCCAAATAAAAGCAAAATGGTAAAATAGGCATCATGGATGCAGCAACCAATTAGGAAAAAAAGGCTTCATAGACTTGACTATAATTTTGCAACCAAGACAACGTTACCACCAAGCCAAGGCAACTTTGGTTTGAGTTAACTTTACTTTAGTCTACTTAAGTTGCAAACACCAACATTCACATATTGCATTCATCTTCCCTCAGCATCACATGTAACTTCTCTATTACGAAACAAAGAACTCTGCATCAATATAAAAGTCTCTCTTCCATATAATATAAGTTTTCTAGTGCTCGTGAAACACTCCAGCATCAGATGGCTTCCTTAATTCAGAATATAGGATTAGAACAGAGTTGTCTCAATAATGTTCTCATATGAGAGGTGATGGCCAGTATTTCAAATTTATTTTGCATTGAATAAAACAAAGCATTGTTGACAACTTGCAATCCTAATCAAAGCACTGGAGATGAGGTTAAAGTACACTCGATATCTGAACCCATTCTTAAAGATGCAATTCAGGCAATAAAAGACAACATGACCTTTGACAAGATAACTACAGAATCACCTTGAGCTTACCATTTCCACATAAATTTCCAAAGGCATCTGCTACCATTCTTAAAATTTGGGGATCAGCTATTTTGGATGCAGTATTTACTAATAGTCGAGCAGCTCCTTTGCTCATTATTAAGCTTTGATTCATCCCTGGAAAGATAGAAAATGAGAGACACTTCAAAGAAAGCTCAGGGTGTAATTTGGAAAAAATTATGTTTGGTTTAAAAATATTTTTGTCCGGCAATAGCTCAAAAATATTATCTTGGGAGAAGCAATGAGGAGTAGTTATGCAGCACTAAATAAACAGCCATAGCATAATGTTGTATCAAGCCCAGTAAAAAGGACGCATAATCAAGGGAAACCATTTTGTATTGAGATATTTTTTTGTTATTTCCAATGGTGAGAAGTCAGGAGATACAGGTGACGAAGTATCAAAAGCAAATGAGTACATATTTAAATTTACCAGTTAACAGGGCAATCTGAAAATTGGTTTATCCACTTTGAGAGAGGAGTTATTCATTGGGATGGGGGGGGGTTTGAGTGTTCTGAGAAAACACTTGTGCAGAGTTTGATGTACAACCTTGGAGTAAAATCTCTTGAAATGCCAAGTAGGCGCTGGTGGAGGGCGAAGGAGGTCGCAGTGGCACTAAGGAAGGACGAAAGCTGTTGTAGGGGCGGTGCTTTGGGGGGAGGGCGAAGGCTGCCGCGCTGCTGGTGGAGGGCGAAGGTTGCGATGAGAGGGAGAAAGATCTAGTAGCGAGTGAGAGGGAGATCCAGTAGCGGAGGGCGAAGGCTGCGGTAGCGGCACTACTGGTGGAGGGCGAAGGCTGCGATGAGAGGGAGAAAGATCTAGTAGCGAGCGAGAGGGAGATCCAGCAGCGGAGGGTGAAGGCTGCGGCGGCGGCGCTGCTGGTGGAGGGCGAAGGCTGCGGCGGCGGCGCTGCTGGTGGAGGGCAATGGCTGCGACGAGAGGGAGAGAACCTAGGGCTTTTGATCGAGAGGGAAAGAAAAAAGGGGAAGGAAATTTTATGTCCCCCAATTGAAACGATGTCGTTTTACTTAGTATTTGTGATGGGGCCGAGCTGTCACAAAAAGGTTGTCGCGAATGGGATGGCATTTGCGACGGGACAATTTCAATCACAAAATGCCGTAGGAAAAGGTACCATTTGCAACGGGAACTTGGCTGTCACAAAAACGCCATCGCAAAAGATGGTTTTTGTGACGGCATTTGTGACGGCTGTTTTCCCGTCACAAATATTGGTATTTGTGACGGGAAAACGACCGTCACAAATACCCATCGCAAAAGCCTTCTCTTTTAGGAAAATGTTTTCTTTTTAAAAAGGTGGTGCAAAATTTTTTATCGTATTTGGGAATGATATTTTTATCAGGGATATTATAATGCTCTCATTTAATAGGATTACCCGTAATCTGCATAAATTTTTTTTCTTGTTGTACGGTATGCACTTCCTACTAAATTAGATTTGTGGTTTAGGAATTCATGTATCGTCACTATAACACAATATCCATTAAGATGTTAAGATGATTTATAATTGTAAAAATATTATCATCACCAAAATCTTTTTCAGTTTTTACATTATTCTGGTGCTGGGTCATTGTGAAAAAGTTGTGTAAGATTAGAATTTTTCTAAGTGGAAGGACGAAGTTGTGTAAGATTAGAATTTTTCTAAGCGGAAGGATGAAGTGCAAGTATACGAAAGAGGTTATTGTATTAAATGATTTTGAATACATAACTTCTTTATGATTGGACTTATATGAAAAATAATAAAATTGTGATAGATTTAATGAAATAACAATAATACTCTTGCAAATAATAATTCTTTATTTTGGCATAAAATGAAAAAATAATTTTTTGATGTTACATTTTAGAGAGATGAAATGACAAAAATACTTCTGTAACAAAATTATCATTAATTTTAATAATTTTCATCAATTTCAGAATTATATTTAAACTAGAGGTGCACAAAAAAACCAAAAAACTCAAGAACCGAACCAACCCGGCCTCTATGGGTTAGTTTGGTTCGGGTCCATTAAGGATTCGGTTTGATTCTAAGTCTAAAAAATAACAAACCTATAAATTCGGTTCGATTCCTAGATTTGTATTTTTTGAACCTGAACAGAAACTTGATCTAGATATGTAATAAAAGTTTATATATATTGCATATATATTTTTAAACCATTGTTATTTGTACTTTATTATTTTCAATATGTGTTTATATCTTGTTGTTTAATTATTTTTAAAAAATTGAAGATGCAACATTATTTTTATTTTTAAATAGAAAAACTATGTTTTACACCCTAAAAGTGGACATGACCCGATTTAGACTCGAACCAACCCAAGGTATAGAATCGATCCGAACCAATCAAAATCGATTTGGATTGGTTCAGTTCGGTTTTTTAAGAGGATCGATTTGGTTTTGGATCCAAAATTTTAAAATTAATCAATATAGAATTGGTTCTGGGTTCAGCTTGGACCCGAACTAACCTGACCCATGCACCCTCTAACTTAAACCACATGGAGTTATGTGTTTATCACCAAAAATTATTCAGTGCTCCTAGAGTACAACGTTATCCTTGCTTTTATTCTTACATGAAAGTGAGGTTTACTTGTTAGGTGAGGGCAAATAACCCACCCCATGTGAGAGGAAGAGCATGGACAGGTGGTGCTTCAAGAGCACTGAGTAATTTCTTATTCATCACATGATGGTCATGTGATTTTTGCTTAAATCACAAGGGCTAAAATGTAATTACTGTTATGCCAACTCAAGGTGAGGAAGAGAAATAAAGAGAAAATAATAATTCACTTTCCAACTGGTTTCTAGTTCAAGAGAAAAAGAGAAAAAAAAATTCAACAAATACAAGGGAAAGTTATTTTTTTAGGTTAATTACAAGCGCACCCCTTGAACTATGACTCAATATCTGTATACTCACTTAAACTTTAAAATGTAATAAGTTGATCTACTAAATTATCAATTTGTATGAATCAACCCCTCTTGTTAGCAATTTGTTAAGAAATTGAATGAAAATTTATTATTTGACTTGTACATGTTAGCAAAACTATAGCGTTATACCTAAATTGATGATCTCTTGTTACAATAATGACCTAATGATTGAAATGTTCTTTAAATTGACATGTAAATATAGAGAAAATAAAGAATATTTCAGTTATTAGACAATTATTACAAAATGATATTGTAATTAAGGTGTAAAATGAATTTTTGTAAATATGTATAAGTTATATGATAATTTTTCATCTACTCTCCTAATTGATTGCTAATATATTTTTGATAGAAAAAGTTAATTGACACAAATTGATAGTTCAAATGGTCAACTTGCTACGTTTTAAAATTTAGGAGATATAATGATACTGAGTCATAGTTCATAGGGTATCCTTGTAATTAAACCTATTTTTTTTTCAATTTCCTTTTTCTTTTTCTTCATATTTTCTTTTTAATTCTTATCACATTATTTTCTTTCCTCTTTCCTTTATATTCAAATAAAGGAAAGTGATTTTATTTCCTTTTTTGTTTTTTTTTGCAAAACTAAACTGAAGAAAGAAGCTAACTTTCCTGCAATTTACCTAAGGGATGTTTGGACGTAGTTTATTTTGTAGCTTATGACTTATAGTTGTGGTTTTTTTAAAATGTATTTGGGTGAGTGACTTAAAAAAACAGATTATGTCTAATCACATTTTTTTGATAAAAGTTACTTTTAAAGATAGCTTTTTAAAAATAATTTATAACTTATAGCTTATAAGTTGGGTATCCGAACACCTCCCTACTTTTCCTTCTCCTTCCCTCCCACAAATTCCAATCGTGTTAAAAGACTCCTATTATTGAAGCCTAGTCAAGAAGCCATTGCTTTTTGTCTTGTAGTTGTTGGAACAAGAACAAAAAAATAAAAAGGATTTAAGGTTATTCAGAATTTGAGTGACCCCTATTAGAAGATTGCTAAATAGAAGGATTAAGGATTACGCAGTAGGTTTTAATTAGAAAACTTCGTGACTGGACTCGTGGGTCCGGATTAAATTGGGCTAGAGGGCCGGATTTTCCGTGGCTCGGTGCTCATACTTTACCGGTCTGGAGTTGTAGGCCCGGTAAAAATTGGGTTAACACCTAGATCACCAGAGACGGGGCTAACCGCCGCTGCAAGCCGGCAACTATTTTTGTTTTTCAAACCGAGGAGTTTTGCAATTGTAGAGTGGAGAGATCGATCCCCGGTTGTCACCAACGAAGTTCCGAGGAGAGAGAAGAGACTGAGGCTCACCTGACAGTGGAGCTGCGATGAAACTCTACTAACATCGTTCTCCGATTTTAATATCATTTCTTGTTGTTTTCAATTAACTAGTTGCTGAAGCTAAGGTTATAACCCTAACAGCCGATAACTTCAATGACACGGTCAATCACATCCTCCAAAATCCCTAATTCATCTTCTCTACTTCATCTCAACTAGGTTTTTTTGGTTCATGTGAAATTTTTTCGTTTACTGGATTGTGTTTTAGATTGATATACTTTGTTATGTTTGTTTCTCAGTCTCTTAATTTTCTTGGTTAGCTTTGTTTAATCATATACATAGACAAGCATTGCTGTGCAAACATACATTTGTATCCCATTCAGGACAAAATTTTGGCCTTCTGATTAAAGTGTTTGCTCTTTTGGATGACTGAACAAACGGATTTTATTGGAAAGTCAATGTGCAAAGGCGCTCTCCCTGAACCATATTAGCTTGATAATGAAGAAAGTTCTTTGTGGTTTGGATAAAGATTCGTGTGCCTAAGATGTGAACTTCTGGGCATTTAAGATCATTGTCTATGCACATTTTTCTAGTAAAATGCTGACATGTTGGAGTGAATTGATTGTCATTGCAACCATTAATCAAAGGCAATGTATAGCACAATTTCTTGTTGCTCTGTGCTTGAAGTGAGATATGCTCACACCGACTTGTTTTTTTGTTTTTTTTTTTTTTTCCCCTTCTTTGGACTTGATTTCTTATTGTTGTTTTTATTCTTATTCTTATTTTTCTTCTTTTCACCATTCTAACTTCGAATGCTTGTTGAAACCATGTTTGGCCGTTGTTGGGTTTTGTTTATGTTTCATTGAGTGAAGGAGAAGGACACTGCGTGGTTTGTGCAATTTTGTGTTCCTTGGTGTAAGCACTGGTAATGATTTCACCCTTTTCAAACCCATGAATACAATGGATTTTGCTCTAATGGTTTTTAATGATTTTTTTTTCGCTTTTTATCAGTCAAGTTTTTGCTTATTATCAGTTACTAAAACGAATTTTCAGTAAGAACTTGGGGTCATTATGGGAGGATCTGGGGAAAGCAATGGAAGGGGAGGATGAGATAGAGGTTAGACAAGTTGATTGTGGTACGAGTAAATCCGCGTGCACCAAAGTTGATATTCATTCATATCCTACATTCAAGCTCTTTTATAATGGAGAAGAAGTCACAAAATACCAAGGTACCTTTAAGTTTCAGAAGATGCTTTGTCTTTTTTTAGACACCAACGGCAAATCACTCTTTAATTCAAAATTTCAAGCTATGTAACTCATCATCTAGATCTAAAGCACTAAGAGTGTAAGCTTTCGTATATTCTTGTTTTAGCGTTGTTCATCAAAGTTGCATAAGGTAGCCAATTCAACAGATATAGACAATGCAATCAATCAGACCATTAAAACCCATATATCCTAGCTGGTTTTGCATTGATTGAACCAAGTTAAGGGGGTTTTAGTGAATGCATCTTCTTGAGAGTTTGCTTTTTTGATGTTTAATATGCTAAAGAGCTAAAGAGTGGTAAGAGCTGGAAGGATCTTTGAATAAGTATCAAGGCATAACAAGCGTTTTGTAGACATCTCATTGCAAGTTGTACTTGTATATGTTTCAGTAGCAATGAGTCTTATTTTGTTATGTCTTGTAAATGTATTTAGAGTTGCAGTTCTATCGAGACGTTACTGTGCCCCCTTTCTCTTAGACTAAAGAAAACAAACAAAAAGGAAGCTTGTCATGTATTAGTGTATCCTTTGCACAATATTGGGCTATTACAAAGATGAGTATACACATGACCTAGTATACTCATATTTAGGCATTTGAATGAGATTGCACAAGCACACACTCACATGCTTGTAGAACCTAGATGTTGGACCCTTACTCCTTTAGATTCTCAAATTTACAATATCTAACCAGCATGGTATGGAGGAATACCAAATTTTTCATTATTTTTCAAAATAGTTTCATTTATATTTTCATCTATGTTAGAGAAGTTGCAATTATGGTATTAGGGTTGATATGGTGATTAGCATTGGACTATGACCTAGTGCACCATCCTGTTGTCTAGGCTAATGTCCAGTTGAGGTCTAATAATTTTGTCTTCCTTGGCTGGATACTCTATTCCTTATTCGTTAGTTCTAACAACAGGGAGATGAAAGCCCTCGATAAACCAAGGTAACCTTTTGCTCAAGTTGCTAACTTGTTAAAAAATGGCAGCCAGATGGATTTTTGAAATGCCTTAATCAAGCTAAGTGCTTTGAAATGTTCGAGTTTTTGATAGTGAGGGGCTGCAACACAAACACTTATAAAAAAAGAGTCTGTTAGCTCAATTACTTAAAAAGAAGATGTGATGTGGCAAGTAAAATACTAAATCGTCCTTCTGCGATTTGCTCTTAGCGCAGATCCATTAGGGGACTCCAATGGCTATTGAAGAAAGAATTTTGTAAGAAAAAATTACACACCGTGCACACGCATATATTCTATTAGTGGTTAAAAGACGGGTTATTATTTTATTTGTTTATTTCCACAATTAATACTAATAAAAAAAATTCTTTGTTTATTTCCACAATTCAGCATGTGAGCAAAGCTACATTTTTGTTCTTAACGAGGTTCTGCACCGCTACTTATATGCATGTTAAAACTACTTAATGTACATGCTCAAGAGAAGCTTCTGTTCTACTTGTTGAATGATGTTCACTTTGATTACATTCTAGCTTACCTGCAAAGAATTTATTTTTCTTTGTCTGTTTGTTTGTTTCTTTTTCCTTATCTTTTTAGTTCTTTTTTATTCTCTTTTATCTTTAATTTTTGTGGGAAGTTCACCAATTTTGTTCCATTTTATGTAGCATCTGGATTAACACAGGTTCTCTTATACAGTGTTGACTTTTAGCTTATTAGCCACCTAGACCACTTATTCTATATCCAGGCATAACATTAGCCTACAAAAAGCATAATACTGAGCTCTGAGCTCAGAAATATGCCTTTTTTTTTTTTTTTTTCTCTTACTGAGTAGTTTTCATTGAATTTTATTTTCCTAGTTTTTTTCTCACACAAAAGACACTGTAAAATATGAAGGGAAGTAAAAGAACTTATTTCTTTTCCTTCATAATTTTAATCTAACCCATCTAAAACTGATGAAAAAATATGATTGTTTCATTTGTTTCATTCTACTATACTTTTTAAGTGGAAGCTTTATGATTGCATGAGGACAAGTTGATTCATCTCTGACCGACCTAGATTCTAGCATGTAGTTCGGTTCTGTTGAAGTTGAGCTGCCCAAATTGCTATATTGTCTTCCATAGAGCACTGCAGAATAGAAGTAATGAGCAATTTTCCAGAAAATGTATAATTTTATATTTCTTGCGAAGCCAAGATACAAGGGCATTATCCACTATCTGGCACGTTGTTTGGCAATTAACATTTGCATAGAAAGTTTCTTGATTAGAAGTTGCTTCGTATCACTCAATTTCCAGAATTCCTGTGCTTACTGAATCTAATTATGGTTTTGCAAAACTGGCATATAACAGGGCCTAGAGATGTCTGAGTCGCTTAAAACATTTGTTCTGGAAGAAGCAGAAAAGGCAGCAACAAAAGCACAGCTAGAGAGTGAGAAAGAGTTGTGATTGTCTGTCTGGTAAATAAAGATGTCATATCCAGCTTTGGT
This sequence comes from Euryodendron excelsum, assembly GCA_033060915.1. Classification (NCBI taxonomy): domain Eukaryota; kingdom Viridiplantae; phylum Streptophyta; class Magnoliopsida; order Ericales; family Pentaphylacaceae; genus Euryodendron; species Euryodendron excelsum. The sequence goes on from CM065382.1 coordinate 14,252,770, forward strand.
TTCATTTTTCACATCACAAGGAAATCTTTCTAGAGAATGAATATGAGTTGCAATCCTAGGAGCTGTTTTTCATTTCCTTCTATAGTTTGCTCTGCAAATAATAATGATATATGACATTGGCTGTTTGATGGATAAAATATTGTTATATTGACTCCTGATAAGTTCCAGCAGTAAGTGGCTTGACATTCAAACTGATGATTTGTAGTCTTGGAACTGGCTGCAGAGACAGGAGCCGCAGGATGGCCGTAACAACGCTTAACAATGAAAGCAGGAGATCAATGAAAGCTACAACCCAAGTTTGTTTTCTATTATGAAGATTTGGCAGATATCCCAGGTTGTTATCTATTATGAAGTTTTGGCAGATATTTTAATGATGTTCAATTATTTTCGTTGTGCAACTGGATTTTTTTATCAGGCAGATGCCACCTAAATGGAACTAAGCTTGTAGGCGAGGCCATTTGTATGCATTGAATCTTATTCTAAATTATCTTGTCAGTTGAGGAACTTCCATATCAAATTATGATTATAGATATCTCGACAATATTCAGTATTTCATTTTGTAAAGGGTCCTTGTTCCAAATTTTCTTCAATAAATTTGGATATAGTGCTATGATCACAGTGTTGCCATTATCATTACAATTATTGATGATTGACAGTGGTGCCATTATGAGGTTAATAGCCTATACTCTTGAATTGCAATGTTGATGGCAATAGAAACTTCTTCACATTGTCAACATTATGCATTATTGAAACTTTATATTTCATGGATGATACGTGCTGTCCACATTGTCAGCCTTCTTTTACTGTCATATTGCTAAAAGGATTAAGTTTTGGAATATCAGGACGGACTTGGTTGGCGCCAATACTATTGCTGTTTGGATATCAATGATCTTAAATCCTAGAAGCCTAGGCCTGCCTGATGCCAGTGATCGTCATATTTTGCTGCTATCGTAGTGGAAAGGGTGTGGAAATGGAGAAATGCCTCCTCTGCTTTGATGATAAGCCAGCTGATGTAGATAGAATTTGTAAGGAGGTGCAGGAGCTTTGGTCTGAGCATTGCTCAGCCGGACACAGCTCTTCTGCCCCTTTGTGTAGGATTCAAGTCATCCCCAACCCTCTAAATGGCTTCCTCCCTCAGTAGGATCTATGAAAATGAATTTTGATGCAGACTATTCTAAAGGAAAGATGTCAGCTGCTGCTGCTATTGCTAGGGATGAAAATGGGATTCTCTTGTTTGCAAGGGCTGTTAGGGGGTGTACACTTTCAGTTCTATGGGCAGAAGCGGAAGCTTCTAGGATGGGCATGTATCTGGGCTTCTGAAGAAGGCTGGAATTCTGTGATGCTGGAAGGAGATTCTCAAGTGCTTGTGCATGCTTGTTTGGGGATTATTATTATCTTACTTTTGTATATCCTAATCTTGTATACTATTATCAACTAATTTACAAGTTCAAACCAAATAACTAAAGTAACCGTATTGTTATTTTTTACTCTAATTGACTAAAGAGTATTAATTACTCTATTTGACTTTCAAAAGAAGAAAAAGAAAAAAACATTCATAGCCACTTGTACCGGAAAGTTTAGTCAAAAAGTTTTGAAAGAATTACCAAAATTTAATGTTTTCCATGTTTATTTGCTAATAATTCAATACATACTATATATATATATATATATATTAAAAGGCGGTATGCACTATGTGCTTGTGTTACACTATAATTAATTATTCTCTCTATCACTAATTGAGTAGTGGGCGGCTACAGAATTTGGAAGGGTTTTACATAATTATCCTTATATGCGCTGAATGTAAACTAGGTATAAAGTCTCACCAAAGTTAGACCATTGTCAGCCAACCAAAGTGAATACTTTATCAAAAAGTTTACTTTATAATACTATAGATATACACACACAAATGAGTTAGGAATGAAATAGGAAATAAATTTTTCTACTAATATATTTCTTCTTATGTAGAAGTAGGGAAAAAAAAAAAGAAAAACGAATTAAGACTTGCTAAGAGGGTACTTTTGGTAATGTAACTATCCTTTCATTTTTTGGAAATAAGAAGTGGCTCATCAAGCTAAAAAAAATACAGCAACGAAACAAAAGTTTTAGATCTATTCAATGGGCAAGGTGGGATCCATGTAGGCATGGATGGCAGCGGTGGTGCTTGGAAGGGGTTAGGCTAAACTTTATCTTGTCTTTAATGAAAATATTTTGTTCATATCCCATCCTAAAATTGTGGCAGGTTGAATCTCTCGCTAATCGAGTTCAAATTAAACTCAAAAAATTTCAAAACAAATATACTCTAAAAAATTAATAATGTTTGAAATTAAAGAAACGTAAACCCAATATAAAATTAGGAAAAAAAATAGAGTAAGGCTCCGTTTGATTTGACGTAAAATATTTTACACTAGAAAATATTTTTCAAGGCAAAAATTTTTGCTCAAAAAATAATTTCGTGTTTATATTCCGGTGTTTAGTTGACATTTGAAAATTATTTATTTAAAAATTGTTTCTTTAGAAAAAATAATTTTTATATGATACTACTCTTTGTGGTGGAGGGGGTTGGCAATGGTGGTGAAGGATGGGGGTGCCGGTGGAGGTGGCGGCGGGTAGTGGTTGGTGGTGGTGGTTGTGGCGGTTGTTGATTGGTTGTGGTGGCAGCGGTAGTTGGTGGTGATGGTGGTAGCGGCGGCGGTGACGGACGAAATGGTTGAAATTATGTTGAATGTTTAAAGGGCTTAAAGCCAAAAATGAGTTAGGAATTTTTGAAATGCAAGTCATTTTTGGTCTGATGATGGAAAATTTTCTTACTTTTTGTTCAATCAAAGAATGAAAAATGAGTAAAATATTTTTCAAAAAAACATTTCATGTCCAATCGAAGGGAGCCTAAAATATCAAAAAATAAAAAGTTACATTAAACTCTAATATTTATTTATATAAACCACATCTATTTTATATTATAAAAAATTAATAAGAGTATTTAGGGTTTTTCACAATGTAATTGGGTGGGTGACATAAATCTATCCCACTGTGGTTAAACCCACTTTGGGTTATACTTACTTTCCTTAATCTACTCCTAACTATCATACTCTTAATACTTACTATTAGGGTTTGAGTGAAGTAGGTTTTAGACTTTTTCGGGTTCAAAACCATGAGGCAACCAAGTAATTCAATAAGGTAAAAATATACAAATAGAAAATTCAGACATAATTTATCACCACAATAATCTGATTAAATTAGAGTCATTTACTTCAAAACAAAGTATTCATTATAATGAGTCTAATTACAAAAATATCATTACTACATTATTGAATTTCATAGTTTAATCCTCACCGAATAATTCCTTTAGTTCAGGAGGTCAGAGGCAGGTGGGGTTCACTTGTTATGTGCAACGTCACCTGCTAACTTTGTTACAAGCCAGCATTGCCTGTCGTATCGTACTTAGGCTATTTGATTTGCTGTTACTTTTTGAGAGACTTGTTCTCTCTCTCACAATGTACGTACATATATCTCTAAGAAAACTCTCTCACTTGTAGAACACTCAAAATATTTCTCACTTTTTCTGTAAAAGTTAGCTTCAACACCCCTTCTGAGGCTGTTTTTTGACTTCTAGTTTTTCGTCGGAGACTCACCCATATGTGTCTTGCTTGGGTTGCTCTTACGTTTCTGTTCTTGTTGTGACAGATATTGCAAAAAAAATTTGTATTGTATTGCTGTGAGAGGGGGGACTGATATTTTTTATTTGGTATGTACCTCTTACCACAACTTATATATGCATCATTTTTTACGGTTCTTGTTGTGGTACGTTTTGCAAAAAAATGAGAGGGGAGACTAGGTCAGCCAACGGGTGACCACCAATATGTAATTGCAGTTCCCATACATTCACCCAAATACAACATATTGTCAGAAATTCATTGATGAATGCCATATTTGTCCAGCTACAAGTTCTATTAAAACGAGATAATCTGATCTGGTATATGACCATTGCTTCCGGTGTGCAATGAAGCATTGTGTGTCGTTGGAAGTTGACCATCCATAGAAGGTTTTGTTGACAAAGACCATTAATCGAAAGACAGATTTAAACTCTTAAAACTATTTTTAATTCTCTTGATGTTTGATATAGACATTGACATTACTATTTTTTTACTAGTTTCCTAGACAAATGTACATCGTGGCTAAATAAATTTACCAACTAGTAAGGACTGGTTGTTGTGAGCAGTCCATAGTAGAAGTTATATCCTAGGCCAAAGATTTGCCTGAGTGATGTTTTTATCCAGTATGTACCCTTGACCACAACTTCTATATTGATCATTTTTTACAATTCTTGCAAAAAAGTTTGTATTATGTCTTGCTGTGAGAAGGGGAGACTAAGTCGGCCAACTGGTGACCAAATAGCAGTTCCCATACATTCACCCAAATACAACACATTGGCACAGCCTTAGTTTTTCCTAAGACAATCGTGCGGCACAAGCCTAGTTGTGATGCTAAGTCATTCCAACTCCTTACCAGGAAGAAGATGGAAACTAGGAAGAGAAACGCTTGAAAGTATGAGAGAATGAATGTGTAATATATGCAAGAGCACTTTACAAGTTCATTTGTTTGGTGCCTTAGCCAAATGAGGCTACCTCTATTTATATTGCTCCACATTCTCAACCAAGGGTGGAAATCTATGTGATCCTACAGTGGAAATTAAGCTTTCAGAATAATCTCTACAAATATCTCATTCTAGAAATCATTACAAAATTCTAAAATATTCTACTCTTTACAAGGTTTCATGCTTCCAAATCCTTTTATGCATCTATAAAGGTGGTCTTCATAATGTGGAGGCTTCTAGAATTCTCTACAATCCTCCTATTCAAGATAGTAGTAAAAAACTATGCCTCTAGAGCAAGCCCAGCTGGGTGCAGTTTTGCTGCTGTCGGTCATGTGCTATCGCCATTCAGCTTTTGCCACCTGTTCTGTCCGTCACATAATAAAAATTCATATAACGGGCGTTACACATTTTTTTAGGTTGCATTGTATTAACTCTTCGGGAAGAGGGCGGTGGTGGAGCGATGATCATGACAAAGCATGGGAGAGGAGCAAAGTATGACATGAAATAAATGTATAAGGAAAAAGTAAGAGAGTGAAAGAGAGACCCAGGAAAACATGAAATAAATGTATATAGTATTTACTCATGTTGAATTGATGATGGCCTTAAAAATCTGCACATAACAAAATTGCTCTTTTTGTGTAAAACCTGTTTATTATTTCCTATGTTTATTATTTGGTATTTTGCTATCGTATTTTAGTTAAGTTCAAATGAATATTAATTTTTATATTAATATATTAAATATAATTTGTATTGCTGTATGTAATTTTTATTATACTTGTACTTGACTGTTGGCCACCATTGAAACAAAATGCTGGTTTCGTCCCTGTACATGGGTCCACATAATGTGCTTATTTCCTATCGTGAATTCGTATTCGATTTTTTGAACTCCGAGTTGGTGAGTACTTTTTTAGGAAAAAAAATTTCTGCATTCTTTTTTTAGGTATATCCAAAATTTTTTTATATTATTTTTTGACATTATTTGGACATAGGCTAGAATGAGGTGACTCGAATCTGAATGGAAGATGTTTTTGGAAAGGCATGTATTATTTGATGTTTTAATGTCCTTGATTTTTATTTTTATTTTGATTTTTTTATCAAAATTGTCCTTAAACTTACACATTGCATATATATATGCACACGGTTGGCAATTTTTTTTTGCTGAATAAAGCTACTCTCGTTCAATCAGTCCTTTCTTTCATGTTGATCCACTACTTGTCAATCTACCGGTTTCTTTCATCCATTTTTGCTAAAATTTTCTGGTCAGGGGATTACTATAAAAGGTCCATCTACTGGATTCGTTGGAGATCACTATGTTTACCAACATCCTATGGTAGTTTGGGATTTCGAGATATTGCTCTCTTTAATTGACCAGGCACTTATGGCAAACCGAGGGTCGAGGATATTGGCAGAGGATTTCCGACAAACCGGATAGCAGAACCTCCTGCTGCCCGGAGTAAGTGGAGTTTTTAAGGATCATCCACGTGTATCAAACAGCGTTATAAACACACGACCTTAGATGTGGTTGACGTCTTCTATTAACGACTCCCAATTTCCGTCAAATCAAACCCACAAAAAAACTAAATCTGAAAGGTCCGCCGGAACAATCAAGGCACAAAATATTTTGGCTGACAAAAAGAAACGGCCAAAGATTAAAAATTGTTTGCTCTTCCAGTTATTCGTTTTGAGATTTCAATCAGGGTTTCTTAGCCTTTAATGTTCATCAAGTTGAAAATTATTTCACCAATGTATCCATGAACCTATAAAATCTTTGTTTTGTAGGTGTTCTCTCACATTGCCGTTCTTCTCTACGACTAGATCTCGGAACCTTTGAGCAATCTCTGCAACTCTCCCTACCCCCTCCCCCACCTAAGTCCAGGACCTATCAAAATGGCATAGGCAAAGTTATAGCGCTTCCGTTCGAATTGGTAAAAAAAACCCGGAACATATCACAATGTGATATGTAAACAAAGTCCGACACAAACTTAGATCCCAAACTACAAAAAAGAGAACAGGTCCCATTATTTTCCTGCGCATTCTTAGACAGGACGAAAGAAGCAGCATGGAGTGTGGAGAGTCAGTTTCGATGGTCTGACAGAGGCTCATTTAAGTTCAGTTGGGCTCTTGGAGTAACACCGTAAAGAAATATATAAGAAAATAGTGCAAGAAAAACGGCATTAATTAAGATGGTTGGTTAAAAAACACTGGTATTTAATTACTGTCTGTGTATTGTATCATTGCTCGCCACATACCCCGGGCAGCAGGAGATTTCTGGTTTTTAGGAAATCCTTGTCCGAGAATATTAATGGTGTCCTGATTTACATTTTTTCAATTATTTTCAAGCTAAATACTGTCTAATTCCTCTTTCTTATCTGTGGCACCTTCCTCCTCTTGTTCTTGGTGCTGGAGAAGTATTCTTAATGGATGAAAAATGCTATCTCAGGGTCTTATATTACGTGGCAGGTTGAAAATGTAATTTACTCAATATTTGATATTCTAATGGCCAAGTTTAGTTTATGGGGATTTCGTGGATTATAGGATTCTATTATTAGACCCTAACCCATGTAATCCAAATGGGAAATATGATTTCAACTTAATCCTAGTATCGAAGTTTATTCTTAAATTATAGATTTTAAAATTGAAGTGCTCAAAGATTTTTAATACTTCCAGTAATTCAATATTTGAGTTTTAAGTTTGCCAAATGAGTTTAATATCTATTCATATTAGAGAAACTTTTCCAAGCCATAAATTTATAGTTCAGCTAGGCAAGTTCAAGTCGAGAATTGGTTGTTGGTTCTATTCACTCATTCGAAATGGCAATTGCAGAAGGAAACAAGTCTTGCCCCTACATTAGCATGGCTAAAAGAACAGGGTGTGTCTTTTACCCCATGCATCACGCTTAATCCGTTTGTTGGCTGATTTTTGTTTTAGGTTTTGAGCATTAATAAATATTTTTTTTAATTTTTTTTAATGCTAAAACTCACTTTAAACTTGTAAATCACAGAGTACAAATGTAATGATGAGGGTGGAAAAATAGCCCGCCCCTCTGGTCACGAAAATTTATGCCGTTCAGGTAAAGCATTCACACAAGTTCCTCCATATTATAACTTTTGGGTACAGGTATTGTGTGATGCTTACAAGTTCATATATTACTTTTTCGATGATTCTCTGGGGAAGACGACTCCTACATGTGGGATGAAAAATACGGCTTTTTACAATATTCATGAATTTATATGGCGACGGCCCAAGAATCCTTTACCCAAAAAAGACCCAGTTCCAGCTTCAAAAAACAACTGAAAACGAAAAATGACTATGTTACACTACTGCTCAAGTAAGCTTTTTTATGCATGGGGTACAATTCTAGACACACCCTTCAGTTCTTTTAGCCATGCTGTATGTAGTGGGCATGGATCTGGTTTCCTTCTGCAATTGCCATTTCGAATCGGAGGGATTTTTATCAACCTTATTTGAAACCAATTCTCGACTTGAACTGAAGCTATTCAATAGGGTTCACAGTACAAATAATTTCAACAAGTATAGATAGAAATACAAAATTTAAAAAAAAAAAAAAATCATCAATGAGGCTACACACCTGAAATCGTTGTCCACAAACCGATCATTCCAATAAAATCGTGCTTAACTACCAAATTCTCCAGCAACTAGCAGAAGTAACATAGAAAAAAGGGACCATAGTAAGAACGAGTAAAGCCTAATGTCCCTCGGTTCACAGTTTGGTTGCCAAGAAAGTGTAGAACAATGAAAGAGAGAAAGGGGGAAAAAAAAAAACTACTTCCATTTTTTATTCATACAAACGAAAAAAAACCATTTATTCAGAAAAAGAAAACAACAGTTGGGCATGAATAACTGAAGAGGTTCCTTTCTTGTTTTTGATGCAGAGAAATTCGTATATCTTTATTAGTTGTCACGATTTGGAGGCGGGAAAGTGCACCAACTGGATTTTCTAGAAAATAGAAAACAAAACATCCACTCCAATGCTAAACTAGTCGCAAAAGACAAATATAAATTGAAACGTAACTCTGCTCTACTTGTTCAGTACACACACATGGACCATGGCTAAGTTCAGAGGTTAAATATATAGCCAGTACAAACAGAAACTGCCACTACACATTGATTTATCTACCCTCCTCCATAGTTCTAAAGGCACGTAGAAGCAAAAGAAAAAAAGATTTCTAGTAGCCCAACTTGTCTTCCTTACTCTCCTCTTCCTCAGCCTGCATGTACAACAAAGAGAAGGCCATTAAAGAAACACAATTGATGAACGGGTCCTTCCATTGAAAAAGTGAACAGAGTCATGTAGGCAAATAAGTTTTGAACACACAAGCTGTGACTTCAAAATTCAAATATAGAAGGCCATATCATGGAGGGTCTATAGAAACAACATATTAGAGACTCATTTTTTTTTTTTTTAATTAGTTGTCACAATTTGGAGGGGGGGAATGCACCAACTGGATTTTCTAGAAAATACATGTTAGTTTCTTATATATTGTTGGGGCCTTATCTAACAGCTTAAGCTTTAAGTCAAGTGGTGACTTAACATGGTATCAGAGCTTTAGTTCTAGGAGGATCTAGGTTTAAAGCTCACAGCACGTATGTGCTCCCCTGGTTGTGCACTCTATTTGTACAGCTATTTTGTTTGGTCTGTTTGCCTCTTCACGTGCGAGTCGTGTCACACGTGAGGGAGTGTTAGTTTGATATACATTATTGAAGTCCTTATTTAGCAGCTTAAACTTTTAGGTCAAGTTGTGACTTAACAATACAAAACAATTAGTTTGATATACATTATTGAGGTCTTTATTTAGCAGTTTATGCTTTTAGGTCAAGTTGTGACTTAACAATACAAAACAATACACCCAATCCAATGCTAAAGTAGTCGCAAAAGACAAATACAAAATGAAGGGCAACTTTGTCTATTTAATCAGTACGCACGCATGGACCAAAGCTAAGTTCAGATGTTAAATGCAGTTTCATAACAATAAACTGAAGGAGAATTACAGAAACTAGACAGGCTTCCAAAAGCTTCTATAAACGTCACCTTGATGCCTAGAAGCCTACAAGTACTTGTGTGAGATGGAGTGCATCATCACCTGTCTGTTATCAAGGTGGGTAAGGAGAACTGCTACAGCAAGTCTGTTACCCTTCCCCCCTCTCCCAAACACAAGCTATAGGTCATGGGTGGTTGGCATAATTACAATTCAATTAGTCTCCACTGATATTGGTAAGCCTGAGAGTGTAAAAGACTTGCAAAAACAACAGAAACAAAAAATTAGAAAAAACAAAAAAAACATGACCTAACCAGGCTTCAGAATAACAGTGCAAGGACACCATTGCCATATTGATGGTGCCAGTCCTAAACAAGCTATAATTAAACAATTTAATTGAAAAATATACAGCCAGAAACAAAGTGACCAAGTGCAAGGACACCATATCATTTAAGCTTCACAATATGGACCCAACTTTAAATTGTATTATGTACAAAAAGAAGAAGAAGAAGAAGAAGAAGAAGAAGGAGGAGGAGGAAAATAATATTCATCATGATTTCCATATTAGTTCTGCAACTTTTCGTTCAATACTCATGTGGCAAACATAGATGTAGCACTCTTTTCACATGAATAACTTATTTGTAGGATGGTATATAAATGCCTAACTCAGGTTTAATAGGCAAATATGATAAAAGTATTATTCATTTTATTGCCTTACAAAATATGAATCTCTCTGGACTCGAATGTTTGTAGATAGCGTGAAGGTGCTTGTGAAATGTACTAAGCGACACGTGTTTTATGTTTTAAGCTTCTACGCAACGGAATTTTGATGTTGTCTTTGACACTTGGTGTTGTCTAAAACAATAGATACAGATGCAAAGATGCACCTCTATATATAAATATGAATTTTTATTAGTTATAAAACATAATATCTCTGGACCGTCTCACAGACGCTCTGCTAGGGTTGTTTTTTTCTTCGATTTCTAATTATAACGCACTATCAAACAATTTAAAAAATATGTAAATTAGAGAATTTCTCAAAGTATTTTCAGAGCACTTTCCATCGATACGGTCCGATTGGAGAAATCATTTCCCGGATGCCCTGATCATGTGGCTCAAAATTGCTACTTTTGAACATTCACAGAGCGTATCATAGACGTTCTAAAAAAGTGTGTTTTCATACACGCTTTTTCGAGATGATATCTTACTCTTCTGAATACTTTTGAAGCTCCCTGAAAATTCCCGGTTCTTAAGAAATAATGAAAGAACATCGTGAACGCGACTGATTTTTTTGAATTTTTTTCAAATTGCACAATTATCGAGACAAAATTAACACAAAAGTTTTCGGCGGCAAAACATATGCTACATGCACCCAGATTGTGATCAGATCGATTAAAACTTTGCTTGCTACTATGTTGAGTTAGTACGGAGGGTGTCACGTAGCATTCAACCACTAGAACAGTACTGGTGCATGAGCTATATGCGATAGGGCAAAAATTGCCTAAGCATATGTAGCATATGCGCTAGCTCCTAGAACATTGCCTATACTAGGCCACCCCCCTGCATAATCCAGAGTTGAAAACAATGGTGAAACCCTGCTAAAACATTACCAGAACCTCAAAAAATCCTAAATACTCTACTTTTTTCAACCTTCCAAGTATCCAAGCTAGATTTCACCCACCTTAAACCTATACACCTCATCTCTAAGCTTCCAAGCAACCTTGAAGGCCATTTCCAGCCCACTTCAAGGCCATTGAAGACCTTCAAATCTAAAGTAAAGCTCTCCATTAAAACTTGAAGAAGTTGTGAAGACAAGGTAATATTTCTATTTACATTTTGCTACTTCCCACTCTTCTCTTCTCCCTCATAGCCTACTTAGGCTATTCTCTATTTTCAACCCTCATATTCTATCTCCCTTTCTTTTATGCTTGGAACAAGAGAGCTCCTAGATCATGCTTAAAGGAAAGCTTATAGAAGTCATCGTGTAGGGGATCTCTCACAAGTCTATTTTGAGATGGTATGGTCTTGGAGCACCTTACAATGTGGTGTGACCTTTTAGCCTTGTATGATTTCATAACCCCCTTGCATATGGTTGTTATGCTCGTGTATTACGTGCTTGGCTCCATTTTTCATGGTCAAAGTCATTTTTCAAACCCCTTAGCATTTCTAATCTCTACACATTTTTCAAAATCCATATTCAAGTGTTTTTCTAAAAATGGTTCTAAGAGTTGGTTTCTTGAAGCCTAGTTCGAAACTTTAGATTTTTATGTCCTAAGGAGCCTTCCTTAAGCCCCTTGACTTTATTTTGCATTATTGCATTTTACCATCTACAAGTTGCATTAAAATGGTTTTCAAACCTTATATTTCACTTTGATTTTCAAAGTTTTGCTCTCTTGAGTTTTGTGGTTGAAATGGTCCTTATGGAACCCTCTCTTGAGTGGTCTTCTCATTTATTAATCATAGGAATCCTAGCTCACTATAGTGATTTTTTATACCTCAAAAGTGATTTTCAAAACAACCCTCTTCAAGAGAGTTTTCAAAAATTCATTCTCTTTATTTTGCATAAAAAATGATCTTCTAAAACCACCATTACATATTGATTTTCAAAAAAATTTCTCTCTTTAAGTTAGTGGTTATAATGGTCCTAATGAAACCCTCTTTAGAGTTGTTTTCCAAATCCGTTACAAAGCACCATGGTTTCTAAAATTTATTTTCAAAATTCATGCATTAAATCACCTTTCCAAAACCACTAGATCCAAACCCTAGTTCAAAACAACTTTTCAAAACCACCTTCCAACCCTAGGTTAACTTGACCCTAGTTGTCTTAGCTTAGATTAACCTAACTTAAGTTAGTTAACCCAAGATCAACCAAACCCTAGGTTAACTTAACCTTAGTTAGTTAACCCTAGGTCAACTAAACCCTAGGTTAACATAACCTTAGTTAGTTAATCCTAGATCCCCTTAATCCTAGGATAACCTAACTTTAGTTAGTTAACCCTAGTTTAATCCAACCGTGGTTAGCCTAACTCTAGTTGGTTAACCCTAGGTCAATGCAACCCTAGTTTAACCTAACCCAAATTAGTTAACCTTAGGTCATTCCAACCATGGTTAGAAGGCTTCAAAGACTCCAATTCTAAACTTCTTTCAAACTCTTTTCAATTACAAAAATCATTTGCATGGCATGCATTCAAAAAGATCCTACTCTCTTGAGTTTTCAAAAATTAATTCAAAAGTTTATTCTAATTCTTCCATGCCTTATTCCAAAATGTTTTCAAGAATTCTTTTAAACTTGTCTTGACAAAAGTGGCTAGACATTTATCATTTTCACAAGATATTTCAAAAGTGATTTCAAAACTCACAACTCTAAAGGCAATCTTATCCCTCTCATGCTTAAGGTTTCCTTAGAGAAAATGACACATTAAGTGTGACGTTTTAAGGTCCATATAGGGTTTCGAACCCTAAATGTTTTTCAAAAACCTTTTTCAAAAGTCTTTTTCAAACATCACATTCTTGAAGCAACCCTAATCCTTCCATGGTTAGAATTGTTCAAGTGTAAGTGAGATATTTAAGAAGGGTTCTATAACCCTAAAGTTTTAAAAATAAAAAAGAAGTTTCTAGCCCATTTTCCAAACATGTTTTCAAAACTCATAACCCTAAAGGAGTTTAGTTCTTTAATAACTAACCTCTTAAAGTTGATGAAACATTAAACATACCTTTCATAAGGTATTTAAAAAAAATTTTCAAAAGCTTTTTGAAGATAAGTTCACGAGAGCATTTCAATCCAAACTCTTCCTTTAAAGTTTTCAAAACAAGACTTCAAAATATTTTCAAAATTCCCTTAAGTTGTTTCAAAACATTTCAAAACTCTCTTGAGTTAATTTACAAAAACCATTAAAATCATCTTCAAACCCGATTTCAAAAACACTTCTAACATCCCAAATCCTATTTGAAAGACATTTTTCTAAACTCTCAAGTTCTCTTTTTCTAAAGATCTCAAAGTATTTTCAAAACTTTTCAAAAACCTCAATGCGTCATCAAAGTTCTAAAAGGCCCTAATGTGCCTACTTTTCAAAATGAGACCCCAATATGTCTTTCCAAATTAAGACCCCAATGTGTCTTCCAATGGCCTCAATGTGCCTATTTTCTATCGGGCCTTAGCTCGAACTACGAATGACCTAATTCTAGCCAAATGAGATACGTAGGCAACCTTAAAATAAATGCGGTCGTAACTCTATTTTAAGTCAAATTCCCTTTTCAAAAATGTTGTCAAGTTAAATTATTTTCAAAAACCTTTTTCAAATTCAATCATTTCAAGTCTTTTAAAACATGCATCATTACATTATTTAATCCCAAAAGTGATGACTAAACCATTTTTCAAAATTCTAAAGTGGATATTAGTAACCGGTTATTATAGTGAGTAAACCAAGGGTGATTAGATATGTATGTAACGAAAAGGCGGGGTAGGGTGATAATCTTAAAATGTTTTTCTTACACGTAACCAACCTCTGAACTTAGAATCACTGTTTTCACAAGACCAAAATAGAGTTATTTTAAAAAAAAGCTTAAATTCTTTCAAAGGTTGCTAAACAACCCGTTTTCTCAAAATCCCTCTCAAGAGGAAGTTTTCAAACGCCTAAGTTTAGACTTCGGATTCTACTTAGTTTTTAGGTAACTTAGCACATGGTTAATTATGTTAGGTGGCGATTCCAAACTTTTTCCCAAAGCCCTTATTTAAATCAATTTCAAGTTCAAACCCAGTCGCACTCATCCTTCTAGGAGGATGAGTACTGACAAGAGAGTACCGCATATTTCTCACATTTCTTGAGTGCGAAAAACCTTAGCGCGATAGTGCGTACCATCACTAGAAACTCTCACGAGACACCACTTGTTTACTGAGGGTAACCTAGGGATTTAAAGATTTGGTGCATATGGTAAATGCACCCGTGATCTCTATGAAAGTGGAGCCTATCTTTTTAAGTGTGTTTAGTGTTTGCTAAGGACTAGCAAAAGCTTAGTTTTGGGGGGGAGGGGGGTGTGATTACACTAAAAAAAAGTATACCCAAAGTCCCTGATATTTGTGTTATTATTTTCTATTGTTGTGTCTTTGTGACTAGCAGACGTTAAAGAATTGGATAGTGTCATATCTTCTCATATAGATAGTCGAGTATTTACATTTGCATGTTACATCTTTCGGATATTTCCATTTGGTATAAGGGGCGAGATAATTCTTTTTGCAAAGATGGTGAAGAGAGTTGAGTTCCAAGAGGAACAACCTCAAACTCTTACTGGTTACAGTACTCTGGCCTGTAACATAAAAGTAAAAAGACTAAATAGGTGTTACCGTTGTGCTAGACACACGTGTGTGGATATAACTGACTAATGTCAGGGATTCAGATGATTTACTTAGATATTATTAAAGGGTGAGTAAATGCTGAGGCATTGAGACGCCTTTGAATCATTGGAATGGTAAACTATCTTGAAATGCAAATGTAGATTTTGGAGATTTGTTGAAACATGTTTTTATTCTCCTTAGCACAATTTTTGTTTTATCATTTATTTTTAATATAATTGCAAAATTTTATCTTAATACATAGAAAAAGGTTTGTGTATCTTTTATTAATTTTTGAGGCTGTATAAAAGTTTAAAGGATGTATATGTATTTTTATGTTGTAATATATATATTTTTTTATCATGTAATGATTACACACACACAAAAAACTCTCATATGTTATTCGAAGACATTATCTTACTTGTGTATTAATGAGTAGGATATACAGAATATGATTGTATTTTGATACAAGTAATATTTTTTCTCATTATTCTCACTTATAGGCCATATTTTGATGTTTGTGGGTATCATCACTGAAAACCCAGATAAGACACTATTTGTCTACTAGGGGTAGTCTAGGAGTTTAAAAGTTTGGTGCATATGCTAAATGCACTTGTGATCCCTACGAAAGTGGAGCCTATATTTTTAAGTGTGTTTACTGTTTTTCTAGGGATTAGCAAAAACTTAGTTGGAGGGTGTAATTGTACTCTAAAAAGTACACTCAGAATCCTTAATTGTAAGCTAGTGTAAATAAATATTTACATATTAGTTATCATTTTAATGTAAAAATTAGTTTTCTTTATTTTGTATCATGTACATAATTGAAATTAAAACCGAGCAAAATGAAGCCAATGGGCATAGACATTTGTTCGAGTGTGAAGTGGAAGGATGACTGGAAAGTATTGAAGTGGAAGAAATGGCTGAAAAACATTAAAATATTAAAAGATTGAAGAAAATTGAAAAAAAAAAAGAGAGAGAAAGAAAATAAAAAAAAAGTTAGGCCATTGTCAGCCAACTAAATAAACACAAGAAATAAAAAAAAAAGACAATGGCTGAACGGCCATTGAATCAAGTGGAAGACAATGGCCATTTAGTCATTGAATTCAAATGATGGCAAAGACAATTTTTTTTTAATCTAAAACAAATGATAACAATGGTTTTGGTCATTCTATAAATTGGCCGCTAGAGAGAGTTCGGTCAGGAAAGAAAGTCAACTTCATTAATTTGTTTTCCTTTCATAGGGGTGGATTTTCAGTTATTTTGTTCGCAGCTTTTCAATTAATAATTTTTATTTTAATCTTTTCTTTGCCATTATTCTACTATAATAAATCTTTTTATTTATGAAGTCATTTTTTTTTCTAAATTATGTGGTTTTATTATCATGAATAGCTAGCTGTATTCTAAAAACCAATTGTGAAGATCACGTGATGGTATTGAGATGATTAATTAAGATTTGTCTTTTCATTCTAGATTTATTTAAAAACTTATTATTTTTACACACGTTCGGTATATTGCATACTTGGATACGGGCATGTATATTTTATGCATGTGGTGGTTTTGTATTTTGTAAATAAGTTTAAATTTAGGAGTATTGTAATTAATATAGGAGTAGTGTAAAGTAAAGTAAATGATGGTTTAGTTATTATTTTTCAGAGGCTTGTATAATTTATGCAGGTCTTCTATCTGGTATGTTTTTATATTCAAACCTCTGGTATGAATCTAAGACTCTTAATCTTAATTTGGAATGGATTGCTTTTATATTCTTGATAATTAAAATCTATATCATTTTAAAAATTTAGACTTTTAATTATATTTGTAATACTTTCTGACTTGACAAAACTGTCGGTATATGCAAATCGATGATAACATTCATCAATAATAATTTATTGAGTATCTAGCTAGAACCTTTGAAAATATGTGCCTTTAATTATATTTGTTACACTTATGCTCTGACAAAGTATTACCTAGTGTTTATGAGTCGAATGTGAGATTTCATAATTTTAACGTAAGATTCTAGTATTTGGTTATTATTGAATATTCCCATCTATTGGTTTATGAGGCTCAAGGGGGCCAAATGATTAACAGATGATAAACATGTATTGATCAATACCAAAAAAGTCGCAAGATCTGATTAATTGGATTCAAGGCTGTTTTTAATTTGTTTCTTTTTGCAGTCTAGTTCAACAACCATTAAATCTCTCAAAAACAAAATATTTTTCTTTTGAATACTATTTTTGCAACTTTTGCCCATAAACAAACAGATGTGAATATTCCAACAAATGAGAATATGCAATGATAACCAAATACTAGAATATTACTTTAAAATTATGAATCCTCACCATCGATTCATAAACACTAGATAATACTTTTTCAGAGTACAAGTGTAACAAGCATAATTAAGGGCACATGTTTTCAAAAGTTATAGCTAGATACTTATTAAATTGTTATCGAAGACCCTTATCATCGATTTTCATATATCGGCTGCTTTGTCAAAGCAGAAAGTATTACAAACATAATTAAAAGTCTAAGTTTTCAAAAGAATCTATATTTTAATTACCAAGTGTTGTGCCCCGGTTTTTGGGTCCAAGGTCCTTTCGGCTTGGAGACAAAAGCACAGAATTCTGTCACTAGAACTCGTTCTCCTAGAATGGCAAGTGCGATTAGGTTTGAATTGAAAATTGGTTTGATTAAGGGCTTTTTAGAAAGATAGGAGTTGCTACCAAACTTGATTAAGGTGAGTTAGGACACCTAAAACTAAGTGTTAATCCGAAGATTAAATTTACGGTTTCTGGAAAAGACTTTGAAAACTCCATCATGAGAGGGTTTTTTAAGAAAATAGGTTGTTTGGCAACCTTTGGAAATATTTAAGCCATTTTTTGAAAATAACTTCATTTTGGTTTTTCAAAAACAGAAATCTATGGTTCGAGGGTTGGTTACATGTAGGGAAGATATCCTAAGATCATCACCCTATCCCGTCCTTTCGGTACCTACATATCTAATCACCATTTGTTTACTCGCTAGAATAACCTGTTACCATTATCTACTTAGTGTCCACTTTAGAATTTTTGAAAACGGGGTATAGTTCATCACTTTTCGGATGAATGATGCATGATGCAAGATTTAGAAGAAGTTAGGAAAACATGGAAATTTTGAAGGAGTTTGAAATGAAAACTTTGAATTGATTGAAGTTTTTGAAAAGGAGATTGAAGTTGAAATAGAAGTTATAACCACTCCATTTTAGGTGACCTACATATCTCATTTGGCGAGAATCAGGTCATTCATAGTTCGGGCAAGAGCCCGATAGAAAATAGGCATATTTCTTTGGAAAGTTTGAAGACACTTTTAGGTTCTTGGGAAAGTTGGAAAACACTTTGAGATCTTTGGAAAGTTTGACTTGGGACTTTTGATTTGAAATTGGGTAGTAGGGTGTTTTGAAACAGAGCTTTGGATCCTTTGAACGGGGGTTTTGAAATGTATGTAGAATAACTCAAGGGAGTTTTGGAAATGGTTTGAGATAACTTAAGGGAGTTTTGAAAATGTCTTGAAGTCTTGTTTGGAAACTTAGGAGGTAAGATTTTAGAATGTTAAAAAGTTTTCGAACGTGGTTTTTAAATACGCTTATGACTTTGAAATTCTAATATGGACAACCTTGGAAGTTGTTCTTGATATATCCCCTTCCGTTGGAATCCCTAACTATGAGAAGGATAGGGACGCCTTAGGGTTGTGAATTCTTGAAAGCATCTTTGAAAATATTTTGAAGATGGGGTGTAGGGATATTTGAAAAGGTTATGGAGTTGGTTTTTGAAATCTCAAGAGAGTAGGAGGTTTTTGAAAAATGGGGTGTGAGAATGGTTTTAAATAAGGAGAACGTTTAAGAGAGGTCCATGAGTTGGAACCTTGAAGTACATTAACCTAAGTTGGGTTGGCTTGAGGTTAGAGGTGATCTAAGATTAACTAACTCGGGTTAGGTTAACCTAGGGTTAGAGTGATCTAGGGTTAATTAACTTGGGTTTGGTTAACCTAAGGTTGGACAACTAGGGTCAAGTTAACCTAGGGTTGGATAACTAAGGTCAAGTTAACCTAGGGTTGGATAACTAGGGTCAAGTTAATCTAGGGTTAGATAACCAGGGTCAAGTTAACCTAGAGTTAGATTGGAAGATAGTTTTTGAAAGGTGGTTTCATGCACTTTTGGTAAGGATTTTGGAAGACAACTTATGTTATGCAAAGGATTTTGGTTGACAACCCTTTTGAAGATTATTTTCATGAAAATTTGGTTTTAGCCAAGAGTATGGTTTATATGGTTGATGTTTGGAGACCATTCCAAGAAAGGTTTCCTTATGACCATTATGACCATTATCTTGACAAGAGCATCGAGTTCAAGAATCAACATGAAGATGACAACCTTTGAAATACTATTTTTAATGCAAAGATGGGGAGAAAGAATTTTCAAAAGCCATTTTTGAAAAGGAGATTTTGAAATTCATTTTTAAAGGAAATCATTCCAACAAGTTAGGGTTCCCATGGCAAATGTGAAGGGAGACCACTCAAGAGAGAGCTCCATGGGGTCATTCTAACCACTAATCTTGAGAGAATGGAAACCTTAGAAATCAAGGAGTTTAAAAACCATTTGTGTGCAAGAGATGAAAGAAAAGGGAACCATTCTAACAATTTAGGGCTCCTATGGCCAATGTAAAATGGAGACCACTTAAGAGAGGGTTCCATGGGGCCATTCCAACCACTAAACTTGAGAGAATAGAAACCTTAAGAATTAGAGAGTTTGAAAACCATTTGTGTGCAAGTTGGAATGCAAGGATGCAAAGAATGTGAGTTGAGGGTTAGTGGGAGATTTTCTAAGGCATAACTTCTAAGGTTTCACCCTAAACTTCAAGAAACCAACTCTTGGGACTATTTTGAGAAGAATATTGAACTTGACAATAACATGGAAATAAGAGTAATGCAAGCTTTGTAGCACATGGTTAGAAACATGAAAATGAAGCCAAGCACACAAGACATGATCAAGTTAGCAAAATATAATGGGTCATGAATACATACAAGGCTTTTAGGCTACACCACATAATCAAGGGGCTCTTAGGCCATACCATCTTAAAGTAGGCTAGTGAGAGATCCCCCTACACGGTGGCTCCCGCTAGCTTTCCTCTATGTATGAACTAAGAACCCTCTTGGCTCAAGTATGCAAAAAAGGGAGGTTGAAGATGGGGGTTAAAATAGAGAATAGACTAAGTAGGCTAGCAGGGAGAAGAGAAGAGTGGGGGAAGACAAAAATGTAAAAGAGATACTACCTTTTGCCTTCAACACACTTGTAGTCTTCAATGGATGCCTTTACTTGAACTTGAATGACTTCAAGAAGGCTTGAGGGGCTGGAAGGGAGTGTTTAATAATGTATAAGGCTATGTAAGTGAAGTGTATATGCTTGAGGGAGGTGGAATCTAGCCTAAGTGTTGGAGGGGTGGAATGTGTATGGGGATTCGAGGTTCTAGAGCAGTTTCAGTAAAACTTTGCATCAATTTCAGAGTTGGAATATGCAAAGGGGTGTGCTGGTATTTATAGGCAATCTGGAACAGGCCTGGCACATGTGCTACAGGCACCAGTATTGTTCCATTGCCAGAATGACACATGACACTCATTGTACTGGATAAATCTCAATGGTTGATCAAAATTTGGTCGATCTGATCAAAACTTAGGCGCATGTAGCATACGCTCTGCCACCGGGAAGGTTCGTTTAAACTTTGCCTATAATTGAGCCAACCGAAAAGGTTTCGGGGGAATCGGTTGCACCCGGGATATTCTCCTGGGGCTTCTGATGAACTTTCGCGTTTTTAAAAAGTTTGAATGGTGTTCGGAAGTGTGAGATATCGTCTCGGGAAATGTGCTTAAAATGGCGTCTTTGCAGAGCGTCTGTGATATGCTCCGTGGGAGTTTGAAAGTAGCTATTTTTGTGTTGCATGATCAGGGACTTTGGGAAGCTATCTCTTCGATCGGACCGTACCAATGGAAAGTACTCGGGAAATACTTTCGGGAATTCTCTAATTTACGCATTTCTCAAGTCGTTTGACGGTGCATTATAATCAGAGAATTGGTAGAAAAGTCAATTTAGGCAGAGCATCTGCGAGACGCTCCAGGGGTTGCTGACAGTTGCAGTTTTTGCATCGTACGATGAAGGGCTTCAAGAAGCGATCTATCCAATCGAGCCGTATCAATGGAAAGACCCACGGACAAGGTTTCGGGAATTCCCTAGTTTACGCATTTCTAGAGTCATTTGACGGTGCGTTATAACTAGGGAATCGGGAGAAAAGGCAATTTAGGTAGAGCGTCTGTGAGACATTCCGGGGAACTTTTATCGAATCGCGGGTGTTTAGCATCGTAAGGTCTTCCTTAAGTTAAATAGGGGCGCATGGCAAGGCCCGCTATTCAGTAACCTAGGACCGGTGTTGTTTTGGGGCGCTATTGTGTTGCCAGGGGCAAAATGATCATTTTGGTTGGTTTTGGCTACAAATGGTCAGAAATGGATCGGGATGTCATGTTAAGTGTGCCTGGTCATTTATAAATGTTTTCAGGAGAGTCTTTTACCGTTTGGTGGTTTGTGCAGTGCTAGGGTGTTCGGAGGCAAAACGGTCATTTTGACCGGAGTTGGTTGGAATGAGACCAGAATTGGATCGGATGGTTTGTGGAGTACACCTAATAGTTTAGTAACATTTTGGAAGGGTGGAGTTATCGTTTTGAGGGATTTTAAACTTTCCCAAAACGTGCCTGGAGGCCGAAAGGGCAGGTTTGGTCATTTTTCACCGAGTCGGGCTAGTAAGCACTGGTGTTGACCTAGGTGTTGGTTCCCGAGACCATTCGGTCCTGGAAAACTACCTGTGCGGTGTTGGTTCCTGAGAACGCTCGGTCTCAAAGAGCTACCTATAGGGTGGTATTGGTTTCTAAGAACGCTTGGTCTAAGAAAGCTACCTGTGAGGGTGGTGTTAGTCTCCAAGAATGCCTGGTCTTGGAGAACTACCGAATGATGAACATTCTACATTGGCAGGCTAGCAGGCGCCAGAAGTGAACTGTCTGAAATTTGATAAGGTGTTAGTCCCCGTGATCACCTGTTCTTAGGAAGCTACCTGGATGGCGTTGGTTTCCGTGACCGCCCGGTCCCTGAAAGCTGCTTGGAATGCCTAGAAGCATGATGGTGTTTATGGTTCCAGCGGGACCTTGTGGGCCTGAGAAGCGACCAGTTGACTGGATTTGAGTTTGAAAGGCTCACCTTGAGCTTGCATGTATTGTGATGCTTAGAAACTGGACCTGGTCGGGTGAGAGATTGCTGAGCGGGCAAAAATGGGGTGCTTACACCAAGAATATAAAAACAATTCATTTCAGATTAATATTAGGAGCCTTAGGTCCTTACTGGATGTTTGAATATAAAAACATACTAGACAGAGGACCCGTATAAATTATACATGCTTCTAAACAGTGATAAGTAAACTAACATTTACTTTACTTTACTTTACACTACTCCTATATTAATTATGATACTCCTAAACTTAAACTTGTTTATAAAATACAAAACTATTACGTGCATAAAATATACATGCCTGTGCCTATGTATGCAATATACCAAATGTGTGTAAAAATACTAAGTTTTTGAATAAAACTGGAATAAAAAG
The DNA here is from genome assembly GCA_033060915.1 of Euryodendron excelsum. Taxonomy (NCBI): domain Eukaryota; kingdom Viridiplantae; phylum Streptophyta; class Magnoliopsida; order Ericales; family Pentaphylacaceae; genus Euryodendron; species Euryodendron excelsum. The sequence goes on from CM065382.1 coordinate 14,275,354, forward strand.
ACAAACCTTAATTGATTATCCCAATACCATTACGTGATCTTCACAATTGGTTCAAAGAATAAAATTAGCTACACATGATAATAAAAAAAAAACATAATTTGGAATAAAATGACTTCATAAATAAAAAATTTATTACAGTAGAATAATGATAAAGAAAAGACTAAAATGAAAAATTAATTGATTAAAAAACTACTAATAAACTAATTGAAAATATATCCTAAGAAAGAAAACAATTGAATGGAGCTTTCCATTGAAACTCTTTATCTAGCTCCCCGCTGAAGCTCTCTCTAACGGTCAATTTATAGAATGGCCAAAGCCATTGTTATCATTTGTTTTAGATAAAAGAATTGTCATTGTCATCATTTGAATTCAATGACTGAATGGCCATTGTCTTCCACTTGATTCATGGCCAACAATGGTCATTCAACCATTGTCTTTTTTTATTATTTATTTCTTTTGTTTATTTAGTTGGCCGACAATGCCCTAACTTTTTTTTTTAATTTTCTTTCTCTTTTTTTTTCTTTTCTTCAATCCTTTTCCAATTCAATGTTTTCCAGTCATTTCTTCCACTTGAATGCTTTCCAGCCATCCTTCCACTTCACACCTAAACAAATGTCTATGCTCACCGGTTTCATTTTGCTCGATTTTAACTTCAAATCTGCATAGGACACAAAAACAACAAAGAAAACTAATTTTTGCTTTAAAATAATAAATAATATATAAATATTTATTTACACTAGCATATAATTAGGGACTCTGTGTATACTTTTTAGAGTACAATACCCCCCTCCACCCAAACTAAGCTTTTGCTACTCCTTAGTAAAATAATAAACACACATAAAAAGATAGGCTCCACTTTTGTAGGGATCATGAATGCTTTTAAGATATGCATCAAGTTTTTAACTCCTAGGTTACCCCTAGTGGACAAGTGGTGTCTCATGAGGGTTTCTAGTGATGGTACCTACAAACATCAAAATGTGGCTTTCAAGTCAGGATAATGAGAAAAATTATTACATGTATCAAAACACAATCATATTATGTATATCCTACTTGTGAATACACAAGTAAGATAATGTCTTAAAACAATATATGAGAAATTTGTGTGTGTGTGATCATTACATGATAAGAAAAGTATTCAATATAAGAACACATATACATCATTTAAGTTTTGATTCAATCTCACTAGATATTCTCTCAAAAAGAAAGAACATATGCATCTCACACCGATTATTCTTGCAAAAGAGTAAATATAATGTAAAATCAAAAGAGAAAACTATAAAAAAAAATGACGTGAATATATAAAGTGAGAGATGACTTGGTATAGCTCCATGAAAAAATACTCAATGTTAAAACTTCACAAGCAATTGATAAGTGAATGAACAAGCAATGTACACATCAAATCCTCAAGGACTTTGTTCAGTTTGTAATTTGGCCATGAGGTTTAAGGTAGGAAAAAAGAAAGGATATAAGACTCAAGACACGTATGATCAATGCATGAAATGATCAATAAACACATACCTTCAATTTTTCAATTTCATGTGATTTGATTTGATATTTTTTTCAACATGATATTTTTTCCAACAGCCAACCTCTTCTTCTTCATTTTCTTTTTTTTTTCTTTTTACTTTTACTTCCCTTTTTCCTTTCTTTCCTTTGTTGCTAATTTATTTTTTCATATTGCAAATATATCACCTCATTTTTCAATTCAACTAACACACATGATGATACTTGTGTTTTTGTATTTAAGGACGAAACTTTAGCAATGATGCATGTAGCAGGAGATAAAGAAATAGGCTTAAAAATGGTTCCAAGGGAATTATATCAACAAAAACATTTGTGGCTTAAAAAATCAAATATGGCCTTGATTCATTTTTTAAAATGCATAACAGCTCAAGATTATAAGAATTCAACATATTCAATTATTGCAGCAATTCAAACAATTGAGTCAAATACAAATATAATGGAATTATTAAAAAAACGATGTGAAAGAACTTCATCAAGAATAAATGTTAACACTCCAAAAGACGTGATTAATTTTAAATCTCACTAGGTGATAAATCTTTACTTTTGTAAAGATAAAACTGTACAATATGTAAAAATACTAAACTTATCATGATATGATAATAAGTGATAAAAAATAGCCTCTTTCTATGTGTTAAAATAAAATATTGCAATTGTATTAAAAAGAAAGGATAAAACAAAAATTGTGCTAATATAAATGAAAACATGTTTCAAAAAATCTCCAAAATCTACATTTGCATTTCACATAAAACTGTATAAAATTATAAAAGATATGCAAACCTCTTTTATAGATCTCAAGTGCATTCAAATTGTAAGTTCTTCGGCCTTGTGCATGCTTTTGCTTTTTTAAAACTACAATACATCTTAAAAATAAACGTTAGTAATATTTACAAATAAAGATAAACACGTAAATAAAACACTTAAACCTAACACACCCTAGAAAAAATAATCATTACAAAGTCGAGTAAGATTTTTGACATCAAAATCAAGATAGTCTACCGTTCTAGTGATTCTAAGGCGTTTCAATGCCTCAACATTTACTTGCCCTTTAATAATATCTAGGTAAATCATCTAATTCCTTGATATTAGTCGGTTGCTCCCTTTGCAATTTTTATCCACACACATGTGTCTATCATAACGGTGACACCTATTTAGTTTCTTTACTCTTCTCTTATAGGCTAGAGTACTGCAACCAATAAGAGATTGATGAAGTTCCTCTTGGAGTTCAACTCTCTTCACTATCTTTGCATGGCGAATGACCTCGCACCTGGTACTAAATGAAAATATCTAGAAGATGCAACATGCAAATGTAAGCACTCGATCATCTATATGAGAAGTCATGACATTATTCAGTTCTATATGAGAAGTCATGACATTATTCAGTTCTTTAACGTTTGCTGGTCACAAAGACAAAACTATAAAAATTAACAATACAAATATCAACAAAGGAATGTTATAAACTAATTAGAGAATGGCCACGTCCTGAGGCGTAGAAGGAAACAAACATGAGTGGAGAACAAGGTAGTCCCCACGCCCTAACTAAAAAAGAAAATAATTATCAAATTATAAACTATCCTGACTATACAAATGATGGGGTGTTATTTCTATTCAAGCAATGGTGGATCCATGAAATTCACACTTTCAATTAGATTGACAAAGTTGTCACAGTAAGGGTTGAGACGATGCTCATTGACTTGGAAGATATTGCCATTAATAGGATTTTTTAATTCATCTGCCCCATGTGGTGACACATCCCTTATTAGATAGGGTCCAAACCATTTACTTTTCAACTTACCTGGAAATAAGTGTAATCGGGTATTATAGAGCAACACTTTTTGACCGATGAAAAAGAATTTACGCACAATGCGTTGGTCATGGAATGTTTTCATCTTGGCATTAGAGATTTTTGCATTCTCATCAGCGTCATTTTGAAGTTTATTGAGTTGTAACTTTCTTACCAGGCCCGCCTCATCTAGACTTTCATTAAATTGGCCAATGGCCCAATAGACTTTGTGCTCAATTTCTAGCGGAAGATGACATGACTTCCCATACACAAGCCTATAAGGAAAAACACCTAACACAGTTTTATATGCAGTTCGATAAGTTAGAGTGTATCAACTAACCTTAAGGACTAGTCCTTTCGGTTAAGATTGACAGTATTCTCAAGAATGCATTTAATCTCCTGGTTAGCTAATTCAAATTAGCCATTAGTTTGAGAATGATAAGGTGTACTAATCTTATAAACAATCCCATACTTTCTCATAAACATTCTAACAGGTGTATTGCAAAAATAGAAATCTCCATCGCTAATGATAGCAAGTGGCATACCAAAGCGTGAAAAGATATGCTCTTTTAAGAACTGGACTATCACACAGTGATCATTGGTACGAGAGGCAATGGCCTCAACCCATTTAGACACAGTCCATGGCCATAAGAATATAAAGGTAATCAAAAATACTAGGAAAGGGTCCCATGAAATTGATACCTCAACAATTAAGTATCTTAATAATAAGAATTTGAATAAAGGACATCATATTTCTTCTAGATAGACTCCTTAGTTGTTGACATCTATCACAAGTCGTGCAAAAGGTATGAACATTACAAAACATGGTAGGCCAATATAAAACAGATTGCAGAATCTTTGCAACTATCTTTTTGGAACTAAAATGGCCACCACATACATGGGAGTGACAGAACTCCATAACAGAACGAAACTCATTGTCGGGAACGCATTGAGAAATTATTTGATTAGGACAATACTTGAACAAGTATGGATCATCCCAGAAAAAATACCTCACATTTTTAAAGAATTTTCTTTTATCCAAATAAGACCAATGTGATGAAATTTTTTTGATAGCCAAAAAGTTGGCAATGTCAGCAAACCACAGAGTGATTATGTGAGAAAAGGCTTGAATTTGAAAAAGATGCTCATCTTGAAAATGCTCATTGATAGAGAGAGTGTATTTGGCGTTTCCTTCAATAAGAAGCCGTGACAAATGGTTAGCAACAACATTCTCTACCCCCTTTTTATCTCGAATTTCAATGAAAAATTCTTGTAACAAAAGAATTCAATGGATGAGGCATGGGTTTGCATCAGGCTTAGTTAACAAGTACTTTAACACAGAATAATCAATATAGATGATGACTAATGACCCTACCAAGTATGATCGTATCTTATCTAATGCAAACACAACAACAAGGACTTTTCTTTCAGTTGTGGTATAGTTGATTTGGGCTTCATTCAAGGTTTTGCTTGCATAATAGATAACATAGGATTTTATGTCCACATTTGACCTAAAACTACTCCTATATCATAATCACTAGCATCACACATTAATTCGAAAGGTAAAGACCAGTCGGGTGACCGAATGATAGGAGCAGTTGTCAAAAGCCCTTTAAGCTTGTCAAAAGCTTCTTGGCAATCAGAAGTACATTCAAATGGAACATCTTGAGACAATAGATGACATATTGGATGGTAGATGTCACCAAACCCTTTTACAAGTCGTTGATAGAAACTAATTTGCCCAAGGAAAGAATGAATGTCTTTCACAATTCTAGGGGTAGGTAATTTTTGAATCAGTTCAACCTTGGCTTTATCTACCTCAATCCCCTTGCTAGACACATTGTGTCCGAACACTATACCTTGTGTCACCATGAAATGACACTTTTTCTCAATCTAGAACGAGGTTACTCTTCTCACATCTCTTCAATACCTACTCGAGGTGTACTAAACAACTTTCATAGGTATCTCCATAGACTGAGAAATCATCTATGAAAACCGTCAAAAATTTCTCCACTATATCACTAAGACACTCATCATGTACTTCTGAAAGGTTGTCGGTACATTGCACAAGCCAAAGGGTATTTTTTTGTAAGCATAAGTACCAAAAGGACATGTGAATATTGTCTTATCTTGGTTTTCTAAGTCAATTTTAATTTGATTGTAACCGAAGTACCCATCCAAAAAATAGTAAAAGGCACAACCTGTAACTCGTTCTAAGACTTGGTCCAAGTATAAGAGTAAAAAGTGATATTTTTTAGTAACATCATTTAGTAGACGGTAATCAATGCACATGCGCCATCCAGTTTGAATCCTAGTGGGCACTAGTTTTATTTTCTCATTTTGAATTACAGTTACTCCAGATTTATTTAGAACAACTTGGGTTGGACTAACTCACTTTGAATTCGAGATGAGGTACATAATACTTGTATTGAGGAGTTTCAGTACTTTCCTCTCATAACTTCTTTCATATTGGGGTTCAGATGCATTTGCATTTGACGAACTGGTTTAAACTCCTCTTCAAGATATATGCGATGTGTGCATAGCAAAAAATTAATACCATGTAAATCTACAATGGTCCACCCTAATGCTTTTTTATGATTTTTTAGCATTTCCACTAGACTTTTCTCTTGGCATTCAGATAACCAAGATGATATAATAACAGGATAAGACTCACTTTCACCAAGAAATGCATACTTTAAAGTAGATGGCAAAGGTTTCCTCTCCGGGGTGGGTGCTTTTTGTTCAGAAGGGACATGTTTGATATCACTTGGAACTAGAGGTTCAAAAGATGGGGTCCAGTGACCCACTTGCATACAATACTCGCTTTCTGTCCCTTTAGTGATTATATCACAATCTAATTTGTCATGTGATTTACTCAAAGCAAGAGTTCTTTTAATAGGATCTCTGAAAAATTCACTCTCAACGTAATCTTGAACAATAGACTCAATGAAGTTTATTTCCACAACATCACTGTGCTTCTGAAATTGCTTTCCAACCGAGAAGATGTTCATCTCAACGGTCATATTTCTGAATGACAGTTTTAACAACCCATTCCTATAATGAATTATGGCATTACATGTAGCTAGGAATGGTTGTCTTAAGATCACATGAATTTGGGAACGAGCACTAGTGCTCGCAATTGATTTTACTAGGTAGTAAAACTTATCTATTTGAATGAGAGCATCCTCCATAATACCCCTAGAGATCTTGATAGACCTATCAACTAGTTACAGGGTTATTCTTGTGGGATGCAACTCACCTAATTCGAGTTGTTGGTAAATCGAATAAGGGAGTAGGTTGACACTTGCTCCTAGATCAAGAAGGTCTCGCTCTATCTTGTGTCCTCCTATGGTACATGAAATAGTAAGACAACCAAGGTCCTTATACTTCAGTGGATTTTACATTCCAAAATTGCACCTTGGCTCTCATTCATGAAGGTTGTTTCCTTGACATGCAGCCTCTTTTTTAGAATACATAATTCTTTCAAAAACTTGGCATATGAGAGAATTTGCTTGATAGCATCTAAGATTGGAATGTTGAGTTTGACTTGCTTAAATTCATGTTTAGGATTGGTTAACCTATGAGAAAATGGTACATATTTCTCAACATTAATGTCCTCTTCTTTAGATACTCTGGTTGGCTTTAAGAATGGTTCAGCTTCCTTTTTTCTTTCACACTTCTATCTTTCTCTCTCTCCCTCTACTTCTTCTCTCTCTTGCTTTCTCGTAACTCCCTTTCCTTCATCTCTATCCTTAAGAGTGTCTTTCACAGATAAAATGGTCTTATTGATGATCTTATCGCTTTTTAAGATTGTGACAGATTGGACTTGTTCATGACTTGATCAACAATCAATCTTAACTTTAATCATGTTTACTTGCTTATTGGGATTTAGATTTGGTTGGGCGATGAAAATCTCCCCGACACTTGGTGGGTTAAAACTTGTGTTAAAGTAGGCATTTGCTTTGCTATATTTTCCAACAGTCTAGTGTGTTGGTTTAACACCTTTTCCTGCCGATCCACCCTATTATTCACCCCTCTTACATAATTGGTCAACTGGTACACATTGTCTTCTAACAATTTCCTATGAGGAGGTTGATATGGAATGGGTTGAGGTTAGAAAGGATAAACAAGTTGTTGTTGAAAAGATTGAGGGTTTTGAGGCCCTCTTTAGAATGCTTAAGGGTTCCAAGACCCCTCGTTTCTCCACCCAAAATTTGGGTGATTTCTCTATCTGGGGTTGTATGTGTTCGAGAAAGGATTTTCCCCAACTTGTTGGTCATTATACGTACCCCGATATTGGTCAACTGCATTGGCTTGACCATGCAAAGCCTCTGGTATAACTGGAGATACAATAGTGTCATGCCCTAGTTTGCCACACAGTAAACAATTTTCTTCTCTACGAGACTCGCTATTCACAACATTGACTTTTTTAGACTCCACGACCTTCAATTTTCAGGTTAGTGCAGCAACTATAGCATTCAATCATCTATTTCATTAAGTTGAAATGTTACCTTAGGCTTTGACTTGGGATTTTAGATCCCAGTTGTGGCTCAATCTCTAGCAAGGTTTGCTAAGTAATCAAAGTAGTCAAATGCCTCAGCGGGCTCTTTATCATACAAGGTCTCTGCATACAAAGACTCAATGAACTACTTAAGTTGTAAAGTTAATGATGAATAAAAAGTATTTATGACATGCCAATTTATGAATTCGTATGTGGACAAGCATTCAACAAGTCCTTGAACTTATCCCAACATTGGAAGAACTATTCACCGATCATAGGAGCAAACTGAGAGATTTGGCCACAAATTGCCTCTGTTTTATGCTCAAAGAAGAACTTTTTCAAGAACTTCGTTTGAAAATCTTGCCATGAATGAATAGACTTAGATCTCAATAAATTAAACCATGTCTTGGCCTTGTCTTTGAGAAAAAATGAGAATAGTTTCAAAAGTACTACTTTTCTTGAATAAAAATTAACGAAAAACATAGAGCATACGTTCTTGAAATCTTTGATATGTTGATATGGTTTTTCAGAATCCAAACTATGGAATGAATTTATCAACTGGATCATTCCCAACTTTAAAGTGATCGTTGCATGATGTGATGGAGAGCAATGCAAGAAGTAGGTATTTGCCTAGCAGGATTCAAATAATCCCTGAGAGATCTATGAGGAGGATCACTATGTATACTCCCACTTTCAAGTACATTATTTGGATTTGACGGGTTGGTATTCACAGGTGATGGATGATCAAATTCTTCTGCTATTGGGATAAGACTAGGACCTCGGTTAAGTAACTACATGTTTAGAACATGAGTTCTAAATGGGAAAAGAGTACGGTAGATGGGAGAAAGATCACCAAACGAGCTAATTAACCACAAATGATTATATATATCCCTAATGAAGTGTGACATACAAGTATACGTACCCTATAAGGAATGACATACACTAACCCTTCCCCAAATAACAACACAACAAACTACTAAAAAGAAAAGAAAAATAAAAGAGTACAACACTACACTAAAATATCTGCACACAAAAAAAAAAAAAAAGTTAGCCTGTTAGTAAAACGTTAGTAAAGAGTTAGAGGGCTAGTAAATTGTTAGTTAGTTAGATGAGTTAGATGAGTTAGATAAGTTAAATGAAAAATAAAAACAAAAAATATAGTAACTAACTTGAATGACTTCGTCCAACAATAGGCAAGTATGCCAACCAAAGAGGTGAACCACAGAGAAAAATAAAAAAAAGAAAAAAAAACTAAATATATACAAATATACAAGTTAGCAATGGAACAAAATATAAGTCAATATAAACCACTGATCAGTTGGTATACACTGTTCAATTCCTTCGTAATGATAGGAAAACAATTAATTGTCATCAAGTCCACAGCAAAGGTATTATTATTATTATTATTATTATTATTATTATTATTATTATTATTATTATTATTTACATATTTTAATTAAGTTGTTTCTTTGCAACGACGCCAAAAACTGCTTATCTATGTCCAGCTTGTGAGAATTTAAACACCCAAGTATAAGTGCGGTGAAGTAGCAGTTAAAATAATCCGGTAAGAACGGAGTTGATTTATAGGGAACGGAGCTCTAAATTATGTGAAATGTCATAGTTGTAGATAGTAGGTGTGATGAGAATGCAAATGTCAAAATTTTCTCCCTTAATGTTTAAGCTTTTATACTTATTTGGCGCCTAAATATACTCATTATTCTTATATTTTGATTTAGGGTACTATGGAATGCCAAAGAAGAGAATCCTAGCTTAAAAGGGACAAATTCAAGCTAAATTGGATGAAGCGTTCGAAGGGTGGTCGAACGGTCCAAAAGTACGTTCGAACAGTACGTCAAACGGGTTCACACCAAGTTCAGGTTCAAAAGATACAAAGAGCAAATTTTCTGTTCAAAGTGCGTTCGATGCACTGTTCGAATGGTGGTTTGGTGCGTTCGAACGGTTAGAAGGGCGTTCGAACGGTTTTACGGATTTGCAAATTTTCCTATAAAAGCTGGGATTGTTTTATTTTTAGGGTTAGTGTTTTTCATATTATTCTAGGAGGAAAAAGTAGCAGTAAACACACGTTTTCTCTATTCTTCTCTAACTTCTCCTTTTAGTTTTCTTCATGACCCTGTGTGACTAAACTTTGAATCTTGGTCAAAGGACACGGAAGCCTCGGAATTAAAAATAAACTGTGAGATCTAATTTGTTTTCATTGTTCAATTTATGCTTTGAGTATCGAATGTTCTTCTGTGCCTATTTGCATGATTGTCTCGTTTAATTGCTAGGAGGCCTACTAGTTCATTATTCGTTGCTATCTACTGCTAGGTTAGATATCAAATCCGTAATTATTTGATTCCTCTAATTTGATAAGCAAATAAGATTTAATGATTTACTGCGTCAGGAATTATTAGATCTTAGGAAGGATGCTTGACTAAATTAAATGCAATCACTTGTGCTTGTGTTATTTAGTTTCATTGATCTCTCTAATTCTTAAAGTTGCTACTAGATTAAACCTTGTGTGCTTATCTTGGGTTGTTTAATAGTTAGGGTTAATGAGATCGCTTGTTTTCTAATTAACTACGATTAAGAAGAGATAGGAAAATAATTCCGACGGTGAATATTCAAAGTGTGAATTGATATTTGCGTGCATCAATGATCAGTTATATAGTTCTGATGGTGGATATTGACTTAGACCAAGGTTTGTTTTTTTGATTGATTTCGATACTTTAATCTGAATTGTTTCTTAGTTAGTTTTATTAAAATTGTTTCCATTATACCCAAACCTCCCCATCCTTGTTCACGTAGCATAATTAGGCTAGACACTCTCTGTGGGAACGATCCTTACTCGCACTACTACATATTTGTTTTTTAAGGGTATATGCTTTATTTTTAGTTGCTTGCGATAGTACACCAAATTTTGGTGCCGTTGCCGTGGAGTGATTCTAGTTGATTTTTGTTCTTCTTGTGATCCTTATTTCGTTCTTAAAAGAAAAGGTGTTAATTTTTGATAGCTACAGTTGGCATAATTTTGATTCCGGCAGAGCTAAGCCTTGATACTATAATTTTCTGAAGGAAAACGATGTTCTGGACAAGAATAGTATATAACCCCACTCTCTCGAGGCCATATCCACTGTTTGCTATGGTTTTTCGGCATTTTTCTTGTGTTAGCATGTAATTTTTACTTATTTTCATTACTTTATATTTTTCCTGAATTGTTTTTCATGTTTGTTAGAGTTTCCTTGAGTGTTTATGATTGTAACACGATCTTTTAATCAAGGTGATTTGCAATACGATCCAGAAATAGAGAGAATTTTGCACAGGTCAAGAAGGAAAGCTCAGAGAAATTCTGCAGAGAACGATCCAACTCTTGATTCCCTATTTGCTAGCAATTCTGAATTAGGAGAGGAAGAAGTCATGGCTAAAAATCAAACTTTGAAAGAGTTTGCTGCCTCTCATAGGTGAATCTAGGGTAAATAGACATGTAGGTACCGCAAGGGCGGGGTAGGGTGATGGTTTAGTGCGTCTTCCCTACACATAACCAACCTCAGAACCTAGGATCACTATTTTTAAAGACCAAAATGGAGTTTATTTTCAAAAAGGGCTTAAATATTTTCTAAAGGTTGCCAAACAACCTATTTTCTTAAAAACCCTCTCTTAAGGTAGTATTTTCAAAAACGTTTTTCAAAAACCCTAATTGTAATCTTCGGATTGTTTTTAGTTTTTGGGTGACCCAACTCACCTTAATCAAGTTAGATAGTGACTCCAAATTTTTTCCAAAAGCTCTTTATTCAAATATATTTTCAATTCAAACCTAGTCGCACTCATTCTTCTAGGAGGGTAAGTTCTAACGAGAGAGTACAGTGTTTTTCCCGCTTGTGTGTGTATTCCTTGAGTGCGAAAAATCTGGGCGCAATAGCTGGCGATTCCACTGGGAAAACTTAGAGAGTTAGGCCATAGTCATGTCTCTTTACCCTTCATCCATGTAGAGTCTTCGATCAACTTGTCCACTTCTATCCACTTTCAATCTTTAAAATCAAATTTTCAAAGTTGTTTTAAAAAACATGCATTCATATTATCTTGTATTAAGTTTGCCATCCACATACTAACTCTTGCATCTTTATTTTGTAGGTGCGCTTTTTGTTTAAATTTTATTAACTACCATACATGAATGTGATGAACAGGATGGATGGGAGTTGTTGAGCTCTTTCCTCCGCTTTCAAAAGTCACACACACACTGCATGTGCACTTGCATTCTGCATACTTGCATTTTTATCCTGATATGACCCTTCTAGTTAGAAAAGGAGAATGGTATATTGGTTGTGGGCAAGATGCTGTGTCAGTTTCTTCGCCTACGGCCTCTTGATGGCTCCCTCGCTCAGATCACCAACAGATCATGGCACCACCTCGGGGAGTGGGCCTAGGTTTGAAGATCTGGGGACTAAGCCTTTTTAGGATGCATTAGTTAACCCTCAACCTCATGCTCATATAGACACCATGCATAACCGAACCTCTGCCGGATTTAAGACAAGCACACCGTTTTCCAAAACCATGGAGGAAAGGGCGGCTGCTCTTATTTTCATTTATACCTGTCTATTCCTGTTGTCATAATGATTGTATTCTTACTATTATAATGCTTGTCTAACTGCTCATACATGCATATGTAGTTCAATTTTTTTCTTTTTCATTATACTCTTTGCATATCTATGTTCATGCATTTAATATCGCATGTTAAGACAAGAGTTCCAAGTAACTCAAGTCACTGTATTCTAATGCATATGATCAACCCATTGAGAGTGACACCAAGGTTACTCTCCCGTGCATTACACCTACCCAAGCCCTAAGGGTTCCCACGTTAACCCTAAGGAATCATTGCATGCATTTTAAGTCATTCCATTAAGAGGGGCTCCAATCCCTCTATGCTCACGGAGATAGGGTTGCCAAGAAGACAAGGGGCAGTCGATCAACAAGGCCTCTCAATGACCTCCTCGACATCGAATCCAATGAAGGCGAATTTGAAGACTCAAGAGTAGTTTAGGATTTCTTATGTCAAATTAGATAGGTGGAAGTCCAAAGAAACATGTTCCTCCTCCCCTCATCGAAATGTATTTTAATTCTTTTGTATCTTAAACCCAAAAGTTAAATGTACTTCTTTATTCCCCGCGAATGAATGGTTGGATGAACGGATGAATGGATGAAGGTTCTCATTTGACGTTAAGGTATCTGCATGTAGGGGCAAATCCCTTATCTCCAAAAATGAGCAAATACATTATGTTTAGTTCTTCTCTCAAGTAAGGGCATCTCTAGTACATGCATTGCATAAAAATTTTCAAATCAAGGCACTAACTTCTCTTTTGTTTTTGTCTTCTATCCTCCCCCTCCTCATCTCCAAGTACCTAGAGAACCGAAGACAAAAGCAAGACACGAAGGGAGTTTTTCTAAACCATTCATTTATTATTATCATACTGCTCACATGTTCACTTTTATTATGTTTATGCATCTATATCCATTCAAAGACAAAAGCTCCAAGAAACTTAAGTCATTTCATTCTCATGCATCTAATCAACCGTAGAGAGAAAGGAGCAATCCAATCTTATGTTAATCGAACCTACCAAAACTCCTACAGGTTCTTAAACCCTAAGGATTCATGGTATGCATAGAATCATATCTCGAGAGAGGCTCAAATCTCTCTCAGTGCATGGAGGTAGGATTGCCTAAATAAGGAAACATCAACCGACTCATGTCGAAAAGGTATTGTATTGCATAATAGGGGCAAAACCCCATTTCTAAAATGGACTTGTCATCATGCCTAGATTCCCTCAAAGAAGGGACCTTCATAGGACATGCATCGCATAGAACCTCTAACTCCATATGCTGACTGCATTTTGTTTTTGTTTTTCTTTTTGTAGGTCAGATAGCATGACTGAATTCATGGAATCCCTCTAGCACCTCACCAGATTCAAACTCATGGGAGGATAAGCCTGGTTGTTAGAAGGGGCCGAACATACATCAAGGAGCAAGAGGAACTAACCATCCATCTGTAAGACGTTACCTCCCCGCCATGCTGCGACAATCATTGTCCATGCAGAAAAAGGCTTCATCGTTTGCAAAGTTTTGTCAGACACATGCATTACTATAAAAGAATCTCCTAACTTCCGAATGCATGCCAAACACCACAAGAGATCTGTCAATCTGCCCTTCATCGTTTGGTGATACACCTGAAGAATGAAATGCTAAAGAAGCTGACAGTTCCAAAACCCTGTCAGGGGTTCTCACTAAGAGATCCACAAGAAAAGGGAGATTTTCACAAAATTCGTTCATTTTCTTTTCGTCTTTCTATTTCTCGCATATCTTCTTTAAATAAACATTGCATGCCATGTAATCATGTTTCTAAATGAAAATGGTTAGTTTCCAGTTTATCCCCTTTGTCTCATACTCTTGTGGACGGTTGTTACATTTAGGGATTCTTTTCCATTTGGTAAATGACTCGGCTTGAAGGATGGGATAGCATGGGCAACCCATACAAAATGGGGTCAAAACCTTTGAGACACAAAGAGAGAGTGAGAGATAAGAAGGAGATAGTCTCATCAAAAAGATGTAGAGTTCATTAAAAAGGCGACTCTTGCGTGATATCCTGGCTAAGCGATGGGCAGTCGAGTCCTCGAAATGATGAAAAGCCATTATTCTATTTATCCTAAACAAACACTACCCCTTTCTCAGCCCACTAGAGCCGTAACTGATTTTTATTCAGATGTCCCCAAACCAATAACCATCCCCCACATTGGGGTAAGCACAGAGCAGCTAATTTGATAGAATATGTAGGGGTTCACTGGTCGAAACACATCATGTTGGGTCAAGGTTGATCCTTGTTGACTCAAGGTTAATTCTCATATTGATTTTGATGATAACTAAACCTTGTGTTATGTTACTAATGAATCTACTTAGTGTGCAGATTAACAAAGTTCATAACTTAAACTTAAAGTTAAATCTTAAGTCTAATACATGTCAAGAAGAATGCACAACCGAGCAGACAATGGCCGAGTATGACCATGCCAAGCACTGCCGAGCAAAGAGCACGACTGAGCAGACAATGGCCGACCACGACCATGGCCGACCACTACTGAGTAGACCATGGCTGACCGTGACCATAACCTAGCAGACAATGGCCGACCACGACCATGGCCGAAGAGAAAATGGCGAAGAGAAAGTTTTGAAGGATACAGACATGGAGACTGAGGAGGATGAGCCTGCAGAAAATTTCTCTGAGAATGAGTCTAAGGATGCTGCCTCAAGAAAGAAGGTTGTTCTAGCAAAGAAAGCCAAATCCTCTACCTCAGCCTCTGGATTTGTCCGAAGCAGGCCTTATGGTTTGAGGTAAAGACCCTTTTCTGGTCCATCAAATACTGCCTCAGATCCTGTTGATTTATCTCACTCTCTTGTTCCATCTCCTTAAAACTCCTCTATAATCTTACTCTTGGCTCAGTCAATCCTATGGTCTTGTTCGAACATTTTTTTTGCTTTAACTGAATGTTTTTATTCTGACATAATTTTTATGAACTTTAATTGATCAATCTTTTGTAATCTCACTAGTTCCATCAATGAAATGTCATTCTGTTTTGGTATCACCTATGATTGCTCCGATAGCTTGCATGTTTGATTGATTCTCTATTTCAACAATACATTCTGTTCTTTACACTTTTTTTGCTATTGTACCTGTCTATTCTTATCACTTATTCGATATCATTCTCATTCTATTTCTCTTTTTGATGAATTGATAAAAGGGGAGAAGAATTGCATTAAACAAATTTGAAAGTATGGTGGCAAAATTAATGCAAACTTGCATTAAACAAGATAAATTGAGTGTAAATTCAAAAAGGGGGAAAAGAATACAATCATGTTTGTTGAAAAATAAGTAAAACATTTCTTTGAATTGGAATAACATGACTTATGGGGAGAAATATTTTTTATTGGAAAACCTGAATTAGATAAGAAATGGATTTTACTAAAATAAACATGAATTGCTTATTGCATTGATATTAAATGAAAATGACATAAAAAGAGTACCTTTTGACATAAATAGAGCATGTTCTCAGGGGGAGTAACATGAATCTCTTATCTCAAAATGTCTTTGATTTAACTGACAAAAACTCTCTGAAACTGTTTTTGAAGTGCCTTTATTCTTTAAGCATCATTTGTTTAATTACAAAACAAAAGGGGAGTTTTCTAATTGATATTATTCAACTTTATTCATTTCATTCAATCTTATATGAACTTATTTTGCAAAAGTTTTGTCATCATCAAAAAGGGGGAGATTGTTGAGTCAAGGTTGATCCTTGTTGACTCAAGGTTAATTCCCATGTTGATTTTGATGATAACTAAACCTTGTGTTATGTTACTAATGAATCTACTTAGTGTGCAGATTAACAAAGTTCATAGCTTAGACTTAAAGTTGAATCTTAAGTCTAATACATGTCATGAAGAATGCACAACCAAGCAGACAATGGCCGAGCATGACCATGCCAAGCACTGCCGAGTAGAGAGCACGATTGAGCAGACAATGGCCGACCACGACTGAGCAGACCATGGCCGACTATGACCATAACTGAGCAGACAATGGCCGACCACGACTGAGCAAACCATGGCCGACCATGACCATGACCGAGCAGACCATAGTTGAGTAAGACCTGCCGAGCACGACCTACTTAGCATGACCATGCCGAGCATGATCGAGCTAGCCATACCCCGAGCAGACTTTGTGGGACGGTGTCGATCATTCACGCTCAGTTGCCACGCTAGTGAGGGCACTGACAACCCAATCATGATAGCGTGCTCGGTCGACTCATTTACACAGAAGCAAAAAGGTCTGGAGACAAATTGAACAAAGAGGGAACTCATGGAAATGAGGTGTCGCCTCTTGCACACAGAAGCAAAAAGGTCTAGAGACAGATTGAACAATGAGGGGACTTATGGAAATGATGTGTCGTCTCTTAAACACAGAAGCAAAAAGCTTGAAGACCAAGTAGGCAATGAGTGGACACATTATAATGAAGAGTCGCCTCATGGTGTCAGACGCAAAAGCTTGAAGACGACATGATCAATGAGCGGACACATGAAGGCAAAGTGTCGCCTCTTGCTAGCAGAAGTAAAGTTTAAATGATCAATGAGCGGACACCTGAAGCAGAAGTGTCGCCTCTTGCTAGCAGAAGTAAAAAAGGCTTGAAGTTTAAATGATCAATGAGCGGACACCTGAAGCAAAAGTGTCGCCTCTTGCTAGCAGAAGTAAAAAGGCTTGAAGTTTAAATGATCAATGAGTGGACACCTGAAGCAGAAGTGTTACCTCATAACAGCAGAAGCCTAAGATGAAGAAGACAAATGAACAAGGAATCGCCTCATCAACATGAAGAGGGGATTCATGAACTCAGTGAACATCGTCTGGTAAATGCAGAAGCAGGAAGCGTCGACCCCACAGACCTGGAGCCGACTCCCTCTGTTATAACGACTATTTTTCTTAACATTATAACAGATTGGACGTGCATTAATGATACCCAACCACCTCCAACGGATGGAATCAATGCAAGGGTATATATACTAGCCTCCAACTGCATTTATACATAAGAATCAAGAGGGAGAAACAACAAGAGACAAGAATCACAGATCAACCCGATATTCTTGAACATTCTTTCTGTTTTATTCTTGAGTGAGCTTTGAATGTAAAATCTACTCTTAGTAGAGAGTGAGTTGTATAATTCTATACACTTGTAATTGAGAGTTTAGAGAGTTCTCTTGTGAAAGCAAAACTCTTGTGAAGTTTGAGTGGAGCTTGGACAAAACTACTTGAGAATTGAAGAGCTCGATGAGGAGTTCTTTGTAAAGTGAGCTAAGCACTTTGTCAATCAGCAACCCATCTTGTAATAGGTGATTACATAGTGGAAGAAGACTTCAAGGAGGTCTTGGGATGACGACGTAGACCACTGTTTGTGGTTGAATCTTGGTAAATTTGTGTCTCTCTTTTATTGCTCTGTTTTCTTCACTTCTATTGATAACATTGCTTTGCACATAGATTAACCACTACTATATTGTTTAGATTAATTTTAATTAATCCTAACTTGTATTAATATTCGAAAAACCCAATTCACCCCCCCTTTTGGGTTGCCTATTGGACCAACACATCATCCCTAGGAATATTGTCTAAATTTTATACAAAGGCTTTATGAACTAAGCAATTAAATTTGAAATGATTAGAGGCCCTCAATTTTATTACTATACACAAAAATATCCCCTTTTGCTTAACCCACTAGTGCATCGTAGAAAGCGGAAGATTTTTTGTCAACCCTACTCCGAAACCATCCCCCCACACTGGGGTAGACAGGCAGTAGGAGATCTAGCAGAGAATGTCATTGACCATCAAGCTGAAGTAACGTGGAGGCTCTATGGATTAAGCATCTTATTCAAAATGAAGAGAGGCCCTCATTTCGTTTCCTATACAGTTAAAGGCAACCTTTGTCAAACCTATTGAGCCAGTTACCTTTTTCTTTATAAAGAAATCCCAACCTAGGGATCACCGCCCACAATGGATTAAATTAAAATGCTAAGGAAGGGATCTGAGAGAAGTAAGTTGTGAAAATGTCCGTCTCGCAAAAAGCAAAAAGAAAGGGAAGAAAGAGGAAAGCCAAGAGAAAAAACTACCACTGGGCAAGTAAAAAAAAAAAAGACAAAAAAAATGATAGGGCAACTCCGTTAGAAAGTCAAGGATCAAACTACAAGAAAGCTGAACTCCTTGAGGAATATATAGTTATTCAAAGGTGATCTTAGGTAACAAAGAAGAATGATAAAAGCAATAGGTTCAAACCTTTACCCTTCTTGTAAAAACCCGAAACCGTGGCCTACATTACGACCCTATTAAAGTCCTCACCGATTGAAAGGATTGATTGATCTAAATGAGCCAAACGTGTTGCTGAAACTAGAGGAGGATATTAGGGGACGAAACCCCGCTGGAAAACTGACTAAGGATGGTGTGGATCTAAACCTTACTAGAAACAACATCGAATTTGAGCTCACGTATCTTGTTCGTTCATAAACCCCTTAACCTAGCCTATGTTACGGTCCAAATTAAAGTCCTCTCTGATCAAAGAAAATTACTTAGTCTAAATAAGCCTAACAATACCCTACCCAGACAAGTAGGATAAGAAAGGAGAACTGGGGAGAAATGCAAGGGCAATCTCATGCTCCAAAGTGTGCTCAAATGGTTTTGGTTTGAACAACCTACTAAAAGAAAATCTTTAAGCCTAAATATCCCTTTGTTTCTTACAACCCCTAAACCTAGCCTGCATTACGATCCTAAAAGAAGTCTTCTCGGATTGAGGGCTTAACTGTTTATCGCTCTGCAAAAGGCATGCGAGTTGTCACTCTAGCCACGGTGGCATTTTGGAAATCTGAGAGAAAAAAAAAAACCAAATGAGGTTAGAAAAATCCCAAACAGTAACTTTGTAGAAAATAAGGATAGGATAGCAAACCTAAAAGGGCAAGATCCCTGAAGAATGGTGCACATGCTATCACACTCCGATGAGAATGGGACAAAACCGAATGGGGTAGAATCCTGGAAGGGAAACAAAATCCTGTGAGTATGGGCCCTGGGGCAATCCTGGGACATTCTTTGTAAATAGCTTATATACATGTAGTATTAATGCATCCATGACATGTATAACTTGTACATCCATTTAAATTCCCGTGTCGTTTGTATATATTTATGCATTCATCAAAAGCATGGCATTCCATTCCTGTATGTACATTCATCCAAAAAGTATAACATGCATTAAACTCCATTTCTGTATAAACATGTGCATTCATAAAATATATATATATATATATATATATATATAAAGTAGGACATGCAAAATAAGTTATGCATCTAATTCCATGTGCATTCATAAAATTAAAAAAGGGGTATAACATGCATTCACCCATTTACCTGTGCATCTTTAGAGCTAGCATAAGTAAACTGTTTTTGTACAAAAATTAACTCTATGTCTTTCCCTCTTTCTCAAATAAGAAACAAGGAACAAGGTAAAACGCAAAAAGGAGCTAAAGCCACCACTCAGACATCTACAACACAGTTACACACCTCAGAAAGCTCAGATTTGCATGACCGACAAGAAACAGAGAATGGGGCAACGACCCACCCTCGACCTCCCCAATAAAATGACTCCTAACTTAAGATACCATGTATGCTAAAAAAGGGGAATAAAGAATAAGTGTCTGATTGCTCAAAGTTGGAATAATGAAACATATCCCCGAAAATGAGCATTGACCCCCGGCTGAAGCCTGGTAAGGCTCATGAAGGTCTCTCCCACAACCATAGGAGTATGGGAATGCCCCTCACGAATCTTGAGAAGCAGTGCACATAACCGACAGTCGACCAAGTCATCCCTCCCGGTGGAAACATCAACAAGTTTAGGAGACGCAGAGCTAGGGCTACCATGGAGAAATGGACCAATCTTGAGGAGTATGCCAGTTCCTTATCTGTCACAAACTCAAAATAAGAGAAACAAGAACTTCATCGGGACATGAGGAAACTGGGGCAGCAGATCAAAAGAAAAGGCCGCACAACGGAGCCCGAGCTGAGAATAGACAATCGCGACGCAGCCATTAGAAAAAGTAAGTCCCATAAGGTCAGCTGAACCATCCCGAAGGCCTAGGACGAAGCCATACTCATGGGGAGTAGGGACAAGCTCACATTCCCTAAGAAAGACGAGTTAGGTGGCCAAAAGGGAACCACTGCCAGAAAATAAGTTGCACCAATAGGAGAGAAGCCATGCAACCAAAGAAAAGCCATGCAACCAAAGAACCAATGAAAAATGTCTTACTCATCTGGAGGATACCCGTCATACCAAACCCGTAGTTAACACAAAATAGCGTCGGCCATCCTAAAAGTCAAAAGTGAAAAATCTCAGTGTCCATCTCATCCTCGAAGGCTGGCTCAACTGGAACGAAGGGGTCGACTGGAGGCCTACTCCCCCTTCCCTTTTGGATAGAAAATGCCCTGCTAGCATATTTGTGACTACCCCCAGATCGACTGGAGTTGCCAACAGAATTTGTCCGAGCCGCTTTCTTAAAGCGGCGTCTTCTCTCAGAACTATCATCACCCACATCTGCCATCCTAAAAAGGTAAGCCAAGATAAGAGGTGTTCATATACCGTACATGCAGTTAAAAAATAATAATAAAATAAAATAAACAACTAACCCAAAAAAAAAATAATATTAAAAAGATTTCAAATGATAAGTCAAAACAAATTTCCTACACCTTTTGATTTTTCAATTTCAAGTCAAGTCTCAAGGGTTTTCTATCTTTTTCTTTCGACAAGATTTTATTTCTAAACCTTTTCCAACTCTTTCCCTGACTTTTAAAAATTTCGACAAAGTTTCGTTTAAAAACGGTTCCTACAACACCCATGACATCAACACAAAACACAAACCATGCATTTCACAACATTATAATCACATAACATCAGCACCCGCGCACACTTGCCAATTTTTCAAAATTTTCAAAACACATGTTTTATTTTTTTTTCCAATAAATCAATGGTTTTTAAAAATGTCTTAAAATTTCTCAAAATCATTTCAAATGTTTTCTAAAAAATTCCCTAATTTTTTCAAATTTTAAACTCCATTAATTTCACCAATTTCTTACGTTTTCCCATTTTCCTAATTTTCTAAGTATTTTTCTATTTTTCAAAAAATCAAAACTTCACCAAGTTTTCAAAAAATCACGAAACTTCACACGGTTGTTAAACACATTTTTCTAAGGCACATGGCATAAAAATCTAGCCAGAAAACCCAATGCCCAAGCCTGTAGGAACAAACCTCCAATTCCTGCAGAAAACCCTCTTCACATAATCACGTAAAATCATTCAAATTCAATTAAACAAGCACCAAAATGCAAAAATAACGTCACCATAATGTTCAAAACATATCAAAACATCAATGTCCACTATTCACACAACTCAAACGGAATTCTACGCATCAAAATCAACAGAAAATTGGAAACTCACTTTTTGGAGTTCCCCGACGAAATCTTCTCTTCCGACGACTTTTCGATGACGGCATCTACTTTCGGTAATCACTCGTGATCCCTAAGAAGTGCCTCTTCAAAATTCAAGTCAATTTCCACACAATGCCTCTCAATTTTTCACAAACTCTTCAAAATCCCGTAGGTGTTCGAACAGAAAATTTTCTGGTTTTGTTCCCAGGCTTGCTAGTGGGCCAAGCCAAACTTGCCAAAGGCGCCACTTTTAGTAGCACCAATTTCCAAATTCAGGGCAGTTTTGCTCTTTTTTCTACCAAAACTCGATTTCAAAGGCCTTTTGGGCCCAATATCCATTTTCGAACCCCCATTGTCGAAAATTTTCAAATTTTGTCCCTTCGACCACCTCACGGTTAACATGGGACTCTTACTCTATCATTTTCTGTCTTCGACAATCAAAGATAAAAAAAAAATAGGGGTAGTTGTAAGCACCACTTTTTTGACCGCTTGGCGGTTTACAGTTCGTTCAGACTTGTATTCAAGTCAATGCAGACATATGTTGAGTCAAATCAACTTTTCAAGTCTAATCTTGTCTATTCATCGCTTCGCGGGCCCACTAGGCCCAAATAGAAGCAAAATGACCAAAATGCCCTTGTGGGTGTTGTTCGATCCAATTCTGTAGGCACGTCTTTCCGAAGACGGTAAGTTCTATTTCCATATTCCCATAGGTGCGTCTTTCCGAAGATGGTAAGTCCCCTTTTCAATTCCAATAGACATGTCTTCTCGAAGACAGTAAGTCCCCTTTTCTAATTCTAATTCCAATCCCTCTCTCGAGAAAGCTAATTCCTCGACATGGTAAGTCTATCCAATTCGGCACGTTTTTCAAAAAAAGTCACTTCGAACAGTAAGTCCCTTCAAACTTATCGACCGGGACGAGGCCCCAAGTCCCCTAGATGGTAGAACGGTCCATTTTTGGCGCCTGCTAGCCTGCCAATGTAGAAATGTCCGTTTCGGCACGCCTTTCGAGAAAGTTGACTTCTAAAGCGCTAAGTCCCTTCCCGAGATCAGGCAGTCTCGGGAATGATCGCGAACCGTCAGGGTAGCGGAAGTACTCGCAAACATCGTAACTGTCAGAGTAGCGAAAATACTCGCAAATTGGTCGATATAGGGAATTGCCAACAAACCCCTGTATCACGGGACCGCCATCAGAGTGGTGGAAACACTCAAAACCCAAGTCAACACCAGTGCCTGCTAGTCCACTTCGGTGAAAAATGGCTAAACTGCCCCTAGGGCCATTTTTCGGCATGTTTCGCGAGATAATGCCTAAGTCTTCAAAATGGTAAGTCCATCCTTCCAAGATTGTTTTAGAGACGATCCGGCATGATTAGGTACCTTTTAGTCAATTTTGGGCTAATTCCGAGGCTTTTCGGTCAAGATGACCATTTTGCCCCTAGGCATTCAAACGAACCACACTAGCTCTAGGTATCAAACCGATAACCTCCCAAGAATGCTTCTTATAGTATTCTCGACCTTCTTTTATCTCTCCGGATCATTCCGAGTCAGTTCCGGCAAACTTGGTGCGAAATGACCGTTTTGCCCCTGGTGCGTTGGTCGCCTTTTCATGCCACATGGGGTCTGGGTATCAAACCGGTAGACTCTGGGGAACATTCTAAATAATGTTCCCAAACCTTGAGTCTTTTTTTGGGACATTCTGAGTCCATCCCGGTATTTTTTCGATTCAGTTGACCGTTTTGCCCCTAGTGGCCCGGTCAACCCTTCCGACAATTCTTGTCATTCTTTTTTAGGTCAAATACCTCTGGGACCCTGTTCTAAGGGTTCCTACCCTTTTCTGGCCTTTCGGGTCATTCCCGGTCCCTTAAATCCTTCCCAGACCTTCCAGAGTCACTCCTAGTGAAGCCAGGCTAAAAATTGCATGGTAGTCACAAGTAAAGGCGCCCAAATATTCTCAAGATAAATTGCTTGCCAACCTTAAAACTTTCCTAAGTGACTAGCGCCACTCCTAGTGGTGCTAGAAACATTTTTGGCCTGGCGCCACTGCAACAGGCGCCAGGTTATTCCCTTGTCTATAAATACAGAGCCTCCTCCAGCATGAAAAAGGTCCGCAAACTCAGTCTAAAGACCCTATTCTTCGATATACAGAGCTCGTACCCTCCCTAAACCCTAGCTTCTTTAGGTTTTCCAAACCTTAGACTCCATACACAAACCCTAGCCTCCTATACACTCACATACACTCTCATATACTCATACACTAGCCTCAAACCTTCCATTGAAGACTTGGATTGCTGCAACTATGAAGTTTTAAAGATCAAGACAAACCCTTGAAGACTGGAGTGAAGACCGAAGCGAAGCAAACAAAGCAAAGCGCACAAAGCTAAGCAAAATAAAGAAGACACAAGGTAGGCTTCTTATTTACGTTTACGCATCTTCCCCCTCTCTCTTCTCTCTCCTAACCCACTTGAGTTTTCTTCTATTTTAGTCCCCCATCTTCTTCCCCTCCTTTCTTTGCATGCTTGAAACAAGGGATTTCCCAGTCCATGTGTAGGATTAGGCTATTGGAGGGTCACCGTGTCGGGGGCTTTCTTTTAGTCTAACCGGAGACCACGTGGGTTCGGCCCCCTTGATTATGTGGTGAAGCCTTAACCTTGTATGTTCACAATCCCAATTTGCATTGTGCATATCATGATCTTACATTCTTCCAAAATTCATTTTTCAATTCGTTTTCAAAACTTGCATTAAACTTGTTTTCAAAACTTGCATAAAAAACTTCCTTTTCAAAACTTGTTTTCAAAATCACAATCCTAGGTTGACTTTAGCCTATTCATGGTCAGGGTTGTTTTGGCAAAGTGTTACATTAAAAGTGACCAATATGGTCCATATTTTCAAAATATTGTTGTTTTCAAAACCACTATCTTAAAGTGGTTCTAACCTTCTTATGGTTAGAATCGCTTTAGGAAAGTGAGATATTTTATATACTTTCTAAAATCTCTCTTTTCAAATCTCTCCCTCTAAAAATCTCTTTTCCAACATACTTTTTAAAAAACTCTCTTTAAATTCTTTTCCAAAATTATTTTCAAAAGCACTCTCCAAAAATTTATTTTTCAAAAACTCCTTTTCAATCTCTTTCCAAAAACTCTCTCAAAGTTTTACTTTCCAAAAACTCCTTTCCAAAAAGCTCTTTTCAAAATTTCTTTCCTAAAAACACTCCTTAGGTTTCTTTCTTAGAAAACTCTCTCTCTAAATCTCTTTTCTAAAAATTCCTTCCAACAATCTCCTTCCAAAAATCCCCTTCTAAACACTCTCTTTTCAAATTCACTTTCTAAAAACTCCTCTCTAGGATTTCTTTCCCAAAAATCCCTTTTCTTGGTGTCGAAGTTAAACTTTAGAGCCAACGATTAGGAAACCCTAATTTTCCTTCCCAAAAAACATGATTTCTAATCCCTTATTTTGGCCTCAAAATCTAGGTTTCCAAAACCTATTGTTTTCTACATCAAAATTATATATATTTCGAAAACTTATTTTCTACATCAAAACTATAGTCTTCCAAATCTAGGGTTTCTAAAACTTCCCTTTCCAAATCTATGTCAAATCCAATCTTCCCCTTTAAGAAACCAAATCCAATCTCCCCATTTAGGAAACTAGATCCTATCCTCCGTTTTTGGAAACAAAATCAAACTCTCTCTTTTAGAAACAAAATCCAATCCATTGTTTTAGGAAATAGGAATCTCAATCCTTCCAAGTCTAAACCTTTCCTAATTCAAATCCTTCCTAATTTCCTACTTTCCTAAACCCTAAGTTTCCTAAACCTAATCTTTTAAATCTTTCCTTAAACTTTAAGCTTCCAAACCTTTCCTAATTCAACCCTTTCTCCATCCCTTTCCAAATCTTAATTTTCTAAATCTAACTTTTCAAGGCTTTCTAAACTTCCAATCTTTCTAAATTCCAAGCTTTCTAAATTTTAAATCTTTCCAAATTCAAAACTTTCCTAAAACGGAAACCTTCCTATTTCAAAACCTTCCTAAACCAAAACTTTTCCTAAAACAAAACTTTCCCAAATCGTACATTTCCTAATTCGAACCCTTCCTAAATCCAATCTTTCCTAATCCTCCGAGTGTAATATTCGAGTCAAATCTTTTTTTCAAAACATTTCCAAGCGAGTCAAGTCTTTCTTACTCTTAAGTCCTTTCTAAATCTTATCTTTCCTATGTCTAGGTTTCCTAAATTTCTATCTTTCTAAATCAATGTCCTAATCCTTCAATTCCAATTTTCAATCCTCTATTCTAAATTTAAAATCAAATCCAAATTCCAATTCAACTTCTTCTTCCATATCAAACATTCTATTTTCAATCGGATTCTTGTCCGAACTACGACTGACCTAATTCCTCCAAAAGGATACATAGGCAACCCTCATGGGTGCGGTCACAACTTCTTTCAAATCTCTAATTTCATAATCTCTTTCCAACTTTCAATTCTAAAAATATATTTTCAATCCTCAAATTCAATTTCTAAACTTTCTTTCCAATTTCAAACTTCAATTCTTCTTTTCCAAATCTATTTTTCAACTCTCTTTTTCTTGCATTTATATATCATGCATCATGTTTTTTTAAAAAATTATTTTCTAAAGTGAATAGGATCAGACATTTGTTAGTTGAAGACTCTCATAGGTGAATCTAGGGTAAATAGACATGTAGGTACCGCAAGGATGGGGTAGGGTGATGGTTTAATGTGTTTTCCCTACACGTAACCAACCTCCGAACCTAGGATCACTATTTTTAAAGACCAAAATGGAGTTTATTTTCAAAAAGGGCTTAAATATTTTCAAAAGGTTGCCAAACAACCTATTTTCTTGAAAACCCTCTCTTGAGGTAGTATTTTTAAAATAGTTTTTCAAAAACCCTAAGTGTAATCTTCGGATTGTTCTTAGTTTTTAGATGACCTAACTCACCTTAATCAAGTTAGGTGGCGACTCCAAATGTTTTTCAAAAGCCCTTTATTCAAATATATTTTCAATTTAAACCTAGTCGCACTCATTCTTCTAGGAGGGTAAGTTCTAACTAGATAGTACAGTGTTTTTCCCACTTGTGTGCGTACTCCTCGAGTGTAAAAAATCTGGACGCGACATCAGTTAGAGACACAAAGTTTGAAGAAATTACCCTCTCAAACGATAATAAATCTAAAAGAAAATGCAAGTGCAATCATCTTGAGAAGTGGTAAAGAGATTGAGATTCTAGTAAAGGCAGCCCCTGCATCATCGAACCAAGAAACGGAGAAAAAAGTCATTGTAGACAAGAACATTCCCAATGATGATGATGTACCTAAGTGTAAGTTTTTGCCTCTTTTTGATTAAAAACTAGTACCTTCTTTTCCTCAGGCTTTAGTAGAATCTAGAAAAGATGAGCGAAATAAAGATTTATATGAGACTTTTCATAGTTGCGAGGTAAATATCCCACTTTTAGATGCTATTAAAAAAAGTACCTCATTATGCTAAATTCCTTAAAGAATTGTGTACAATTAAGAGGAAACAGAAACTTAAGGGATGTGAGAAGGTGAGAGTAGGAGAGAATGTTTTTGCAGTTATTCAAAGAAAACTCCCTACGAAGTGCAAGGATCCAAGTATATTTACTATCCATTGTTCGATAGGTAATACTAGATTTGAGAAGGCCATGATAGATTTAGGAGTTTCTATCAATGTCATGCCATATTCTATGTATACTTCTTTGAAACTTGGACCTTTGAATAAAACTGGTATTGTGATTCAATTGGCTGATAGATCTACTGCCTACCCTAAGGGTGTAGTTGAGGATGTTCTGGTGCAAGTTAATGATTGGTCGTCCCTACTGATTTTTATATGCTTGATATGAAAAATGGTGATCAAAATGCCCATATTTTGTTAGGAAGACCATTCTTATAGACATCCAAGACTAAGATAGATGTTCATAGCGGTACACTTATCATGGAATTTGATGGTGAAATTGTTAAGTTTAATATTTATGATGCCATGAAATATCCTGGTGATGATAATCCTGTTTATTCTATTGATGTGATTGATTCTTTAGCACATGAAGTTTTCAAACTTGATGGAAAAGATGTACTGGAAGTTATCATTAGTAAGCATCTTGAGGAAGAGAATGAAGAGTTAGACTTGAATACTGATTTGCAGGAAACTGTTGTAGTATTGAATGATTTTCTGAAATTACAGCAGTCAGGTAACGTTCCTTATGTTTCATTACCATTTTCTAACGAGAGGCCTTTACCCTCTACTTTGCAGACCCCCATTCCAGATTTGAAGCCTCTCTCTAGTCACCTCAAGTACATGTTCCTTGGAGATGAAGGAACGTTACCAGTGATCATCTCTAGTAAACTTAGTGTGTTGAAAGAAGAAAAACTTGTACATGTCCTTAAAGAGCATAAGACATTTATTGGTTGGACAATTGCGGATATTAAAGGAATTAGCCCGTCTACATGCATGTATCGTATCTTAATTGAAGAGGGAGTAAAACCTTCCCATCAACCGCCAAGAAGATTGAACCCACCCATGATGGAAGTAGTAAAGAAGGAGATCCTCAAATTTATTGAAGTTGGAATGATTTATCCTATTTCGAATAGCAATTAGGTTAGCCCGGTTCAAGTGGTTCCTAAAAAGACTGAAATAACTGTTATGAAAAATCAGAATGATGAATTAGTTCCTACCCATATTCAGAATGGGTGGCAGGTTTGTATAGATTATAAAAAATTAAATGTTGTAACCAGCAACGACCACTTCCCTTTACCTTTTATTGATCAAATGCTTAAAAGGTTAATTAATCATTCTTACTATTGTTTCCTTGATGGTTTTTCAGGTTATTTCATATTGCAATTGCTCCAGAGGATCAAGAAAAGACAACTTTTACATGCCCATTCGGGACTTTTGCATATCGTCGCATGCCCTTTGGCCTTTGCAACGCCTCAGCCACTTTCTAAAGATGTATGGTTAGCATATTTTTAAATTATAGTAAGCATATCATAGAAGTATTTATGGATGATTTCACAGTTTATGGAGACTCCTTTGATAATTGTTTACATAACCTTAAACTTGTTCTTCAAAGATGCATAGAAACTAACCTTGTGTTGAATTATGAAAAATGTCATTTTATGGTTGAACAAGGTATAGTTTTAGGTCATATTGGTTCATCTAGGGGAATTGAGGTAGATAAAGCTAAAGTTGAGATTATTCAATCTTTACCCTATCCCACTAGTGTGCGGAAAGTTCGTTCTTTTCTTGGACATGTTTTTACCAAAGATTCATTAAGGACTTCTTCAAAATAGCATTACCCATATGCAAGTTGCTATAAAAGGATGTGGCTTTTGAGTACAACAAGGTATGTAAAAAGGTGTTTGATAAACTGAAGGAACTGTTGACTTCTACCCCAGTTATCCAGCCCCCTGACTGAAGCATTCCTTTCGAGATAATATGCGATGCAAGTAATTATGAAGTAAGCGCTATCTTGGGTCAAAGAATTGGAAAAGTGTCTCATGCCATTTATTATGTTTCCAGAACTTTGAATGATACCAAGAGAAATTATACTACTACTGAAAAAGAATTTTTAACTGTTGTTTTTGCTTTAGAAAAGTTTCGATCTTATTTACTTGGTACTAAAGTCATTGTTTACTCTGATCATACAGCTCTTTGTTATTTGATGACGAAGAAAGAGGCAAAACCAAGATTAATAAGATGGATACTTCTCTTGAGTGAATTTTATTTGGAGATCAAAGATAAAATAGGAACAAAAAATCGTGTCGCAGATCATTTGAGTCGTTTAACTCATGTGAAGGATGAACTTCATCTGCAGGAAATGTTCCCGGATGAGCAATTGTTCTCTGCGAGTGTGATATTACCTTGGTATGTGAATATTGTAAATTATTTGGTTACTAATATGTTACCTCCTAGTTTGTTTAAGGCTCAAGGAGATAAGATCAAGAGTGATGTCAAATACTATGTGTGGGATGACCCATACTTATGGAAGCATTGTGCAGATCAAGTGATCAGAAGGTGCGTTCCTAAAAATGAAATTATTTCTATTATTACCTTTTGTCATTCTTATGGTTGTGGAGGTCACTTTGGAGCTAAGAGGACGGCAAGAAAAGTGCTAGAATATGGTTTCTATTGGCCATCTTTATTCCGAGATTTATATTTTTTTTGTAAGTCTTGCGATCCTTGTCAAAAGACAGATAATATATCCCAAAGGAATAAGATGCCACAAACCCTCATAATATTTTATGAAATTTTTTATGTTTGGGGCATCGATTTCATGGGACCATTCCCTATATCTTTCGATTATGTTTATATTTTGCTTGCAGTTTATTATGTCTCGAAATGGGTGGAAGCTAAAGCTACTAGGACTGATGATTCTACAGTTGTTACAGATTTTATCAAGTCTAACATATTCTCTAGGTTTGAAATTCTAAGAGCTTTAATAAGTGATCGATGCACTCATTTTTGCAATCGAACTGTGGCGACTTTGCTGAGAAAGTACCATGTGACCCAGAAGGTGTCAACTTCCTATCATCTACAAACTAGTGGACAAGCGGAAGTGTCAAATCAAGATATCAAGTTCATTATTGAAAAGACAGTCAATTCAGGTAGAAAATAGTGGAGTATGCGCTTGGATGATGTTTTGTGGGCATATAGGACTGCATATAAGGTGCCCATTGGTAAGTCACCTTATCAATTGGTGTTTGGAAAACCGTGTCACCTTCCAGTTGAGTTAGAACACAAAGCTTATTGGGCTATCAAGAGTTTCAACATGAAGATAGATGAAAGTGGAGAACAGAGGAAGTTGCAACTATAAGAGTTAGAGGAAGTTCGCAATGATGCCTATGAGAGTGCCAAGATTTACAAAGAAAATACGAAGGCTTTTCATGACAAAATGATCTCTAGGAAGGAGTTTAAAGTTGGTCAAAAAGTATTTCTATAACATTCATGGCTTCGTTTGTTTTTGGGTAAGTTGCATTCTCGGTGGATTGGACCTTTTGTCATTACTAATGTTTTCCCTCATGGTGCAGTCAAAATTCAAAGTTTAACCATTTCCAAAGTGTTCAAGGTGAATGGCCATCGACTTAAGCAATTCTATGAAGGTTTCCAAGTAGAGAATGTGGAGAAACTGGACCTTGAGGATCAGATTTATACTGATTGAACAAGGAAGCATTGAGTCGAGCCCACGACAACAAACAAAGGCGCTGCTTAGGAGGCCATCCAAGGGAAGTTCATTTTTCTTTTCTTATTTTAGCATTTATATATTGATTATTTCTGCCCTTTCTTTGCATTTCACTTTATATTAGGGACAATGTAAGTTGTAAGTGTGGGGGAGGGAATTTAGGTTGTGTTTTTGTGTTCTAATTTGTTTAAAAAAAAATATTTTGCTTTTTGTTTTTTTTTTTTTGTGGTTTTCAACGATTTTTGGTTATGTTTGTCATGAACAAGATTCAATTAAGCTAGAAGAATTCATAACATGATTGAATAAGTAATCTTCTAATTTAGAATTCATTAGTGTAGCTATTTTCCTTAAAACTAGAATGACTAAATTTGGTAGACAAAAGTCGGTGAGATTTTGAGCTCTCAAACTAACACATCCATATCAGTCTCAATATTTTCTTGCATGTGAGATATTCTTTTATGGATTTATTTCTCTAGAAATTGTCTTGATTCTCTTCGAGGTCATATTGACGCATGCATGCATGAGCACGATTAAGGCCCTCTTTGTTATATGCTACATAAGCCAAATAGCCTGCCTTGTAATTAATTTTTTCCTTTGTTGAACCCTTTTGAGCTTTATATGTTATTTTTTTTGTTTATTGTGAACCCACATTACAAGCTTTAAACCAAAAAAAAAAAAAAAAAAAACAATGCCTTTACCCAAGCCATAAAACTAGTGAAGCATTGTTTATCGTTATGATACATATGGGTGTGCAAGAAATAAGTGTGGGGGTGTCCGAATTTGTGGTAGGGCTATAGCTGGTGAAATAGAACTTGTTTTTATTATCAATTCGTGAGTTCCATTGTTGATGTAATTTTGAAAAAAAAAGAAAAAAAAGAAAAAAAAGAAAAAAAGGGATAAGGGAAGTGATGGAGGAAATTGCCGTTAATGTTACAAACTATCCATGTTCATAATTCCTCCTAAAATTCTAAGAAATGGGTCTATTTATATGGGATATATACAAAGGTAGAAGTTGTTGAATGGAGTGATTGGTTTTACATGTCTTATATATTCGAACTTGAGTTGATTCATTTTTGCTCCACTAGTTTCGATGGCTTTTGAGCTACATTCCCAAATATTTTCCACCTTGATCCCAAACTCAGGTACAACCCTTGAAAAGTCCTTATGATTCGTGGTATGCATGTGATCATAGTGGTGGAGACTGAGAAGATATAAAAGCCTATGGTAGATCATTTCCATTTGAATGAATTTGAGCGATACACATACCCTTTAAACACATGAGAGACGAGTGTTTATTTCTGTGAGGGTCTACTTATTCAGTTTACTCGATCTTCGAGTGGAAATGATTGCTAAGTAATTGTGAGTTTTTTAGAATGTTTGTTTATGATATGTTATGAGTTTTGAAGAGCTTAATTATTCTTTATTGCAACCTTGGTGTTTTGGGGAAAGTGAATTTAAGTTTTACCCGAGGAAAAACAAAAGTTAAGTGTGGGGGAATTTGATGAGAATGCAAATGTCATATTTTTATCCCTTAATGTTTAGGCTTTTATACTTATTTGGCGCCTAAATATACTGATTATTTTTATATTTTAATTTAGAGTGCTATGGAATACCAAAGAAGAGAATCCTAGCTTAAAAGGGACAAATTCGAGCTAAATTGGATGAAGCGTTCAACGGGCATTTGAATGGTCCAAAAGTACGCTCGAACGGTTACAGCTACATTCGAACGATACGCCAAACAGGTTCATGCCAAGTTCAGGTTCGAAGTGCGTTTGAAAGATACAGAGAGCAAATTTCCCGTTCGAAGTGCGTTCGACGCGCCGTTCGAACGGTAATTCGGTGTGTTCGAACAGTTAGAAGGGCGTTCGAACGGTTTTATGGATTTGTAAATTTTCAGAAGCCTATAAAAGCTGGGATTATTTTATTTTTAGGGTTAGCATTTTTCATATTATTCTAGGAGGAAAAAGCAGCAGTAAACACACGTTTTCTCTATTCTTCTCTAACTTCTCCTTTTAGTTTTCTTCATGGCCTTGCATGGCTAAACTTTGAATCTTGGTCGAAAGAAACGAAAGTCTCAGAATTAAAAATAAACTATGAGATCTAATTTGTTTTCATTGTTCAATTTATGCTTTAAGTATCGAATGTTCTTCTATGCATATTTGCATGGTTGTCTCGTTTAATTACTAGGAGACCTACTAGTTCAGTATTCGTTACAATCTAATGCTGAGTTAGATATCAAATCCGTAATTGTTTAATTCCTCTAATTTGTGAAGCAACTAAGATTTAATGATTTACTGCATCAAGAATTATTAGATCTTAGGAAGACACTTGACTAAATTAAATGCAACCACTTGTACATGTATTGTTTAGTTTCATCGATATCTCTAATTCTTAAGACTGCTACTAGATTAAACCTTGTGTGCTTATCCTGGGTTGTTTAATAGTTAGAGTTAATAAGATCGTTTGTTTTCTAATTAACTACGATTAAGGAGAGATAGGAAAATAATTCCGACGGTGAATATTCAAAGTGTGAATTGATATATGCGTACATCGATGATCAGTTATATAATTCCGATGGTGGATGTTGACTTAGACTAAGGTTTGTTCTTTTGATTGATTTTGATACTTTAATCTGAATTTTTTTTTAGTTATTTTTATTAAAATTGTTTCCATTATACCTAAACCCCCCCATCCTTGTTCACATAACATAAAACTAGGCTAGACACTCTCCGTGGGAACGATCCTTACTTGCACTACTACATATTTGTTTTTTAGGAGTATAGGTTTTATTTTTAGTTGCCTGCGACAGTAGACCAAGGTGCTAGAATTCACCCCAGGTAATGGGTTAGATTCCGACTAAGCCATGCTCGACATAAAAGCATCACACACGGCTTAAGTTGGAACCTAAACCAACTTATTTGAATTTTACCTTTTGCCAATGAGAGTTAGACAAAGACTGTAGAAATAGTAACCGAAAGAAAAATATTTTATTTTGGAGAGATTTAATGATTGTTAAATTAGAATGCAAAATAAACAGATTAAAAATAGCCTTGTATCCAATTGATCTGATTATGTGATTTTTTTTAGGTTGATCAATACAGGTTTACCATTTGTCAATCGTTTGGCCTCCTTAAGCCTCATAAACCAATAGATGAAAATATTCAATGATAACCAAATACTAGAATATTACGTTAAAATCATGAACTCTCACCATCAACTCATAAACACTAATTGGTTTAAATTTGACCTCTTGTCGACAAGAGTTGGACAAAAATTGTAGAAATAGTAACCAAAAGAAAAATATTTTATTTTTGAGATGTTTGATAATTTTTAAATTAGACTACAAAATAAACAGATTAAAAATAACATTGAATCCAATTGATTAGATCACGTGACTTTGTAGGGGTTGATAAATACATTTTTATCATTTGTCAATCGGTTGGCCCTCTTGAGCCTCATAAACCAACAGATGGGAATATTTAATAATAACCAACTATTAGAATATTATGTTAAAATCATCAACCTTCACCATCAGCTTATAAATATGTTGGTTTATGTTTTTATTCACCTTCTCACAATTTTTGTTTTATCCTTTCTTTTTTATACAATTGCAAGATTTTATCTTAAAACATAGAAAGATGCTATTTTTCATCACTTATTATCATATCATGATAAGTTTAATATTTTTACATATTGTACAGTTTCATTCTTATAAAAGTAGAGATTTATCATCAAGTGAGCTTTAAAACCAATCAAGCATTTTGGAGTGCTTACATTTACTCATAATGAATTTCTTCCACATCACTTTTTTAATAGCCCCATTATATTTGTATTTGACTCAATTGTTTGAATTGATACGGCAATTGAATATGTTGAATTCTTTTTAACCTTAAGTTGTTGTGCACTTTAAAAAATGAATCGATGTCATCTTTGATCTTTTGAACCACAAATTTCTTTGTTGGCATAATTTCATTGGAACCATCTTTAAGCCTATTTTTTATTTTTTTTTTGTCTCTTGCTACATATATCAGTACTAAAGTTTTGTCCCTAAATACTAAAATACAAGTATTTACACTTGTGCAAGTTGAATTGACAAAGGAGGTGACTATTTGCAATATGAGAAAAAACAAATTAACAACGAAGGAAAGAAAAAAAAAAGGGCGAAATGGAAGAAAAAGTAAAAAAAAAAAAAACAAAAAGAAGAGAAGGTTGGCTATTGAACAAAATATCAAATCAAATAAAATGAAATAGGAAAATTAAATGTATATATTCATTGATCAATTTATGCATTGATCACGCATGTTTTGAGCTTTTGTATCCTTTCTTTTTTCCTACCTTAAACTTCATGGCCAAGTTACAACCTGAATAAAGTTCTCGAGAATTTAATGTGTACATTACTTGTTCATTTACTCCATAGAGAATTCACTTATCAATTACTTGTATGATTTTAACATTAAGTATTCTTTCATTGAGTTATGTCAAGTTGTCTCTCACTTTATAAAACCATTACGTGCATAAAATATACATGCCCGTGCCCGTGTACGCAACATGCCAAACGTGTGTAAAAATACTAAGTCTTTGAATAAATCTGGAATGAAAAGAAAAATCTTAATTGATCATCCTAATACTGTCACGTGATCTTCACAATTTGTTCAAAACATAAAACTAGCTACTCATGATAATAGAAAGACATAATTTGAAAAAAAAAATAACTTCATAAATAAAAATGTTTACTATAGCAGAATAATGGTAAAGAAAAGGCGAAAAGAAAAAATTAAATTAATTGAGTGAAAAACTGATAACAAACTAATTAAAAATCTACTTTTAAGAAAGAAAACAGAGGAATGAAATTCAGGCTGAACGAAACTGTCGCTGGCTCTTAACTTCCTCTCCCAACTTCCTCAAACTCTCTGCCAATTTATAGGCCTTCGAATGAAGTTCATCATTGCGATCGCCAAAAGCAATAAATTTTACATTTACTCCTTTACTTTCTTTATTATTTGTTTTCTTTTTTGTCGGTCGTCAGCTAAATATACAAGTCCCCATCCATTTGTTTTGACTAATATATTATATTATGATATCCACCATATTTTCACTTGTTTTTGCATTGTTTATCCACAATTTACTTTTGCATTATGCATTTCAGCCATCCACCACCTATACACGAGCACAACATATATATATATATATATATATATGTAATATACACCTATATTATAACATAAATATAACACATATATATGATAGCATATACTATAATATGACACACACACATATATATAATATAGCAAATGAACACCTGAATAAATATATGTCTGCCCACCGGCTTCATTTTACTCAATTTTAGCTTTAAATCTGCACAGAACACAAAAATATAGAAGGAAATTAATTTTATATTAAAATAATAAATAATATAATTACTAACAATAACTCACAATTAGAGACTCTAATTTGTAATTTTTAGAGTACAATCACACCCCTAACTAAACTTTTGTTAGTTCCTAGCAAAACAACTAAACACACTTTAAAAGATAAGCTCCACTTTCGTAAGGATCACGAGTGCATTTAACATATGCACAAGGCCTTTGAACCCTTAGGTTTCCTCTAATGGACGAGTGGTGTCTCGTAAGGGTTTCCATTACTGATACTCACAAATATCAAAATGTGACCTGCAAGTAAGGATAATGAAAAAAAGAATTACATGTATCAAAACACAAGCATATTCTGTATATCTTACTAGTTAATACACAAGTAAGATAATGTTTTAAAATAATATATAAGAGGTTTTTGTGTATGTATGATCATTACATGATAAGAAAAGTATTACCACATTAAAACATAGATATATTCTTTAAGCTTTGATTCAATCTCACTGGATATTCTCTTAGAAAGAAAGAATATAGGCATCTCACACCGATTGTCTTTGTAAAAGAGTAATGTAATGAAAAATCAAAAGAGACAACCATAAAGAAAATGACATGAATATGTAAACTGAGAGACAACTTAGCATAGTTACATGAAAGAACACTCAATATTAAAATCACACAAGCAACTGATAAGTTAATGAACAAGCAATGTACACATCAAATCCTCGAGTAATTCATTCAGGTTGTAACTTGGCCATGAAGTTTAAAGTTGGGAAAAAAAAAGAAAGAATAGAAGGACTCAAAACATATGTGATCAAGGCTAATTAATATATATCTTTAATTTTTCTATTTTATTCGATTTGATTTGATATTTTTTTTAACAACCAACCTCTTCTTCTTCTTCATTTTTTTTTCTTTTTACTTTTACTTCCTTTTTTGTGATATTCTGGACCTCTATTTATTTAAATTAATGTGAATTTTTAGTGTTTGTATTGTTTAATGTTAGTTATTTCTTCATTTGGGTCAAGAATGACCAATAAGAGCTTGTGTTATAACTTAAACCCCTGGAGTGAGACACATGGGATTATTCCCATGTGTATCACACTTATATACTCCATGTATGCACAAACACACACAAAACTCACACACACAACCGGTTGAGAGAGGGAGATAGAGAGAAGAGGAAGAGGGAATGGGAGATTGAAGGAAAAAGAGCTTGAAGGAAGAGATTGAAGTCATTTGAAGACTTAACCAAGCTTAAAGAGAGGTAAGCCTTCACCCTTGTAATTTTGTAATTGTGTATTGTGTTGGGTAATTGTATATATGCATCTAAGAGTGTTGTTGTTGAGTTTGGGAGACCCTTGGTCCCAATCACTTTGATTTTGAGAGCTTGAAACTTATTGTTAAAGGTTGGGGGTTGGGGTTGGAAAAACCCCCAATTTGAGAACATGTTAGGGTTTCGAATTTCGTTCTCTAGATCCCTTTGTTTTGGTTGTTCTTTCTCCCCTATTTTGAGTTATTGTCATCCTTTTGGGTCAATCTTTGAGCCCTAAGAAGTCGGGAGAAGTTTG
Organism: Euryodendron excelsum; assembly: GCA_033060915.1. Taxonomy (NCBI): domain Eukaryota; kingdom Viridiplantae; phylum Streptophyta; class Magnoliopsida; order Ericales; family Pentaphylacaceae; genus Euryodendron; species Euryodendron excelsum. Next base: position 14,313,328 of record CM065382.1, read on the forward strand.
ATTGAGTTTGAAAGGTTTTGGAGAGTTTTGCGTAGCGGGGCGTTCGAATGCCCTTTGGCCTTGGTGTTCGAACAGCCCAAGTAGGCGTTCGAATGGCCCATAGGCAAGAACCCCAATTTTGGCCTGGCGTTCGAACAGCCTGTCGCGCCCAGATTTTTCGTACTCGAGGAATACTCACACAAGCGGGAAAAATGTTGTACTCTCTCGTTAGAACTCACCCTCCTAGAAGAATGAGTGCGACTAGGTTTGAATAAAGGGCTTTTTGAAAAAGATTCGGAGTCACCACCTAACTTGATTAAGGTGAGTTAGGTCACCTAAAAACTAAGCATAATCCGAAAACTACACTTAGGGTTTTTGAAAAACGATTTGAAAATATCCTCAAGAGAGGGTTTTTTTTTAGGAAAACGGATTGTTTGGCAACCTTTGGAAAACATTTAGCCCTTTTTAGAAAAATAACTCCGTTGGGTCTTTGAAATCAGTGATCCTAAGTTCGGAGGTTGGTTACGTGTAGGGAAGACGCACTAAGCTATCACCCTACCCCGCCCTTTCGGTACCTACATGTCAACCTACCCAAGATTCACCTATGAGAGTCTTTAATTAACCCATGTCCAATCCTATCCACTTTGAAAAACAATGTTTGAAAACTAACATGATGCATGGTATGCAAGTGTAAGGAAAGAGAATTGAAAAATAGATTTAGAAAGAGATTGATTTGATTTGAAAATTGAAATTGGAAAGTCTGAAAATTGAAAGTAGAAATTTGAAAATATAAATTTTGAAATTGAAATTTTAAAAATAGATTGGAATTTGAGATTTGAAAAATATGGACACCACACCCATGAGGGTGCAATTGAAAGTTTGAAAAGTGTTGTGACCGCACCTATGAAGGTTGCCTACGTATCCCTTTGGGGGAATCAGGTCAATCGTAGTTCAGACCGGAGTCTGATTGAAATAGAAGAGTTGATTTGAAGAAGGAGATTGAATTAGAAATTGAAAGTAGAAGATTGAGAGAATGAACTTTGAATGGAGGATTGAAAAAGTAGAGTTTGGAATTTTGGAATTGAAAAGATTGAATTTTGTTTTGAAAAGATCGAACTTAGAAGAGAGAGATTTAGACTTATTTTGAAAAGACGAAGGTTTAGGAAACCTAGACTTAGGAAAGATATGAGACCTAGGAAAGACTTGAGATTAAGGAAGATTGGATTGGAATGTTGGATTTGGAAGATTTGGAAAGATTTGGAAACTTGGAATTTAGGAAAGATTTAGATTAGGGAAGTTTCGAATTAGGAAAATGTTATTTTTGGAAAGTTTCATTTTTGGAAAGTTTCAAATTAAGAAAGTTTTGAATTAGGAAAGTTTTAGGTTTAGGAAAGTTTTGAAATTGGAAAGTTTCGAGTTTAGAAAGTTTTCAAAAAAGGAAAGGTTTTCAGATTAGGAAAGTTCCCAAATTAGGAAAGTCTTGAAAATCAAAAAGTTTTGAAAATTGGAAAGGTTTGAAAAAGGAAAGTTTTGAAAATTGGAAAGTTTCATTTTAAGAAGTTTTAGATTTAGAAAGTCTTAACTTAAGAAAGTTTTGAATTTAGAAAGCTTAGAATTTTAGAAAGATTTGACATTTATAAAATTTTAAGATTTTGAAAATTTTAGAGTTTTTTTTTTAGAAAATCTTGAAATTAGGAAAGGTTTGGGTTTAAAAACTGAGGTTTGAAAAGTTAAGACTTGAAAAGAGGGTAGAATTAGGAGGGGGTTGAATTAGGAAAGATTTGAAAGTTGAATTTCAAAATTTAAGAAAGATTTTTATGTTCAAGTTTTGGAAACTTAAGGTTTAGGAAAATGGAAGTTTAGGAAGCATTTGAATTAGGAAAAATTTGAATTTTGAAATTTAAAGGGAGATTTAGAGTTTAGGTTTAGGAAACTTATGGTTTAAGAAGGTAGGAAATTAGGAAGAAGTTGAATTAGGAAAGGTTTGGATTAGGAAGGGATTGGATTTGGTTTCTAAAAAAAAATATTTGATTTTGTTTCCAAAAACGGAGCACGGGATCTAGTTTCCTAAATGGGGAGATTTGATTCGGTTTCCTTAAAGGAAGATAGGATTTGGTAAGGATTTGGAAAGGAGATTCTAAAACCCTAGATTTGGAAAATCATAGTTTTGACGTAGAAAAGAGGTTTTGGAAGCATGTATAGTTTGGATGTGAAAACTAGAGGTTTTGGAAACCTAGGTTTGGGGCAAAGTTTGAAAACCATGTTTTTGGGAAGAAAATTTAGGGTTTCCTAATTGTGGGTTCTAGAGCTTGACTTGGGCTCTAAGGAAAGAGGATTTTTGGAAAGTGCGTTTTTGGAAACGAAGGTTTTCTAGAAGAGAATCCTAGGGAGGAGTTTTTGGAAAGTGTGTTTTTGGAAAGAGAGTTTTTGGAAAGATTTTTGGAAAGAGGGAATTTTTGAAACGTGTGTTTTTGGAAACATAGATTTTGGAAGCAAAAATCCTAGAGGGGAGTTTCTAGAAGGAAGATTTTTGAAAAAAGAGTTTTTAGAAAGATTTTTGGAGAGATTTTTTAGGAAGGTAAATCTAGGGAGTGTTTTTAGAAAGTGAATTTTGAGGAAAAGATTTTGGAGAGGAGTTGAAAAATAGATTTTAGGAAGAGATTTTTGAAGAGAGAGAGTTTTGGAAAGTATGAAAACGTCTTACTTTCCTAAAGCGATTCTAGCCATAAAAAGGCTAGAACCACTTTAAGGAAGTGGTTTTGAAAACAATAAGGTTTGAAAATATAGACCAAAAAGGTCACTTTTAATGTAACACTTTCCTGAAGCAACCCTAGCCATGGAAATGCTAGAATCACTCTAGAATTGTGGTTTTGAAAACAAGTTTTTGAAAAAGAGATTTTGATGCAATTTTGAAAACAAGTTTGAAAACGTTTTGAAAAACAACTTTGAAAACGGTTTTTTGGAAGATGCAAGACTATGATATGCACAATGCAATTTGGGGTCGTGAACATACAAGGCTAAGGCTTCACCACACAATCAAGGGGGCCGGACCCACGTGGTCTTTGGTTAGACTATAAGAAAGCCCCCGACACGGTGACTCTTCAACAGTCTAATCCTACACATGGACCGGGAGTCCCCTTGTTTCAAGCATGCAAAGAAAGGGGGGGGGGGGGAAAGAGATGGGGGATTAAAATAGAGAAAACCCAAGTCGGTTAGGAGAGAGAAGAGAGAGGGGGGTAGTGTAGAAATTTAAATAGGGAGCCTAACTTGTATCTTATTTATTTTGCGGGCCGTGCTGTCTTCGGTCTTCGGTCTTCGTCTTGATCTTTCTCTTCAATCTTCAAGAGTTGTCTTCAAGCTTTAGATGGCAGCTCTTCAAGTCTTTGAAGGAGGGTTGAAGGCTAGTGTATGAGTGTATGGGGATGTATAGGAGGCTAGGGTTTGGAGAAACCTAAGGAGGCTAGGGTTTTTGAGGTGCTCGAGCTCTGTATATTGAAATATAAGATTTTTAGGTTAAGCTTGCGGACCCTTTTCACGTTGAACGAGGCTCTGTATTTATAGAGGGAGGACAAACCTGGCGCTTGTTGCAGTGGCGCCAGGCCAAATTCTACACTGGCGCCACTAAGAGTGGCGCCAGCCAATTAGGAAAGATTTAAGGCCGGCAAGCAACGTATCTTTGACTAGATTTGGGCGCCTGTACTAGTGATTACCATGCAATTTTTAGCCTGGCTTCACTAGGAGTGACTCCGGAAAGTCCGGGAATGATTTGAAGGAGCCGGGAATGACCCGGAAGGCCGGAAAGGAGCAGCAACACTCAAAATAGTGTCCTGGAGGTATTTGACTTGAAAAATGAAGATAAGGTGGGTCGGAAAGGTTGACTGGGCCTTTAGGGGCAAAACGGTCAATCAGACCAGGAAACTGCCGGGACAGACTCGGATTGTCCTGGAAGAAGACTTGGGATCTGAAAAAATTATTCAGAATGTTCCCAAAGGTTTCCGGTTTGATTCCCAGAGCCGGCGTGGTCGGAAAAGGAGACCGGCCCACCAGGGGCAAAACGGTCATTTTGTACCGGGTTTGCCGGAACTGACTCGGAATGGTCCGGAAAGGTAAAGGAAGGTCGAGAACACTATAAAAATTATTCATGGGACATTACCAGTTTGATACCTAGAGCCGGTGTGGTCGAAGAAGGAGACCGGCCCTCTAGGGGCAAAACGGTCATTTTGTACCGGGTTGGCCGGAACTGACTCGGAATGATCCGGAAAGGTAAAGGAAGATTGAGAATACTATAAAAAGTAGTCTCAGGGGGTTACCGGTTTGATACCCAGAGCCGGTGTGGTTCCCGAGGCATTCGGATGCTTAAGGGCAAAATGGTCATCTTGACCGGAAAGTCTCGGAAAAGGTCCTAAAGGTAGTCTGGTCATTTTTCACCGAAGTGAGCTAACAGACACGGGTGTTGACCTGGGTTTTAAGTGTTTCCGCCACTCTAACGGTGTGAGTATTTCCGCTACTTGGACGGGGCTGATGATTTGTGAGTATTTCCGCTACTCGGACAGGGTTGATGATTTGGGAGTATTTCCACTACTTGGACGAAGTTGAGTATTTCCGCTACTCGGACGGGGTTGATGATTTGGGAGTATTTTCGCTACTCGGACAGGGTTGAGTATTTCTGCTACTCGGACGGGTTTGAGTATTTCCGCTACTCTAACGGTTTTGTGAGTAGTTTTGCTACTCAGACCGTCTCGAGGAATAAACTGTCTCAAGAGAGGGATTGGAAAGGGGTCTTACCGTCTCCGAAGAGACATGCCTGGATTGGAACCGTCTCAAGGAATAAACTGTCTCGAGAGTGGGATTGGAAATGGGTCTTACCGTCTCCAAAGAGGCGTGCCTGGATTGTGAGTGTTTCCGCTACTCTAACGGTTTTGTGAGTACTTCCGCTACTCTAACGATTTTGTGAGTAGTTTTGCTACTCGGACCGTCTCGAGGAATAAACTGTCTCAAGAGAGGGATTGGGATTGGAATAAGAAAGGACAATGCCCCTAAGGGCATTTTGGTCATTTTGCCTCTATTTGGGCCTGACAGGCCTGCGAAGCGATGGAAAGACGGAATTTAGACCTAGAGGATTGGTTTCGATTGGAATTATGCCCAAAATGACTTGAGAACAAGTCTGGACGGAGTGTAGACTGCCAAGCGGTCAAAAATGGGGTGCTTACACAGCCCACCAAGGCATTAGAACGGCCCGAGAGAGTGTTTTGTCATTTTTGCCTTGGCGTTTGAATGATCTGAGGGCTTTTCGGCCATTTTGGCCAAGGCGTTCAAATGGCCCCTTTGGGCGTTCAAACGGTGAGACTGTTTTGACATTTTTTTGCAATTTAGTCATATCTTGCTCTAGAAAACTTGGTTTTAAGCCCCATTGAAAGTATTGGATAGTAGACTCATAAAACTTTTCGGTCATGTGAAGTTTGTACCCTAGTTCCTTATGGATTGTGAGTTATTGGAGTTTGAAATTGACCCAAATTTATACCGACAACCTTATTTTCCAAAATGTTAGCCCGTTTTTCATGAGATCTAACTTCTTCACCCGAAATGTGTTTTCGACCTATGACCTATAAAATTAAAGACCTTTAAGCCTATTTTCAAATGAAGTTAGGCTAGAGTGTGAATTCATTGTTGTTGGGATGCGTTGAAAGAGTTGGTGTTCCGGATTTCGTGTTTCAACCTTAAATTCTTTGTTCTTATTTAACTTGAGGTTTTGTATTTGATGCTTCTATGTAATTTTTGTGTAGGAACACCTCGCTTAGCTCCAATTCATGGGGATCGAGGTGAGTAACGATATGCTATGAGTAAAACTCTATTATTTCTAAGTGCTTTTAAGCTCACTTCTATACCATACAATGTTTTCCATATATTTCAATGCATCAATGTTATGTTTAATTGCGAATGTCATGTTTTAAATGCATGCATGTATTACTCATGTTATGAATTAAAACCCATGGACTACAATGTTGAAATAAAAGAGATGCTAAGTTTCCAATGTATGGTGCCAACTCGGGTCTTCTTGCGGCAAGACCTTAATCTAGCCCGATAGTCCTACGATAGGGGACAGTAAATAAATTATTTATGTTGGGAGACATCTCTGGCCTAAAGAGCCTTAGCGTGACTTACAAGGTTACTATGGAGCCTAGCTCATATGTCAGGTTGTAACACACTTATGTTTTAAACCGAGAACCATGATATGTTCGAATGATTTACAACAAGTTATGAAATGCTATATTAAGAATAATGTTATATTGCATCTCTTTGTATGACACCATATTTTGAAATGTTAAAGTGTTTCAAATAATGTTATAAATAATTATGCATAGGTAATTTGCTAGTTTATGTAATATAGCCTTGGGTAGCCTTGCTACTGACCGGTCATGTATCATAAATCCGTATAGGTAGGGTTATGGGGCGTGACATTTTTTCTTTTTTTTTTTCTTTCCTTTGTTGCTAATTTATTTTTTCATATTGCAAAAATATCAACCCCTTTTTCAAGATACTTCTATTTTTGTATTTAGGGACGAAATTTTAGCAATGATATATGTAGCAAGAGACAAAGAAATAGGCTTAAAAATGGTTCCAAGAGAAATTATGTCAGCAAAAAATCTGTGGCTCAAAAGATCAAAGATGACATCGATTTATTTTTTAAAGTGCACAACAACTCAAGGTTACTAAAATTCAACATATTAAATTACCTTAACAATTTAAATAATTAAGTCAAATACAAATATAATGGAGCTATTAAAAAAAGTGATGTAGAAGAAATTCATCAAGAGTAAATGTAAACACTTCGAAAGGCGTGATTGACTTTAAAACTCACTTAGTGACAAATCTCTACTTTTGTAAGGATGAAACTATACAATATGTAAAAATACTAAACTTATCATGATATGATAATAAGTAATGTAAAATAATCTATTTCTATGTGTTAAAATAAAATTTTACAAAATTGTGTTAAGGTGAATGAAAACATGTTTCAACAAATTCCAAAAATTCAAAATTGTATTTCATGTAAAACTTTACAAAATTGTAAAAGATACGCAAATTTCTTTTGTAGATCTCAAGTGCATTAAGAGGTTCGAATTGTACGTTCCTTAGCCTTGTGAATGTTATTTATTTATTTTTTTTTTGGTTAAGATAAAAAGAAAAACCTACAAAATAAACATAAACAATTTAGAAAAAAAAACATATGTACAAATAAAGTAAACACACAATTTAAAATATAAATAAACATATAACATAACACAATCTAACAAGAATCGATATTCCAAAGTTAAGATAGACTTTTGACATCTAAATCAAAATAGTCTACTGTTCTGATGATTCTAAAATATCTCAACACCACAGTATTTATCCACACACGTGTTTATCACAATGATGACACCTATGTAGCTTCTTCGCTTTTCTCTTACAGGCTAGAGTACTTCGACTTAACACTGAATGGAAGTATCAGATTGATGTAACACACAAATGTATGCACTCGACCATCTATATGCAAAGTCAAGACACTATCCAGTTTTTTAACGATTGCTTGTTACAAAGACAAAACTATAGAAACGAATGTTATCCCCCCCTCCCCCCCATTCTAACTAGAGAATTGCCTCGTCCGGAAGCGTAGAAGGAAACAAAGAGTGAAAAAAAAACAAACACGAGCAGGGAACAAGGTAGTTCCCCTAACTAAAGAGAAACTAATTACCAAATTATAAAAACTATTCTAACTGTACAAATGACCGAGTGTTACTTCTACTCAAGGAATGGTGGATCCATGAGATCCACGCTTTCAACTAGATTGACAAAGTTCTCAAGGTAAGACTTGAGATAATGCCCATTGACTTTAAAGATATTACCATTGTTAGAATTTTTAATTTCAACTGTCCCGTGTGGTGACACATCCCTTACCAGATAGGGTCCAAACCATTTACTCTTCAACTTATCCGAAAAGAAGTGTTATCAAGTATTATAGAGCAACACTTTCTGATAGATGAAAAATGATTTACGCACAATGTGTTGGTTATGAAATATTTCATCTTGGCCTTAAAGATTTTCGCATTCTCATAGGTGTCATTTCGAAATTCCTCAAGTTCATTGAGTTGTAACTTTTTTATCAGGCCCGTCTCATCCAGGCTTTCATTAAATTGAAAAATGGCTTAATAGGATTTGTGTTCAATTTCTATCGAAAGATGACACGACTTTTCATACACAATCTTATAAGAAGAAGCACTTAACACAGTTTTATATGCAGTTCGATATGCCCAAAGTGTATCAACTAACCTTAGAGACCAGTCATTTCAGTTAGGATTGATAGTTTTATTAAGAATGCGCTTAATCTCCCGGTTAGCTAATTCAAATTGGCTTACCATGTTTCGTGATGTTCATACCTTTCACACGACTTATGACAGATGTCAACGACTAGGGAATTTGTCCAAAAGATATATGATGCCCCTTACTCCTATTTTTATTCTCAAGATATTTGATTGTTAGGGCATCGATTTTATAAGACCCTTTCCTAGTTCATTTAGTTACCTTTCTATTCTTGTGGCCATAGACTATGTGTCTAAATGGGTTGAGGTCATTGCCTCTCATACCAATGATCACCTTGTGGTAGTCCAACTCTTAAAATAGCATATCTTTTCACGCTTTTGTATGTTACGTGCTATCATTAGCGATTGAGGTTCTTATTTTTGCAATATACCTATTGGAATGTTAATGAGAAAGTATGGGGTTTGTAGTTATACTCTAAAAAGTACAATCAAAGTCCCTAATTATAAGCTATAAGTAGAAGTTATTTACATATTGTTTATCATTTTAACATAATTTTGATATTTTTTTTTATATTTTCTATAACTTCTGCAGATTCAAAGTTAAAACCAAACAAAATGAAGCAGGCATGCACACAGATCATAATTAATACTGAATATATATATATATATATGTGGGTGATATTATTTACATTATATGTTTGTATGCATTATATGTATATGTATAGTATATATTATATTATATTATAAGAATATATATATATATATATGTATAGGTGTACGGTGAAAAGCAAAGAGAAAAGAAAAGAAAGCAAATGAAAAATCATAGCCGACAAGGATAAGGAATGAATGCAAATGGAGAAAATTTTCAGTAATGAAATAAATAATAAAAAAAAGAAAAAAGAAAATAAAGATGAATGGCTTTGTCTATCCCCAACAACGACATCAAAAACTGCTTGTCTTTTTCAACCATGGTGGTAAAAATTGCTTATTTATGCCCAAATTGTGAAATTTAAACACCCAAGTGCAAGTGATGTGAAATAGCATTTAAAATAACTCAACAAGAACAGGGTCAATTCATAGGAAATGAAGTTTTAAATTATGTGAAATGTCACAATTATGGATGGTTAGTGCTAGAATTCACCCCAAGTAATGGGTTAGATACTAAGCCATGTTATACACATAAACTTCATAGATAGTTTAGGTTCCACAAAGACCCAACGAACTGCTAAAGTTGTGAGGTCAATGATGAATAGAAAGTATTTACGACACGCCAATTTGTAAATCCGTGATGTGGACAAGCATGTAACAAGTCCTTGATATTGGAAGAATGATTCACCGATCATATGAGCAAACTGATAGATTTAGCGACAAATTGTCTATATTTTATGCTCAGGGAAGAACTTTTCAAGAACTCCATTTGAAGATCTTGCTGTGAATGAATAAATCTAGACCTCAGTGAATTAAACTATGTCCCAAAATAATAGTTAAAAGTACTACTTTCTTTTGATAAGAATTATTGAAGAACATAAAGCATACATTCTCGAAATAACAGTTAAAATAACCCGGTAAGAATGGGGCCGATCCACAAGGAACGGAGCTCTAAATTATGCAAAATGTCACAGTTGCAAATTGTGGGAGCCAGAGAAAGAACTTCGGCAGAGAGCTCTATTCAATTGTTTCCTTTCTTAAGGGTAGATTTTCAGTTTGTTTGTTAGTAGCTTTTTAGTCAATTTTTCTTTTCAGTCTTTTCTTTACCATTATTCTGTTGTAATAAACCTTTTTATTTATGAAGTCAATTTTTTTAAAATTATGTCTTTTTATTATTATGAGTAGTTAATTTTATTCTTAGAATCAATTGTGAAGATTACGTGATGGTATTCGGATAATCAATTAAGGTTTCCTTTTCCATTCCAGGTTTATTCGAAAACTTAGTATTTTTACACATATTCGGTATATTGCAAGCTAAATGGGGCCGAACAATTGACAGATAATAAAGTATGTTTAGTTGTTTTGCTAGAGACTAGAAAAAGTTTAGTTAGAGAGTGTGATTGTACATTAAAAAGTACAAATTAGAGTCCCTAATTGTAAGCTATTGTTAGTTATTATTTATTATTATTTATTATTTTGATATAATTTTTTTTTTACATTTTTGTATTTTGTACAGATTTAAAACTAAAATTGAGCAAAATAAAGTCGGCGGACACACAGATATTTATTTAATATATATATTTGTGTATTATATTATAGTATATGCTATAATATAGGTGTATATTATATATATATATATATATATATTGTGCAAGTGTGCAGGCGGTGGACGACTAGAATACACAATGCAAAAGCAAATGGTATGAACAATGCAAAAACAAGTGAAAATAATAGGTGGATATCATAATATAATATATTAGTCAAAACAAATGAATGGAGACTTGTATATTTAGCTGGCAGCTGACAGGAAAAAAAAAAAAAAACAAAGAATAAAGAAAGTAAAGGAATGAATGTCACCTCTTGCCTAAATCTTCGTCCACTGCTCATATTACATTTAAAGTTTTCTGATTCGATCAAGCAACAATAGTCTCACCAGAAAATGAGCTAACATGATACCTATATCTTTTTGTTCAAACTCCACTCCTAAAGAAGTCACTTCTGCATATAATTCTGCCTGATGACATCGCATGCAAGCCAATCTACTTGAAAATTTTCGACTTAAAGCATCAAGCACTACATTGGCTCTTCCCAAATGGTAATGAATCATACATTCATAGTCTTTGATTAGTTCCATCCATATTCTCTGTCATGCATTCAAGGCTCATTGAATGAATAGATACTTTAAGTTTTGGTGATATGTATAAATTTCATAAGATTTCTCGTATAAATAATGCCTATATATCTTCAATGCAAATATTACAACGGCCAGCTCTAAATTTTGAGTAGGATAATTCCTTTCATGTGTCTTTAACTGTCTCGATGCATAAGCGATCACCCTTTCTCGTTGCATTAACACATATCCCAATACTTTATGCAATGCATCACTATATATCACAAAGTCGCACTTTTTAGAAGGTATTGTTAATATCAGTGCCGAAGTCAGTTTGATCTTCAAATCTTGAAAACTACGTTTACAATCAACTATGCATTTAAATGCCACATCCTTGTGAGTAAACCGTGTCAAAGGAACGACAATAGATGAAAAGTCATGTATGAATCTCCGATAGTAACATGCTAAGTCTAGAAAACTTCTAATCTCTGAAACATTCTTTGGTTATTCTCGGTTCATAATAGCCTCAATTTTCCTTGGATCAACATTAATTCTCTAAGCAAATATCACACACCCCAATATCAAATCAAAGTCATTAGTAGCCAACGGAATCAAGTCAACTGTCAACTCTTTACTTTCAATCTTCACCACACAATCTTTATATATCATGTCTACTATTATCACATCTCCCACCGATGTAGACACAAGTAAAAGTTGTGATAATGAATTATATAGTCTATCCAATGCATACTAAATGTAATAGAAACAAATGAATGTGTAGAACCCGAATCTAATAACACATATGCCACTTTATCAGTTATAGATAACATACATGTCACAACATTAAAAGTAGCTTGTATATCCCTCGGCCTTATGGCATAGACTCGTACTTAAGTGTGTTATTAAGGCGTCGTAACTTATCCCCGTTATGCAACTCTCATTGCTCTCCTGCTTTCACTAGCCATATTAGCTACTGATGATACTACCGCAAGATTCTCAGGACAGTTTTGTGCTATGTCCCAACTGCCCACACTGATAGCATTTGACAGTCCACGATACTGGATAATCTCTAACAATATGCCTTTCACCCCCATATCTATAGCAAATGATTGTCCCGGTGCTACCCCCTAAAGATTTCAAACTGGTAAACCTAGCTAGTGATCTCCATGCTCCTTGACCCCTAGAACTTCATGTGTTTCTCACATTATTGAACTATGAACCGCCCGATCTAGGATTAAATTATACTCGTCTTTATTTTACAGTTGGATCAAATTCTGAAGATCTCTGTCGTGAAGTACCAGCTGTTGAATCAAACCTCCCCTTCTTGAATTGTTCTCGTCTTCCTAATATTTTCTTCACGTCCAATTCTACAATCTTGGATTTGTTCACCAATTCCATATATCAAGTGATCTCAAATGCAAAAATCCGAGACTAGATTGGCAACTCTAGTCCCTGTTGAAATCTTCTACATTTGACATATTCAGTACGCACTGAGTCAGGTGCAAATTGAGACAAAGCTATGAATTGCTCCTAATATTCTACCACTAACATTCTTTCTTATTTTAATAAAATGAATTCTTACTCTCTCTGATAACGGTAAATAAGAAGAAATTATTTTTCATTAAATACTTCCACAAACTGTTGCCAAGTAATTGGTACTTGTAAGCACCCTATTTTTTACCGCTCGGTAGTCTACGCTCCGTCCAGACTTGTACTTAAGTCAATATGGATGTATTCTAATCAAAACCAACTTTCTAGGTTCAAATCCCATTTGTCCATTACCTCGTGGGCCCACCAGGCCCAAATCGTGGTAAAATGACCAAAATGCCCATAGGACCATTGTCTTTTCCAACCCCTCTCTCGAGACAGTTTATTCCTCGAGACGGTTCCAAATCAGGCACGTCTTTCCGAAGACGGTAAGTTCCTTTTCCAATTCCAACCCCTCTCTCAAGACAGTTTATTCCTCGAGACAATTCCAAATCAGGCACGTCCTTCCGAAGACGATAAGACCCCTTTCCAATCCCTCTTTCGAGACAGTTTATTCCTCAAGACAGTTCCAAATCAGGCATGTCTTTCCGAAGACGGTAAGTCCCCATTCCAATTCCAACACCTCTCTCAAGACAGTTTATTCCTCGAGACGGTTCCAAATCAGGCATGTCTTTCCGAAGACGGTAAGTCCCCTTTCCAATTCCAACCCCTCTCTCGAGACGGTTTATTTCCCGAGACGGTTCCAAATCAGGCACATCTTTCCAAAGATGATAAGACCCCTTTTCAATCCCTCTCTCGAGACAATTTATTCCTCGAGACGGTTCCAAATCAGACACGTCTTTCTGAAGACGATAAGACCCCTATCCAATTCCAATCCCTCTCTCGAGATAGTTTATTCCTCGAGATGGTTCGGCACATTTTTCGAAGAAAATCTCTTCGAAACGGTAAGTCCCTTTAAACCTGTCGACTGAGACGAGACCCCAAGTCCCCTAGATGGTGGAACGGTCCACCTTTGGCGCATGCTAGCCTGCCAATGCAGAAATGTTCGTTTAGGCATGCCTTCCGAGAAAATTGACTTCTCAGGCGCTAAGTCCCTTTAGCAGCTTCCCGAGATCAGGCAGTCTTGGGAATGATTGGGAATCGTCAAAGTAGCAAAAATACTCGCAAACATCGCAACTGTCAGAGTAGCGAAAATACTCGCAAATAGGTCGATATAGGGAAATGCCAACAAACCCCTGTGTCACGACGACCGCCGTCAGAGTAGCGGAAACACTCAAAACCCAGGTCAACACCAGTGCCTGCTAGCCCACTTCAGTGAAAAATGACCAAACTGCCCCTTGGGCCTTTTCCGAAACTTTTCGGTCAAGATGACCATTTTGCCCCTAGGCATCCGAACGCCTCGGGAACCATACCGACTCTGGGTATCAAACCGGTAATCTCCTGAGATTGCTTCTTATAGTATTCTCAACCTTCCTTTACCTTTTTGGATCATTCTGAGTCAGTTCCGGCAAACCCGGTGCAAAATGATCGTTTTACCCCTGGTGGGTCGGTCTCCTTTTCCGACCACACCGGCTCTGGGTATCAAACCGGTAACTTCCCGAGAATGCTTTTTATAGTGTCCTCAACCTTTCCTTTACCTTTTCGGATCATTCTGAGTCAGTTCCGGTAAACCCGGTACAAAATGACCGTTTTACCCCTGATGGGCTAGTCTAAAAATTGCATGGTAGTCACTAGTACAGGCACCCAAATCTAGTCAAAGATATGTTGCTTGCCGACCTAAATACTTTCCTAACTGGCTGGTGGCGCCAAGAGGAATTTTTCCCTAATGCCACTGTAACAAGCGCCAAGTCTGTGCTACCTCTATAAATACAGAGCCTCTTCCAGCGTGAAAGAGGTCCGCAAACTCAGTCTAAAAATCATATATTTCGATATATAGAGCTCGTGCACTCCCTAAACCCTAGGTCCCTTAGGTTTTCCAAACCCTAGCCACCATACACTAAACCCTAGCCTTCTATACACTCATACACACCCCCATACACTTATACACTAGCCTCCAACCCTCCTTTGAAGACTTGAAGAGCTGCAATCTGAAATTTGAAGATTGAAGACAACTCTTGAGGATTGAAGACAAAGACCAAGACGAAGATCAAAGACAAGCAAGGCGCGTAAAATAAACAAGATACAAGGTAGGTTTTCTATTTAAATTTCTGCACTCCCCCCTCTCTCTTCTCTCTCCTAACCCACTTAGGTTTTCTCTAATTTAATCCCCCATCTCTTTTCCCCCCTTTCTTTGCATGCTTGAAACAAGGGGACTCCCGGTCCATGTGTAGGATTAGACTATCGGAGGGTCACCGTGTCGGGGGTTTTCCTTTAGGCTAACCAGAGACCACGTGGGTTCAGCCCCCTTGATTATGTGGTGAAGCCTTAACCTTGTATGTTCACGACCCTAAATTTGCATTGTGCATATCATTATCTTGCATTCTTCCAAAAATCGTTTTCAAACTCTTTTTTCAAAGCTTACATTAAACTTGTTTTCAAAAGTACATCAAAATCTCCTTTTTCAAAACATGTTTTCAAAATCACAATTTTAGGGTGATTCTAACCTTTCCATGGCTAGGATTGCTTTAAAAAAGTGTTACATTCAAAGTGACCACCATGGTTCATATTTTCAACCCTTGTTGTTTTTAAAACCACTTTCTTAAAGTGGTTCTAGCCTTCTTATGGTTAGAATCGCTTTAGGAAAGTGAGACATTTTTATACTTTTTAAAAACTCTCTTTTCAAAAGTCTCTTTTCCTAAAAATCTCTTTTTCAACATACTTTCCTAAAACTATCCTTTCCAAAGTTGTTTTTAAAAACTCTCTCCAAAAATCTATATTTCAAAACTCCCTTTTTCAACTCCTTTCCAATATCCTCTCTCTAAAATCCACTTTCTAAAAACACTCCCTAAAAATCTTTCCTAAAAACTCTCTCCAACAATCTCCTTTCAAAAATCTTTCTAAAAAGCTCTCTTTCCAAAATATTCCTTCTAGAAGCTCCCTTCTAGATTTTCCTTCTAAAAATCTTCTTTTTCAAAAAAGCACTTTCCAAAAAACTTTTTCCTTAGAGCCCAAGTCAAGCCTTAGAGCGAACAATTAAGAAACCCTAATTTTCTTTCTAAAAGCATGGTTTTCAAAATTGCTTTAAAACCTAGGTTTTCAAAACTTCTTGTTTTCACATCCAAACTATATACATTTCCAAACCCTCTTTTCTACGTCAAAACTATAGTCTTCCAAATCTAGGGTTTCCAAAACTTCCTATTTCAAATCCTTTCCCAAATCTAATCTTCCCATTTAGGAAACCAGATCCAATCCTCCGTATTTGGAAACAAAATCCAATCCCTTCCTAATCCAAATCTTTCCTAATTCAAATCCTTCCTAATCCTCCACTTTCTTAAATCTTAAGTTTTC
This sequence comes from Euryodendron excelsum, assembly GCA_033060915.1. NCBI lineage: Eukaryota > Viridiplantae > Streptophyta > Magnoliopsida > Ericales > Pentaphylacaceae > Euryodendron > Euryodendron excelsum. The sequence goes on from CM065382.1 coordinate 14,329,300, forward strand.
AAAACTTGAACATAAAAATCTTTCCTAAATTTTAAAACTCAAAATTTAAATCTTTCCAAATTCAACTCTTTCCTAATTTTCTATCTTCCTAAACCATAAGTTTCCTAAAAATCTTTCCTTAAACATTAAGCTTCTAAATCCTTCCTAATTCAACCCTTTCCTAATTCTATCCCTTTCCAAATCTTAACTTTCCAAATCTAGGTTTTCAAATCTTTCCTAAACTCAACCTTTCCTAATCTCAAGATTTTCTAAAACTTAAACTCTAAAACTTTTTAAATCCTAAACTTTTTAAGTTCGAAATTTTCTAAACCCAAATCTTTCTAAAATCCTAACTTTCTAAATTTCAAATCTTTCCAAATTCAAAGCTTTTTAAATTCCAAACTTTCTTAAGTTAAATTTTTCTAAACTTCCAAACTTCCTAAATCTTAAAATTTATAAATTTCAAATCTTTCCAAATTCAAAGCTTTTTAAATTCCAAAATTTCTTAAGTTAAATTTTTCTAAACTTCCAAACTTCCTAAATCTTAAACTTTATAAATTTCAAATCTTTCCAAATTCAAAGCTTTTTAAATTCCAAACTTTCTTAAGTTAAATTTTCCTAAACTTCCAAACTTCCTAAATCTTAAACTTTATAAATTTCAAATCTTTCCAAATTTCAAAACTTTCTAAACTCAAAATTTTCTTATTTTCAAAACTTCCTTGTTTTCTAAACTTTCCAAAATTCAAAATTTTCTTAATTCAAAATTTTCTTAAGTTGAAACTTTCTTAATTCAGAACTTTCCTAATTCGGAATCTTTCCTAAAATGAAAACTTTTCAAAAATGAAACTTTCCTAATTCGAAACTTTCCTAAATCGGACCTTTCCTAATTCGAACATTTCCTAAAATCTAATCATTGCAAATCTTCCAAGTCCAATATTCGAGTCAAATCTTTCTAAATCTCAAGTCTTTCCTAAGTCTCCTATCTTTCCTAAGTCTAGGTTTCCTAAACCTCCATCTTTTCAAAACAAGTCTAAATCTTTCTTCCAAGTTTGATCTTTTTAAATCAAAATCCAATCTCTTCAATTCCAGAATTCTAAATTCCAATTTCCAATCTTCTAAGTTCCAATCAAAATCTCTTTCTTTCAATCCAACCTTCTATTTTCTGTCGGACTCTTGTCCGAACTACAACTAACCTGATTCCTTCAAAAGAATACGTAGGCAACCCTCATGGGTGCGGTCACAACATTTTTCAAGTTTCTAATTCTCCAACTTCTTTTAAATCTCCAATTCTACAATCTTCTTCAAGTTTTCAATTCTATGTTCTATTTCCAATTCCAAAAATCTATTTTCAAATTTCTATTTCCAATTTTCAAAACCTTCCAATTTCAAACCTATCTTTTCAAATCTCTTTCTAAAAACAAATCAATTTCTTTCCAAATCTATTTCTAAATCTATTTTCCAACTCTCTTTTCTTGCATTTGCATATCATGCATCATGTTAGTTTCTTTTCAAACATTGTTTTTCTAAAGTGAATAGGGTTGAACATATGTTAATTAAAGACTCTCATAGGTGAATCTAGGGTAGATTAACATGTAGGTACCGAAAGGGTAGGGTAGGGTGATGGCTTAGTGTATCTTCCCTACATGTAACCAACCTCCGAACCTAGATCACTATTTTCATAGACCAAAACGGAGTTATTTTCAAAAAAAGGATAAATGTTTTTCAAAGGTTGCCAAACAACCTGTTTTCTTAAAAACTCTCTCTTGAGGAGATATTTTCAAAAACCCTAAGTGTAGTTTTCGAATTATGCTTAGTTTTTAGGTAATCTAACTCACCTTAATCAAGTTAGGTGGCGACTCCAAACTTTTTTCAAAAGCCCTTTATTCAAATCTATTTTCAATTCAAACCTAGTCGCACTCATTCTTCTAGGAGGGTGAGTTCTAACGAGAGAGTATAACATTTTTTCCGCTTGTGTAAGTATTCCTCGAGTGCGAAAAATTTGGGCGCGACAGTACTCTTTCAAGTTAAGCATTCGTCATTCATCTTGTGGCCTTTCACAAATTTCATGCCTCAGCTCTTAGCATAAAAGCAGCTAGAGATAGCTTCTGTTCATCAGGGATCCCCATCACTTCAAATATAGTTTTTAATTTCCTTAGCCACTTCTCAACCACCAATGAATTAATTGCCTCCATAAATTTTGACGGATTCAGCTTTATGAATTGCTTGTGCAAGGTTGCATTTCTTGGCACCAATCTTACCACCTGATATTTTATATACTATGCCATCAGATTCACAAGTCTGTCAATTGCAACAGGTTGATTCTCGACATGTGGTTTATACTCTTTTTGCTCCGCTCCACACCTTTGACTGAAGCTGATAAATCTCCTCTTTCCATTATCCTATGTGAATCCCTTTACGTCATTCTTATTGCACCAACTCAGGATAAGTATACCATATATATATATATATATATAGTTCACACATTACTTAACGATCTAACCAACACCGACAACAGTCTATGGTTCACTACACTCTAGACACTAACTCCACACTATAGCTTTAATACATAACAAGGCTGTAAACAACAATTCTAATACAAATGACAGCTCTGATACCAATTTGTCACACCCTCATCCTAATTAGACATCATTAATGTTATATTAGGTGAGGCGTGGTAGCACAGGTCACTATATTTGCGAATGACACCTTAACACAACAGGAAAAAAAAACACAGCAAAATATACACCAATGATATATATAAACAAGAACTGTCCTCATATCCTATAATGAACATCAAAAGTAAATCATAAACCACTTACATCATTATAAACCTATGTACGTAACAAATTCTCATATCTCAAGTTAACATGAGATATAATACAAATATAAACAAAATCCAGACATTTTATACAAACACAACAAGAAACTGAAAGTAAAGCAACAAAAACTTTTCCAAACCCCGAGCCATGACATTCTAACGCCAACGTGAATGCCACCGCGGCTAAGACCGGGACTATAATGAACTGAACCGTCATCTCCACGTTACCTGTTAAACAGTTTGTGTCAATGTGAGCTAATTTTCAACGTACTCACGATAGATAATCAAATTCATAAAGAATAAAACACACATAATCAGCTATCAATAAATAATTCATTAATTAGTGATATATAATCATTCACAAAACACCAATATCAATGATATGTAATCATCCTATCATCACCACCAACAATATAATATGCTTCATGAAATACAATCACTCTTGTGATGCAATTCATTAAACATCCAAATGTGTGCGTAATTTAATATCATTGGCCTAGTATATTGGTGGCTCGTTATCAAGTAATGTCCATTGTGGCACTCTTGGGCTAGTCTACCGTGACTAAGCATTTGATTAGCCCACCATGACTAACTCTCTCTAGTGCAATGCAAGGTATACAATATCGCCATATAAAATAGTCCAACTATTCAATATGAATATTTTTCACCTATACACTTACAAACAACAACACTATACATTCAATATAATTAGAACTATCGTATATTCTCACTTGTCACCGCACACAAACACACCATAACAAAGAGCACTCTTTGATTGACGTTGATGGCTCTTACCCTCCTTTAGCACCTAAAACTCAATACCATATTAGATTGAAAAATATAATTCACAATTTTTCAACAATACACAATCATGATCCACACTCTTTTAACATGAGATATATAATGCCAATGAGATATTAAAACATGATATCATATATTTAACTTGTCCTCCAATGCAATGCAATAGCTTAAAAGTACAAAAATTCACCAAGTCGTCTAATCTGACAACAGTGACACATGCCTTATAACATGGACACAACTTCATGAGCTTATACCAAAATATTTCAAAACTTAAGAAATACAAAAAAAAATGTCTCAGAGGATATCCATATCAAATTTCACATTTATTGAACAAACCTAAGTATTTATTTGATACTTTATAAACGAAGGCAGTGCTGCAGAAATGAGAATGCAGCTACAGATGATCCATTTTTTAAAGGTTCTTAACATAAGTAAACGACATCAAAATAACTTGAAATTTGATTTATACTCTCATAAACATTTCTAATAGATACAGTAAAAATTTCACAATGTTTTGAATACTCTAACCTAGTCAAATGTTGCTGTCAATGTAGAGATCGCAGATAAGGGAAACAAATTTTAGCAGTAATAGTCCAACTTTTAAAATTCACCATAATTCAAAAATACAATATTTTTGAATGAAACCAAACCTCAAACTACTATTATAACCATAAATTCAATTTTGCAAAGATTCATCTAGAAATAATATTTTTAAATAAATCAATTCGTCACAAAACAGCAACCATGACTTCTTCATGCAAAACATGAAGACTTTGAGTTTCCACTATGAAAACCCCCAACTACCCCTATTCTCCTCCATCTTCTTCCACCTCCTCTCATCGCATAAATCATACAAACATGTACTAAACCATGAAAATGAAATAGATCAAGTAAGAACATAATAATCTTATCTTAGATATTGAAAACAAGATGCAACAAGCTTACCCATTGACCCCTTCTTCCTCCTCTCTCTTTCTCTTCTCTCCCTCTATCTCTATTTCTTCTTCACTTAGATGATGATCCCAGCAATCATCTCTTCTTCTTTTTCTTTATTTTTTTTCTCCTTTCTTTCTCCTGTAATGCTCATTCCATCATCTCCTATTTTATTTTTCACTAACTCCACTACTTCTCTCCTCTACTCTTTCTTCTTTCTTTTCCTCTCTCTCTCTCCTCTTTCTCTCTCTATCCGAATGGTGACAATCAACATCTCTTGACTCTCTCTTTTTTTTTTCTCTCTCCTATGATGTTAAGGCCACTCACACTCCACTAGCATTTCTTTTTCTTTCTTTTCTATTCTCCCTACTAGCCTTTGTTCCCCCCTTGTCTTCTCTCTCTTTCCTCTTCACAACTAAAAGCCTCTCTCTTCTCTTTTGACTTCTCTTGTGACTAATAAGCCAAAATAGATACAAAAGTATATATCACACCCTTAGGTGTCCCATTCACACACTCACTAATGACTCACCACTTGCCACATAAATACACTCACATAATTTTACATATCAATTGACCATGCAATAAATGTAATTAGTTATTAATAAAATTATGACATTATGGTCTCACAACTCTCCCCTCCTTAAAGAATTTTGTCCCAAAATTCTCTTACCTCACGAAAATAGATATGAATACTGTTTTTGCATTGTCTCCTCACTCTCTTATGTAGCTTATTCTATTGTATGGCTCCTTTAAAGAATTTTTACCAATGATTTCACCTTATTGTGAAGTACCTGATCTCTTCGGTCTAGAATCTAAACCAACTCTTTAATATAACTCAAATCATCTGCTAACTCTATCGGTTGTTGAACCAACACATGAGACAAATTTGACACATACTTTCTTAACATAAATACATGAAAAACACTGTAAAGCTTAGACATCTTCGAAAGTAAATCTAGCTTATAAGCCACAACACCAACTCTTTTCACAATAGTATACGGCCCAATGTATCTCAGATTTAATTTACCCTTCCTTCTAAATCTCAAAACGCCTTTGCATGGAAAAACTTTAAGAAACATTTGATCTCCCACCTTGAATTCAAGTTCACGCCGTTGGTTATCCATATAATTTTTCTATCTACTCTATGCTACCTTCAAATGCTCTTGAATTGTCTTAATTTTTTCGGTGGTGTCTTGAATTATCTCTGGACCCAACAACTTTCTTTCACCGACTTTACTCTAACATACCAAAGTCCTACATCTCTTACTAATGCTAGATGTCATACCAATGCTAGATTGATAACTGTTGTTATACGCAAATTTCATCAAAGCAATGTAATCACCTCAACTATCTTTGAAATCAAGCATACAAGCTCTCATCATATCTTCCAAAGTTTGAATAGCATTCTCAGATTATCCATTTTTCTGAGGATGAAAGGTCATACTAAACTTTAATGTTGGACCCATAGCTTGCTGAAGACTCTACCAAAATCTCAAAGTAAACTTTGAATTCCTGTCCGAAACTATAGATACTGGCATTCCATTCAGTCTGACAACTTTATTTACATACAACTTAGTTTATTTATCCAGCGTATAAGTAATCTTTACCAGAAGAAAATGAGCTGACGTAGTCAATCTGTTCACAATAACCCATATAGATCCAAGCTGTATGGAAAAAAGTTGGTGCTGTGACTTACAAGTTAGATTTACCTCTGAAGATGTCCAAACTATACAATGTTTTTCATGTATCTATGTTGAGGAAGTACGTACCAGATCTGTTTCATGTGTTAGCTCAGCAACTGATAGAGTTAACGGATGATTTGAGTTATGTTAAAGAGCCGATTCAGATTCCAGACCAAATAGATCAAGTATTCTGCAATAAGGTGATATAATTAGTGAAAGTTATTTAAAGTAGCCATATGATAGAAGAAACTACATGTGAGAGTGAAAAGATAATGCAAAAACAGTATCCATATCTATTCTCATGAGATAAGAGAATTTTATAACGAAATTCTTTAAGGAGGAGAGAGTCATGAGACCCTAATATCATAATTTCATAAATAACTAATTACATTTATTACATGGTTAATTGGTATGTAAAATTATATGGGTGCATTTGTGTTTGGCATGTGGCAATTGGTGAGTTAAGTGGTGAGTCAACAATGAGTGTGCATGGGACACCTACGGATGTGAAATACACTCTTGTATTTATTTTGACTTGCTAGTCATAAGAAAAGTCAAGAGAGAAGAGAGAGACTTTCAATTAAGGAAATGAAAGAGATAAGACAAGCGGGGAACAAAAACTAGTAGGGAGAAAATAAAATAAAGAAAAAGAAAGACTAGTGAAGTGTGGGTAACATAACATCATGGCAGAAAGAAGAAGAAAAAGAAAAGAGGAAGTCAAGAGATATTGACTGCCATCATTTGAATATAGAGAGAGAGAGAGAGAGAGAGAGAGAGAGAGAGAAGAAGAAGAAGAAGAAGAAGAAGAAGAAGAAGAAAGAAAGAAAGAAAGAGAAGAGAAAGGAAAAGAAGAAGAAAGAAATAGAAGAGGAGGGAGAAATAGTGAAATTAGTAAAAAAATAAAATAGAAGATGGTGGAATAGGCATTATAGGAGAGAGAAAGGAGAAAAGAGAATAGAGAAAATAAAAGAGAAAGAGATGACGGCTAGAATCATCATCCGAGTGGAGAAGAAATAGAGATAGAGAGAGAGGAGAAAGAGAAAGGAGGAAGAAGAGGAAAAGCTCAAGGGGTATGCTTGTTACATCTTGTTTTCAATATCTTAGATAAGATCATCATGTTCTTACTTGACCTATTTTATTTTCATAGTTTAGTACAAGCTAATATGTTTTATGCCATGAGATGAGGTGGATGAAACTGTGACGAATTGATTTATCTAAAAATATTATTTTTAGATGCATCTTTAAACACTTGAATTTGGAGTTATAATAGTAGTTTAAACTTTGATTTCACTAAAAAATATTGTATTCTCGAATTATGATAAATTTTAGAAGTTGAACTATTATTGCTGAAATCTGTTATCCTGATATGTGACCCTTACCTTGACAACAACATTTTACTAGGTTAGAGTATTCAAAACGCTGTGAAATTTTTATTGTATCTATTAGAAATGTGAATGAGATTATACACCAAATTTTAGGTTCTTTTGAGAGCATTTGCCTATGTTAAGAACCTCTCAAAGATGGATCATCTGCAGCTAAATTCTCATTTCTGCAGCACTGCCCTAGTTTATAAAATACCAAATAAATACTTAAACTTATTCAATAAATGTGAAATTTGGCCTGGATACCCTCTAAGATGTCAATTTTTGTGTTACTCAAGTTCTGTAATTTTTTAATATAAGCTCATGAAATTGTGTCCATGTTATGAGACATGTGTCAGTGTTGACAGATTAGAGAACTTGGTGTATTTTAATACTTTGAAGCTATTACATTACACTGGGGAACGAGTTAGACATATGACATCTTGTTTTAATACCTCATTAGCATCGCATATCTTATGTTAGAGGAGTGTGGATCATAATTATGTATTATTAAAAAATTATGAATTATATTTTTCAATCTAACGTGATCTTGGGTGTTAGGTGTTAAAAAAGGGCAAAAGCCATTGACGTCAATCAATGAGTGATCTTTGTCGTGATATGTATGTGCGATGACAGGTGAAAATATAAGATAGTATAAATCAAATTGAATGTATAATGTTGTTGTTTGTAAGTGTATAGGTGAAAAATATTCATATTGAATTGCTTCACTATTTTATATGAGATGATGTTGGTGATTATATATATGGTGATATTTCATACCATCTATATCGTTTGCATTGCATTGTACTAGAGAGAGTTAGCCATGATGGGCTAACCAAAGATTTAGCTACGGTGGACTAGCCAAGGAGTGTTACAACTAGCATTCCTTGATAACAAGCTATCGATATATTGAGGCCACGCTATCTAAATCGCACGCACATTTGGATGTTTTATACATTGTATCACAAGAAATATTGCATTTCATGAAGCATATTACATTGTTGGTAGTGATGACAAAATGATTACATGTTGTTGATTTTGGTGTTTTTTAGATAATTATATATTACTTATTAGTGGATTATCTATTAATAGCCGATTCTGTGATTATGTATATTTCATTCTTTATGATTTTGATTATCTATCGTGAGCACGTTGAAAATTAACTCACACCCACACAAATTATTTGATAGGTTATGTGTAGATGATGGTTCGATTCACTGTAGTCATGATCTTAGCCGCAGTGGCATTCATGTCAATGTCAGAATGCTGTGTCTCGAGATTTGAAGAAACTCTTGTTATTTTGCTTTTAGTTTCTCGTCATGTTTGTATAAGATGTTGAGATTTAATTTATATTTGTATTATACCTCATGTTAGCTTGAGATAGGAGAGTTTGTTATATACCTAAATTTGTAATTAGGTAAGTAATTTATGATTTATTTTTTATGTCAATTATAGTATGTAAGGATAGTTTTTGTTTATATATATCATTAGTGTATATTTTGCTGTGTTCTTTTTCGATTGTGTGTTAAAGTATCGTTCGCAGGTATGGTGACTTGTACGATTACGCTTCGCCTAATGTGACATTAATGATGTATAATTGGGCAGGTGTGACAAAAACTGAAAGCAAAAGAACAAGAGTTTTTCCAAACCTTGAGACACAACATTTGGACACCAACATGAATGCCACCCCAACTAAGACGAGAACTATAGTGAACTATATTGTCATCTCCACATTACCTGTTAAACAGCCTGTGTAAATGTGAGCTAATTTTTAACATGCTCACGATAGATAATCAAACTCATAAAAAATAAAATATACATAATCAATTATCAATAGATAATCCACCAATCAGTACATATAATCATCCACAAAACACCAACATCAACAATATATAATCATTCTCTTATCACCACCAACAATGCAATATCTCTTTTGATACAATATACAGAATATACTTGTATTTTGATACGTGTAATATTTTTTCTTATTATCCTCACTTACAGGCCACATTTTGATATTTATGGGTACAATCACTGAAATTCCTCATGAAACACCACTCGTTCACTAAAATAACCTAAGAGTTTAAAAACTTGGTGCATAAGCTAAATAAATTCGTAATCCTACGAAAGCGAAACTTATCGTTTTAGGTGTGTTTATTGTTTTGGTAAGAACTAGCAAAAACTTAGTTAGAGGTGTGATTGTATTATAAAAAGTATAATCAGAGTCCCTAATTATAAACTAGTGTAAATAAATATTTCTATATTATTTATCATTTTAATGTAAAAATTAATTTTTTTTTTATATTTTTGTGTCTTATGTAGATTTAAAGTTAAAACCGAACAAAATAAAACCGGTAAGCATAGACATTTGTTTGGATGTAAAGTGAAAGGATGACCGAAAAGCATTGAAGTGGAAGAAATGCCGAAAAACACCCAATTAGAAAAGGATTGAAAATAAGAAAAAAAAAAAAGAAAGAAAATAAAATTAAAAAAAGTTAGGTCATTGTTGACCAATTAAATAAACAAAAGAAATAAAATAAAATAAAAAAGGACAATGGCGGCCGTTGAATCAAGTGGAAGACAATGGCCATTCGATCATTGAATTCAAGTGATGACAATAGCAATTTTTTTTTATTTCTTTTGTTTATTTAGTTGGTCGACAATGGCCTAATTTTTTTTATTTTCTCATTTTTTTTCTTTTCTTCAATCATTTTTCAATTCAATGTTTTTCAGCCATTTCTTTAACTTGAATGCTTTCCATCCATTCTTTCACTTCACATCCAAACAAAAGTTTATGCCCACCAGCTTTATTTTGCTTGATTTGAACTCAGCACAAGAAACAAAAACATAAAAAAAAACTAATTTTTACATTAAAATGACAAATAATATATAAATATTTATTTACACTAGCTTATCATTAGAAACTCTTAGTGTACTTTTTATAGTACAATCATAGGTGGCAATGGTGGAGGCAATCGAGATAGTGATAGGTTATGGTGGTGGCGGTAACAGTGGTGTTGCGCGCTTGTAGATGGCCGTGATGACTGAAATAGTTGAAATAATGTTAAAAGTTCAAACTTCAATAGGTTAAAGCTAAAATAGGTAAATTACAGTGACCTCCCTTGAAATTTATTAAAATATGAGACAATTCTTATCAAATCCTGAAAATTACACTGACCTTCCGTACTGTTAAAACTTAATAACAAATTTCCCCCTCCCGTTAGGCAATGTTAAGGAGCATAACTGTCACTTAACTGTAAATGCTGACTGTCATTCACTAAATTAACGAAATACCAAAACTACTCTTAAATGTGACAAATATACCATAATAACCTTAAGACTAAAATAAAATTACTTAAGTAACCTCACTATAATCTTGACACATGTCACAACAAAATACCAATATTTCCCAATCTTCTCTCTCATCTCTGTCTCTCACCAGACCGCCGCCCACTACTACCCTCTCTATGCGCAAACCCATCACCGGTTCCTCCATAGTCATCCTCCCTCGTCTCTCATTCATTTCTCCCCCTCTTTTTCTAATTTTTTTTTTTTTTTCACTAACCGAATGTCCAGACCTAATAATTTTTCTTGAATGATGTAGCAAAATTTAATTTGTTAGAACCAATATAAGTGGGTTTTATATTAAACTATCTGGTTTAGGCAAGCGAGGGTCTTATGGTACTTTTGCATAAAAAAAAAATTAACAGTGTTACTCAACGAACTCTAATAATGGAGGTTAGTGTAATTTTCAATATGTGAGGGCTACTGTCTCACATTTCAATAGACCTTGGTCACTGTAATTTGCCTAGCCGAAAATGACTTATGAATTTTGAAAATGTAAGACTTTTTTAGACTTTTCATGAAAAGTAGTTTTTTTTTTTTTTGAAAAAAAAATTTCCTTACTTTTGTTTCAATAAAATAACAAAAAATGAGTAAACATATTTTTCATGAAAACATTTTGCAACAAATCAAACTGGACTTAAATATCAAAATAAAAATTACTAATATTAAAATGCTAGTATTTATCATGTAAATAAAGAGTATTTTGTATTATTAAAATTCAATAATAATATTTTGTAAAAACAAGAATGTCAAAGTAAAAAGAAGGCACTCCCACCAAAGTAGAATATTTTGTAAAACAAGGTGGTCAAAGTAAGAACAACACAAGGATCTATGCCAACATGCCGAAATCAGATTTAACAGGTATCAGACATGGGCATGGTTTATCGTAGAACGAGGCCGCACGAACAAATGACAACCGGTGCTTATTTTTGTAAAACTAGGATAACCCGTTTCGCAGCCACTCCCACCAAAATTTAAACAAGCACGCATTCAGTTGTGGATCTCAGTCTAGTTGAAAAACAATAAAGAGAAAACAATAGTATAAAAGATTTATTAAGAATAGGAAATATATCACAGAAAGAGTGAAACTGTCACAGTCAAAAAGTAAAAAGAAGGCATAGTTAATAGATAAACGAAGAATCTAATACATGGACACATACAAATATACATTCCATGTAGAGATCCGAAGCATGATATCAGGTGAAGCTATAATACACCTTTTCTATTCATTTGATATTTCCTTAATAGGCTTAATGAACAATATAGACCGATCACTCAAATCATGAAAATTCATGGCCATAACCACCCTTCCAAAATTTGGTACGTGAACCGAACAAAGTTTTATACCTTAATTTTGCTTTCTAATCTAATTTCCAGAAGTTGTAGTTAGTATTAGACTAAACTATTCAATCTCAACAATTCTAATCTGCATATACACAAATACGTCAATATCAAAGTTTTATGAGGCATGCTTTTTTGGAGAAAATAATGCAAAAATTTAAAATTTAAAAGAATAAAGCATTCATACCATGCCTTAAGATTTGCCGACTAAAGAATAAATGCAATGCCTTGGCTTAAAATATGTCAACAGCTAGCAGCTTCATATACTTAACAATATCTCTGCAAACTCAGCTCCAGTGAATCTGCCCAATTGAAACAAATTAGAAGCCAAGTTGAAATTTCATTAATTAAAACCGGTTCACAATAAATCAAAATCAATCTTACCACATTTAGCTTTAGCCAAATCCGTGATAGGGTTTTTAACTGAGTAACATCTCCATGAGTTATCTATACTATTATAAAAAGTCAACCTGAAGCTTTGGTCAGACTCTGTCACGCTATTTTAAATTTTAAATTATTCTAAAAAGTTTAACAAATTACTAATGGTGTGCACATATTATTTGACTTAAAAGGATAGAACAGTAAAATACTAATTGAGATTTTGTAACCACCCACTACTCGCTTCTTATTTTTCTTCCACACTTGCATAAACGAATCTCACCCACGTAGTAGGGGCACTCTTCTAGTGCTAATCATATTCTAACCCTAAAAATGTGTTTAAACAAAATTGCATCGTTTCTAAACCCTAGTCAAAACCCAACATAGAATTGCAAAAACTAACTGAAAATAGAAGCAGGATGAATATATTAGAAATGAACCCAAGAAATTTAAAAAAAAGTGTTACCCCTAATTTATCGTACTTGATCGAGACAGCTTTGAGTCCCTTCAGAAACAACACAAGCTTGTGCGGGTGCTATTTAGTCATTCCAGTCTCCAATCCTCAGTGTTGTCGAGAACTTCTCTGAGATATCCCTCCCCCTCTCTAAATCTCTCTAAACCCCAATACAAAAATGTATAAGCACACACATGATTCTGTGGAAGCAAATTATATATAGGTGGGTTACTCTAGCTTAATCATTTCACTGGCACTTGAACTAAAAATGGACCTTCGGTGTCTCTTCTTTACCTTCTGCTCCAATTTCCCCTTGACTCCGTTTTGCTCAATTTGCTTCCCGTAATAAATTCAGTTAAAACCAAATTGACCCCAGAATTCCAAATTACCCACATCACAGAACCAATAAATAAAATTAAGGGGACATGTCAAATGAATCCTTTTCTAGAAATAATGCAGTTCATCGAGCATTTGCTTTCATGCATCATTTGTGTATGATATCAAAGTTTGCATGTTTAAGTAATTAAAGGCAAGAGAAATACTTTCAAAATGTTAAAATAATTGAAATACTTTCAAAAAATGCTAACAGTACATCTCTAGCAAGAGAAAATTTTCAAGCAGAAAGCCCCTGCTGAAATGCAGAACCATATAAACACACATATTTCCACCTAAATATCAAGAAATTACGAAGACTTGTCTATATTACAAACATTTTCCCACCTCATCAGTGGCTGCCTCCGCCTACCCAGAAAGCACCCAGGGAAACCCAACTACAATAACGCAACACTAAAACCCCATCAATCAACAGTATTCCTTCCCGACAATAACTCAACTGAAAATACACAAAAACTCTATAAATACATATGTACATGAATTTGCATATGCATGCGACTGACTTTAAGTTTTCACAAATTTCTTTTTGCATAAAAAAATACAGCATATAATCCCCCTTTTTTGGTCCAATTTTAAACCCTGTTATATATGGCATTTATTTTCTTTTCTGCTAGAGTAAATACTCCATTGCAAAAAAAAAAAAACAACAAATTAATTGATAATCAAGAAAATGAAGAAGTTCAGAGAGAGAAAGGAGACTTAACAGTTGGGGGTGTTTCTGATTCAAAGGATCATTGTGATGACTCGGTCAACAAGTCAAAGGCGAGGATGAGTTTTATTTGTAATTGTATTTAAGTTTAGGAGTTTATGTGTAATTAGTTCAAAATAAATCAAATAAGTTTTTTCTTTCTCTCTCTCGGACGAGAAAACCCAGCTCTCCGTCTCTCTCTTTTTCCTTTTTTTTTTTTTTTTTTTCCTTCTTCAACCATTATTCTCTCATTTTCACATGGTTAGGGTTAGATTTTTACAGTACTTCTTAAGGGTTTTCTTTTCATCTTTACAAGGGTTACACAGTTGTGGTTTCGGTTCATGGTTTCGATGAGATCAAGTTTTTGTTCTATATTCAATCTTCAAAGAGGTAGGAGATTTTTATTTGGAGTTTTTGCTATTTAGTTAATACTCTTGAGTTATTCAAGAATTCTTGATAGAAATCATGATTCTAGGACACTTAGGATAAATCTAGGGTTTTATATAAACTTGAAATATTGTTATTTATGAGTTTTGGTTGATTTGATAAAATTGAAAATATGTTTGACTTGTTGTGATGTTTAATTTGATGATTCTTTAATTATTTGAGTTATTTAGTTAAAATTAGAAATTTTTACATGATGAAAATTAGAAAAAAACTTAGAAACTTTAAACGTGATATTTGATATATAATGTTTGGAATATTTTTATGCCTAAGATGTGTTTAGAATTAATGTTAAAGGCATAAAAAAATTTATATGAATTACTTGGATAAAATAAGTAAGTTGACATATTGGGTTTTATGATATAAATAAAATTTGAACATGCTTGAGACATTACTTTGTGCTTAAAATGTATCTAAAGCTAATATTATAGCAATGTGATATTATTTGGATGAAAATAGTGATTTAAAGTGAGGAGTTTATTACTTTGACATAGTTCGTGTTGCTTACGTGTTGTTGGATGCCTATTTTAGACTTTAAAATAATTATAAGTTTGATTTTAGATTATATGAGATTATGTTCTGAATTTGATGACTTGGATATTATCAATTTTATTTTTGTGCGATATTTATGTTAGATTGGACTTGGGTTAAAATCTGTTGATATTGGGCATGGTCGGGTATAGGCTTGAAAACTTAGCCTTAGGAGTTTGCATTAAAATAAAGGCCTGGTGCCTCATTTAATGGGATACACGCATCTTTTTGGTGCAGCCTATAAAGAGTGGAATTACTTGGAACACGCATCTGTCTCGCCCAGATTTTTTGCACTCGTGGAATACACACACAAGCGGAAAAAATATTGTACTCTCTTGTTAGAACTCACCCTCCTAGAAGAATGAGTGCGACTAGATTTGAATTAAAAATTGATTTGAATAAAAAGTTTTTAAAAAAAATTTAGAGTCGCCACTTAACTTGATTAAGGTGAGTTAGGTCACCTAAAAACTAAACATAATCCGAAGACTACACCTAGGGTTTTTGAAAAAGATTTTTGAAAATACCGTCTCAAGAGAAGGTTTTTAAGAAAACAGGTTGTTTGGCAACCTTTAGAAAACATTTAGCCCTTTTTGAAAAATAACTCCATTTTTGGTCTTTGAAATCAGTGATCCTAGGTTCGGAGGTTGGTTACGTGTAGGGAAGACGCACTAAGCCATCACCCTATCCCGCCCTTGGATACCTACATGTCTATTTACCCTAGATTCACCTATGAGAGTCTTTAACTAACCAACGTTCAATCCTATCCACTTTAGAAAAAGAATGTCTAAAAAGATATGATGCATGATATGCAAATGCAAGAAAAGAGCGTTGGAAAATAGATTTTGAAAGAAATTGATTTGATTTGAAAAGAAAGAGATAGAAGTTTGAATTTGGAAATAAGGTTTTGGAAATTGAAAATAGAGATTTGGAA
Organism: Euryodendron excelsum; assembly: GCA_033060915.1. NCBI lineage: Eukaryota > Viridiplantae > Streptophyta > Magnoliopsida > Ericales > Pentaphylacaceae > Euryodendron > Euryodendron excelsum. The sequence continues at coordinate 14,345,379 of CM065382.1, forward strand.
ATAGAAATTTGGAATTGGAAGTTTGAAAATAGATTGGAGATTTGGAAAGATTTTGTGAAAATAGAAACTTGAAAAATATTGTGGAATTAGAAACTTGAAAAATGTGGTGACCGCACCCATGAGGGTTGCCTACGTATTCTTTTTGAGGAATCAGGTCAGTCATAATTCGAACAAGAGTCCAATGAAAGATAGAAGATTTGATTTGGAAAAGAGTTGGAGTTGGAATTCGAATTCGAATCGGAAGAATAGAAAATTTGGACTTTGATTGGAAGATTTGAAAAGATTGGTTTTAAAAAACCTAGACTTAAGAACTTAGAAAAGAAAAATCGGACTTGACTTGGAAAGATAGAACTTGGAAGAAAGATTTGGACTTGTTTTGAAAAGATTCAGGTTTAGGAAACCTAGACTTAGGAAATATGAGACTTAGGAAAGACTTGAGATTTAGAAAGATTTGACTCGAATGTTAGACTTGGAAGATTGGAGAAAGATTAGATTTAAGAAATGTTCGAATTAGGAAAGGTTCAAATTAAAAAAGTGTTATTTTAGGAAAGTTTCATTTAGGAAAGTTTTGGTTTAAGAGAGTTTCATTTTAAGAAAATTTTGACTTAGGAAAGTTTTAACTTAGGAAAGTTTTGAATTAAGAAAATCTCATTTTGAGAAAGGTTCTGAAATAGGAAAGGTTCTGAAAATAAGAAAGTTTTGAAAATAAGAAAGTTTTGAGTTTAGAAAGTTTTAGATTAGGAAAGATTTGAAGTTTTAGGAAAGTTTAGAATTTAGAAAGTTTGGAAGTTTAGAGAGATTTAACTTAAGAAAGTTTTGAATTTAGAAAACTTTGAATTTGGAAAGATTTGAGATTTAGAAAGTTTAAGATTTAAAAAGTTTTACAGTTTAAGTTTTAAAAAATCTTGAGATTAGGAAATGTTTGAGTTTAGGAAAGATTTAAAAACCTAAATTTGGAAAGTTAGGATTTGAAAAGGGATGGAATTAAGAAAAGGGTTGAATTAGGAAAAATTTAAAAGTTCAATGTTTAAGGAAAGATTTGAAAGTTTTAGGAAACTTATGGTTTAGGAAGGTACGAAATTAAGAGAGAGTTGTATTAGGAAAGATTTAGATTTTGAGTTTTAAATTTTAGGAAAGATTTTTATGTTCAAATTTTAAAAACTTAAGATTTAAGAAAGTAGAAGATTATGAAGGATTTGAATTAGAAAAGATTTAGACTAGGAAGGGTTAAGATTCCTATTTTCTAAAACAAGGGATTGGATTTTGTTTCTAAAAGAGAAGCTTTGATTTTGTTTCCAAAAACGGAGGATAGGATCTGATTTCCTAAACGAAAATATTGGATTTGGTTTCTTAAAGGGAAGACGGGATTTGGTTTCCTAAAGGGAAGATTGGATTTGATAAGGATTTGGAAAGGGAGGTTTTAGAAACCCCAGATTTAGAAAACTATAGTTTTGACGTAGAAAATATATGTAGTTTGGATATGAAGAGGGAGATTTTGGAAACCTAAGTTTTAAGGTAAGTTTGAAAATCATATTTTTAGGAAAGAAAAGTAGGGTTTCCTAATTGTGGTTCTCGAGCTTGACTTGGGCACCAAGAAAAAGAATTTTTGGAAAGTGGGTTTTTTGAAAAGAGGAATTTTTGGAAGGCAATCCTAAAGAGGAGTTTCTAGAAAGTGAATTTTGAAAAGAGAGAGTTTTTGGAAAGAAATCCTAGTGAGGAGTTTTTAGAAAATGAATTTGAAAAGAGTTTTAGGAAGGAAGTTTTTAGAAAGTAAAACTTTAAGAGAGTTTTGGAAACAAAATTTTGGAAGAAGCTTTTAGGAAAAAGTTTTTAGGAAAGCGAATTTTGAGAGGAGTGTTTTGGGAAGGAGTTTGAAAAGAGAAGTTTTGGAAAATAGATTTTTGGAAAGAGTTTTTAGAAAACAATTTCGAGAAAGAAGAGCTTTTGGAAAGCATGTTGGAAAAGAGATTTTTAGGAAGAGATTTTTGAAAAGAGAGTTTAGAATGTATATAAAAAAAATCTCACTTTCCTAAAGCGGTTCTAACCATAAGAGGGCTAGAACCACTTTAGGATAGTGGTTTTGAAAATAACAAGATTTGAAAATATGGATCATGAAAGTCACTTTAAATGTAACTCTTTCCTAAAACAATCCTAGCCATGGAAAAGCTAGAATCACCCTAGGATTATGATTTTGAAAACAAGTTATGAAAAAGGAGATTTTGATGCAATTTTAAAAACAAGTTTAATGCAAGCTTTGAAAATGAGTTTGAAAACGATTTTTGGAAGAATGCAAGATAATGATGTGCACAATGCAAATTGGGGTCGTGAACATACAAGGTTAAGGCTTCACCACATAATCAAGGGGGCCGAACCCACGTGGTCTCCGGTTAGACTAAAGGAAAGCCCCCGACACTGTGACTCTCCAATAGCCTAATCCTACACATGGACCGGGAATCTCCCTTGTTTCAAGCATGCAACGAAAGGGGGGAAGAAGATAGGGGATTAAAATAGAGAAAACCCAAGTGGGTTAGGAGGGAGAAGAGAGAGGGGGAAGTGCAGAAACTTAAAGAGAAAACCTACCGTATGTCTTGTTTATTTTGCTTTGCTTTGCGCGCCTTGCTTTCTTGCAGCTTCTTTGGTCTTCGCTTCAATCTTCGAGAGCTTTGTCTTGGACTTCGAGAGCTTCGAGTTGTAGCAATCCAAGTCTTCAATGGAGGGTTGGAGGCTAGTGTATAAGTGTATAGGAGTGTGTATGAGTGTATAGGAGGCTAGGGTTTGGTGTATAGTGGCTTGGGTTTTTAAAACCTAGAGAAGCTAGGGTTTAGGGAGGCTACGAGCTCTGTGTATCGAAAAGTAGAGTTTTTAGACTGAGTTTGCAGACCTCTTTCACGCTAGAAGAGGCTCTGTATTTATACAGATGGGATAGATCTGGCACTTGTTACAGTGGTGCCAGGGCAAAATTCCTCTTGGCGCCACTCCTAGTGGCGCCAAGCCATTTGTTGGCTTGGCGCCACTACTAGTGCTGCCAACAAGTTAGGAAATTTTGTTAAGTCAGCAGGCAATGTATCTTTGACAGATTTGGGCGCCTGTACTAGTGACTACCATGCAATTTTTAGCCTGGTTTGACTAGGAGTGACTCCGGAAAGCCCGGGAAGGACTTAAGGGACCGGGAATGGCCCGGAAAGCCAGAAAGGGGTAGGAACCCTTAGAATAGTGTCCCAGAGGTATTTTACTTGAGAAATGAGGATAGGATGTGTCGGAGGGGTTGACCAGGCCATTAGGGGCAAAACGGTCAACCGGGCTAGAAAACTGCCGAGACGGATTCGGAATGTCCCAGAAGAAGACTCGAGATTTGGAAACATTATTTAAAATGTTCCCAATGGTTGCCAGTTTGATACCCAGAGCTGGTGTGGTCGAAAAAAGTGACTGGCCCACAAGGGACAAAACGGTCATTTTGCACCGGGTTTGCCAAAATTGACTTGAAATGATCCGGAAAGATAATGGAAGGTCGAGAATACTATAAAAAGTATTCTCGGGAGGCTATCGGTTTGATACCTAGAGCCGGTGTGTTTCCTTGGGCATTCGAATGCCTAGGGGCAAAATGGTCATTTTGATTGAAAAGTCTCGAAATTGGCTCGAAACTGACTAGAAGACTCTTAATCATGCTAGATTGCTTTTAAGACAATCTTGAAAGGGGTGGACTTACCATTCTGAGGACTCAGGTGTGTTCTCGAAAAACATACCGAAAAGTGGCCCTAGGGACAGTTTTGTCATTTTTCACCAGAGTAGGCTAGTAGGCACCGGTTTTGACCCGGGTTTTGAGTGTTTTCGCCACACTGACGGCGGTATCGTGATACAGGGGTTTGTTGGCAATTCCCTATATCGTCCTATTTACGAGTATTTTCGCTACTCTGACGGTTGCGATGTTTGTGAATATTTTCGCTACTCTAACGGTTCTCGATCAATCCCGAGACTGCCTGATCTTGGAAAGCTGCTAAAGGGACTTAGCACCTGAGAATCAACTTTCTCAGAAGGCGTACTTAAATGGACATTTCTACATTGGCGGGCTAGCAGACGCCAAAGGTGGACCGTTCTACCATCTAGGGGACTTGGGGTCTAGTCCCAGTCGACAGGTTTAAAGGGACTAATCGTTCCAAAGAGATTTTTTTCGAAAAATGTGTCGGACCATATCGAGGAATCAACTGTCTCGAGAGAGGGATTGGAATTGGAAACGGGACTTACCGTCTTCGGAAAGACGTGCCTGATTTGGTTTTGGAAAGGGGGCTTACCATCTTCGGAAAGACGCGCCTGATTTGGAATTGGAAAGGAACAATGCCCCCCAGGGGCATTTTGGTCATTTTACCTCTATTTGGGCTTGGCGGGGCCCGCGAAGCGATGAATAGACTGGACTAGACTTGAAAAGTCAATTTGACTCAAAATATGTCCGCATTGACCTGAATACAAGTCTAGACGGACTGGAGACCGCCGAGCGATCAAAAATGAGGTGCTTACAACGTCCTCTAAGTGATATCCCATAAAGAGCGGAAGAGGTTGTTGGTTGAATTGTATCCCCTCCTCAATACGGTTGGTTGCATATATGCATTTGCATTGGGTTGGATTTAGGTGAGTCCGAATATTTTTATTTATTTATTTATGCATTTATCATTTCAGTTTTGGTCATATAGAGTCCATGTGATGTTGTTGCTATTGGTGATTGGATTGTTTGTGGATTGATATTACAAGTGTATGATCTTCATTTAGTTAATTCACGTGTGTGCTTATATCACATCGTTTGACATCGGGTTGGGTGTACCTTGATCACTTTATTATTCGATTGTGTTATTCCTTTAGAGGTTGAAAATACGTGATCTGTGATTTGAATCTTGTTATTCCTAATGGGTCGTGGTATGCTCACCCCACCTCAGTTGTAGATGGAATCCCAAACAAGTAGATAGTTGGACCAAGTAACTGAGCAGTTAAGGCCTTTATGTTTTATTTTAATTCCACATTGTTATATATTTTCTTTATTTTTAATGGAACTGTATAATATTAATTTTATGTTTTCAGTTGAATTTTGTTTTTGGAGAACTGTACGCCTTTTTATTATCATCATTTACACACTTAGTTTACGTTTTGGATAGATGATTTTCCACGCTTGAAAATGATTGGAGTATGTTTTAAAATAATTATTGGTTGGTTGATTAGTGTTAGAAAGAATATTTTGTTGAGCTTTTGAACAGGTTTAAAAATGGTTTTAGTCCAGTTTACGAATGGACCCATGCAGTTTTGTTTCAAAAAATTTCAAAATAAAAACTATCTTTAAAATGAATTTCAAAACCTATTTTGACTAAAATCTGACGTGGATCCCTAATTTTAATTTTGACTTTTCAACGCTATAACTTTTATTCCTTAAATCTCAGCTTTTATAAAATTGGAGCATGACAACTTGGTATCATAGTACTGGGTTCGAATACTCGGTTACCGTGGGAGAGGCTTTGCCTCGAATTTGGGCTAGCATACTCGTGTTGGTTGCATTGCATAAGTTATTTGTTGCATTAAAAGTTAGGTTTACATGCCATATGAATTGTGAGATGGGTTTGATTTGGATAATTGTTTGAGACGTATTTAGGAGATTTTCATATGTAGCTGATTATAGTGTATGTGATATACTTTGATAATATGATAGCATGATTGGATGATTTGATGGGTTGTTTGGTAGACATACATGTTCTATGATACGTGTTGGGAATGTGATTACACGGATAAGTCTGAGATAACTACTTGGTTAAGGGATATATGAATATATGCTTGCTAGTAAGTGACTATATGGTTTGCGTATATGCTTTGTTGAAACATGTTGGCTTTACGAATGCTTGATGAGCAAACCAAGATTATCTGTTTTCAAACTTTTGTTTTATGTGTCTTATTGGAATGATGCCTAATCCTTGGTGGTACGAGGTACATTTTTGGTGTTTGGGTGTTTAACTCGGGTGTTGCTAGATTTAGGGGTATCACATTTATTCTTTGCCACATCGTTTGTGAGGGTATTAGGGTTAGAGGTGGACTAGTTAGGATTAGGCTTGTGGGTAAACACCCAATTAGGAGCCTATTTAGACCGGATTAGCCGAAATTGTGTTTTGGGGATTAATGATTGCCAATTTGTTCATAACTTCCTCTTTTTAGAGATGTCGAGCTTTGACGTGATTTTGAAAATAGATTGGTTGTCTATGTTCATGGCTGTTATAGAATGTTTTAGTCGTAGATTGTCAAACTGTACCCCTGAGAGAGATTGTTCGTGGTTCATAGAGGGAGCGTAGTAATCCCTTAGTGGTTTCCTTGTTTGGTTTGTTTGCCAAGGATATTCCTATCTTTTCTTGGCTAGATTGTTAGTCAAGGAAGAGGTTACGGTTCGTAGGGAATTTCCTCTTATTATTTGTGAGTATCTGAATGTTTTCCCGAATGAGTTATACAGTTTGCCACCTGTTCAGGGGGTAGTGTTTACATTGGATCTTGTGCTTGGAGCAACACCTATCTTAATGGCACCATATCGTTTTACACTTGTAGAGTTGCGGGAATTGAAGGTTCAGTTACAGGAACTACTGAACAAGGGTTTTTTTCGACTAAGTGTTTTGCATTGGGGAGTACTAGCGTTGTTTGCTCAAAAAAAAAAATAGTTCATTGCGGTTATGTATTGACTATAAGAAGTTGAATCAGGTTATAATTAAGAACAAATATTCAATGCCAAGGATAGATGACTTGTTTGTTCAGTTGAAGGGTTCAAAGTATTTTTTGAAGAACTTGAGTTCGGGTTATTACAAATTATGGGTTAGGGAGGAGGACATCTCCAAGACTGTTTCTTGCACACGATACAGACATTATGAGTTCATAGTAATGCCATTCGGGTTGGCGAATGCACCAGTAGCTTTCATAGCTTTGATGAATCAAATTTTTCATGAGTACTTGGATTAGTTCAGGAATACACCTTTCTCTACCATGCTCTAGCTTGTCTGACCGGATATATGCATGGTTGTCGCGTGTTTTATCTCCCCGGCATTGAATGCAGGTCTGCTTCTCATTAAATACGACCAATTGAGTATTAAATGCCCTAACTCGGGTTATCCGGCTTGGGGTCGAGTCACCTTTCTAATTGAACTGACCTGGAGTGTGGCCCAAGTTACCTTGATAAAGCCTGGGGTATTCCCGGCCCACATGATCCTCTTCTAGTATTCGTTGGGCCTACTCTTTTAGGCTAGGCTCGGGGATTTATGACCCACAGTACTTCTGAAGGGTTTTGTGTTTATCTTTACAAGGGCTACGCGATGGTGGTTTCGGTTCGTGATTTCGATGAGATCAAATTTTTACCCTAAATTCAATCTTCAAAGAGGTAGAGAGGTTTTCACTTGAGATTTTTGCTATTTAGTTAATACTCTTGAGTTATTCATGAATCCATGGTATAAATTATGTTTCTATGACACTTGAGGTAAATCTAAGGTTTTATATAAACTTGAAATATTGTTATTTATGAGTTTTGGTTGATTTGATAAAATTGAAAATATGTTTGGCTTATTGTGATATTTAATTTGATGACTCTCTAATTATTTGAGTTGTTTAGTTAAAATTAAAAAAATTTACATGATAAAAATTGGGAAAAACTTAAAAACTCTAAACATGATATTTGATAAATAATATTTGGAATATTTTTATGCCTAGGATATGTTTAAAATTAATGTTAAAGGTATAGAAGAATTTATATGAATTACTTAGATAAAATAAATAAGTTGACATATTGGGTTTTATGATATAAATAAAATTTGAATATGCTTGAAACATTACTTTGTGCTTAAAATGTATCTAAACCTAACATTATGGTAATGTGATATTATTTGGATGAAAATGGTAATTTAAAGTGAGGAGTTTACTTACTTTGACATAGTTCATGTTGCTTGCGTGTTGTTGGATGGCTACTTTAGACTTTGAAATAATTATAAGTTTGATTTTAGATTATATGAGATTATGTTATAGATTTGATGACTTGGATACTATTAGTTTTATTTTTGTGTAGTATTTATGTTGAATTGGACTTGGATTAAAGTCTATTAGTATTGGGCATAGTCGGGTATTAGCTTAAAGCCTTGGTCCTAAGAGTTTGTATTAGAATAAAGACATGATACCTCATTTAATAGGATACACGCGTCCTTTGGGTGCGGTCCATAAAAAGTAGAATTACTTGAAAACACGCGTATTTTGAGATATTTTATAAAGAGCAGAAGAGATTGCAGGTTGAATTGTATCCCCTACTCAATATGGCCGGTTGCATACATGCACTTGCATTGGGTTAAATTTGGGTGAATCCGAATATTTTTATTTATTTATTTATGCATTTTTATCATTTTGGTTTTGGTCTTATACAGTCCATGTGATTTTGTTGCTATTGATAATTGAATTGTTTGTGAATTGATATTACAAATGTATGATCTTCATTTAGTTGATTCATGTGTGTGCTTATATCATATCATTTAACATCGGGTTGGGTGTACCTTGATCACTTTATTGTTCAATTGTGTCATTCCTGTAAAGGCAGAAAATACGTGATTTGTGATTTAAATCTTGTTTAGCACTGATTAGTTATTTGATTCATTTGTGTGCTTGATTTATAACATTGGAGATTGGTTTGAGAGTTAAGTTTGAAAATGCGTTCTATATACTCTCATGCATATTTACTGTATACTTGCACATATCACCTGATATTAACTTTGTAGCATAACCTCCTAATGCGCCGTGATATGCTTACCCACCACAGTTGCTGGTGGAATCCCGAGTAAGTAGATAATTGGACCAAGTAACCAAGCAGTTAAGGTTTTTATGTTTTATCTTAATTCCACATTGTTATGTATTTCCTTTATTTTCAATGAAACTGTATAATATTAATTTTATGTTTTTGGTTAAATTTTATTTTTGAATAACTGTACTCCCTTTTATTACCATCATTTAGAGACTTAGTTTACATTTCAGATGGATGATTTTTCACATGTGAAAATGTTTGAAGAATGTTTTAAAGTAATTATTGGTTGGTTAATTAGTGTTAAAAAGAATATTTTATTAAAATTTTAAACAGGTTTATAAATAATTTTACTCCACGAATAGACCCACACAGTTTCATTTCAAAAATTTTTAAAATAAAAACTATCTTTAAAATAAATATCAAAACTTATTTTAACTAAAATTTGATGTGAATTTCTAATTTTAACTTTTTAACACTATAGTTTTTATTCCTTAAATCTCGATTTATATAAAATTGGGACGTGAAAATCATTATTGCTAACGCACACCGGAGCCAATGGTGCACCCAAAACCCATAGCGGCAACCACAGATCCAACCGTCCGTTGGAAGAGGGCAACGAAACGAACGTAGCCTTACAGACCTGGCCCTTTTCCTTTCGGATTGGGTCTTCTTCCATCAACGCTAGCGTGAGGGGGGGAGAGAGAGAGACAGACATGGGTGCCTCGGATTCTAAAGTGAGAGACATGAGAAAGCGATGGGTTGTAGAGGGAGATGGGCAGAGAAATCGCTGAGTGGGTAAAATGAGAAGAGAGAGTGAAGAAGGCTGATTGTTTTGGAAGGCGAGAGCTAATGGCAAGTGATGGATTTTGAGAATGTAACTGGTAGGTGATGGCACTTAGGACTGGTAGGTGAGAAGCAGAGGATTGGTAGGTGAGAACTCAAAGTAAATTTTGAACACTAGATGTAAAACATCAATGATTTTTGATAGCGTAAAACATTGATGTTTAACCTAACAAGTAACGATGGAAACGGTTCGCCCCGCGCCGTTGTTGAATCAGGATGAACTGGCAGCACTGGAAAAGACCTTGGTTCTGTGTAGCTGTTGTTGGTATTAGCCTGGAAAATACTATTAGGGCCGTTTGGTTGGATTTTTTAAAAAAATTTTAGCTTATTTTTTTTATTGATAGATAAAAAAAGTCACAATTTAAAAAAATTTTGTTATTTTTATTTTTTTACTTATTTTATCTCGTTAAAAGCAAAGAATTTGAAACAATTTTACTTCGATAAAAACAAATTTAACTTTTTTACAAAAAAAGAAAATAAAAAATATTTATAAGCTGGCTCTTAGTGACCTTCACAGGTGCGTGTTTCTCGTTGACGATTGTGAAGAAGATAGTGTTAAGAGAGAGAGAGAGAGAGAGTTCGTATCACTGACCTTGGCAATGAACTTGACATTATTGTGAGAAATAGAGAGAAAACGAGATGAGAGAGCGAGACGGAGGGAGAGAGAGAGAGAGAGAGAAGGGGTTAGGGGAAGGCAGACATTTGTGGGTGTTGTATTGGTTAAAGTGTTGAGACTTGAGGCCGGGGGGCGGCGGCGGCAGAGAGAGAGAGGGGGAGATATTTGTGTCACACCCATCACAACAGCTTTCTTGGAGCAGACTCTGATATACTGTATCTGTTTTTAGAGAGAGAGAGAGAGAGAGAGAGAGGGAGAGGGAGGGGGAGGGGCGGGGGAAGAATTTTTTTATATTGACTGTTTTGGTTAAAATAGTGGTTTTTTCCTTTCTAAAATGAACTTAATTGCGCCGATTTTGGGCCCTAAAATGCATTTTATTCATTTGGGCGGCATTTTTTTTTTAAATATGGAAACTATATAGGGCATTAGCTATAGCATATTATAGGGCCTTCAAAACAAAATATAAAATTTATATAGGACTTTAATTTTAGTATGTAAAATTTTAAAAAAATTGAGACATGCATTCTATAAAATTTTTACTTGTACAATTTATTTATTTATGGGTTAATTTGTTGTTTTCTTTCCAAAGTTTACTAATATAATTGATTTGGGATCCCCTTTTTCTACTGTGCCTTTTTTCTAACCAAGATTGAGGCTTTTTATAAATAAATAAAAAAAAGAGATGTAAAAATTATGTAAGGCCTTTTATTATAGCATGTAAAGTTGATAAAAATTTGGGACCTGAAAATAAGTAGTGCCACTAGGCCCTCACATAGGAGATAAGCTAGCCCTGGGAAAGAAGCAAACTTCGAGATGAATCAATCTAGGTTCGAGCTAAGTCACTAATTTGTGATGTGGTTGCGATAGTGTCATTTTGCACATACATAATAATTATTTAAAATATAAAAATAGACAGATATATTTTAAAATAATTATAAACTTTTGCATGTATTATCTTATTAAAAAATACTTAGATTTTTAGTATTTAAAATAAATAAAAGAAATAATTTAATAATTTTTTTATTGAATTGCTTTAGTTTTTGTACAAAATTTTAATAAAAAATATTTAATTATATATTTTAATACCATAATAACAGACGTAATAACTAACTATAGATCAATTCCTTTGAAAGGGAGGTTTGAGCCATTAAGAAAATACCACTCTGAAAGAATTAGAATTCTAACATAGACAATAGAAAATAAATAATAGAACTGTTAAGCCAACCACATAAACATCTTGAGCAATTAATGCTATACATATTCCACTTCTCAATCCCTTCTATAACTTCTATACCTACATTAGTAAGTTCGATGACTTGAAACCCACTTATATTTTGAAGTGAGAAATAAAATTATGTATATTATTTCGCAAACAAGTAGATATCTTGCAAAAATATATAGATAATAAGTACATACGCAAAGATATATATATAAACGTGCATGCACGCACACATACATAGGATGGCCTACAACATAAGATGGTAAATTGTGTCTAAATGTCACAGCAGAGGTTATAAGATCATAGAGCATTTGAACATGTCACTCTAAAACAGATTAAAAACCTTTCTCCCCAAATTCTATAATCCCCAATCCAAAGGGCATGAAAACAGTTGCAAGTTACATAATTCATTTCTTGCTATTATTTGGGTGATACTTGTGCAACATAGCATATACACACTTCAACCATCACCCTAGATGGCAAAATAATCCGACATTTCGAGTTTTTATCCCGCTCCGTCCCTATTGAGACGGGTATAATGTGATACTAATTAGGGTAGAGCGGATTTGGGGACAAAGTGTAATAATCTATTCTAATATGAACCCGTTCTATTTATAAATATATATTTATTTTTTATATGTACATATTTTATTAAAATATAATTAATGAGATTTTTGTGATTTTATCTTTTATTTTGTTCATAATGTACTTAAAAAAATCATTAGCATAAAATAATCAAAATAAAACAGGGTGAGTATGGAGAGGGGTTAAACAAGACAGGATGAGATAGAGATCCCACATCCCAAGGCTGCCCCGTTGCTATCCCTAATCACCCCTACTGGGCTAGCAAGTTCTGCAATTGTTCTTGGAACATCATCACAAGTAGGAGCCATTGGAAGTCATTATAGGACTAAACCTACATATTCTGAGCAAAAATGCTTTACAGACATAAGCAATACTTCATTGAATCATCTTCAAACAGATGCACGTGGTAGAGGCAATTTAGAAATTGGGATGGCCATTAAACGTTCCTCCAAAACAAATAGAAATCAATGCTTCATCTATATGTATAGCCGGATAATTTTTACCCATCATTAGGTAATATGTAATGGTGTATAATTTCTACCTATCATTAGGTAATATTGATAAAATAGTTAGTCGGTCTCCAGGTCAGCAATGATCAACTCCAGTAATCTGAGAGGAAAAAGAAATGGGGGACACCAGTATAATGTCTATCAAGAGCATTTCGATGTCAAAATTAAGTTTCTGGATATATTTCAACAGAGTTTTGGTTAGAGTTTATGTTTGCATACTTCCTTGTAGAAGATGATTTTTCCTTATATATGGGTAGACATTTTTTTAGCCCTAGAAGGATGTTGCATGCATGGAGAAAGTGGAAGACAGCTGTCTCTCCACGTGGCAGCGTGGCATTAGAAGTTCTGACTAGTGATAGAATTGTGGGAGGAGTGGTTGTCCAACTCCATGCGTGGTGCTCCTTATGCATGTGTCAGAGTGAGTACGGTGACTACCTTCTGCTACACATGAAGTTCTAGAGTTGAGAGTACGTTATCATGATTGGGTCGTCAGTGATGGCCTCTACTGGCGTGGCAAGTGGGGGGAATGATCGGCACTACTCCATAAGGTTTGCTCGGGCATGGAAACAATCGCTATGTCGTGCGCGGTCATGGTCTGCTAAGTCTTGATCTGTTCAGTCATGGCCTTCTCGGTCATGCTCGTCAACTGGAGCTCTCAGGGTTGATTTTTTTTTTTTTGTGGTGTTTTTCCTTCTTTTAATCCTATATGTATTCCTCGATATATCAATATGTTTGGTACTGAAGTCTCAACCATTGTAATGTACAATACATTATCAGCTGAATTGAACAGCCCATATGCGCTTACTCTGGTCAGCCCGTAAAGGCTCGCCAAAGTATTTCTGATCGATCTTCATCAATAGTCCTCAATTTCTCTGAGTATCCCGAGGTGATCAAGAAAATTTTTGATCAACTCATTAAGAGTATTTTTTATCGATCTCCATCAATAATTCTCAATTCCTCTGAATAGCCGAGCCTGATCAGATAAATTTCTGATCAGCTCTTAAGGGTATTTATGTTGGTCCATCAATATGTAATGGTGTATAACTGCTACCCATCGTTAGGTAATATATATACCACTATGATTTTGGAGTGACCCACCACTAGTCCTAATCGCACGCCAGTTATATTTAGAGGATCATACTGTTTATTTGACAGGATTGTAGGCTGTATAGTGCATAAGATAAGTTAGCAGAATTGTCGTCAAAGAACTTGTCCGGATATAATTAGCGTCTCCATCACCCAAAATTTTTTGTTTATTGTTTTGATTTTATTGATTGCTCAAGTTCCTTACACTTTGCAATTCAGATTAATCCATTGTGAGCCGCCGCCCCCCTTATGCGGTGGAGATCAAATTTATAGATACATTAGGAGTAATGGTATATAAATAAATATATTTTTATACAAATAATGTGGTCATTTGTTCTATAGTTACAAAAATAAGAAGCAAAAGTAAAAAATACGACTAAAAAATCTAAGACAAACGGGAATGAAAAATGATTAAGAGTTAATTAGAAAACTTATTAAGAATCGTAATAAGAAATTTTTACAAATTTAAAGAAAATTTTTAAAAAAACTCAGTGAAATTTTTTGAAAAAACTTAGTAGAAATCTATATAAATAATTTAATAGATACTTTATTAAAACTTGAGAAAAAAATGTATAAAAATCAAATTTTCAAGTTTTCATAAAGTTTTTCCATAATTTTCGTTAATTATCTTAAAAGTACCTTAAACGTTTCTCAGGTATCTGAGATACACCTTGAATTATGGGCTGCACTATACGAGATATCCAGCTGTTGTAGAAGGTTACACAGACGCAAATTGGATATCTGACACTAGAGACTCTAAATCCACAAGTGGATATGTGTTTACTCTAGGAGGTGCAGCAATATCTTGGAAATCCTCAAAACAAACTTGCATAGCCAGATCCACCATGGAATCTGAGTTTATCGCTTTAGATAAAGCAGGAGAGGAAGCAGAGTGGCTTCGTAACTTTCTGGAGGATATTCCCGTGTGGCCTAAACCAGTCTCTGCTATATGCATACATTGCGATAGTCAATCTGCAATAGCAAGAGCACAAAACCACATGTATAATGGGAAGTCACGACATATACGTCGACGACACAATACTGTGAGGCAAATGCTTTCTAATGGAATTATATCCATTGATTACATCAAGTCTAAGGACAACATTGCGGATCCGCTTATAAAAGGCTTGACGAAAGATCAAGTAGAGAATTCATCGAGGGGAATGGGCCTTAAGCCTATGACTTAAAAAGTCACCATAATGGCAACCCAACCTAGCTGACTGGAGATCCCAAGATCTAGGTTCAACGGGACAACAAAATTGTGCGTGACTTAGGACAAATCACTGAGGAACTCGTTCCGCTGTCCATTTCTATGATGAAATAGTGATAACCTGTAGACAGTGTTTAGGATGAGCTTAGCTCTTAATGATTCTTATACCTTGGAATTCCAAGTGGAGTATAGCAGGATACTCTTAATAAGAGATCACCTATATGAGTATGAAGGGGCCGCTTCTATGAGAAATTCTTAAGGCTAATTTCTCTAGAGTACTCATGAATCTACCAGGCATTGTTCAGGGCCAAAATGAACACAACCGAATG
Organism: Euryodendron excelsum; assembly: GCA_033060915.1. Classification (NCBI taxonomy): domain Eukaryota; kingdom Viridiplantae; phylum Streptophyta; class Magnoliopsida; order Ericales; family Pentaphylacaceae; genus Euryodendron; species Euryodendron excelsum. The sequence goes on from CM065382.1 coordinate 14,360,558, forward strand.
GATCACTAGATGATTTGAAAGGAACCGTGTGTGAGTACTATTGTCTTGGTTTATATAAACGGCTGAACAGTTCAAGACATCATGTTCACTGGTTAGCCAAATAAATCCGATGGTATTTCACTAGGGAAGGTTCAAAGCCAAAAGCCACCTTTCCCGATGCGGTAACTTTCTACCTGTCTCTCTCTCTCTCTGTGTGTCAAGTCAGTATTCTCATGTGCATTTTTCATTTCCAGCCAATCTCATTCATGTGGGGGATTGTTAGAATAAATGGGTGTAAACTCATTATTTTGTTGATCTTTGAGCCAATATAAATGTGGGACCCATGCATCCTTTGTGTCGGGTCATTGGTGCGTTAGATTCACCTCCGAGAGGAGATGAATCTAGACTATTTACTTGCTCAAATCTGTGTAGGATTGAATGAGTTATTGGCTTCCAAAGTCACCCCCTTGAATATGGGTTATGTAGTTGAAAGTGGGTTATCCCACATTGATTTCTTATGGGAAATAAGTTGTCCATATATAACCCAAGTTTGGAGTAAGGTTTGGGCCCCAAGGGGCACCCCACTTTTGTGAAAGGGGGAGGACCTATGGAACCCATGGGTTGACCCAATACTCCACACGCGCGCGCGCTGCCGCCGCCGTCGCCCGCCCGTCCGGTCGGGTCGGGACGGGACGGGACGTGGGCGTGGGTCGTGGGTTCGGTTCAAGTCTTATCTTTTTGGGTTAGGGTCGAAATTAAATTAATTAATTATTTTATTAATTAATTTTTTATTATTAATTAATTAATTAATTTCTGACGGTTTGACCGAACAGATGTGACCGTTGACCGAACAGGTGTGACCGTTGACCGAACAGGTGTGTCCCTCCGGTAAGGGACTGTTTGGCTGCTGGTACCTGTTCGAACCAGTGTTTCGAACAGGCACCTGGGCTCTATAAATAGAGCAGCATTCTAGCATTCATAACATTAAGATTAGAAAAATTCCGATTGTTGCATACAACGAATTCCTTCTTCCTCCCGTATTTTCCTGAGAGAGTTCAGATCATCTGGTGAAGCCGCCAAGCAGTTTTTATTGAAGTGCTGCCTAAAGACTGCTGAGATCGTTTTATCCTGGGAGTCAGACGCCCATCATCCCGTGAGCACCAACTGTGGGGGGTGAATCTGTCTTTAAGGAGAGAGTGTGAAACACTCGACTCGATCTATCTTTCGATTTCTACATTTTCTATTTTTGTGAACGACAACCGGGTAAGTCGTTACGATTTAGTTTGTTCTTATTCAAATTCTAATTGTCTTCTAGTTAAAATTGCTTCTAGTTGATAATTAGATAATTCGTGTTATTTTATTGTTTGTGATCACTAATTATACACATAGTGATTAAATAGGAATTATTTATCCAACTATTTCTCCAACAATCTTAAAGACAGATTCAATTCCTATTTCTAACTGTGTTAATTAGTGTCGTGTTATATATCGTTTCTAGATTAATACTCAAATTTTGTGTAAAATTGGTTAATCCAGAAATGGCTGATGATACTCCTATTCCTACTCTTACTTCAACTCCTACTGTGATTGGGACACCGGTACTGACAATGACAGTGCCGGTGAATCAAGTGCATACACCAAATGTGCTGGTGAATCACGGAGAAAAGCCAGAGAAGTTCAATGGAACTGATTTCAAAAGGTGGCAACAGAAAATGTTGTTCTACCTGACGACTCTGAACTTGGCAAAATTTCTTCGTGAAGATGTTCCTACTCTGAACGAGAATGAGTCCGACCAGCAAATAGTTGCGGCGGTGGAAGCATGGAAACATGCTGACTTCCTATGTAGGAACTATATCCTCAATGGACTGGATAATACACTCTACAACGTGTATTGTGCCGTGCAGACGGCAAAAGAACTGTGGGAATCTTTAGACAAGAAGTATAAGACGGAAGACTGCCGCCGGCTCAAAGAAATTTGTGGTCGGTAAGTTCCTTGATTACAAAATGTTTGATTCTAAAACAGTTATTAGCCAGGTCCAGGATCTCCAAGTTATACTTCATGACATCCATGCCGAAGGCATGGTTCTGAGTGAGTCTTTCCAAGTGGCTGCGATAATTGAAAAATTTCCGCCGTCCTGGAAAGAATTCAAGAACTATCTGAAGCATAAGCGCAAGGAGATGAGGCTTGAGGAACTTATCGTCAGGCTAAGAATTGAGGAAAACAATCGAGCTTCTAAGTTTGTTAACACCCATATGGTGTCAAAGGCAAATGTGGTGGAGCAAGCCAAATCCAACGACAAAAAGCGAAAGCATGAAGGTCAAGGGTCCTACCAAGGTTCCAAAGGTGGCGATTTCAAAAGGTTCAAAGGGAAATGTTACGTCTGCGGCAGGACTGGTCATACGGCCAAGGAATGTCGCAAGCGTAAGGATCTTGAGAAGAAGGATCCAGAGAACCACAAGAAGAAATCTGCTCAAGCCAATGTGACCGAGGATCTCTGTGCCAATGTGGAAGACCTGAATCTTTCTGCCGTAGTTTCTGAGGTAAACTAAGAATTGCTCAAATTATAAATAATTAATTTAAAATTTACAATAATTAAGAATACAACTAAAAAGAGTCTTGACAATCACTTTATTTAATTTAAAAAATAAGTAGATATATATATATATAGAGTATTTTATTTAATTATAATAACTTTTTTTTAGAATTAAGTTCAGCAAGAGTCCTCATAATCTTATATTGTATATATGTATTTTATCTATCTTACAAAACTAATTTTATCTTATATATATATATATATATATATATATATATATCTTACAAAATTAATTTAATGGATTGAATAAAAAATAAATTTAATAATTATCTAATTAATTATCATTGAGACGTGACATTTTAAAAGTATCAAAGTATTTAGAGTGCCACTTAAGAGACAAACAAAATATAAGGGTAAGTACAACTTATATATATATATATATATATGATTGCCTTTCCATTCTGAAAAAAATAGTTTAGTAGTCAAATAGTACTAAGTACTCAGTGGTAATTCTTATAAAAAAGTAAAATATAGTGGGTGAATATACTAACAACCTAAATTTAAAAAGTAGTAGAAAGATTTTTATGAAAATATTCTATCAAATTTTGTCAATTGATATTTTTTTTAAAATTTTGTTTTTACTATTTTACTAATTTAAATTACTAATATAATTATTGATCATGTACTACCATTTAATAAAAATTAGCTCTGAACACTCAGTACTAACTCATTAGATTTTTTTTTTTTTTTTCCATCCCGGTGCCTAACCAAACATTGACATGACCATTTGCGTCGTTTTTTTCTTTACAACAGATGGGTGCAACAGCTTATGTGGACAAAATGGCCCCGTCGCAGGTACAGAATCATTTTTGGCCTGACTATAAAAGAGGTTATAATTCTACAAAGAGAAGTCAGAAATGGCTGTGGCTGTGGCTGTGGTTGGCATCCATGCATATCACTTTCCTATTAAGGGATGCATGGGACCCTGAAAGTGTCCTTTTTTCTTTCAAAACCACAGAACACGGATTGGTTCTTGCGTAATAGAATAATCGGAAATATTTGGTACAGATTTTTTGTTAATTTTATTTCCAATTTATAAGCAAAAGTAGTAAGTTTTTTTAACTTTTTTATTTTTATTTTAACTAAAACTAGACAAAAAAGTAAACATTAAAAAATTAAAAAAATTTAATTTTTTTACTTATAAATTTAAAAAAATTAAATAAAAAAATTATATCAAACAGACTCTCAATACCCTCACTTACAAGTATGTGCAAATTCTATTAAACCAAAGACGAGAAGCTTCTCACAAACTGCCTTTCTTTTTTACTCTTATATATATATATACATACATACATATATATTGTGTGACAAGATGAGCCTGCAAGTTGCCCTTCAAATACCATCGGTTGTATGTCTCTCAGACTGATATTAGTTCACAGAAAATTCATGAAACTGCTGGTCATTACATGCGTCAAATGATTATAAAATTTGTAGATTATAATAATAAAATCATGAAAAATTCTATTATTCTAAAAAAGAAAAAGAAATTGTATAAAAGGTTTCACAAAAATAATGTGGCTTTAACATTTTGAAAAATTAAGCGCCATCATGATTATGTTTTGTTTTTAAATTGAATGACTCATTTAATTACATCATTCTTGTGATAAATTCTATATAAATTTTCTGATTGTATAATATTATTAAGTATTTTTCTCTATAAAATTTCTAATTGTATGGTATTATCTTTTTTTTGACTAATGAAAATACCAAGTCTAAATAGATACAATCACGATTGTTTTAAGAGTAATGCTATACAAACAAAAAATTCATATAGAATAATGTGTCTAAATGAGGGTCTTTTAATTACAAAACTAATACTGCTAAATCAATGTGATGGGTGTTTGTGTACAATTTTTTTTTTTTTTTCGTAAATGCATTTTTCTTACCCTAAACCCAAAATCAATAAGAATGAAGTAAATGGCTTTTGTCCATATCGGCATATCTACGCGTGTAAGTTAAAATAAAGAGTAGATGACGTACAAGCACTGATGCCAGCTAATCGTAGACACGAAATAAATGAAGTGATCGATCCATCAATGATATTTCTCCTCCACCACCTCACCCCTGGGAGAGAAATGAAATTCCAACCACATGTTGGGAAACGTAGAATGCAACAAAAATCATCAATAAAGCTGTTCAAATAGTAGTGTTGAATCGGTTGGAGCCAGTCTGGATAGAAAAGAGACACCATGTCCATGGTTGTAAATGTCAACCCTTCTATAGAAGAAGAAGAAGAAGAAGAAGAAGAAGAAGAAGAAATAATGCATTGAAAGGTTCGCTACGCAGGAGAGATGATGCCGTCGCCCATGTCATTTCTCTGAGAGAGATTTGGCTTAGCTGATCCGCCAGCATCATATCTCCTGCATAGGAAACCTTTGCAAGTGCGATAAACCAATCTTGAAACACAAACAATTTCAGTCTTCGGAGAGCTTTAAGTCTTAGTTAACAAGGTAGGTGTTTTGTTCCACTACTATGCTTCATTTTTAGCTGACTTAGAGGCAACTTTTCTTGCAGGTAAGTCGGGCTATCAATCAATAAAGGGCATATTCGAGCTAAAATCAGCCTGGTTCAAGTGTCATGGTATGTTTTGATAATTCAATAACTCCACTTGATAACTCTCACTTAAATGTATGACCTGCAAATTTGGATCTTTTACATTCCATGGTTACCTCCATTCCATCGGAATAGATGAAGCCATAGATGTGTTACCAAAATTACTTCCTTTTACATTAAGTACCATGGAGAGGGAGTCTCCAGTGGGGTTTGTAGTTTATCTACAATCCTCAGTTTATTCTGATCTGCTCACCGGGTGGCTCGTGCTTGGAGAAAGACGGCTTTCCTTGGAAATAACTGATCATCTCCCTCTTCATCATAGTTGGCTAGCATCTTGTATTTAAACGATGTATCATCCTTGTTTTTCATGTTCAAACCCCTTCAAAAAATAATTGAAAAAAGGTCTCAGAATTAATTCCATGCCATATGATTTTCTCATTAAGTAGAATTAATTCCATTACCTTTTTGAAAAGCAACCAAGCAGTTAGAACCACGCATTTGTTTATTTATTTTCTTCTTCGGAATCGTGGAGGACGGCATATAGTCACGTTGGTAGGAGGGCTGTGGACTGGAATGAGGATCAAAGTTTGTAGAAAGACGAGATTCAGGTATATTAGCTATATGTTATTCATTTTGTAAGTATTAAGAATGACAGTACACCGGGTGAAGGTAGAAATTCAACCGAACTCACTTCCTATAAAAAGGATACGAAGGATTCAAAACGTGGATGAAGGTAAGGAAGGAGGTTTAACATTAAATCCGTGCGGGTATGAAGGAAAGAATGAACTTAGGTTTTCACCCACACTGCTCCGCTCTGCTACTCCCCGTCCTGCCATACCCTTTATGCATTAGTGTAACTAGTAATTACCTAAGACTCAATTATAAATATTAAGACTAAAAAAATGGAGGTTTAACTATAAATTTTAAAACAAAAAATAGAGGCTCAACTGTAAATAATAAAATCTTAAAATCTAAAATTTACTAACTATATTTTTTTACTATTTTATTTATTTTTGGAGTTTTTTTTATTTTTTAGTGATATTGGACTTGGTCGGTGCAGGGTGGGAGCGGTTATGGAGGCTGGGGTGGACGAAAGTTTGTACCTGCGGGGTAGGGATGAACCTCTAACAAAATCTTCGTACGAGTATAGAAGCAGGAATGGAGATAAAAATTTTAGGTGAACGCGGAGATGAAGGTGCTAATGGCTGCCCCGCCCCGGTCACAGCCATCCCTAGTAAGTATATATACTTATAGACACAAAATTTGTGATTCCTTGATCGAAGTTAACAAAAAGAATGGGAATACAAGCAGGTAGGCATGATTCATGGCTCCTTGATTTATGTTTTCCAATTCTCCCTCTCAAGTTGGAGAGTGAACATTGAGAACACCCAACTTGGGGAGAAACTGAAATTGATCATAGCAAATTGCCTTTGTCAATACATATGCTCTATATATGAAGAGAGGAAGGAACACGTGATTTGGATCATAGTTGCCGAAATGGGAAGCGGAAGCGGAAGACGTTAGGGGAAACGTGATGCAGCGGAAGTGTAAAGAACAAGAAACTCAGCTCCAATCTGTTGATTCACCACAAATGCCGGATTAAATCTCTTCTTTCAACCTATAGAATCATCACGAATCACAAGTTCAAAGGTATCAAGCGTTCGTTGATTCGCAAGAATACTGAACGATTGGGAAAAGTGCAATTTCAAGCATAAATTTTATTAAACTTCCAAAAAAACTGCTAAAAAGTGTCTTAACACGACTATAAATATGCGACACGAAACCCTAGGGCCCGGGAAAAACCGAGTTAATTAACAAAAAAGACAAAAGCCCAAAACAAAATAAGCCCAAAACACAAAACAGGCCGAAATCCACACTTAGAAGCATTTTTTCGCGATTTCCTAGGCTGTAAAAATTTTCCTTTCTCCGGTTCGTCGATACCTTTTCAACAACATATTATAATGGCGAAACAGAGTTACGAGTCAAAAGTTATGGTCGATTGAAGTTTACCGACCACCGGTCCGGGTATATCGCCGCCGCCGTGTTTCCAAGTACTCGTCAGCTATGCGATCCGCATCAAAACGGAAGCGAGAAGTGCGGCCAAAAAATATAAGGGGAAACGGGAAGCAGAAAACGATTGAGAAACATAATAGGAAACTTTTTCGAAACTCAAAAGAGACTTTTAAGAAACTTAGTGGAGACCTTTGGAAAACTTAGTAGAAACCTTAAGGAAACTTAGTAGAGACGTTTAGGAAACTTAGTGGAAACCTATACAAATAATATCATAGATACTTAGTTAGAACTTAAGAGAAAAAATTTATAAAAATTAATATTTTAAGTTTCCGAAGCATTTCCCAAAAGTTTCTCAAACGTTTTCCAAGAGTTTCCGTTTAGTATCCAAAGAGTTTTCTACAAGTTTCTCAAACGTTTCTCAGGAGTTTTCGAAACATTTTCTCCGCATTTCCGAAACGTTTCTCTAAATTTTTGAAATAGATTTCGTCCTCATCCTGAAAACGCTTTTCTGTGGAAATGCGTTTCCGCTCCCAGAATGGGTTTCCGTGCAACTATAGTATGGATATCTTCTTTGTAATTTACTTTTTTTTCACAAACTAAATGACAATCAAGCTCAATATATTTAGTTCATACATGAAAAATAATATTTGCAATGATGTGCATGGGTGACTCACTGCTTGACGCAATAGAGTTTCATTATACCCTCGTGGAAATACCAAGTTTTAAAATAGGCAACGGGGCCAAGTTAAATCATAAGAAGTAGAAGCCATAGCACGATATTCGGCCTCAGCCGAACATCGACAAATGGTTTGTTGTATTTTGATACTTGGAGATAGGTTGTTTTTATGATAGCAAGATATTGTCATATTATTCTGGTAAAAATTTTTGTATTAATTTTCTAGAAGAATGAATTATACCAGTGAAAATTTTGTATACAAAAAATGCCATCATGTGGCAATAAAATTTTTGTAAATAAAAGCCATCGTGACATACTTTGTTTTAAATAAAAATTGGTACAATGAAATAGAATGAGAATAGATTGGAATGATCATTTCTATTATCATGTTTGTTTACTAAGTGAGAATGGATCATTATCATTCTATTGTTTGGCGAGGCAAATTAATAATGATAGAATGGAATGAAACTTTAGAATATATATAATACGAAGATTCGATATTATATTACATATAGAATATTAGAACTATTATATATTATCTATTACATATTGTTGGGCATTTAAATTCGATATTGTATTACATGTGAAATATTAGAAGTATTATATATTACTTATTTAATATTATTAGGCATTTGGTAATCTTGTGGTAGTGGTGACAGTGGCGGCGGGTGGTGGTGGTAGATGGTGATGGTAGGTGGTGGTGGCGGCGATGGTGGCTGCTGGTGGTGGTGATAGCGGTGGCAACGATGAATGGTGATAGTGGATGGCAAGGGAGGAAGATTTGTTTTAAAAATAAATACAAAAAATAGTATCTTTTTTCAAAAATTTCCAACTTTTTAAAATCATCTTTGAATTATCAAAATAAAAATAATTTACCCAACATGTTTTATTTTGTTCAAGAATTTCAATAATAAAAATGTTACCGAGTTTTGTTTTATATTTTCATCTCATGAGAGAATAGAATGATCATTCCAACAAAATATAAGAATGTTCAATCTCATAAAATTATTATTTTAACTTTAAATAGTGATTCCAAACAAAGAAATGAGAATAAAAGTGATAATGACCATTTCATTCCATTATTTTATATCAAACATAGCCTTAGAGAATTATAACTGCCAGCACAAGTGAGACTCCATTATATCTCACTCAATATGGTGTGCTAGAACTGCATGATATCATATGTAAACCCTTCACTACCAACTATATGTAAACCCACCAACTATAATTACTCTCCTATAGGACCAGTCAAGGAACCCAGCTAGAATGAAATCAAAATAAGCCACCATCTCTATATTGCTAACCAAGCTAGCTCCATATCACATAGGCCGTGATGAACAGAGAAATGCTAAATCAACAACCACTTGTCGGGGACCTTTTCGATGGAAGCAAAGGAGGAGGGGGTGGTGGTTTCACTGGTCATTCCAGATTTCCAGCGCATAGTGGGTCGAAACAAAAATCATAAACAAAACAAGAGAGAGCCAGAGAAAAAATAAAAAATAAAAAGGCAAATCATTTCAGTTCAGATTATCTGCTATTTGCCCGTCCGCCGATCATTCACAACCTTTTTCAATTCTTCTGTCCTCTGATCCAACCTTCACATTTTGCCAACAATATCTTGAACATGTGAAACCACTCATGTGCATCCATCTCATAAAATCTCTGTGCTTCTAGGATTTATGCATGTAAATTATAAAAATAAAAATCCCCAAAAGAAAATTGCTAATCAACGTCACTTGTCACTTTCAACCGTATGATGAACGCAGCAGTTTAGTTCACAAGAGAAACTTCAAAAGAACTATAGTTAAAAACATATAGATCGAGATGATATTGCGCACAAGTTACTAAATCAAAATAAAGATGCGTCAGAAATTAAATTCAGCAACTCAAGGTGCTGCGTGTGTTCCGATTTTCAAGCCACTTACTGTTTTTTTTTTTTTTTTTTTTTTTTTTTTTTTTTTACTCCGGAAATAACATTTTCTAGCCACTTACAACAGCACTACCAAGAGCCTTCAGCACCCACAGTTGGATTCTGAAAAGCATAGAAATTCCGGAAAGTCCTCAATGCGTAGGGCTGAGAAATTGTCACACCCTCTTCCGTGATTTTCCCTACCTGCAATTTCCAGCAATCAGTTGTTTAGATACAATGTTCAAAAACTGCCACATCTAGCTATTTTACTTGTGAGACATAACTAGTTCAGAAGTATAACACAGAATTGATTGTGCAGTGGAAGATTATTGCCGTGGAAAGGACCTTTTTTTCCAATAACTTGAGCTCAATATTACATGATATTATGAAAAGAGAACTGGTAACTAAGTTGGCTCAGGTGAACTACTTCCCAGTAAAACCAATACAGCAAGGAAACAAATTGCAATGAGGAAAACACAACAAAAGCACCAATTATTTTATACTCCTATCTCTATATTAGAACTCCCCATACTTGTGGACCATTAGAAGCACCATTTATTTTATAAATAGAACAGATAAAACACATCAGAAAAATATCTAAAACTCCACGAGGAACTAGCACTGTATAACAAGAAAATTTGCTTTACAGAGATAATTTGGATTTGAGCTATCTACCCTCAATGATATCAGATCCAAATAACCTGATCTAATTTCACTGATTCGTGATATACACTTTCACTTGAGAAGTTCCTAAATTACAGCGTATTTCACTGGAGGTCCTGCTGGTCATGCACCAACATGAAAATTGCCAGAAATCCAGTTAATGGGCCTGAGAAACCATGCCTCAGCTTAGGCCTCAGGGCTCTAGATGCAACTCATCCCGTCCTAAAACTAGAATCTGTTCTCATAGCAGTCTAATTAGAATAGCAGCATTGTGAAGTACAAATCTTGAATTTAGGCCAGAGAGACATTAAAAAAGCAAATATTGCTGAGACAAAAAAGTTGCAAAATTTCCTTAATGTTTCTAGAAGGTCTATGGATATCTAAAAAAGAGAGCGTGTATATTCACATAAACTACAGCATGATAGTTGGATCAAACATTCACAGAAATTAGATAAATAAAAAAAAGAAAAAAAAATAGAAATGTCTCTTCAATTCTCAACTCCTTCAGATTTGCATGAATGCAATGAAAATTTAAAGATTTTGACAGAATCAGAATTGGGAAAAATCATACCGAATCCAGTTGCCACATGATTGTCCAAAAAATGAACACCGATCAAAAACTTTGTCGTTAGCACAACACGGATGCATCCATTGGCCCACATAGAAGCCTGGTGCGTCGCATGAGGAACAGAGATTTATAAATGCTATTTCTACAACTACGAAAACTCAAAACTGCAAATGGCCCAATCCGTGTTCTACACTTCCAATAGATTACCCACTGTCTGTATCTAAACAATCATACTCCTCAAATAGTTGTTGATACCAAAGAATTGGATATTCAAATAAAAAGCAACTCAATTTAATCAAGAAATAAACATGGTCATCCAAATTCAAGTATAGTTGTATTAAGGAGCTACCTCCCAAATCAGCAACCATTGAAATCACATCAGAAACTCCAGCTTGATTACTTTATTACTCCAAATCTATCATTTCACCTTTTTTTAAAGAAACCAATTATATATTTCAAACTTATCCCAAAAAAAAAAAGAGTTAATCCTCCCAATGCAAGGTGGCGGGAGTGTTCGACTAGCAACAAACCTAACCTTATATTACGTGCAAAAAGTGCCTAACCTGATATTCAAAATGGCAAACACAGGCTTGTCAGTCCAGTCTCCTTTTTTGGGAGCCATTATGACAAATAATTTTGTTCCTCCAAATATGATAGATTGACATTCACTTTAATCATTGCCGAAGACAAAAACAAATCTATTACAAGAATCTACATACTATTCACAACCAACCTCTTGTTTAGATGTAACCCTCCGTTATTCTTGGGTATCCAGTGCCACATTTTCCAAACTGAAGATAAAATAATACTCTTAAAAAGTTCAAATCATGACACATCACACACAACTTCAACTACCCACAAGTTTCTCTGGTGGGAAAAATAATCGATGGTAAATGAAATAATGTATAGATATTGTAATGTAAGGTTCGATGCACATGCATCCCCATAGTGAAGTATAAAATAGTTCCACATAGAAATACAACATGATAAAAGTGTGACACAACTGCAGTAAATAATGTCACGAGAAAATAGAATTAGCATGGCATTGACCTCCAAATGAACTTTCATTGACTATAGAAATTATTGTTCACAACATCAATGAATGAAATTATGTGAAAGACATCTTAGCACGGAAAAAAGGCATCCATAATTATGTAGATTTGGTGTTTGGCATGGTTTAGTCTATATCCAAACTATTACCAAGGGCGAATTCCAACACCTACCATCCCTTTGGCATAGCTGGACCCCTATCCATTTATCTCTCTCTCTCTCTCTCTCTCTCTCTCTCTCTCTCTCTCTCTCTCTCTCTCTCTCTCTCTCTCTCTCTCTCTCCTTTTTGAGTCTAAATTGTTGTTCCTTTTGAGTCTTACCTGTTAATGTGATGTATGGGATTCCAATTATGTAATTAAGAGGCCCTAATTGTTGTTTCTATAAAATAAAATTTTCAATTGTTTGTTTTACTTAAGTTGTAATAAATTCTAGTGGTGCATCCCCTTTTTCTGCTTGTGGTTGAAAAGAAAACAAAGGCAAGTAGAATTTTATTGAGATAATTAATGATGAGTACAAATTAAGGCCACCTCTTCTTGAAGCCACCTAGGAATCTCTGATCTCTAAACTCAAAGAAGGAAATGGAAAGGGTAATATGTACCTAACATCCTTAGTATATCCTTCTATATGCAGGGTGTTCCTTAGAATCATATTATCCTCTAAAACCAGCTTTCCCTTATTGAAGAATATTTTTGATTTCTTTATCCTCTAACTTTTTGGCTTCTTTTCTTGAGCCCAATTCCATTGCTTCCATGCCTATGACATGTTTTGCTAAAGCTCCTATTAATTCCCACTATTAGTTGTGAGGTACAACTCCGAGTCCTCTGCTGTTTCTGCTTTTTTATGTAGTCCCCTTGGAGTTGGTTTTGCCAAAATTAGCCTGGGGAGTGGGGAGGGTTCCATACCTGTCTAGGACTAGATCTTTGGGATCTTCCATTTGCTGTTTTGATCTTGAGTTTAAGTTCTTGAATTTGATTTGTAATGCACCAATTAGCCTGGGGAGGGTTCCCACATTCCCATTGTTGGTTCGATGCCTTGTCCACCAATTCCTCTGTGCTACAATCTTTGTTGTCAAGAAACCTTACCGTTGCATGCTTTCCATAATCGCCAACAGACGGCGGCAGCTAGGTTTACCAACTACCAGGATCATGTGATTATCAAGTTGCCTCAGTAACTCTCATCTTTCAAGAAGCTGCCATATAAACCATTGCTCAATCTATACATAAATGGAGAGTGTAATGAAACTTGCATGCTTTCAGGCACCTGACGATGATACACTCAACAGATTCCTCATTGCCACACACTGGACGCAAACCATACTCCCTCTTCTGTGCGTTTCCTAAGGTTAGTGCAAACAGGGAGGATACTCTGGCAACATTTGCAGGTGAAATTTTTACTTTTTGGAATTTTTTGTTTCCATGTTTTGTCCTAGGTAGCCTCTCATCTACTTTCATTTATTTTTTCTCAAGTACCTTCTATGTTTTGTCCTAGGTAGCCTCCCATTTACTTACACTATTTTTCCATTTTCAAGACGTACCTCCTATTTACTTACACTATTGGATTCACTCCTGTCTCTTTTCTTTTCGCCCTTCAACCGCCTGGGTACTTGATAGGCAGTCTCAGTGTTAGGCTACAAATTTTGAGTCATGCCATACCTTGTTGTCCACCTAATTCCTATTAATAGGGAGGTTCAAAATAATAAGGCCCTGGTTTGTGAAATTTTTCTCACAATGGTCTCTTTCCAATACCTTGTTCCCCAGTGAATCATATCTGCATCTTTACATTTCATTCACTTGGTCTGGCAGATGCAATTCCAATTCTGAAAGTGTATAGGCCGAGTGTTCCTTCCACGCCTCAAAAAGATTTCTTGTTCCCCTATCATCCAACTGTTTCCCTTCAGAACATCCGTTCCTATAGAAACAGAATGCTTCTCCACCCCCATGACATATTGTAAACCACTGATGCTTTTAGAAAATAATTATTTGAAGATAAAAATCTTGATTTAAACACTCTCTTGAACCAGTTACTGAAGTTCATTTAGGAGTGCCATCCTTTTTTAGTTGGAAGTGCTAGGTTGAAAGCTGACCGGCCTGTGTGCTTTGTTCTTGCCTTTGCAAAGTGTGTCCCAATTCTTTCCGTGCATCTTACGTTTATCATTTCTGCCATCCATCCCACCAGAAATTTTCTGTGGCATTGTTGGTATCCTTACGTAGATTTCTGGCAGAAGGACATGGTGCATTTCAGAATTATAATTCTAGAACAATGGAGAACAATATCACCATGTTTTCTCAAAAGATGGCCTAATAAATTAATCAGATAGAGATAATGCACCAATTTGATCTTGAGTTTAAGTTATTGAATTTGATTATTAATGCAGAGTTAGTGGAGCAAGGATGAGATAGTGATATATCTATAAGGTGGGGCTATTGTTGTCCATTTACGCACATATTCAGAAATAGCATAGATTATATTGGTGACCTACGATAGTAGCATTTACTATTTATATGAGACATGCCCCACAACCACCACTGAGAGAAAGATGATGAATTTCTACTAATGTTTTTCCACACCTTTGTGTCTGAGTGCATTTAATTTCAGTAATGGAGTTACTCCTGCGGAAAGATAGGATATAACAGTAGTCAATACTTTTTCTCATCATCAGTCAAATTCAAATATTAGTTTTTAGGGTTTTTTTTTCCTCCTTCCTAGTGTTCAATAATTCTTAGAACTGGAATATTTAAAATAAAGTAAATAAAACTTCCTAGAACTAGAATAACCTCTAATGAAAGAAAGAATCAGAACCAGTATTTCTTTGAGTTTGTTGAATATGTAGAAGTGAGTTCATCTCTATCCAGATGCAACTTTTTGTTGGGACTTGGTGTATATTGTTGGATGCTCAAAGGTTTTGTTCCTTTTTCTCAAATTCAGTCTTATTCGTCTCTTCCCATGGTTTGTCGTTTTTCTTCCTTGCATAGACAGCTAGGACAAACTGGATATCGGTCAATCTTGGATCTTTGAAATTTTGAAAATTTCCATGGGTGTTTTTGTGAACAGGTAGTAAGGATGTTTGGGAGACAATAATATTCAGTAGATGGAGTTATGTAATGGGTGTTTGCGTCTTTCATAGCCAGTTATTCGTGACCTAGGTTACAAAGCAACAAGCTGTCTTCTCATGTTTTAAGCATCACCAGTTCTCATAATTTTTTCTCCAGTGAAACCGCATCCCCCAGGTTATCGTGTCTCCGGGGCACAGTTGAATATAGATATCATGAACGCGAGGTGCAGGATACCAGGCCGAGAAAAATCAGGGCCGCTCACGGGTTTTGCCACAAAAGTGATACCGTGGACGGCATGAGCTGCTCTGCTACCATTGAATGAATAGGGGATGTGAAGTATTTCTGTATTTGGATATTCACTTGAGGTATTCATTATTTAATGTGTAAACTTGACCCAAGGTCTAGAAGCCTTCAGAGTTAAAAACGGAGTAGCCATGGGAGGTTGTAGAAGGATCAAGAAGCTTCAGACAACTAGAAGTCAAAACTGCGTACGCTGTGTTTACTACAGTAGTCCACCATTGATGACTAACGAAGAAACCTCAACCTTCTTGATAATTCATCTAAGTACTATAAATATAGGTATTGGGTTGTGCTTGTAATATATGTCAATGAGAAAAAAAAAGGGTAGGAGAGAAAGAGATAGTGCTTTGTAATTGAGTGATTTTTTAATGAAAATTTATTGTGTTTTCTATCTCCAATTGATAGAATAAATTGTTTCTCTACCCAACATATGGAATCATAGCTGGATACGAGCCATCACGAAGCACAAAATATTACAAAATTTAATTTTCTGCAAAACATAACATAAAGCCGTCCTCTGTCCAGAATTTAAGTTGGTCAAAATCAATTTTTGATCACACCAGAAGATTCGTCCCGACTATACGAGTCCGACGCCGCAAACGTCATTGAAAACAGAGGTCCAACGCTTCATAGATCTAAAATTGAAAGTTTCAAATCGAGCGCGATTTTTTACCGAAGAAGATTAAGTAACATCAACCGACGTCGTCGCTACGTTGACTCTACAGTGACGACACAAGTCTTTAAAATTGTTGATTGGCCCAAAGTTTGGCCTAATTACAATTGGCCCCCAAAGTTTGGCCTAATTTCAAATTGACCCTTGAAGTTTGGCCTATACAAATTGATCCCCAAAGTTTGTTCTAATTTCATATTAGCCCCTAAAAATTTAAAATTATTCACTAAAGTCCTTGCCAAGTGAAATATGACAAGTTCGAGTAATTTCTTCCAACCTCAACTTCTGCAGCTTAGTAAAGAAAATTACGAAAACTGGAGTATTCAAATGAGAGTACTCATTGGATTACAAGATTTGTGGGATATTGTTGAACGAGGCTATGCAGAACCAACCTCCAAAGCTGTAGAAGAAGCTTTAAGTGAGATGGCAAAGGCAACACTCAGAGAAGCAAGGAAAAAGGACAAAAAGACGTTGTTCCTGATCTACCAGGCACGTGACGTAGCCAATTTTGAAAAGATCTCCTCAATAACAATTGCTAAAGAGGCATGGAAAGCCCTTCGAACTTCATTTTGCTGCATTGATAAGACAAAGAGAATTCGTGTTTAAATGCTAAAAAGTGAGTTCAAATTACTGGAGATGCACAAGAATGAGTCAATTTGAATTCTCTATCAAAACTTTGACTCTGGTGAATAAAATCAAACACAATGCAGAGAAGATAGAAGATATTCAAGTAATTGAAAAAATCCTTCGATCCTTGACTTCTAAATTTGATCATGTAGCTGTGGCTATTGAAGAATCAAAAGATCTCGATTCTATGACAATTGTTGAACTAGTAGCCTCACTGGAGATTCATGAACAACGAATCAACAAGAAATTATCATCAAAGTCTTATGATCAAGCACTCCAATCGAAGCTTATGCTGCAAGAGAATAAGGAAGAGAAAAGAGAAATGTCACAAACATTTCATGGAAGAGATCGTGGTAAAAAAGGACGAAAGTTCAACAACAGAGGAAGAGGAAGAAGGAGCTATAACAACATTGGCCAAAATAATGGAAGATTCTAGCAACAATCTTTCCAAAGAGGATGAAGACGAGGTAGAAGAGGTGGTTTCAATGATCATCGAAATATTAATAAAAGAAATGTGCAGTGCTATAGATGTTAGGGCTATGGACATTATAGCAATGAATGTTATACACGGAATTCAAAAGTTGTAATTCGCAAGCATGCCAATATGGGTGAAATAAGTGAGCCAAATTCGATGATATTAATGGCTCATCAGATGACTGCAAAAGATGAAGATGTATGGTTCTTAGATACATGAGCTAGCAATCACATGTGTGGGAGATAGCATATGTTTGTAGAGCTTGACGATATTACGGAAGGACATGTCTCCTTTGGCTATCTTTCAAAAGTTCCAGTGAAAGAAAGAGTTAACATTCTTATCAAGCTCAATAATGGCAGTCATAATTATATTTTTGATATTTTTTATGTGCCTAATATAAAGCATAACCTGTTGAGTCTAGGACAGCTCCTAGAAAAGGGTTATGATATAAGATTGAAAAATTCTCACTTATCAGTAAGAGATAATCGTGGTAATCAGCTTATACATGTCAGAATGTCCAAGAATAGAATGTTTGCTCTGAACATTCGTCATGATTCATCAAAATGCCTAAGTGCCATTATCACCGACAAAAACTGGCTATGGCACTTGAGGCTAGGACATCTAAATTTTGAATACTTGAGATTATTATCAACGAAGAAGATGTTGAAGTGACTACCATACATTAATCATCCTAATAGAGTTTGTAAAAGTTGTGCCCTCAGCAAGTATACAAGAATGAATTTTGCAAGACAGACAAGTTGGAGAGCAAATAAGCCACTGGAGCTAGTGCACACCGATGTATATGGTCTGTTGAAGCCAATATCAAATGGACAAAACATGTATTTTTTTATGTTTATTGATGATTATAGTAAGAAAACGTGGGTGTGTTTTCTTAAAAGAAAGTTTAATGTACTGGATATATTCAAAGAATTCAAAACCAATGTTGAAAAGCAAAATGGATACCAGATAAAGACATTGTGGTCCGATTAAAGAAGAGAATACACTTCTGATGCATTTGAAGATTTCTGTAGAGAGCATGGCATCAGACACTATTTCACACCAAGATACACTTCTCAACTCAATGGAGTCATTGAAAGAAAGAATCGCATCATTCTTGACATAGCATACAACATGCTCAAAGACAAAAAGTTGTCTAAAGATTTTTGGGCTGAAACAGTATCAACAGCAGTATATCTGTTGAATTGATGTCCCACCAAAGTTGTACAAGACGTAACACCAGAAGAAGCTTGGAGCAAACATAAGCCTAGTACCAACCATCTACGTGTATTTAGCTGTGTTGCATACGTGCAAATTCCATAAGCAAAAAAAACTAAGTTAGATGACAATGGATAAAAATGTATTCTTATCAGATATGGAGACAAGACAATGGGGTATAAGTTATATAACCCTGTTACAAAAGAAGTAATCATGAGTTGCGATATTATTTTTGAAGAAGATAAAGCTTGGAGTTGGGACAGTACAAAAGAAATTGAGAAAATCAATTTGATTCTAGTAGATGAAAAATCTCATCAAATTCAACAACCAAGAACCAAGAACAAAAGAAATGGATCCACAGACTCCCTTACCAGGGTCACCTACATTAGCAGGAGCATCACTAGCATTATCAACATCATCCTCTAAAGAAAGACCCAGAAAAACAAGAAGCCTCATGTCGCGCCCAAATTTTTCACACTCAAGGAATACACACACAAGCGGGAAAAACACTGTACTCTCTCGTTAGAACTCACCCTCCTAGAAGAATGAGTGCGACTAGGTTTGAATTGAAAGTTGATTTGAACAAAGGGCTTTTAGAAAAAATTTGGAGTCGCCACCTAACTTAATTAAGGTGCGTTAGGTCACCTAAAAACTAAGCATAATCCGAAAACTACACTTAGAATTTTGAAAAACAATTTTGAAACTATCTCCTCAAGAAAGGGTTTTTAAGAAAACAGGTTGTTTGGCAACCTTTAGAAAATACGTAAGCCCTTTTTTGAAAATAACTCCTTTTGGTTTTTCGAAAACAATGATCTAGGTTCGAAGGTTGGTTACGTGTAAGGAAGACGCACTAAGCCATCACCCTACCCCGCCCTTGCGGTACCTACATGTCAATCTATCCTAGATTCACCTATTAGAGTCTTCAACTAACAAATGTTCAATCCTATCCACTTTAGAAAATAATGTTTAGAAAAACATGATGCATGATATGCAAGTGCAAGAAAAGAGAGTTGATTTGGAAATAGATTTAAAAAGAAGAATTTGATTTGATTTTAGAAGAAAGATTTGAAAGGATAGATTTGAAATTAAAAAGTTTGAAAAATTAGAAATAGAGATTTGGAAATAGAAATTTGAAATTGAAAGTTTGAAAATAGATTGGAGATTTGAAAAGATTGTGGAATTTGAGGTTTGGAAAATATGGAGACCGCACCCATGAGGGTTGCCTATGTATCCCTTTGGAGGAATCAGGTCAGTCGTAGTTCGAACAAGAGTGCGATAGAAAATAGAAGTATGATTGGAAGAAAGAGATTAAATTGGAAATTGGATTAGAAAATTGAGAGATTGAACCTGGATTGAAAGATTTGAAAAGATTTGATTTTGGGAAAGCTCGGTTTTAAGAAACCTAGACTTAAAAAAGACTTGAGACTTAGAAAAGATTCAACTTGAGTGTTGAACTAGGAAGATTGGGAAAGATTGGATTTAGGAAATGTTCGAATTAGGAAAGGTCCGATTTAGGAAAGTTTCAAAATAGGAAAATGTCATTTTTGAAAAGTTTTGTTTTAGAAAAGTTTTCGAAATAGGAAAGTTTTAGGTTTAGGAAAGTTTTCACATTAGAAAAGTTTCAACTTAGGAAAGTTTGAATTAAGAAAGTTAAGAAAGGTTTTGAAATAGGAAAGGTTTTGAAATAAGAAAGTTTTGAGTTTAGAAAGTTTTAGATTAGAAAAGATTTGAAGTTTTAGGAAAGTTTAGAATTTAGAAAGTTTGAAAGTTTAGAGAGATTTAACTTAAGAAAGTTTTGAATTTAGAAAACTTTGAATTTGGAAAGATTTGAGATTTAAAAAGTTTAAGATTTAGAAATTTTTAGAGTTTGAGCTTTAAAAAATCTTGAGATTAGGAAAGATTTGAATTTAGGAAATATTGGAAAACCTAGATTTGGAGAGTTAAGATTTGAAAAGGGATGGAATTAAGGATGGAATTAAGAAAAGGGTTAAATTAGGAAAAAATTGGAAGCTTAAAGTTTAAGGAGAGATTTAAAAGTTTAGGCTTAGGAAACTTATGATTTAAGAAGGTAGAAGATTAAGAAAGAGTTGAATTAGGAAAGATTTGGATTAGGAAGGATTGGATTTTGTTTCTGAAAGAGAAAATTTGATTTTGTTTTCAAAAACGGGGGATTGGATCTAGTTTCCTAAACGGGAGATTGGATTTGGTGTCCTAAAAGGAAGATTGGATTTGGCATGGATTTGGGAAGGGAAGCTTTTAGAAACCCTAGATTTGGAAAACTATAGTTTTGACGTAGAAAATAGGTTTTGGAAATATGTATAGTTTTGATGCAGAAAACAAGAGATTTTAAAAATCTAGGTTTTAAGGCAAGTTTGAAAATCATGCTTTTAGAAAGAAAATTAGAGTCTACTAATCGTGGCTCTAGGGCTTGACTTGGGCTCTAAGGAAAAGGATTTTTGGAAAGTATGTTTTTTTTTAAAACAAGTTTTTGGAAGGAAATCCTAGAGAGAAGTTTGTAGAAGATGAGTTTTAAAAAGAGAGCTTTTGGAAAGAGATTTTGGAACAAACTTTTTGGAAAGAGTTTTTAGGAAAGTGAATTTTAAGGAAAGCGTTTTCTAGGAAGGAAACCTAGGGAGTGTTTTGGAAAGGAGTTTAAAAATAGATTTTTGAAGAGAGTTTTCGAAAACAATTTTGGGAGGAAAAGTTTTTGGAAAGCATATTGAAAGAGAGACTTTTGAAAATAGAGTTTTTTGGAAAGTATGAAAACGTCTCATTTCCTAAAACGATTCTAACCATAAGAAGGCTAGAATTACTTTAAGAAAGTGGTTTTGAAAACAACAAGGAGTTGAAAATATGGACCATGTTGGTTACTTTAAATATAGTACTTTCCTAAAGCAACCCTAGCCTTGGAAAGGCTAGAATCACCCTAGGATTGTGATTTTGAAAACAAATTTTAAAAAATAAGATTTTGATGCGAATTTAAAAAACAAGTTTAATGCAAGTTTTGAAAACAAGTTTAAAAACGATTTTTGGAAGATGCAAGATCATGATATGCACAATGCAAATTTGGGGTCGTGAACATACAAGGTTAAGACTTCACCACATAATCAAGGGGGCCGAACCCACGTGGTCTCCGGTTAGACTAAAAGAAAGCCCCCGACACGATGACCCTCCAATAGCCTAATCCTACACATTGATCAGGAATCCCCTTGTTTCAAGCATGCAAAGAAATGGGGGGAAAAGAGATGAGGGATTAAAATAGAGAAAACCCAAGTGGGTTAGGAGAGAGAAGAGAGAGGGGGGAAGTGCAGAAACTTAAAGAGAAAGCCTACCTTGTCTTGTTTATTTGGCTTGGCTTGGCTTTACGCGCCTTGCTTTTCTTCGGTCTTCACTTCACTTCAGTCTTCAAGGGCTTGTCTTTGATCTTCAAAGCTTATAGTTGCAGCAATCCAAGTCTTTAATGGAGGGTTGGAGGTTAGTGTATAAGTGTATAGGAGTATGTATGAGTGTATAAGAGGCTAGGGTTTGGTGTATGGTGGCTAAGGTTTGAAAACCTAGGGAAGCTAGGGTTTTGGGAGTATACAAGCTCTGTATATCGAGAATTAGGATTTTTAGACTGAGTTTGCGGGCCTCTTTTACGTTGGAGGAGGCTCTGTATTTATAGAGATGGAATAGACTTGCCACCTGTTGCAGTGGCGCCAGGCCAAAATTCCTTCTGGCTCCACTAGGAGTGGCGCCAGGCCAAATACTGGCTTGTAGTGGCGCCAGCCAATTAGAAAATTATTAAGGTCGGCAAGCAACGTATCTTTGACAAATTTGGGCGCCTATACTAGTGACTACCATGCAATTTTTAGCTTGGCTTCACTAGGAGTGACTTCGAAAGTCCGGGAACGATTTAAGGGACTGGGATTGGCCCGGAAGGCCAGAAAAGGGCAGGAACACTTAGAACAGTGTCCTGGAGGTATTTGACTTGAAAAATAAGGATAGGATGTGTCAGAAGGGTTAACCGGGCCTTTAGGGGCAAAACAGTCAATCAGATCGGGAAGCTGCCGGGACGGACTCGGACTGTCCCGGAAGAAGACTCGTAATTTGGAAACATTATTCAGAATGTTCCCAAAGGTTTTCGGTTTGATACCCAGAGCCGGTGTGGTCAAAAAAGGAGACCAGCCCACCAGGGGTAAAATGGTCATTTCACACCGAGTTTGCCGAAACTGACTCGGAATGATACGAAAGGATAAAGAAATGTTGAGAATACTATAAAAAACATTCTCAGGAAGTTACCGGTTTGATACCCAGAGCCAGTGTGGTCGAAAAAGGAGACCAGCCCATCAGGGGCAAAACGGTCATTTTGTACCGGGTTTGCCGGAACTGACTCAGAATGATCCGAAAAGATAGAGGAAGATTGAGAATACTATAAGAAGCAATCTCAAAAGGTTACCAGTTTGATAACCAGAGCCGGTGTGGTCCCCGGGGCATTCGGATGCCTAAGGGCAAAATGGTCATCTTGACCGAAAAGTCTCAGAATTGGCTCAAAACTGACTAGAAGGCACCTAATCATGCCAGACTGCTTTTAAGACAATCTTAGACGGTTGGACTCACCATTTTGAGGACTCAGGTGTGTTCTCAAGAAACGTGTCGAAAAAGGCTCAAGGGGCAGTTTGGTCATTTTTCACCGAAGTGGGTTAGCAGGCACAGATGTTGACCTGAGTTTTGAGTGTTTCCGCCACTCTGATGGCAGTCACGTGATACAGGGGTTTTTGGCAATTCCCTATATCAACCTGTTTGCAAGTATTTCCGCTAGTCTGACGATTGCGATGTTTGCGAGTATTTTTACTACTCTGACGATTCGCGATCATTCTCGAGACTGCCTAATCTTGGGAAGCTGCTAAAGGGACTTAGCACCTGAGAATCAACTTTCTTAAAAGGCGTGCCTAAACGGACATTTCTGCATTGGCGGGCTAGCAGGCGCCAAAGGTGGACCGTTCTACCATCTAGGGGACTTGGGGTCTCGTCCCGGTCGACAGGTTTAAATGGACTTACCGTCTCGAAGAGATTTCTTCGAAAAATGTGTCAGACCGTCTCGAAGAATCAAATGTCTCGAGAGAGGGATTGGAATTGGAAAGGGGTCTTATCGTCTTCGGAAAGACGCGCCTAATTGGAGTAGATTTACCGTCTTGAGGAATCAACTGTCTCGAGAGAGGGATTGGAATTAGAAAGGGGTCTTATCGTCTTCGAAAAAACATGCCTGATTTGGAATTGGAAAGGGGACTTACCATCTTCGGAAAGACGTGCCTAATTTGGAATAGATTTACCGTCTCGAGAGAGGGATTGGAATTGGAATTGGAAAGGACAATGCCCCTAAGGGCATTTTGGTTATTTCGCCTCTATTTGGGCCTGGTGGGCCCGCGAAGCGATGGGATTTAGACTTAGAGAGTTAGTTTCGATTGGAATACGTCCATATTGACTTGAGTACAAGTCTGGACAGAGTGTAGACTACCGAGCGGTCAAAAATGGGGTGCTTATACCTCAGAGAGCTATATGAGGTTACTAAAGAATAAGAACAAGATGATATGTTTGAATTATTATGTTTATTTACTGACAGTGAACCAATCTCTTTTGAAGAAGCGGCAATAGATAAAAGATGGAAGAAAGCAATGGAGGAAGAAATAACTTCCATTGAAAAGAATAACACATGGAAATTAATTGATCTTCCAGAAGGAAAGAAACCCATCGGAGTCAAATGGATATACAAAATCAAGAAAATGCACAAGGAGAAGTTCAAAGGTACAAAGCAAGACTTATTGCTAAAACTACGAACAAAAAATTGGAATTAATTATGAAGAAGTATTTGCTCCTGTTGCTCGCATGGAAACTATTAGATTGATGATCTCACTAGCTACACAACACAGATGGAGGATTTATCAACTCGATATCAAGGCAACATTTCTAAATGGCTATCTTGGAGAAGAAATATATGTTAAGCAACCACCTGGTTATGTACAAGAAGGATGTAAAGATCAAGTATATAAATTGAAGAAGGCATTCTATGGTCTCAAGATAGCCCCCCGAGCTTGGAACACTCAAATTGATAACTACTTCCAGAAGAATGGTTTCAAACAATGTCCATTCGAGCATGCATTATACTTTAAGAAAGACCAAGATGGAGGTATGTTATTTGTCACCTCATATGTGGATAATTTGATATTCACAGGCAATAGTCCATCCATATTCAAAGATTCAAGACAAACATGATGAAAGAATTCAGGATGACTGATATTGGATTAATGGCACACTTACTTAGAATTGAAGTTACTCAGTAGGAAGATGGAATCTCTATCTCTTAAAAGAATTATGCAACAAATAGCTTGAAGAGATTTGGGATGGATACATGTAATCTAGCTTTTACACCAGTTGAAGGCGGATTAGAACTGCGAAGAAATGACAAAGGTAACATTAATCTTATATATTTCAAAAGTCTGGTAAGAAGTCTACAATATCTGACATCCACCCAACTAGATATACTTTATGGCATAGGATTAATCAACAAATAAATGGAAAAACCAAATCAATCTCATCCCAACGTAGCAAAGATGATACTACGTTATCTGAAAAGTACTATAGATGAATGATTGTTATATAAGTCTACTGATGGTTTTAAACTCATTGGATATTCGGATAGTGATTGGGGAAGAGACATAGATGAAAGGAAAAGTATAATAGGATTGGTATTCTTCTTTGAAATACAGCAATCACAAAGTCATCTAAAAAACAGCAGATAGTTACACTATTTACATGTGAAGCTGAATATGTAGCTGCAAATGCAGCTATATATCATGCTATCTTGTTACAAAATATGCTAAAATGCTTGGGATTGTTTCAAGAACAACCCACGGAGAGTTATCTGGATAATCACTCGGCTATCGCACTCGTGATGAATCCAGTCTTTCATGAACAAAACAAACATATTGACATACGGTTCCATTTCATTCGGGAGCATATAAAGATGAAGGAAATAAAACTAGTGTCATATAGAACAAATGACCAAGCAGCGGATATCTTCACTAAACCCTTAAAGTCTAAATGATTTACTAGATAAAAGATCTTACTTGGTATGGTCAAGTTTAAGGGGGGATGTTGATTGTGTAAGCTTAACCCAAGATCTAAAAGCCTCTAGAGTTGAAGACGAAGCAACCATGGAAGGTAGATCTAGAAGCCACCAGAGTTGAAGACGGAGCAATCATGGAAGGTTGCTGAAGGATCAAGAAGCTTCAGATAGTTAGGAGTCAAAGCCATGTATGCCGTATTCACTACAGTGTCCGCCATTAATGACCAATGAAGAATCATCAACCTTCTTGATGCTTCATCTGAGTAGTATAAATATGGGTATTGGGTTGTGCTTGTAATATATATCAATGAGAAAAAAGAGGGTAGGAGAGAAAGAAAGAGTGCTCGGTAATTGAGTGATTTTTTTAATAAAAATTCATTGTGTTTTTTATCTCCAATTGATATAATAAATTGTTTCTCTACCCAACATTCATCATCCAAGCATATATTCTCCAATGAAATTCCATCCCCAGCTTATCCATTATCAAAGTGTGAATAGGGAAGGGGATGTGAAGTATTAGGATGGCACTTGAGGTATTCTTTACCAAAGCATGTATTGTTTGGCATTGCTGCCTCTTTCTTAGCCAATAAATAAATAAAGGAACAAAAAAGATTCTGCTCAATTCAACAATGCCTTGTCCCAATTATTTTGAGTTCACTGCATGAGTCAACTTTTCTTTTTCAGTTGTATAGGGCCTAGGCTCAACTAATCATCTTAGGCTCATTTTCACTTAACTAGTTCTGGATTTTTGGTCACACTCTTTCCTATATATTTGCATCAAAGAGTGGACACTAACATCAAAATCTGCCTGGTGATAAAAGAAAGAGAGAGAAAAAAAAAGAAGCAACTGATGGCATATTTGTTACTATTTTGCTGATTATTGAAGAGTTGCTCAACTTTGAGTCAGACTTAAATTGCTATGATTATGTTAATTATACATTGTTGGCACATAAATTTCAACCAAAGGAGAGCTAAGGATGGTGCGCCACGTGAAACTTCATAAGGTCAAAAGTCAATTAAAATACGACACCTGTAGAGTTTATGTGGAGTTGGTGACACTAGAGTATTAGCGGTTCGAGTTCAAATTTAAATAAATATCAAGATATATTTGGCGGATGATATCTCGACTGAAATATCACAATCCGCGATTCAAAATTCAAATGAAAGATCTAAAGCCTCATCCAGAGGACCCTCTATAAATAGGATGGTCGTCATTCTAAAAGGAGGACTTTTTTATTACGCTAGATGTAACTTTGAATTTAATCTTATTCACCTTTTGTTTTGTTTATGAATGTGAATGGGAAAATGGTTTTATGAGTTTTGCTGTACATAATTTATACTCTTGTGGGCCAGGAGTGTCCTGAGATTTATTGCCTTGGATTTTGGTAAGGTGTTTTAGCAGTTTAGCCACATACTACACCATTGGTGGGTCTTCAATGAATGTTTTGTTTTCTTGTTGGATGAATGTGTTTTTTTTCTTTTGATATTTTTTGTCATTCATAGTTCATACTCTTGTGGGCTAAGAGCATCCTGAGATTTATCACCTTGGACTTTGGTGAGATATTTTAGCAGTTTAGCCTCCTACTGCACCATTAGCGGTTCTTGGGTGATTTTTTTGTTGGTATTTTAGCTGTTCACAGTTTATACTCTTGCTGGCCAGGAGCTTTGTTTAATTGCCCTAACTTTTTCCTGGGCTACCCTTTCGAGTTTTCAACCTAGCTAGCTTATTATTTTTTTTATTGCCTTAATTTTTGTCTAGACTGCCTTTTTTGGATTTTCAATCTAACAGGCTTGCCCTAACTTTTGCCTAGGCCGCCCTTTCGGGTTTTTAACCTAGTAGGCTTTTTTTATTTTTTAAAGATAGTACCTCTTTAAGAACCTTGCATTGGTGGGAGGTATAACTCTTTCACCATCCATCGTGGTTAACAAGTAGGCTCCATTTGAATAGACGTTTTCAATCACATAAGGACCTTCCCACTTTGGTTCAAGCTTTCCTGTAGTTCACCGAGTCATGATGATTGGTGTTCGGACCATTAACACTAAGTCTCCTTTCTTGAAATAGCGGAGCCTTACTCTTTTATTGAAGGCATTTGCCATGCTTCTTTGATATATCTCCAAATTTTGTTGGGCAAAAAGCCTTCTTTCATCCAAGGCTTCAAGTTCAACCAATCTTACCCTTACACTTTCATCTTTAGTTAAAGACTCTTGTATTGCGACCCGTAAGGAAGGGATTTGAACTTCAAGCCATAATACCGTTTCCCCTTCAAACACCAATGAATAAGGTGTGGCTTGAGTAGGAGTTATGTACGAATTACGATAAGCCCACAAGGTTTCTTGTAGTTTTTTATGCCAACTTCTTTTATTTCTATCCACCATTTTCTTAAGTATTTGCAGAGGGTCTTATTGCATGCTTCCGCCAAACCATTTGTAGGTACATGATACCGTGATGAATGGTTGATCTTTATTTTGTACTTGGCATACAACATGTATAATGCATTACTTCTAAAGGGTTATCCATTATCGATGATGACACTTTTAGGAATTTCGAACCAGGAAATGATGTGAGTCTTGATAAAATCTGCAACAGTTATAGCTTTTACTTCTTTAAGGCTACTGCTTCTGCTCACTTTGAGAAGTAGCTTGTCGCTGCCAAGATGTATCGATATCCTACTAAAGATGGAGGCACAAAAGGCCTAATCACATCCATACCCCAAGCTGCAAATGGCCAAGAGCAAGTTGTGCCATGTGGAGGCTTTGGAGGTTGATGGATGAAGTTCCCATGAAATTGGCAGACTTGACATCTTCTTAAATAGTCAATGTAATCAGAGATCATGGTTGGCCAATAGTAGCCTAATCATTTTAGCTACATGTGTAGCTTTGGGCTGCTTTGATGTGCACCACATACTCCCATGTGTACCTCTAGCATTACTTCTTGAATTTGCCCTTTGTCTATGCATCGCATGCATATTACGTCCACGGATCTTTTGTAGAGTGCATCGTTCCACAAAATGAACTTAATGGCACGCCGTCTCACCTTAGCACGTTTTGCTTTTTCATCTGACAATCTCCCATGTTGGAGATAATTCATGAAAGGCTCCCGCCAATCTTCCTCATCTTCCTTTGAACAGATTGTCAAGACTGGAGCAACATTTGGGATTTTATTTAAAGGCTGCAAAACTTTTCTTTCTCCTACAGTTATGGTGATTGTCTTATTTTCTAGCAAGGTTAATGACGCAGCCAAACCTACCAAAGAATCTACTCGAGCATTCACTCTTTTGAATTGTGAGAGTAGTTTATCAGCCTTCTCATGGTAAGGAGCAAGACTTGCCTTTTTTACTTTGTATTTTTCACGTAATTGCTTTATTACTAACTCCGAATTCCCATATATGGTGAGTTCTTCAACAGGAATTTGTAGTGCGTATTCCAATCTAGCAATCACAGATTCATATTTTGCCTCATTGTTGGACCATTCTTTGGTCAAGGCAAAAGAGTAAGGAACTATTGCATTGTCTAATGTCACAAACACAATGTCTACCTCTGATTTATTGTTCTTAGGGTTCTTTTATTTCTTGCCATTGGGGCTTTTTGAAGCTACATCAAAATACATTTCTCATCCTTTTTGTACTTCTATCTGCATCACTTCTTCATTTGGTAGATCAGTGGAAACAGGTGAGTTATCAGGACTAGAATGTGCTGCTAAGAAATCTGCTAGAGCTTTCCCTTTCATAGCTTTTTGGGACACATATTCAACTGAGAATTGTTAAAAGAGAACAACCCATTTTGTAATTTTTTCTGAAAGGACTGGTCATGAAAGTATATACTTCAGAGCGTCAACTCTAGATATTAATTTGACTTCATGTTCCGAGACATAGTGTTTTAACTTCTATAATGCAAATACCAATGCCAGACATGTTTTTTCAATTGGAAAGTAGTTTACTTAGGCACCAACCAAAATACGACTCAGATAGTACAGAGTATTTTCCTTTTCCTGCTTATTATGTTGGGCCAAGAGTGCTCCTAATGAGTAATTAAGAGCTGCAATGTATAACACAAGCAGTCTTCCTTTTATTGGGCTCATGAGCACCGGGGGCTTCATAAGGTATCCTTTGATGCTGTCGAAGGCATTTTGGCATGCTTAGTCCCATTCAAAGGGTATGTCTTTCTTCATTAATCTTGAGAATGGTAAACATCGACCAGCCAGATTAGAAATGAATCATCTGATATAAGCCAATCTTCCTTGTAAGCCCTTCAACTCCCTTAAGTTCCTTGGGGGAGGCATTTTAAGAATTGCTTTGATTTTTGTGGGGTCGATTCAATGCCCTTGCTTCGAACCACAAACCCAAGACATTTTCCTAACAAAACGCCAAAGGCACATTTCATCGGATTTATCTTAAATTGATAATGCCTTAAGCATTCAAAAATTCTTTTTAGATTCTCGATATGGTCTTCCTTTTTCTTGTTTTGGAAACAATTTCATCAACATAACACTCAATAATGTTATGAATCATATCCTCGAATATCGAAGTCATGGCTTTTTGATAGGTAGCTCCAACATTTTTCAGACCAAAGAGCATCACCTTGTAATAGAAGACTCCTTTTGGGTTCTGAATGCTATCAACTCTTCATTTTCAGGAGCCATTCAGAATTGATTGTATCCTGAATATCCGTCCATAAATGATAAGGTCTCATATCCTGTAGTTGCATCTACGAGAAGCTCGGTTATGGATAGAGGAAAATCATCTTTGGGGCAAGCTTCATTCAAATCACGAAAGTCAATGCATACCCTGATCTGGCCATTCTTTTTATTGACCGGTACTATGTTTGCCAACCATGTTGGATATTGCACTTCTCTGATGAATTTAGCTTTGATGAGCTTGTCAACCTTAGCTTCAATTTGGGTTGAGACAGTTTAGGTCGAGTTCATCACTGTGGTTGTTTAACTAATCGCTTCCTAGGATGTATTGCCAATTTATGAATTGCAACCCTTGGATCAAGCCCAGGCATCTCAATATAGTTCCATGCAAAAATGTCATAATATTCCCTTAAAAACGAGATATATCTTTGGGTCTCCTATTCAGTCAGATTTGCATTGATAAAGGTTGGCTTATTTTCACCTTCATCACCAAGGTTTATTTCTCAAAGTTCATCAATGGTAGCTTGTCCCCCTTCTTCCAACTCTCTTGGTGCAAGACATGCCTCTTCGTTTTCTTCTTCATAAAGTTCTCTTGGAACCTTTCCTATAATGGCCATGTTTACTAAAAGCTGATTTTCTATGAAAGGCTCATGATATCATAATCCATCTTTTGTTGAAATAATGGGTTTCCCTTATTGGAGGGCCTCTCTTTAAGAATGTGTTAACATAGCATCAAAAGGTGCAACTCCTTTTATTAAGACTTTTCTAGGATCCAGACCAAGTTTTACTAGTATCTATGTAGTTTTTGCACTATATTTAGGCTTCGCGGCATTAAAGATTGGGTCTTCCATCTTTGGAACTTGTTACGTATCCATCCTTTGTTCAAGATCAACTATTGAGTGAAATCAAATAGGCTTTGACTATTTTTCTTTAGGGGGAACTATAAACTTGTTGTAGGTGTCCACATACGTGCATTTAGTCTTCCTTAAGGGTAAGATAACTTAATCCTTTAACTTTAAGGTTGGATTTATTGGGACTATGGCACTTGCCCTTAGCTTTCTTTCAGACCTTAGGATGTACTGAAAAGATTTTATTACTGGAGCTTGAGTACCTTCTATTTTCGTTAGATCTTTTTATTTCTCTTTCTTTCATGACGTCCCTGAATAAAATCGAGCATCGGCATAATAGGCCTCTACCCCATTGAATGGATCTTTATCGGCTACAATTGTCCTTTCCTCTTCAGACCCGTCTTTAGAAGGTAGCGGATATTTGATACATTAATGGAAAGTATAAGGTATTGCATAATGATTATGCACCCAAGGGCATCCTTGAAGGGCATTGTAGGAGGTATCCACATCAACCACTAGGAATTCAGTATCCTCCTCAATGTCTCCAAAGTTTGTTTATAACCTGGATTTTCCCATAGGACATTGTTCATTTTGTTTGAACCCGTAGATCACTAGATGACTTGGTCGAAGGTGTGAAAGTGGAACACCTAACAAGCTTAGGGCCCTTCTTGGCAAAAGGTTCACTGTCGATCCTTCATCTCCATGACCCGAGAGATTTTGGTGGTAATTATACGCCCAGTGAAACAACGAACAATTGTGATCCAGCACTTCAGCACACATATCATCGTCACCAAATGTAATCATGGACATATACGCTGCAGTCCCTTCAAGGCCTTTTATCTCAACCTTTTGACAAAAATCCTCAAGTTTTGACAAGGCATATATCAAAGACTTTCTAAGTTCTAAAGACATCTTCAGGGCATCATAGACACTCAATAAAGCCAAAATTTTCTTAAAGTTTGCAAGAAAATCATACTTTACTTACTCTTCTTCTTGCAAGACTTCTTCTTGTATAACCGATGTTTGAGGGTCTTGAGTTATATTACGTGGTCGCCTTCGAAAAGTGAGGTAAGTTTGACATGCTTCGGCAACAACTTTGTTCTTGTTCTCAACCTCTTTTGACTTATCATTAATTTGGACCATGTTGACAGACCTGGCAAAAGATTGATCATCATCATCAATCATTTCTCCTTCATCTTTCATTTTGGACACATTTCTCAGGTGTTGTGGATCTCGCTTATAAAAATATTGAGATTCTATGAAGGAATTTTTCATCGTTTCCCAACTGGGTACTACAACTCCTTCAAGGGCACAATACCAGTCACATGAAATTCTGCCAAGGGAAAGGGGAAATTAACGTAAACAAAGAGCTTGATTTTGAGTTGTATCCCCGCACTGCTTCAAAAAGCATCTAATGTGTTTCTCAGGATCTCCATACCTTTCATATATAGCAAAGTTTGGGAGTTCATATTCTTTTAGAAATGGCATCTACTTAACCCATAGGGGAAACAAATCTCTAGGTCTGAAACTTTCCATTTCTCACCAATCAAGAGCGGCTTCAATCTTTTCTTCGATAGTTCCTTCAAAAAAAGAATAAGTTTGGACAGTTATATGATCTTCATCTTCCCAAGGTTCTAACATTTCAATTTCTATAGGTCTTGGGGTGTAAAATTTTCTATAAAATCGATCAACTATTATATCCCAATTAGGGACGGAGTTGGGAGGAAGACTAAAGAGCCAATCAGCTGCCCATCCATCCAATGAGAGAATAAACTGTCATAGAAGTAAAGTTTGGCTCTTCACAATATTCCCACATTGAGCAAGAAAATGAATTAAATGACGCCTTGGACAACCCACCCTATTGTATAATGGAAATCAAGGTATTTTATATCTTTGTGGGAATGGGACTCTGTCGACCCATTGAGGAAATGGATGCCTAATAATTTGGTTAGCTTCAATTACATAGTTTTGAGGGGCTTGAGATTCTTTTTCCTTTAAAGAAATTGTTACTTTGCTTGATTCCATCCTTTTTTAGCTTCAATCCTTGTTTTCTCATCATCATTTGGGTTGCTACTAATTTGAACTTCTCCATTTACAAAATTCACATTACGAATGATGACATTGCAAGTGAAATCAAAATGGTCACTTGACATACTCTTTCCATTATAGGTTCTCACGGGAGAGGGGTATTGTGAGCCTTCAAGGGAAAAGTTAAGCTCCCAGTCTTCACAAGGGACTTTGATTTGAATTGGCTTTCTTCGTTTCTTAGAGTGATTCAGTAGTGTTGGCCCAAGTAGGCAACCCAAGAGGGGGGGGTGAATTGGGTTTTATAGAATTTTTAACAAGAATTTCAACTAAAACTTGTTTATGTATTTTAACAATAATTAATCGAAATATATATATCAAGCAAGTGGAGTATATATCAATATATATATTTATGCAAACATGTATAGTGAGCAATTAAACAAAACAGAGGCAGAAAAGAAGTGCACCAGATTTATAGAGGTTCGGCCAACCTTGCCTACGTCCTCTCTTCTTCGATCCTTTCGAAGAAATTCCACTATGTAATACTCCTTACACAGCTGCTGGTTGTGCCACGAGTGCCCAGCTCACTCTTTACAAAAGCTTCTTCCCAAGCTTTCAAAACCCAAGAGATTTTGTCCAAGCTTCTCTTAAACTTACAAGTGTTTTTCCAAGAACACTCAAACTTACACGGTTACAAACCCACCCAAATGAGAATGAATGAAGATTATACAAAGAGTGACTCTCCTAGTGAGTATATGAATGAATACAACTCAATGGATAACTTTAAACACTCAGGAAAAATATATGGCAGTGAGGTACAGGTGATTTTCAGCTTCAAGCACTTGATATGAATGGTATGATTGCTCTCCTCTTCTTCTTTGAAGCTGTATGTATCTCATATATATAGGTATGGATTGATTCTAGCCGTTGGAGAAGTATGGGAGAAGATTTGGTTGAAGTTTTGCCCATACCGTCTGTCAGAAAACTAGCCGTTATGGTCTAGGGGTCGACTCTTTTCACAATGAGTCGACTCTTTTTGCATTTCAGCAGATTTTTCAAGTTTCTGTCCAAATGAGTCGACTCTTTTCAGCAATCTGCAGAATTGTTTGTTCTCTGTTGTAATGAGTCGACTCTTTTTGGCCAGGAGTCGACTCTTTTAAGCTTCCAGCAGAATTCCAAGACTCTGTTCGAATGAGTCGGCTCTTTTAACTTGAGGAGTCGACCCTTTTTCCAAAAAAACCATATTTTTGCAACTTTTCTTCATTCTTTTTCAAAGCTTCCAATCTCTTCAAGGATCATCTAAATAGGCTTTTTAAAGCTTGCAAACACTTCTTCAAGATTAGATGACTCCAAGAACATCTTCAATCCATTCAAGGTGAGTTTTCTTCATTTTCATCACTTGTAGAGCTCTTCCATTATCATAGCTTCATCCATTGATTCAAGTCTTCTTTAATATCTTCAAGAGAGCTTCCATGACTTAGAATCTTCATTTCTTCAATCAATATGGCTTCTCCATGGACTTCAACAACTCAAGAAAGCTTTCCAAATCTTGTGATTCCTTCCATGTCCTCAAGACATCTTTACATCTATCAAGAAAGCTTTTATGTTTTTGAGTTGGTCTCTCCTTTTTCCATTCTTGCAAAATATCTTCAAGTACTCAAAGTTTTCAATCTTTTAAATCAAGACTTTGATCATTTTCATTCTTCTTCTTTGATATCCATCATCTTCATTCCCTTATAAAATCACCATTGTTGAATATGCTATTCTTTCATGCTTATCAATCTTCAATCTAGGATTTTCATCAACTTGAGATTTCTTTTTCTTCTTATAATATCACCTTTGTAGAATACATCACTTCATCATGCTTTTCATCATAAATCCTCTATTATGATAAGCTTCAAGTCAAGATCTAATTAATAATTCATCTGCACACTAAGTAGAATTATTAGATCATTTAACCATGTTTTGTTATCATCAAAATCAAGGTATTGACTCAACAAGTAGTTCATCATCTGACTGACATTTTAACTCATTATCCTCAAATTACAGTCGTCGTCGTTAACTTCTCATAAACTCTATGTTAGACTTATCCCTAAGATTTCTTTGTTATGAGTCTCTTATGTATTTTAGAGCATTTAGATAGTGCATTGGTGGCACTGGAGGCACTGGAGAATACTCTGGTGAAGCTTCCATAAAAAGCCATGAATCTCCTTTTGGAAGGAATGGTGAGTCGGGTATACAAATGAGGGATGAAACATACCCTCCTTCCTTGGTTTCAGAACATATTACTTCTTCTTCATCGTCGCTTATCACAATGATGGTTAGACAAGGGACTACAACCACCTTATCTTTCTTTCTCTTGCCAAAATGTGTCTGTAACTCAGTAGACTGAAGTTCTTGAGGCAAGAATTTCTCAAATATGATTGGAAAACGAGGAGGTTGTTTAAGAAGCTACTCGGTGACCAATTTTTCTCCTTTTCTTTTCTTGTGAATCTTCTTCTTCTTGTCTTTACTGACTTTGAGTCTTTTCTTCTTCTTGAAATCCACTATCTTTTAATGCTTCCTAGTTTTTGCCTTCAGTGTAGCATTCTGTTTCTTTTTCATACTTTTTGATTGATAAACAATCCATTCTCCTTCGTCACCATCATCAGTAGTGACAGGGTTAGTTGGTTTTTTTTCTAAAGGGGGAAGAGTGATGACCTTTGAATCTAGGAGTTCTTGGATTTTATCCTTTAAAACAAAACACTCCTTTAATGGATGACTGATCAGATGGTGATATGGGCAATACTTAGGATCATTTGTTTTGCTTACTTCATGGGGTCTTTTTACTTCAGGAAACGAGATCATGTCTTATTCCAGGAGATCTTCAAAGAGGTCTTTTACTAAATCATTCCCGAAAGAATATTTTCTATCCATCTTTCCCTTCATGCTGACCTTTTTAGCGTTACTAGGCTTCTTGGCACCAATTATCATAGGAGTCTTATTCCCAATGACCACATGAGCTTTATTTTTTATTTCGACTACGGTTGAGGTTTCAACTTTATCAACCACCCTTGGCCTTCATCTCTTAGTTAAGTGTAACTCCATATCATGTGCGTTAGTACACAAGTCAGTGAACTCTTCGAAAGTTTGAGCCATCAAGGCTGTCGATAGTTTATGATGAAAGTTGTTTAGGCACATCCTTATAAGCTCCAACTGGGTGAATTATGAGGGCATGAAAATGTTAGATCCCTCCACCTTGCTATGAAGTCAGTGACTGGTTCATTGCTAGGTTGTTTAGTTTCGATAAGTTCTGGTACCCCAACACGCCTTTGTGTGTTGCAAAAACATTGAGAAATTCTTTAACCATAGCATCCTAACTTAGGATTGAGCTTTCTGGGAGGTTAATATACCGTGTAAATGTAGACCTTTCAAGGGATTGCACCAACAATTGTAGACAAAGAGCCTCATTTTGTGGTATGAGCCCACATCATGACAAAAAGTGTGCCATATGTTGTCTCGGGTCACCTGTTCCATCAAACATCTTAAAATCTAGTTGAGAAAAGTCAGGTAGGAATGGAATGGCATCCACCCAACCAGGGTAGGGTTTTGTAATCATCCGAAAGCTTTTATCATCTTTTTCTCTTGCTTTTCTTGCTTGTTTCCTTACCATATCATCAATCATAGCCAAAAGCATTGGATTCATACCATTATTTGTAGAGTCTTGAATGCCAGGAAGACAAGGACCATTGCCCCCAGTGAAAGCTGGACCAATTTGCATCCTATTTGATGCCCCCTATGCTGCAGGTTGTGCTCCTTGTATGGTTGTATCCTTTGAAGATAGAACACTTCCTACACCTACCAGAGTAGATATCTGAGCTTCGAGAGTTTTCATATGCTCCATCATAGTAGCTATTTCTTGTTCTTTCTTTTTAAGTTGTTCTTGCAGAGCCATCATCCTTTCTTCTAAAAGTTATTGCTCTGGTCAAAGTTGCGAACTTTCATCTTCTTGTTCGATGTCAGCCATCATTACTGCAACTTGGTGAATAGTTTTTCTATCGTCCACTCTTCAATTTGTAATGTAGAAGAGTATGATGAGGTAGAGTCATCTAATCCATAAAGTGGATTTTCTACTCTAGAAAACTTATTGAGATTTGGAGTCTCTTGCTGTGGTCTTTTATTATAAGTCTCAATTTCTTTACTCATAGATCTTATCATTGGTCTAAGCCTTAGCAAGTTTTTTGAAACAATACTTCTTTTGACTTTCGTTCGCTCTGTTGAACCAATTATTAGTGCTAACGTAATTTGTAAGTCACAGTTGGTAAACTAATCATTGTCCACAGCTTTAAAGGGGCCTCCTTTTGATTTTCCTCCTGAATCTAATCTCTGGGATCCTCCCAATTTAAAGACTAAGGACTCGATCTTCTTCTTCTTCAGGTCTAAACCCCCAAGGGCTTTTTCTATTGCCCCTGTGACATTTGAGGCCACAGATCTTTCTTCAACTCTTTTGAGAGCTCAAATTTTTCTTTGCCTCTGCCTTTTTGTGCTTAAGGCTTTTGGTGGTGTAACTAGTCTAGCTCCTGCTGGCACTGAGGAGAAAATTTTAACCTCGCGTGTCAAAGCCTTTGGTTGGAAGCTCGATATTGGAGAAGGGTCTTTTCTCATAATCTTTCTATCAATACTTCTTATGATCACCTAGTTCTCTTTAGCTATAGCATTTTGGGCTGCAATCACTACTCTCAATGATTTCTCGACCTGCGTAAGCAGTTGATTTTTGGCTCATCCTGTTGGGGCAACTGTGGTTGCACCCACTACAGTACTTGAAGCTTTATAGACATCTCTCGCTTTGATAAAGAAGTTCCTTGTCAGGAACGTGATTCTCACCGCCTTTAATTCTTCTGTAACTTTCAAGAGATCTTCAGTCTCTAGCTTTATATTTTTTGTTTTTTGAATAAGATTGCCATTTTCCATGAATGTTGTGTGAGACAAACCTGATGAGGGGACTGACACAGATATAATATGAGTCCCTCGAGACTGGGTGACAGGTACAGAGGTTGTGGCCTGAGTCAAACTTGTTAAGGGGACCGGCACACATGTAGTACGAGCCACCCTAGATTGGATGATAGGCACAGAGTGTAAAACCCTAACTAGCATCATGTTTAGCTTAATTGCATATGTTATTAAGCATGATTCCATTAATTAAGGAGCTTGATTAGCATGTTCTAATGAAAGCATGTTATGGGAGGATTATCATATTTTTTAGCATGATTAACTAGCTTAATCCATAATTAATTAGTTTAATTAATCTCTATGCTTAGCTTATACTAATGATGATTAATTATCATAAGTGTGATTAATTATGTTAACCATGTAAATTAGGGGTTAACTAGTGAAGCAAGGAGGTGCCACCTTGGTTTGTGCTTCACTTAAATGAAGTGTGTGCTTGTTGCTAGCAAGATTGTATGTGTGTGACATGTGGTGTATTAGATATAAGTTGTATCTATCATGGCTTTCAAGTCAAGGGGTAAGAGAGAATAGAGGAGTTTGTGTAGAGAAATTGTGTTCGGTGAGAAAGAAAGTGAGAGAAAAGAGAAGAGAAAGAGAGAAAGGAAGAGAAGGAAGAAGGAAGTGCAATAAAAAGTTTGTATGATCATTTTTTGACGTGAGAATCCTATATTGATGCTTGTTTCACTATCCATATGTTGATTCTTGCATGTTTATATGTCATTCTATCCCATAGTGATGGATTAGAGGTGGGGTGTGGAGGAATGTTTAAGCCTTTCAATAGAAAGTCTTGATTCTTGCATATTGTGCATGTATTGTGTCTTATGTGTTGTTGGTGGCCTTAGAGTTTCATTTTGAATCTTTAAAAAACTTATGTTTGTGTTGGGATTGCATGGGAAGCTTTGGAATCAAGTTTGGGAATTGTATTTTCGAGCCACAGGGGGCTTTGGGCGTCAGGACGGAGGTTGTGACCGTCCTAACGGTAAGTTCATTAGTGTCATTTTGCTCTCAGGTCATCCTGACGGGCCTCAGGATCGTCCTAACTAGCAGAATTATTAGATTGTTGTATTTTTAACCTTACATTGCATTGAGAAAGGGTTTAACATGTCATATTATGTTTTTGATGCATCATTGATAATCTAAATCACATATTTAAAGAGTATAAGCTATAATCATGCATTGATTATGAATTATAACATTTATTTCATCAAGTTTGATATGGTGGTGTTTGGTAGGTTCAAAAATAGATCAAAGCACTCCAGTTCAATCAAAAGAGTGACTCGATTGTGTTTGTAAGTGATAACACGTGAGGATTTAAAAATATTCTTTCTCGTATTGAATTAAATGTCTTATTATCTATATAGATATTAGTGATTGTATTATGAGGTGGCATTGCATACAACACACATTATATGCATATCTTATATTACACGGAAGAGGTTTAGTCGATGTGAGACTAACCTAAGGTTTAGTCGATGTGCAGCTAACCTAAAGGGTGTCGACGTAAGACATCTTTGATAACAAGGCATTGATATATTAGGCCAATGTTATCAAAATAGGGCGCACATATGTGGTGTGTTATACATTGCATTACAAGAGGTATTTCCTATTGTTGATAGTGAATTATCTATTAATGATTAATTCAGTGGATTATTTATCATTCATTCTTTATGAGTTTGAGTATTTTTATGAGCACGTTGATATATAGCTCACACTCACACAGGCTGTTTTGCAGGGTAATTAGAGATGTTTAGTGCACTATTGGTGTTGATGTTGATCTTGAGTTAGAGAGCTTCGAAAAGCTCTTTAGTTGAATTATTGGTCATATACATTGTTGTACATTATATAAAAGTTTTCTAGGAGTTTATTTACATTATGGTCTTATAATATTTGTAAGTTTGGATTAGTAGTTTTCTCATTATGTATGGCTTATGAGATAAGTTTATACATATATATATAATGTTATTTATTCCACTAAGATTTCTATATTTGAAATTATTGTTGATGTTTCGCTTACAGGATGGTGTCCTGTGCAATCATATTCGTCCTTAGACAGCGTTATTGATGCCTAATTAGGAGTGAACGTGACAGATTGGTATCAGAACTAAGATTTAGGACAAAGCTTCTTTTGTCGAGTTGTTTCAAGCTAAGGTTTACACCCAAGGCTATGTTATGGAGTTAGTGTTTAGAGTTGCAGTAGACGGTAGGGTGTTGTTGTGCCTGTTTAAGTTAGTAGGGGTATGTGAGTCATATATATTGTGTGTTAATCCTGAATTGATGCAATAAGAATGGCCTAAACAGATTCACCGCAGATAGTCGAGGAGGAAGCCTCATTAGCCTTAGTTCAGGGGCAGAAACGCTAGAAAAAAAGATGTTCAAAATCCACCAAATGTAGACGATAGAGTGGCTAATATTCTGGCCCAGTATATTGAGTATTAGTCAATGAGACCTGCGCCAAGAGCCACTACCTTACATGAACAGTTTATAAAGCTGAATCCGCCTGAATTCACCGGGGCAATCGATTCATTGATGGCAGAGCAGTGCTTAAAGAAATTGGAGCTAATCTTTGAGGTAATGGCCATAATAGATGAACAAAAACTGATGTTAGCTACATTCATGTTAAAAGGTAAAGATCGGAATTGGTAAAAGGCAATTAGATGAATGATGGTTCCGTGGGTGGTGGAGTAACGAATACATGGCAGTAATTTATAGAGGTATTTAATAAGCAGTATTTTTCACTTATTTATCGATATAAAAAAGAGCATAAGTTTATCTTTTAAAAGTAAGGGAAGATGACAGTATCAGAATATGAGAAGTAGTTTACAACATTGTCATGGTTTGTGCCTAACTTAGTCTGTACCAAAGATGCCAAATGTAGAATATTCCAACATGGGTTAGAATTGAATATTTGATCACAGGTTTCAGCTCTGGAGATGACAAGGTATGCTGACTTGGTAAATAAAGTAAAAATCGTGGAGCAAGATATAAAAGAATTGCCTGGAAGAAGAGAATAGTTCAAAAAGGGGAAGTTTGATGTAGGGGCTGGAATGTCAGGCCAAAAATTATCAGAATCTGTAAGATATGGTGGACAGGAAAGATCATAGTCAAGTCAAAGAACAGGGAGTCCCAGAACTGGAAGTCCTAGAGGTCACAAACCTTGGAGACCTCTAGTAAGACCTTCAAGTTAGGGATTTGCTAGCAGCAGAGGTGGAGGAGTTACTTATTATAGATGTGGGGTAGAGGGACATATTATTAGGGATTGTCTAGTACCTTGGAGTGATAAATGTTATCAGTGTGGATAGACGAGTCACATAGCGAGACATTGTACTCAAAGCTCTACACCGACCTCCTCTGTAGGTAGTGTGGCTGGTGGTGGAAGAGGGGCGTCTAGGAGTACACAGCGTGGACGTAGGACTACTTCTGAACCACGGACTCAGGCACAAGCATATGCTATGACTTAGAGGGATGCTTAGGTGGTACCTACGGTGGTAACAAGTATGATGTATGTGGTTGATAAGGATACTTACGTATTATTAGATCTTGGATCTACACACTCTTTTATTTTCAATGCAATTAGTGAGTATCTACATAAATCACATACATCTATGGCACAATATTTACTTGTTCTTACAGTTGCAGGGGATGTAGTATTGGTAGAATTAGTGTATAAGGATTGTGTGTTGAAAATTGGAGAAAAAGAGCTGAATGTGGATTTGATTCCTTTGGCGATTCATGACTTTCATATGATATTGGGTATAGATTGGTTATCATCTTATCAAGGTCAACGGGATGTGATTCCAACTTGTTCAATATTAGGTTTAGAAGCTCAAAAATTATGACAGAAGGAGTGTAAGGGATATTTAGCCCATGTGATTGACGCAACCAAATCAGAATTGAAGTTGTTAGACATTCCAGTGGTACGAAATTTTATGGATGTATTTCCAAATAAGTTACTAGGGATTGTGCTTGACAGGGAAGTGGAGTTCTCTATTGAGTTGTTACTGGGAACTACTCCAATCTCTATTAAACCTTACAAAATGGTGCCATTAGAATTAAAAGAATTGAAAACTCAATTGCAAGACTTGTTAGATTGGGGGTTCATTCAACCAAGTGTATCACCATGGGGAGCTCCTGTGTTGTTTGTAAAGAAGAAGGATAGAACGATAAGGCTTTGTATTGATTATAGATAGCTGAATAAAGTTACGGTGAAGAACAAATATCATTTACCGTGTATTGATGACTTGTTTGATCAATTGCAATGAGCCAAGGTCTTTTCAAAGATTGATTTAAGATCTGGATATCATCAGTTGAAGGTGAAAGACAGTGATATTTCAAAAATTGTTTTTCGTACACGGTATGGACATTATGAATTTCTGGAGATGCCATTTGGAGTGATTAATGCTCCAGCTATCTTCATGGACTTGATGAATCGGGTATTTCAACATTTTCTCGATTCTTTTGTGATTGGGTTTATTGATGATATATTGGTATATTATCATCGTAAGAAAGAGCATGAAGAACATTTAAACTTGTGTTGCAAACTTTCAGAGATAGACAGTTATATACCAAATCCAATAAATGTGAGTTTTGGCTCAATAGGGTGGTATTTCTAGGGAATGTGGTTTCTAATGAAGGCATTTGTGTTGATCCAAAGAAGATTGAAGCTATAATGAACTGGGAGCAATTGAAGAATGTGTTTAAAATTAGAAGTTTCGTGGGGTTAGCAGGATATTACAGGAGGTTCCTTTAGGGATTCTCGTCTATCGTTGTACCGTTAACTATATTGACTCGAAAGGATGTGAAGTTTGAAAGGTCGAATGAATGTAAACGTAGTTTTTAAGAATTGAAGACAAAGTTAACTACAGCTCCAGTGTTAACCATTCCTTCAGGAAAATGAGACTTTATGATTTATAGTGATGCCTCTCATTAAGGTCTTGGCTGTGTGTTAATACAAAGAGGTAGAGTTATTGTCTATGCTTCCAGACAGTTGAAGAACCATGAGAAGTATTATCCTATTCATAATTTGGAGCTAGTAGCAATAGTGTTTGCCTTGAAATTGTGGAGACATTATCTATATGGTGAGCCTTGTAAAATATTCACAGATCATTAGAGGAAAGAATTGTAAAACCCTAACTTGTTTACCATCATGTTTAGCTTAATTGCATATGTTGTTAAGCATGATTCCATTAATTGATGAGCTTGATTAGCATGTTCTAATGAAAGCATGCTATGAGGGGATTATCATATTTTTTAGCATGATTAATTAGCTTAATCTCTAATTAATTAGCTTAATTAATCTCTATGCTTAGCTTATGTTAATGATGATTAATTATCATAAGTGTGATTAATTATGTTTACCATGTAGATTAGTAATGGATTAGTGAAGCAAAGAGGTGCTAGGAGGTGCCACCTAGGTGTGTGTTTCACT
Source organism: Euryodendron excelsum (assembly GCA_033060915.1). Lineage (NCBI taxonomy): Eukaryota > Viridiplantae > Streptophyta > Magnoliopsida > Ericales > Pentaphylacaceae > Euryodendron > Euryodendron excelsum. The sequence continues at coordinate 14,403,925 of CM065382.1, forward strand.
TAAGTGAGGTGTGTGCATAAGGTGTGTGTGTGTGTGTGGTGTGTGCTTATTGCTAGCAAGAGATGTGTGTGTGACATGTGGTGTATTAGATATAAGTTATATCTATTATGGCTTTTCAGTCAAGCGGGGAGAGAGAAGAGAGCAGCTTGTGTAAAGAAATTGTGTTTGGTGAGAAAGAAAGTGAGAGAAAAGAGAAGATAAAGAGAAAAGGGAAGAAAAGGAAGAAGTAAGTGCCAGAAAAAGTTTGTGTGATCATTTCTTAAGGTGAGAATCTTATGTTAATACTTGTTTCATTATCCATATGTTGATTCTTGCATGTTTATATGTCATTTCATCCCATGGTGATGGATTGGAGGTGGAGTGTGGAGGAATGTTTAAGGTTTTCAAGAGAAAGCCTTGATTCTTGCATATTGTGCATGTATTGTGTTTTATGTGTTGTTGGTGGCCTTAAAGTTTCATTTTAAGTCTTTGGAAAGTTTGTGGTTGTGGTGGGATGGCATGGGAAGCTTTGGAGTCATGTTTGGGTGATTGTATTTTCGAGCCACAAGGGGCTCCAAGAGTCAAGACGGAGGTTGTGACCGTCTTGACGGTAAGTTCAATAGTTTCATTTTGCTCTCGGGTCATCCTGACTGACCTCAGGACCGTCTTGATGGGTAGCCAACCCTACTTTGGGTGTCCTGACTAGCCTAAGGACCGTCCTGACGGGCATAATCATTATATTGTTGTATTTTTTACCTTACATTGCATTAAGAAAGGATTTAACATGTCATATTATGTTTTTAATACATCATTGATAATCTAAATCACATATTTAAGGAGTATAAGCTATAATCATGCATTGATTATCAATTATAGCATCTATTTCATCAAGTTTGATGTGGTGGTGTTTAATAGGTTTAGAAGCGGACCAAGGCACTCCGGTTCAACCAAAAGAGTGACTCGATTGTGTTTATAAGTGATAAAAAGTTGGGATTTAAAGATATTCTTTTTCGTATTGAATTGAATGTCTTATTATCTATATTGATATTGGTGATTGGATTATAAGGTGGCATTGCATACAACACACATTGTGTGCATATCTTATATTGCACGGAGGAGGTTTAGTTGATGTGGAACTAACCTAAGGTTTAGCCGATGTGGGGCTAACCTAAAGGGTGTTGATGCAGGACATCCTTGATAACAAGTCATCGATATATTGGGCCAATGTTATCAAAATAAGGCGCACATAAGTGGTGTATCATACATTGCATCATAAGAGGCATTTCCTATTGTTGATAGTGGATTATCTATTGATGATTAATTTAATGTATTGTTTATCATTTATTCTTTATAAGTTTGAGTATTTTTGTGAGCACGTTGATATATAGCTCACACCCACATAGGTTGTTTTGCAAGGTAATTCAATATGTTCAGTTCACTGTTGGTGTTAATGTTGATCTTGCGTTGAAGAGCTTCGAAAAGCTCTTTAGTTAAATTATTGGTCATATACATTGTTGTACATTGTATAAAAGTTTTCTTGGAGTTTATTTATATTATGGTCTTGTAATATTTTTAAGTTTGGATTAGTAGTTTTCTCATGATGTATGATGGCTTATGAGATGAGTTTATATATATATATATATATATATATGATGTTGTTTATTTCTATAAGATTTCTATATTTGAAATTATTGTTGATGTTTCGCTAACAGAATGGTATCCTATGCGATCACGTTCATCATGAGACAGCGTTAATGACACCTAATTAGGAGCGGGGGTGACACAGAGGTTGTGGTGTGAGTCAACCTTGTTGAGGGGACAGGCACACATGTAGTGCGAGCCACCCTAGATTGGATGGCAGGCACAAAGGTTATGGCGTGAGTCATCCCTATTGAGGGGATCAGCACACATGTAGTAAGAGCCACCCTAGATTGGATGACAGGCATAGAGGTTGTGGTGTGAGTCAATCCTGTTTAGGGGACCGGCACACATATAATATGAGCCACTCGAGATTGGATGATAAGCACAGAAGTTGTGACTTGAGTCAACTCTGTTAAGGGGACCGACCGGCACACATGTAGTACGAGCCACCCGAGACAAGATAACATGCACAAAAGTTGTGGCATAAGATGCCTTTGAGATAATAGAGAGCCTCAATGGCTCTGGAGCCTTGTGGGTGATAGGAGCTGAGGCGAGAAGGACATTCTTCCAAGACCTTCCTTTCTATGTGGCATCAACATTCCTATAAAACCAAGAAACTTTGTTAGAATAAAGCAAAAAAAACTTTATATATATATATATATATATTATTGGTTTACATTCTTTAAAAGATGGGAGAGGAAATAGGTCCCACTAGGTGTGCCAAAAATTTGTTAACACAAATTTCAAACCCAGAAAATTTGAGTCTGAATTTCAAATTTACATTTACAAAATCTACTGTATGGTATTTATAGTGTTAATTATTTAAATTTTGTGGATCCCTATCTCCAATTTGAAAAATCCAAATCGTTAATTACATGTTAAAGAAACAATACCTCCGATTGATAAATAACAAAACCAAAAAAAAAAAGGAAATTTATGAAGAAAGGTTTTTATTGTATTTCATGGGGTTTTTAAACCCTTGTTACAAAATACATGGGATTAACACTCTTTACAAAATAACATAAGGGTTGGAACCTTTTACCTATAGATCGCTATGTGTGGAATTCTTCAAATACTTGATTATTGAATATTTTCGGTCTTGAATTGAACTTCTCCTTGATCTCTAAATCGCCAAAGAAAAGCTCTCAAAGTTGAATTTCGCGAGCGTTTGCTAAAAGTCTTCCTCAAAGTCTTTTTCCCAAAAAAAAGTCCTCCCTTTAAAATGACGACCCTCCTATGTATAGATGGTCCTTTGGATGAGGCTTCAAATATTTCATTTGAATTTTGAATCGCGGATTGTGATCTTTTAGTTGAGATATCATCCGCCGAATATATCTTGATCTTTACTTAAATTTCAACTCGAACCGCTAGTACTCCAATGCCACCAACTCCACATAAATTCTATAGGTGTCATATTTCAATTAACTTTTGACCTTATAAAGTTTCACATGGCGCACCATCCTTAACTTTTCTTTGGTTAAAATTTGTGTGCCAACAAACGTCCTATCGTAATCCGTACAAGCAAACTTTGATGGTGCGAATCAGGATAACTTGACACTTTTCTTGAACTATCCATGCATTCTTTTTCTGATGTAGGAGTCTGATCCTTTTGTCTTTGTTTTACAGGGTGTATCTCTTGAATGACTAGCACTTTTTTAGAAGAGAAGGCTCTACCCATGCTCGTTTTTAGGGGAAACTTTCCTCCTCGGTTGTAGGAGTTGGGCTAATTTTTTATTCCACGTCTTGTATGGAAGATGATGTAGAAATTTGTATTTTGTATTTTATTTATTTATCATTTATTTATTAATTTTTATTTGTACAGGTAATATTTTAAGGTTATCCATAATTTATTTGCCCTTAAATTTTGTTTGGGCTATTTCATTTATGTATTTAGATTTTATTTGGACAACTTTGCAGGATTGAAATTTGTGATTTATTTGGTGGCTTCTAATATCAATTTTAGCGCAAGATTTAATTATTTATAGATGACCCATGATTTAATTGGGCCTTGGAATGTAGTTTGGGCTTTATTCAAATTTTTTGGTCTTTGCAAGACATTTATTATTTTGGATAGGTTTCTTTAGGACTTTGATCTTAGGCCCAACTCACGATCTATTTGGTGACCAATTTGGCAAAACCTATCTATTTATATTATATAAATACATATATATTTATGGATGACCCATGATTTAATTGGGCCTTAGAATGTTGTTAGGCTTTATTCAAATTTTTTGGTCTTAACAAGACATTTATTATTTTGGATAGGTTTCTTTAGGACTTTGATCTTAGGGCCCAACTCACGATCTATTTGGTGATCAATTTGGCAAAACCTATCTATTTATATTTATTATAAATACATATATATATATATATATATATTTATGGCCCAACCTTTTAATGGGATGTGGAATTTTTACTTAAGAAAAGGAGATTCAACCTGATTAAACTTGTATTAGGAAAAGACCTCTAAGAATTTTATCTCAATTGCTTTCCTGATGATGCATATCAATTCTTTTTGTGTATTTAAGATAATCTGCTGCAACAACTTTTAATTGCTTCTCCGTTTGCTTTTGTGCCGTCTTCTCAATTTAGAATCCTTATTGGCATCCTCCACCTCTTCTGACTTCGCAATATTTCTTCGAGCTTTAAAGACAGCACCATACAGCCATACCTGATATTTAGGTATATATATTTTAATCCACTGGATTGTTTATTATTTTCTGCTACAGTCTACTTTTTTTTTATCCCTTCGTGATCTTGTTTTGTTTGTTTGTGGAATGAAAGAGTATGAATTCCGTACTATTGAATTTGAAATGGTGAATCTTTGAGAGAGAGAGAGAGATGCAAGTTCTTGTTTTATCTGCACTTTTATATATGTTTCTCTTATCTGTCATGTAAAAACAATTTGCACCAACAATAAATAGTACAATCTTTTTGTTTTGTTTTGTATTTATCAGGCTTGTACTATCTTGTCCTACATGAATATATATATGTGTATATATATATATATATAAAACTGCTCCATATTGTAGAAGTTTTTTTTTTTTTCTTTTTGCCTACATAATGCATCTTAATTTAGTTTTTCATCAGATTTTGTGTGGCTCTTCTTTATTGGTTTGTACTTTTTCTTCAGATGATTTCTCAATCAATTGCTCTCTCTTTTTGTTACTTACTGATCTGGTTTCTATGGTTTTACTTCTTATTTAAGTTTGCCACAGATTTTTGACCGAATTTTTCAATACAGTTGGGTGTTATTCTTGCATTGGCCCCACATGCAACGGTGTGTGTGTATATATATATATATGCTGCAATCTTTTTTTAACTCCCTGTTTTTTTTGTGGTGATCCTAGTGTTAAACCTTTTCATGAATATGACTTGTACATAGATATGATGTACTTTGGTTTCACACGTACCGCACGCTTTGGCCAGATCATCTCTCTTTTTTTCTTTTCCTTTTTTAGGCCTTGTTTATCAATTTTTTTTTATAAAAGAGATGGGCTCTCATAGAGAGAGAAAAAGCCGGCCAATCAAAGTCTTAATTGTCTTCTTTCCATGTTTGACGCAAACTATATTTCCGGAAAATCAAATTTTTTTTGCAAACTGTATAAAAATACACACTCCTAAAAGGCCTGCATCTCATTTATCTTTTAGTTGATGTGTGGCAGGCACATAGGCTTTCTTTTTCATTGTTTCTACAGAGTTTTGGTATTTGCATAGCTTCTCATTGTTTCAATTTTTTTCATTTTTTTATCTTTGGCTTCCGGCTGAACCTTTGACCACATATTGCGTCTTGGAGGAATTTTTTTTTTTGGATTGTGTTACAGCCATTCCTCTTTCTTTTTTTTTTTTTGTGCTGGTTTGGGCTTTTATTTTATCGTCTTTTTTATGATTATTATTACTGACCTTTATTTTCTTATTTTTGCAGTAGTTTTTAATTTGCCGGACTTCATTTGAGCACATCGCCTTAATTTTCTGCTTTCTTCATGTAGTCAAATTTCTATCAACTTTTTATTTTGAATATTTTACTTTTGAGATATTGACCTGTGCAATTTTAAGAACTGTTATATACTCTTTTGAAATCATTATCAGACAAGTTCTCGAATATTGTTACAAAATTTTATTTTCATTCGTCTTGAGAGGCTTTTAAGGAAACTTCTAATTTGTCTCGCTTATGCCTTTTGAGAGTTGAATTTTGTTACTACATTCGCAATCTTTTTTGATTTTGTATTTTAATTATTTTGAAATGAGGCTCTTAAGGAATTTCTTTATTCATTTGTCTTTGAGAGGCCTTTAAGAAAATTCTTCTTCATCCGTCTCAATTAGGCTCTTGAGCAATATTATTCTTCATTTGTTTTCAACAGGCACTTGAGGAAGTTTTTCTTCATCCGTCTCATTTAAGCTCTTGAGAAATATTATTCTTCATTTATCATTTAGAGGCCCTTGAGAAATTTTTTCTCATCCGTCTCACTTAGGCTAGCGCTTTAAGGAATATTATTCTTCAATTATTTTTTAGAGGCCCTTGAGAAAGTTTTTCTCATCTGTCTCACTTAGGCTCTTAAGGAATATCATACTTCTATCTCATGAAAAAGACACTTGAGAACCTCTATAGTAACGAAAGAGATGTGCTAGACAAGACTGGTTGTAGAATTGCAAGACACAAGCCTATCTTTGCTCTCTTGTCTTCTAGAGAGTTAAAACCATATATTCCTATTCATGTGCGACATGACCTAGTGTACGGAGGGATTCGAAAGTGTTGTGATGTCAACGAGAAAGGAGAAGTTAAGCATCTTGGTTCATCCTTAGTTTCTCTTTGTCGTCCTTTCTTCGATATTAAGAAAAGTAATTCAGTTTCCTCTTCTAGCTTTGGTGTTATGCTTAAGAGGACGAAAAACGAGGGCTTGGAATGGGATAAATCTTTTAGCATCCGTGGTGCTCCTACTTTCTTCCATAGTCTGATCTAGCAATATTGGTTGATGACATATTTTCCTCCTCTTCTGGTATCTTGAAGCTGATCGATGTTTATTCAGGAGTTTATCTATCTCGATTTGCTTACGCTAAGGACATCAATTTGTTTAAAGGCTTCCTAAAACGATGGTCCCCTGATACCAACAGTTTTCATTCGATTTATGGGGAGATTGAAATTTCTTTATAGGATCTTCATCGCATTAGCGGCCTTCCCATTGTAGGAGAATTTTATGAAGAGTATACTCCTACAAATGATGTCCTTTATTCTAATGATAGATCTTCCATTTGTCGCTCCCTTTTCAATATTCATGTTGTCTTTCTTGAAACCGGGAAATTTGTTGTTTGGGCTTCTTGTTTTATACATCCTTCCGATGAAGCATCTTCCGGTTTCTGCCGTAAGCAATATATTCCTGATGAGGTATATCTTGCTAGTTTTTTGGCATGTTGGCTTAGTGGATTTGTATTTCTTCACTTTTATGGTGAAGTTCACCCTACCACATATATTATGGCTACGGGTATTAGGTTCAATCTTGCTATCCCTGTTCTTGCTTCCCTCTATCATCATCTTAACAAGATTGCTCGATCACCTTCCCCCGGGAAAGAAACATACAAGATCCTTTTCACTACCTTTTTGGATGGATTTTCCTTTAGTTCCCTAAGGCATATTCCCATGGAGACCCTCGAGACAAATATACGAACTTTACTAAAGATTTTTTTTACATTATTTAGGGTTAATAGGAAATCAATTGACAGCTCAGTTTGCTCCAGATTTGACACTTCGCTCCTTTTTTAGCCATTCTAAGGAGTTCAACTTTAGAGCTCTTGATCATGAGAGTGAACCACATAGAATCCTTAAAATTGATGCAAAAATGACTTCTTTCTAGCATAACTATTTGATTTCTCTTCGTCCTGGAGTATTAACACTCAAGACCAGCTTATCTTTCCTTACCGAGCCTTATTCTTCTGATCGTTATGCTCGTCAGTTTGGGTTTGTTCAAGCATGGGCCAAACCTCTTAACCAATCTTGTCGCCAAACGTCATAACCTTCTGAATTTTACTATTATTGGTATGAGATAATGTAGCAAGCCTTATTCTCCTAATCGATATGCTCGCTAGTTTGGGTCTGTTCAAGCATGCTCCAAATCTCTTGACTAATCTTGTTGCGTAATGTCACAACCTTCTAAACTTTACTATTATTGGTGTGAGATGATGAGGCAAGGTGCATGGTATTTGAGATTGCCTGACTCCAGGGTTGTTCCATATGTGACAAAACCATATGCCCAATGGTGGACAGCTTGTTCCTTCACTGTGCTTCAATTTGTCCGCCATTCAGGACCAAAACCTTCAAAGAAAAGACAAAGGAACAAATCTAAGGCCTTGGGGAAGAAAGCTAGGCAAGACTTAAGCCAAGAGCATTCTTCTCCCAATTTTGGGCCTTTCCTTCTTAAAATGGTTACCCCTTCTTTGAAGTCTCCTCATCGACCTTACAATTATATTTCACGTCTTCTCAATATTTTCGAAGACATGTGTAAGGAGGTATACAAAGGATCTTTTACCTTTATGAGAGTTAATCCTGATGAAATACAAAGACCCTGTACCTCGCCACATCATCTCATACCAATAATAGTAAAATTCAAAAGGTTGTGACGTTTGGCGACAAGATTGATCAAGAGGTTTGGGGCATGCTTGAACAAACCCAAACTGACGAGCATAACGATCAGAATGTTTCTTTCCCGAGGAAAGATGACCAAGCAATCTTGTTAAGATGACGATAGAGAGAAGCAAGAACAGGGACAGCAAGACTAAACCTAATACCCGTAGCCATCTTCCCAGCCATAATATATGTGGTAGGGCGAACTTCACATTAAAAGTGAGGAATACAAATCCACTAAGCCAACATGCCAAAAAACCAGCAAGATATACCTCATTAAGAATATATTGCTTACGGCAAAAACCGGAAGATGCTTCATCGGAAGGATGTATAAAACAAGAAGTCTAAATAGCAAATTTCCCGATTTCAAAAAAGACAATATGAATATTGAAAAGGGAACGACAAATGGAAGATGTATCATCAGAGTAAAGGACATCATTTGTAGGAGTATACTCTTCATAAATTCTCCTACAATGGGAAGGCCGCTAATGCGATGAAGATCCTATAAAGGAATTCCAATCTCCCCATAAATCAAATGAAAACTGTTGGTATCAGGGGACCATCGTTCTAGGAAGCCTTTAAACAAATTGATATCCCTAGCGTAAGCAAATTATGATAGATAAACTCCTAAATAAATACTAGCCTGCTTCAAGGTACCATAAGAGGGGGAAAATATGTCATCAACCAATATTGCCAGATCAGACTATGGAAGAAAGTAGGAGTACTACGGATGCTAAAAGATTTATCCCATTCCAAGCCTTCGTTCTTCATCCTCCTAAACATAACGCCAAAGCTCGAAGAGAAAACTAAATTGCTTTTCTCAATATCAAAGAAAGGACCACGAAGAAAAACTGAGGATGAACCAAAATGCTTAACTTCTCCTTTCTCTTTGATATCATAACATTTTCGAATCCCTTCATACACTATGTCATGTTGCACATGAATAAGAATATAGGGTTGTAACTCTCTAGAAGACAAAAGAGCAAAGAAAAGCTTGTGTCTTACAATTCTAGGACCATTTTTGTTTTGCATGTCTCTTTCGTTACTGCGGAAGTTCTCAAGTATCTTTTCCATGAGGTAGAAGTAAGCTCAACCTATCAATAATAAGGCCAAACAAATTACGAGTGAGAGTAAAATCTCATAAGGGCCTCTATAAGACAAATGAAGAATACTATTCCTCAATAGCCCAAACGAGATGGATGAAGAAAAACTACCTCAAGGGCCTTTGAAAGACAAAGAAAATAATATTCCTCAAGGACCTAACTGAGGTGGATGAAGAAAAAACTATCTCAATGACCTCTGCAAGACAAATGAAGAATAATATTTCTCAAGGGCCTATGCAAGACAGATGAAGAAAAAAACTTCATCAAGGGTCTCTACAAGACAAATGAAAAATAGTATTCCTCAAGAGCCTAAGTGAGAAGGATGAAGAAAAACTTTCTTAAGGGCTTCTGAAAGACAAATGAAGAATAATATTTTTCAACAGCCTAAATGAGACGAATGAAGAAAAATTTTCTCAATGACCTCTTAAAGACAAATGAAAAATAATATTTCTAAAGAGTCTAAGTGAAACGGATGAAGAAAAACATCATCCAAGTCCTACTCCAAAAAAGACTGAAAAAAAAATAAAAGAAAATAAAATTAGTCCAAATGATGCATCAAGTCCCAAGAAGGGGATTACATGCCTTTTAGAGCTACTTTGACATTGCAAAATATGAAGGATTTTGTTGATGTCATTAGGATTTGGGGCACCAACACCTAACCCAATCCATGTGTGTCTCTACATTGCTGTTTGTCTTCAACAGTGTCACGCCTCAATGCCACCACAATATCTTCTGGATAACTATCTTTTGCCTCTTCCAGCAACACTCGAAATATATCACATTCAGTGCAACTCCGCCACAACAAAGCATATTGTAGGTACATAGGTCAAGTCACAACCCCCACAATATCTTCTAGATAATTATCTTTTGCCTCCTCCAGCAACACTTGAAATATATCACATTCAGCGCAACTCCACCACAACAGAGCAGGTTGTGACCTCCTCCAGCCCAACACTAAGGGTTCACCTAACAAGACTCAAGAATCCTTTATCCCACCTTGAGTATAAAGTCACACTTGCCCTTAGAATTTTTGGTCACCGTCCAGTAACTCCAATCACTGGGCCTTGAGCAAAGCACAAAGGTGTATCTGTCCAACATGAGTCATGACACCCCTCCAACCAGCCATGATCATCCACACAGAACCATAAGGGATTTGTGATTTGGAGGCTAGGATTCATGAGTTCGTCAGGGTGTAAATAGGGTATAAATCCTCTCCTCAGAGGGATCTCCTTGACCAACCACAATAACAGAGATCCCAAGATGGCTCGATGGCATCACTAAAGAGGAAGAAACAAAAACCCTTAATACCTGCATCCAGAGTGTCACACCTCCTTCCATAGAATCCTAGATGGAGGGCTGGTTGAGACATCCCTCCACGGATTGTCCCCTCCACCCCACGATGAAAGGGACTTCCATCCAGGTTGTCCCATCCAGGTTGTCTATATAAAGGCCTCCTCCCTCCGAACACACAAGACATCAAGTCATCATCAATCCATAAGTGTCAAAGAGATTCTCCAGTTCATTGCTCTCTCTCTCTTTCTTGGGTTGCCATCGATCATCTCCCTTTTATTCTCTGCTTGGTTCAATGTTCATTGCGTGTGTCTTACTTCCTAGAGGGAACACATACACCCACGGTCTTCTAAGGTCGCCCACATAGATGATAAGATTGGTTTTTCGAAAAATAAATTTTTCTAAGAGAAAAAAGGAAAGGATAATGAAAACATAGAAACAATTACATAGACAAAACTATCTCTTGCTCAAGCGATCATATAACACAGTTTTCACTTTGAAGCACCACCACACGAATACACAATCAAACCAACGGTCAGGAAAGAAGTCACAACAACCTAGTCCATAATGTTTCCCCCTTCTTGCATCATGTCCTCAAGCTCGTCACACACCTGCAAAAGCCGTACACCACAGATGGATGTCAACATAAAAAATGTCCAATCCATGAAATGGATATTATAAACACATCATTCTGTAAAACACTCATAATGATTCATGGAAGTCAATGAGAAGAACCAGTAGGAGATAGTCTACATCCAAAACTGATAGTTTAATGTCAAATACAAGTAAAAGCAGTTAGCAATGGTCGAAAGCCCATAATAGCAAAAATAAAACAAAACAAAAAAGAATCAATAATTAAAAAAAATCTCAGGCTGCATTATGAAGACCAATAATCTCAAAATGTCAACTATTTCAAAGGCTCAAATGACTTTAGGGCATCCAGTATCTGTCAATAGTCATGGATCCATTCAGAGGAGTATATCCACATCCTTAAAGCTATACTAAATAACATATTAAGTCCAGATAAACATCAAGAGTTATGGTGTCGACACTGCATGGGAGCATGAAACCAAACCGAAGGGGCTCAATTCTGTTGCTGGCCAATTAAGAACAATAAGATGCTATTCCGTTCTTTCCCTACTTAATTGGCAAGATGGAAGTAAATGAAAGAATCAAGCTCAGCCACTAGCAGCAATATCCTACATATGACAAAGGACAAAACATGTAATGCTAAAAACATTCAAATGAAGAATTATTCATCACTCAAGGCTACAAATTGCCATCAAGCACATGGCACTCAAATACAGACTCCAACAGAAAAACACCTAAGTGTATCTTAAGTAGTTAATGAGTTGAACCCAAAATATGGTACAAATTTACAGAAATAGGAGCAGACTTTCACAACCCTGATTGAGATAATTTGAAAGAATATCATAACATCTTGTTTGAAATCCTAATCCAAAATGGCAAAGAATGGCCTTCTTACCTAAACAGGTTTCACAATTTGTGAAACCAGCTTTTTTGTGGCATTATATTATCCTTGTTGAGCATACATTCTTCCTTTTTTTTTTTGTTAATAAGTAAAGTTACAAATACTATCATTGGTAATCCTTCAATAGGAAGCAAGTATAGTCCCACCCCCGAACTTCTTCCCTTTTTCTTTCTGTACATGAATTATTCTTTTTGATGGATGTCTAGAATTTATTCACTCATGATAAGGAGATATTCCTGTGCATAGAACTGCATGCTGCCAATCCTACCAAATTAGAATACCTCAAAAGATGCAGACACTTATCATGATTCAAATGCCCCCAATTAGACAATGAACAACAACTGGAAATCAGCATGACGCAACTCAGGGGAAGAGGCCACCAAAGAAAACAACTACAAAAGAGAAGTAGAAAAAGGCAACTGCCCTCCAATTTATTAGGATAAGAGATCAGCAATTGCTTTTACATACTATACAAACCAAGAACCAAGACCCAAGACCCAGTGACCCACTAGAAAACTGACATACACCATTGTCGTCAACGGATTACACAATTAATAGTTGAAGTCCCACTGCAAAACTATTCTCCTCGGGCCATAACCAAAGAAAGATAGCCCTAAGCAAAATGTGTATGCTGAAATCCTGGATATAGTCATTTGAAATAGACCATCCAAAAATTCAGAAAACCTTTTTCAAACTCCAAGCATCAATCTCATTAAGGATAGATAAAACGTAAAAAAATCTCACAGGCTACACATAACACTTTTGGCTTTAATTTGTATTAGCAGCCAGAAACTTCAGTAAATTGAACTCTAAAGAAATTGCACTTGAGATCTGATATTAAACCTTTGCCCGGTTCTTACGGGACCTTCTAACGTCCTCAAACCCAATTTTTAACTACGATTGTCCTCTACCATTACTTCATGATTTCCTAGTTGTTGTTTCTTTGTTCAACCCTTTTGCTTCACACATCAAATGTGGAGTTAGAACATTCTTTCACTTTATCAGACTGATAAGATTTGCAACAAGTAATTCTACTAATCAACAAAATAATCAAAACTCCACAACTGCCTCTATGTATCATTAGCTCTCCTATGCACAACTCCAAGTTCTCTCAAACCTTGCCCCCATTACTCACTCCAACTATTTAACAACATCCTTCACAAACAAGACACAATCTTAAATAATCAAATTCCTAATATAATACAAGAAAATTTACACAACCTTATGGAAAATAAAATTTTAACAGCTCATGATACCATACACGTAAATCGGATAACATGACAATGCGGTATATAAATATATATACATGACACATGCACTGAATGCATGTGAACAAAGTGGTCTATTAGGGTTCGGAAGGAGGTAGTGTCTTACAAGGTCTTCGTTGATGATGATGTAGCAGTCCAACTGGTCGTCCCAGGCGTCGTGCAAGTTCTTCTCTCTGACAAGGTCGCCGACGTTTATGTGGCGGAGCTGGGTGGCCTCCGCTAGCACCAACAACGTCTTCGTCTTCCCAGTCCCCGGCGTCCTGTTCACTAGTGTATGTTTGGCTTCTGCCTGCCGCTACTTTACACCATAGGCCAGCTCGCTTCCCACCTCGCTTCGATGTCTTATATTGTACGACTCTTATTGCAGTCTTTTGTTGGTGACCGGGCCAATGTTGACTTCTCTACAGTTAGCCGCTTGTGGTAGAGTCCAGTGAACCAATAATATCTTTCCACCTCTTCATGAAAAATGACCCAGATGAAATAAAAGGTGTAAAACATGTTTTTGTTTTGATTCTTTAGAAAAATATTTATACAGAATCTTGCATCATAATGATGTATTGTCCATGATTTTGTAATTAAAAAGCATTTTAAAATTTATTTTGCTTTAAAATATAAGCTTACAACTTAATCACATTGTTTTGTACAATTGTTTTTTTTTTTTTTTTGGTATGCTTTTTGTGTTTTTGCCATTTTTTACTTTGGGTTATAAAAATTAATAAAGCTACTCTATTACCACAATGTGTAATATATGCAAGTTAATTTTTAAAATGTCACTTCTACCCTTACAAAAATTGCATAAAACTATTTACCACAATGGAATAGCAAACTAAGGAAACTTAGCTTAAGATACAACTAAGTTGACTCATTTTTTTCAAACAACTCTCACGAAACTTGTAAATTGGCCACATGAAAATTTAAACTTTTTAAAATGTTCATCTTTCCGTTAATGCACTGGAGACAAAAGTCTACCAGTGTCTACCAAGCCAAGCACATAACATGAATTCTAAATGGACAAATTGGAGAACATAATGATCAGAGAGGGCGTTACTACAAAAAAGGATGTATTCTTAAATATTTTAATACCAAATAGTTGCAGGCTTGTGTCTGGACTCGTGGGCCCGGATAGAATTGGGCTAGAGGGCTGGCTTTTCCGTGGCTCAATACTCATACTTGACTGGGCTCGTCAGTGATGGGGCTAACTGCCGACGCAAGCCTGCAGCTATTTTTTTAAAGAAAAATCTTATGTTTGCCCTCTATGTTTTATTTATATTGATTTTTGTACTCTTAGTGTCAACCCTATTCATTATTACTCATTCTCTGTCATTTATACTCTTATTCTAAATATACCTTTACATGTATATTTTCTAATATGCTCTTATACCACCTATTATAACTCAATACAATTTTCTTATTTATTTTATTTCTTTTAGATAAAAAATTTTCTTATCTATTTGAAGGTTATATTATCTTTATATCTTGTGTTTTTATTAATTAAAGTTATTGCTGTTAACCCAAAAAAGTATCGAAAAAATTAGTATTAAAAACCTATTACTTTTGTAAAAGAAAAAAAAAACCATTGGAGTTAAAATTGTTATCACTTTGCATCTCTAATATTAACTTGATTAAGACTTACATACTTTAAATTTATTTTATACTACTCACAAATTATTTTTATTAGAAGTTCAAAAGGTTATATAAAATATTGTTAAAAGTTCATAAATCTATTTAATATCAATACTAAAAAAAAAATTGTGCATACAGCAATTTGAGGTCTACACCCAAAAGAAATTGTTGTCACTAATTTTTTTCTATACTTTTTTGTGTTAATGGCCTAACTTTAATTAACAAAAAAATAGAACAAATTACATTGACCTCCCTTTAAGTTTATCGAAATACAAGACAGTATTCACATATTGAAAATTACACTGACTTCCCTTGTTAGCAATGGTGGGAAAACAGCATTAGGGTTTAACATAAAATTACTAAAATATCCTCATTTGTCTGAATAATTTTTCATTAAAAATAAAGATATTTTGGGTCAAAGTCAAACAAAAACTAAAATATCATTCAGCCATCGGAAACACTTCTCTCCAACAACCACCATTTTTTCCCCCCACCGACTAACGACCTGTTTGGAACTTGGGGAAGGAAAAGGAAAATCATTATTTACTTTCTCTTTCCTTTTTCATTCTACCAAAAAGGAAAATAAAAGGAAAAAGGGAAGAAATTTTTTTAAATTAATCTCTCTCTTTCTCTCTTTATTTTCCCTCCATTTTATTTACAAAACTAAACGGAGAAGAAAAAATAAATAGTATTTTTTCTTCTCTTCCCTCTCCAAGTTTTATAGGTTGTAAACTCTCAATGGGCACAACCTTAACTTGACTCCAACCATTTCTCTCTCTCTATTGACAGTTATGAACCAACCCCTCCACCTCCACCTCCGTCGTCCATCATTTTTGCAAGCCATTACCACCTTCTCCTCTCTCACTCTGTCATCTCTCTCCTCTAGCACCCCACATCTCAACCTCCACCGCTACTGCAGTCGTCCTACCCCATCTCTCTTTCCCTATACCCCCACCTAGTCTATAAATCACCACACATGCATACAAATTAGGGTTGTAAATGAGCTGAGTCAAACTAAGTAGCAGATTGTTCAAGCTTAGTTTATTTTACTTTCGAGTCGAGCTCAAATAGTTTGAATTTTTTAGTATATATAAGCTTATTGAGCCAAGTAATGAGTGATTCAAGCTTGGTTTGAAAATCTTAACAAGTTTAAAAATATGTTTAAACTTGACTTGTTTACATAACTAGTCGATCTTAAACGAGTTTTTAATAAATTGAACACGAGCCGAATTCGAGTAGCTTGGTTCGTTTTACAACCCTGATACAAACACACACCACCACACAAAAACATTATGATGTCGTGCCAATCTAACACAATCCTTGCCTTTACTGTACATGCTCGATCGAAATTTGCAAACACGAAGAAAGACCTAACTAGACCATCGTCAACCCCAAGCCCTCACCAAACCACACCCACTTCCACTGGCCTGCCAACTTTGTGCCAGCACCATCTCTCTTTTCCTTTTCTCTAATGAAAAAAACACATTTTTAACCAAAACAAACAAAATTCTTATTTCCAGATATACCCCAGATATAGAACCCCAAACTCTAGTTGACACCCAAAATTCTCATTTTCAGACACACCCACAACCAAAGTGCAAGAACAATTACCAATTCCCTCTGCCAAATCACTCAAATTTCCATTCTTATGGAGATGGAGCCATGAATTGGTTGTGTTGACATCACACATTACTTTTGTTGTGTTGTTGGAGATGGGTTATATCTGTCTAGTGGCGTTCTGTAAATCTGTTAATTCCATGTGTGGGTGATGTGAGAATGGGTGGTGTTTGGGTTGCGGTGGGGTTGGCCAACTGGGTAAGGGCAGAAAGAAGGGGATGTGAGGGAGTGCTATTTCGAAGGTGGGAAAGGAGGGAGAAAGAAGGGTTGTGGCCAAAGCTAGAAATGATGAAGGGGTGGCGGTCGAGCCTTAGATTGTGGTATAGGTTGATTGTGTTTATGGTTCTTTTTTGTTCAATTCAAAATGATTTGTGCCCTTTGATGGAGCGAAGATGGTGGCATGGTGCTCCATGCTTGGTTTGTTGAAAGTCAAACAAAGTAACGAAGGAACTACTCTTTTTATTGGTGGCGATGTAATTACTTAAAAAAATAAGTCTGGGTTTATTCAGGAGAAGGGAAAAGAATGGTGAAGGTTTATTGTGTTGGATAACAGGTGGCATCGAATGAATGGTTCAATAAAATTCTATTTATTATGCATTTGACTAATTTTTACTTGTGCTCATTTTACTAAGGGTCAAATAGGTATTTATGAATATTTTAGATGATGTCATCACATTAACGTTATTCTGTTTAACGGCAATTTTTATACCATCGTACTTTATATTAAATTTTACTTCGATACCTATAATTTTAATTATATCAATTAAATTTTTATACTTTTAATCAGTTATAATGCCACCTTCTTGTAAGTTTTTGTTTATATAATTGGAGGTCAAAAGCCCTTTGTATCTCACGTAGCCATTTTCTAAGGGCAAAAAAGAATTTTCACACTATTTTGGGTTCTAAACACCCTCATCTCTTGCCAATTTTTTTTGGATCATTTAAAAATAAAGTCATTATATATATAAAATAAATTTAGGGTTATAAAATACCCCTAATTGTCTCAAGTCAGGGAGGGTTGAGGACATTTAGAAACCAAAATGGCGTGGAAGTACATATTTACCCTTAAAAAACGGCTACACAAGATGCACAAGGCGTTTGGTTATTAATTATACAAATAAAAGCTTACGAAAGAGAGACATTACAACAAATTAAAAGTACAAGTGCTTAATTGTTACAATTGAAAGTATAAATCTTAAAGTGCAATTTAGTGTAAATGTAATTATGCAAGATGTGAAGAGTGCTATATTATATTTTAATAAATCTTAAGAAAGGTTAGTGTAATTTGTTCTAAAAAATAAGGTATAAGAAGAACATAATCATTAAATAAATAAAAAAATTTCGTTATCTAAAAAAATACTATAGATAAAAAAATTATTATAATAAATGACATAAGGATAGATTAAAAAATAAGTATAAAAATAATATTTAAAATGAGAACATAAATAATAGAGAATGATCCATAAAAGTTAAAAATAAAAGCGTAAAAATAAATAGAGAAATATTAAAACAGTTGCTTTATCAGTCACTTTCCGACAGGCGCGCCCATGTAATGACGTGTGGCTCTTAATTTAAAGGGTTCTACTGGCAACCGGAAGTAACAGCTTCACTTTTCTCCCTCCCTCTTCCCTCTCCCTCTAGCAAATCTACCCCTCACAAACTCAATTACTTTCTCTCTCTAAAATCACAAAAGCCCTTTTTTTTAATAAAAATTTAATTTTAATGTAAAATGTAATATACTTGTAGCTCCTAAAAATTAAACTTAAAAATTAAAAATAACATTAAGTAACATTTATTATTACTATACTTAATTTTTTAATTTTACTTGATAATATAAATTATATTTAAAATAAAATATATATAAATAAAATATAGTTAATTTACAACACAAGGATAACCTCACGTCACCGGTTTGATGCGCCATAGGATTCTGATAATTATAATCAAAACTAGGCTATGCTAAGCAATTCTCTCAAAACTAAACTCTTTTTGGAACCTCTCTCTCTCTCTCTCTCTCTAATCAAGGTGGCAAACTGTACCAACCCATTTTCTTTGAAAATCTCTCTTAATATTACTTACTGTGCTACAACCACAATCACTACATCGGTAGATCTACTCCCCTTGATTTTACCCTTTCGTTTCATTATAATTCATTCAAACTCCAATTAATTTGATGCTTCTTACAATAATTTTCATATTTCCAATTCTAATTCTTCATTCTCACACAAAATATTGAGTGCTCCCATTTACTCAGTTCAATCTTTGAAGATTTGCAGTTTATATTCTTATCTGTGTTAGCTTGATAAATCCAATCATAGGGTAGTAAAGGGACAATCTAACACTAATGAATCAAACCAAGCTCTATGAGAGAGAGAGAGAGAGAGAGGGGAATAGAGCACGAAGTGGGTGGCTCATGGTGGCCGCTGTCTGGCGGACAGAGGGATTATGGCTGGCGTATATCATGTGTGTAGCCATGGTGGAAAAGAAAAGAGGTGGTCCGGCTTTGACAGCCAGTTCGGCCGTGGCCACGGGGTTTCTCCGATGGTAGCCACGGTGGTGGTGGAAGAAATCATAGGGTAGCTGCAGAGAGAAGGGGTCGGACTTTGGGTTTGTTATTCTAGAAATAGAAATAAAGGAGGGTGTCTCCCATGGTGTGGCATATGGTGTGCTGGAGAAGGAAGAAAACGGAGGCTGATGGGTTCAGTTTGGAGAGAGATAGGTTCAAAGAAAAAAGAGAGGCTGCTGTGATTTTAGAGAGAGAAAGTGACTGAGTTACTGAGGGGTAGGTTTACTAGAGAGAGAACGAAGAGGGAGAGAGAAAAATGAAGCTGTTTTTTTTTTTTTGAGGAAAAGAAAAGTTAAGCTGTTACTTCGGTTGCCAGTAGAACTCTTTAAAATAAGAGCCACGCGTCGATACGTGGGCGCGCCTGTCGAAAAGTAACTGGTACAGTAATTATCCTTAGCATTCCTCAAATAAATATACATGGGGGCAATACATGAGGTTTTCGGTTTTTTTTTCAAACCGATAGAGTTTTGCAATTGCAGAGTTGGAAGATCGATCACCGTTTGTCATCAAGAACTTCCCAGGAGAGGGAAGAGACTGATGGTGGGAACCTGACAGCGGAGCTGCGACGATGGAACACCACTGCCACCGTTCTCCGATTCTAATATCATTTCTTGTTGTTTTCAATTTACTAGTTGCTGAAGCTGAGGTCATAACCCTAACTGCCGATACATTCAATGACAAGGTAAATCACATACTCCAAATCCCTAATTCATCTTCTCTAGTCGTTCTCAAATAGGATTTTTGTTCATGTGAGCTTTTGTCTCTGTACTGGATTTTTATTTAGAACTGATATATATATATATATATATTTTTTTTTTTTTATGTTTGTTTATTTATTTATCTTGATTGGCATTTATTTTTATCTTATTTAGTGGGAAGTAAAAATATTTAATCACTCACAGACATGTTGAATCTTTAGAAGCTTTTTTTTCAAAAATCAATATCTCGGTTTGTAATGTTCTGCTGTTTCTTTGAATTGCTGGCATTGTGCGGTACTGCGGTTTGTTATCTTATGAAACTAGACCACTTTATGCCTACATAAGCATTGCTGTGCGAACATAAATGTGTATCCCATTAAGGATAGATTTTTGGCCTTCCAATTAAAATGTTTGCTCTTTTGGATGATTGAGCAAATGGGAATAAGATCCTCTCCATTTCATTGATTGATGTGGTGACACGTCAGTTAAATTTCAAATCAAGGATTTAGATTAGTTCCCTTAAAACTTATTTGAAAACAAATAACTTTGTTGTTAATATATGAGGAAATAAATTTTAATATAAAATGACGTAGTTCTTTGTATAGAAAAGTCAATATGCTTACAAACCTCTCACCAAACCATATTAGCTAGCTAATGAAGATAGTTCTTTGTGATTTGGACTAAAACGAAAATCTCTATGTATCAATGGAAAGTTCAAAATAAAGTCACAAAGATACATAGAGAATAGCTCAAAGAACAATAAATATACATATATAAATTCCCAAAATTCAAAATAACTAGATGAGACAAAAGCACCTAGATAAAGAACCTTATGAGCTGTAAACAAACTTGCTTATGAGCTGTAAACAAACCTCTTGAATTTAAGTTACAATTAATGATTTGTGCACTCGTGATGTGAACTTCTGGTATTTTAGGATCAATGTGCTGTAGACATTTTTTAGTAAAATGCCGACATGTTGGAGTGCATTAATTGTCATTGCAACCGTTAATCGAAGGAAATGTTTGGCACAATTTCTTGTGACTCTATGAAGCAGGATATGTTTTTACTGACTTGCTTTTCGTGTCTTTTAAGTTTTAACTTGCTTTCTTAGTTTTTTTTAATCTTTTTTTTTCTTCCTTTCCATTTCGTCATTCTAGCTTCTAATGTTTATTGAAACCATGTTTGGCCATTGTTTGGGTGTGTTTGTGTTTCATTTAGGTGAAGGAGAAAGATACTGCATGGTTTGTGCAATTTTGTGTTCCTTGGTGCAAGCACTGGTAATAATTCCACCTTTGTAAATCCCATGAATACAATGGATTTCGCTCTAATGGTTTTTAATGATTGATAGGTTAAGTTTTTGCTTCTTATCAATTATTTAAACCTGTTTTCAGTAAGAACTTGGGTCATTGTGGAAGGACCTGGGGAAAGCAATGGAATGTGAGGATTAGATACAGATTGGACAAGTTGATTGTGGTACGAGTAAACCAGTGTGCACCTAAGTTGATATTCATTCATATCCTACATTCAAGCTCTTTCATAATGGAGAAGAATTCACAAAATACCAAGGTACATTAAGTCTTGCAAGATGCTTTGCTTAGTATTTTTTAAACACCAACATCAAATCAATCATTAATTCCCAATTTCAATCTTTTTTAGCATTAGCATTCTTTGGGGCATTTGGGTTCTTTTATGAATTGAGTGAAATCAACAATGGAGAACCTTAGAGAAACATATATGTCATACGAAGGCTTATAAATGAAGAGATGAAAGAAAAGAGTGAAACTGGCTTCGACACACATGTAGAAGAAGGTTAAGTTCTACATGTCTATTTCTTAGTGGCATGGTCTCGAAGTGGTAAAAACATGACACTTGTTTTCTTCTCAACATGAAGGCAAGTTTATTACTTATCCCTCCCCTCCCTAACCCCTACCACTTCCAAAGGAAGAGAAGAAGGGTGGGAGCGACAAGTTTAGCTAATTTAGTTTGAATTTAAGCTTGTTGACACAAAAAATTTCAAGTGATAAGTTAATAACCCAAAAATAGACCTAGGCATATAGTGTAATTCATCATCTAAGAAATATCATTCTACAAGTATGTAGGTATGGGTAACAGGGTCCACTTATCATGTGGCCCCACCACATCACCACCACATCATCTCCATACTGCACCCGAGCCCACTTGTCACCTTACAAAGATTAGATGTGGGCCACCCAAACACCCATGTGTCTTGCTTACTCTCCTATGGGGTCAACCTACGCACTCATGAGGTTAATTAAATGGTGTGTTAGCTCCGGATCTATGCAATCAGGGACAATCTCTAGTGGCACTCTTGGTTACACTTGGTTTCCTTGGCTTGGTCGATTAAGCCTCTACCAAGCACATCCACCCCCCACTTATGATAAAAAGCTCGGTCAATTGAGCCTCTACCAAGCACATCCACCCTCTACTTATGATAACATGCTCGGTCCTCTCTCGGCTCAATCAAGTGGCGCTCTACTTAAGTATGTCTTTCTTATGCCTTCTCTTCATTCTCTCTAATGGCGTGCTGATGTTATTGTGCCAACCTAGGTCGAGAGTAGGGCCTAGCAGTATTCGTGACCCATACACGAGGTCTTAAGGTTATATGGTGCCGGGCTAGAGCTGAGTTTGTCAATGTGCTCGTTTCATTCTATGACCTTTCACTGACAAGATGTCAAACTAGGCAAAGGCAGTCATCTATCCATTATTGGCACGTTTTGGTGGGTTGGCCTCCATGGTTTAGTCACCTTATATATAGGGAGCTTCCTGCTCCTTCATATCCAAGCAAATGATCTTCTCCCTTGTGCTGGAGCTCTGATTAATACCTCCAGGCCTCTGTTGCGATTCTGTCTTTCTTCTCCTATGGTCACCGAAGTTCTCACTCAGCCCAGATCTTGTAGTCCGACAACTTCTATATGTCTACCATTCTTGCTAGAAGGCTCTCTAAGCCATCCAACTCTCCTGCAATAGTCCTGAGTAGGGAAACAACCTGTAATTGGGTATGGAATGTGTGAAAAACTTAAAACACAAATGGAATTTTACGTGTGGGAGGCGCTTGTACTCACGTAGATGACCTTCTTAGAAAGTCTTGACTAGTGAAAAAGTTAGACACATAAACCTGCATGCAGCAGAACTGGCTGATTGTATGACATTGTTGATGGACATGTACAATCAATTCGGCTTGCTATTCGTACATAGGAAAACTTTCGATTGTCCCAAGAAAGATATATCTCATCGAGCTACCTTGATTGATTTTATGTCTTTATTCATGCTACCATAGTGGTACGTTAATTGTTTGGTGCAAAAATCTGCAAAATCAGTGTTTTGTGATGTGCCTTTTTCATTTTCATTGTTTGTGTGCATGTTGGGCTCACTGTCTGTACCTGGTCTCCATTTATTTTGTTAGTATTGATTATGCTTTTTATTTTTCTCCATTCTTAATTCTAGTAATACAACCTTGTTAGCCTGCCATTATTAGTCCAATATATATGACTTAAATATGACACATCTTAGATGATCTAATATAGAGGTAATCTTTCAAGTTTTTAGCCTCTCTGGTCCCTAAGGAGAAAAAATCTATGTACCCAACAATACAGAAATTTTAGAATTGGACAAATTGGATCTCCAACTGAACTTTTATGAGATGACCTTAGATGTAGACACAAAATCTCAAATTGTAACACTAGGACCTTCAGCTTAGTGTTTACGCATAGAAACTAGGGACAAGTGGGTCAGGATTTAAATGTAGAAGAAAGGTGGTCAATAAGGACTTCCTACACCAGTAAACTTCAATTCTTAGTATTGAATTGTTAGAAGAGATTACAGAAGAACTGTGACTAGATCTCCAATCTAAATCTGTGGGCTATTCATTCGTTAACTTTTATAAGTCATAGCGTTGTGTGTATTAAGACATAAGTGATTGGTTTGAGATAATACTGTAACATTGTCATAGGCATATTAAAGAGCTGATGGTGCAACTGTAAATTCTGCGCTTAAAAGTTTTAAGACTTAATTAGCAGCATTGAAGACTTTAAGTTGCCAAAAAATTAGGGTAAATTTTCAGTCTGGATTGAATTTAAGAACTACTTTGCACGAAGATTGGTCAATCGTAATTGAAAATTCACATCGCTATGGTGGAAACTTAGATTTTGCCTTACCCAACACACTTGATGGATAAACCACTAAACACTGTAGTTTTAGCATTTAAGTAGGTGTAACAAGCACTCCAAGTCTGCAACTAATATTTGGTCCCTGCATACTTTATATATCATTTTTTTACTTGATCCAGTTTTTACCAAGGAAAAAAAAACCCCACCCCAAAAGAAAATAAAAAGGAAAAAAGATAAATAAATAACTAACTTTTGTCCCAGATAGAACTGGTTTGCTTAATTTGCTTAGTAGACTAAATTGTTCTTAGCCACCCTCACCAAAGATGTTTATTGGTTTGGCCATCACTGAAACTAAATGGATTTTGTACATCTCAATTACTTCTCAGGAATCTTTTGTTGTGGATGAAGGAAATAAGCTGTCCTAGCTTTTCTCTGGGTGCTGCCAGACGTCACTGAATGAAGTTTGCATTGTCTAAACTGCAGTGGCATATAGTGGAGTCTAATGACTATTCATTAGACTATGCGTTTTGCAAACTATACATGTAATGTAAGCTTGTAGTTTATATTGCTCATAAAAATAATAAGAAATTATTAGGATTTTCATTAATCATAAATTGGATTTCTATTGCATTGTTGGTTTTGTATTTGATTTGAGAATTTTAGTAATTTTGTTTTCCATGATCGTCAAAGTTGCATAAGCTAGCCAATTCAATAGGTACATGCAATACAACAGACCATTGAAACCCTTACATCCCAGCTGGTTTTGCATTCATTCAACTAGGTTGGGCGGTTTTAGAAAATGCTTCATCTTTAGAGTATGCTTTTTTATGTTTAATATTGCAAAGAGCTGAAGAGTGGTAAGAGCTGGAAGGATCTTGAATAACGATCAAGGCATAACAAGCTGTTTGTAGGCATCTCATTGCAAGTTGTACTTGTATGCTTCAGTGGCAATGAGTATCATTTGGTATCTCTTGTAAATGGATTTAGAGTTGCATTTATATCGATACATTACTGTGCCCACTTTCTAATAGTGACAAAAGAAAAGAAGAAAAAGGAAGCTTGTCACGTATTAGTGGATCCTTCCCACAATATGTGCTTACTACAAAGAAAAGTATACACACGATCTAGTATACTCATTTTTAGGCATTTCAATGAGATTGCACAGGCGTGCTCTCAGACGCGTGTAGAGCCTATATGTTGGACCTTCACTCCATTAGATTCTCAAATTTACCAGATCTAACCAAGATGGTATGAAGGAATACCAAATTTTCATTATTTTTTCCAAAGTAGTTTGCCATTTTCTTTATTCATCTATGTTAGAAAAGTTACTACTTTGGTATTGTGGTTGATCTGGTGATTAGCATTGGACTAATAGCCCAGTGTACCAGCCTGTTGACTAGGTTAATGTCCAGTTGAGGTCTGATATTTTTGTTTCATGTGATTCTTTGGCCGGATATCCTATTCCTTATTCAATATTTCAAACGACAGGGAGATGAAGCCCTCGGTAAACCAAGGTAACCTTTTGGTAATGTTGCTAACTTGTTAAAACATGGCAACTAGATGGTTCAATTTTTGACAGGCCTTAATCAAGCGACGTTCCAAGTATTTTATAGCGAGAGTTTGCAGCGCAAACACTTACCAAACAAGAGCCTGTTAGCTCAGTTACTTAAAAGTTATGATGCAGCCAGTAAAATACTAAATCATCTTTCTGTGATTTACTATTACCGGAGATCCATTAGGAGACTCCAATGACTATTGAAGAGAGAGCTATGTAGCAAGAAAAAATTACACAGTGCACGCACACACATTATATTAGTGATTAAAAAGATAGGCGTTTTCTTTTTATTTGTTAATTTCCACAATTCAGCATGTAAGCAATGCTAAATTTTTGTTCTTAATGAGGTTCTGCACCGCAGCTTATATACATGTAAAATCTAATATTGTACATGCCCAAAAGAGAGACTTCTGTTCTGGTGGTTGAATAATGTCACTTTGTTTGCGTACAAGATTACCTGCAAAGAATTATTTTTCTCTGTCTATTTGTTTGTTTCCTTCTAATTTTTGTGGGAAGTTAACCAATTTTGTTCCATTTAATGTAGCATCTGGAAATACAGGTTCTTTTATATGGTGTTGACTTTTACTTTATTATACACCTAGACCACTTATTCTATATTGCGGCAAAACGTTAGCCTACAAAAAGCATAATACTGAGCTTAGAAATATGCCTTTTGTCTCTTAGTATTAGTTTTCATTGAATTTTGTTTCCCAAGATATTTTTCTCAGACAAAAGACACCATAAAATATGAAGGGAAGTAAAAGAACTTATTTCTTTTTCTTCATAATTTTGAATCTAATCCATCTAAAACCGATGTAATAATATGATTGTTTCATTTGTTTCTTAGTTCATTTATATTTTTTACCAGAATTTTTATGCTGATTGCATGAAGTTCACCTGCCGAAATTGCTACATTGTCTTCCGTAGTTGTGCACTGCAGAATAGAAGTAATGAACGATTTTCCCGAAAATGTATTTATAATTTTATATCTCTTGTGAAGCCAAGATACAAGGGCATTGTCCACTATCAGGCACATTGTTTGGCAGTTGACATTTGCATACAAACTTTTTTCATTATAAGTTGCTTCATATCACTTGATTTCCAGAATTCCTTTGCTTACTGAATCTGATTATGATTTTGCAAATTGGCATATAACCAGGGTCTAGAGAGGTCGAGTCAATTAAAAACATTTGTTCTGGAAGAAGCAGAAAAGACAGCAACAAAAGCACAGCTAGAGAGTGAGAAAGAGTTGTGATCATCTGTCAGGTAAACAAAGATATTATATCCGGCTGTGGTGTCCTTTTTTACATCACAAGGGTGTCTTTACAGAGAATGAATATGAGTTGCAATCCAAGGAGTTGTTTTTCATTTCTTTCTGTAATTTGCTCTGCAAATAGCAACGGTATCTGACATTGGCTGTTTGATGGATGAAATAGTCGTACTGACTACTACTGATAAGTTCCAGTAGAATGTGGCTAAAGATTCAGGCTGATGATTTGTTCAGTCTCGGTAGTGGCTGCAGAGGCAGGACGGCTGTCACTGCCCTTAACAACGAAAACAGGAGAGTAATGAAAGCTACAACCTCAGGTTGTCATCAAATACAAAATTTCGGCTGATATTTTAACGATGTTCAATTATTTTTGCTGTACAACTGGATTTTTTTTATCAGGCAGATGCCACCTAAGCAGAATTAAGCTTGTAAGCGAGGATATTTGTATGCATTGAATTTCATTCTAAATTATCTTGTCAATGTAATTCAATATTTACATTTTAAAGGTTCCGCCTTTCTAATTTTCTTCAATAAAGTTGGGTATGTAACATCTTAGTGTTTCCATTATCATTGTGATCATTTGATGACTGACAGTGGTGCCATTATGAGGCTAATAGCCTATGCACTTGAATTGCAATGACAACAACGGCAATAGAAACTCCTTTGACATTGTCAACATTATCCAGTGTAATGTTATGTCGCCGAAGATACTATTTCAAGCTTTGACAACGCTCTCGCAGTCATTTAAGATTACACGTCTGCCAAGTTGAATAAATGTGGATATCCACAATTTTCTGCCCATTGAGACTTGCAACTCAGAACCGAAAAACCCTAAAATTAAACCAACCCGACCTCTCTGGGTCGGTTTGGTTTGGATTTATTAAAGGTTTGGTTCGGTTTTAGGTCTAAAATAAGGCAATCCAACCATTTCGGTTTAGTTTTTGGGTTCACATTTTCTGGACCCGAACTGACTCAAGAACCAAATCGAGACTCAATTTTATATTTATCAAAAAAGTTTACATATATTTTATATATACCTTTAAATCATGGTTATTTAAACTTAATTATTCTTAATTTATGTTTGTATAATTGTATGTTGTTTTATTATGTTTTAAAAAAAATTAGGATACAAGATTAATATTGTTTTTAATTTTTTTAATAAAAATTTATGTTTTGAACAATAAAAACAAATCCAACCTGAACCAACTCGATATTAACCCGAACTAATCCGAGGTATGGAATTGAACCGACTCAAGTTGATTCAGTTCAGGTCCCTAAAAAGTTTGGTTCGGTTCTGGATTCAAAATTTTAAAATCAATCAAGATTAGATTAGTTCTGAGTCTAGCACAAACCCGGCTCATGCATACCCCTAACATACACCATATAAAACAAGCACAATGGATTATCTGCTTTCAACTACGTACAGAGAATCGATCAGAAAAGTGGGGATGACGATTTAGAAAAGCACTTGAATAAATGCAAAAATTGCATCACAGCCGACATGTAACGAATACAGAGTTTCTAGGACATACTATGTTTTCATTCATGACAGTCGACTCCATCTGGCACCCTTCTATGCTGCAGCCTTGGTGACATTGGCTCCACTAGGATCCTTCTTCTCAACACTCTTGATTACACCAACAGACAGAGTTTGCCACATGTCCTTAACAGCAAAAACGTCCAACAGGTTGCATATTCATAAAAAGTCTCCACCACCATGGGCGCTCCTTTATCGAGCTGAACTTAAAAATTTTTGAAGTCTTAAAATATTTTCAAGTTTGGTTTGTTTACGTAATTAGCCGAACTTGAATGAGCTTTTAGTTATCCAAAAGCGATTCGAGTTCCAATAGCTTGGTTCGTTTTATATCCTTAATTGCATACACTTTGTTGCAACTTAACCCTACTAACCACCAGGTTAAAGAACTAACCAAACAACCATTACCATGGCTGTCAAGGGCTTTGTGGTCCCATACTCACTGGGCCATCGAGCTGATAAGGGCCGGGCCGGGCCTGGCTAACCCTGTTGTTTGCCATAAGAGTAAACAAGTGTTGGACCTAAGGAGCCCAACCTTGACCATTTTCTAATTGTTAGACAAGGTCTCTCTATCAAACTCTCAGTACTGATAGATGCCTAAACCAAATCTAGTAGGCAGGGAGTATTCGTGTTCTTCATATACTTTCGTTATTATTTTTTCCCTTCATACATTTTAGTAGGTTCCATACAGTAATGTTTAAATCTTACTATTAGTAAGTACAACCAAACCACTGAAATGTCAAATTTGTCTCTTCCACGGTTATTGTGTTTGACTGAGACAGAGATTTGCTTGAACAGGCTATGTCATACGGCCTGTTTTAGTTTCTTTTCATTTGGACTTTTTAATTTTTTAACTCATTAATCTAATATGGCAAACAAACATTGACTGCGAACTGGGTGTATGCGACAACCCTGAGGAAGCTGTTACTTGTATACAACTAGTGCAATTCGGTGTAATACTTGAAAATGACCAAAGTGGCTAGGAGCGAGTTTCTTTTCCCTCCTCATTGATGCTAGAAGTTGTTTGTACAGCTAGAGTCATAGATAAATCCCAATCATTGACTTCGAACTGCTTTTTCAGATCGGTGTTAGTCAGCTACATTCTTCATGCGATTTTGATTAGCCAAGAAGTTTCCCTTGAAGCTATTCTGAACTTGCTCCTAAAGGGTTGTATTTACAACAGCTATCAAAGTATGCTGGATAAAAAGATTGGCTATAGTCAGGTGGGGTTTGCCCATAAACAACCTCATAGGGAGTCATTCCCATTACTGAATGATAAAGTGGTGTTGTACCACCACTCAGCCAATGGCAGCCGTTTATTCCAAACCCTCGATTTTTCACCAATTTTTAAGGCAACGATTCAGAATTTCGGATAGCCCATTCGTTTGAGGATAATAGACTGAATGGAGTCGTGATACCACACCTTGCAACTTGAAAGGTCCTTCCGAAAGATACTAGCGAACACAAGATCATGATCAGCGACTATGGACTTAGGCATTCCTTGTAATTTGAAGATATTGTCTATGAAAATTTGGGTCACCTCCTGAGCTGTGTATGGATGTGAAAGAAAGACAAAACATGCATACTTTCTCAATCTATGCACAACGACCATAATATAGTTCTTACCTCTGGAATTTGGCAAACCTTCCACGAAGTCTATTGCAATATCAATCCAAATCTGTGTTGGAATAGGTAGAGGTTGTAGCAATTCAGGTATTCTTAAGTTCTCATTGTTGTTTCTTTGACAACTTTCACATTTTGATATGAACTTGCGAACATCCTTTCTCAAAGCTTTCTAGTAAAGCTCTTTTTAAGCCTTCTGATAGTGTTGTCCACTCTAGAGTGGCCTCCTCCAACTGAGCTACGAAATTGCCTCAAAATCTTTGCCTTCAGTTGAGGGACGTGTCCAATGAACAACTGTCCTCTATATTTCAAAAGACCATGATTCCATTCAAAATATGGATGAGCTTTGGTTTTGGATTCCAATTATAATCACCCAACTCTTCACTTTCAGTCCAACTATCTTTAACCTCCTATAACCAATGTTCTTAGAGAATGGTAATAGCATTTAGATCTCCTTACTCCTCAGTAAGCCCAGATAGTGCATCAGCTGCTTCGTTTTCAGACCTATTTTGTACTTAATCTCATAATTTATTACCCTCTAAAAGTGTAATCCTATTGCCCAATTTAGTTGGTTAATAGCCCTAGATTAGATTTAATATTGTTTTATTAGTTAGTTTTATTCCTAAAGTTGATTTATTGAATCTTGTGCAGGAAATAGAGCTTAAAAGGGTCAAATTGAGCAAAATTTATGAGGAGCGTTCGAACGCCCAACCTATCATTTCGAACGGTCCTAGCATTCGAACAGCCATTCGAACGGTTGTTGGAGATTTAGAGAGCTCATTTTCCTATTTGAATCAAGTTTGATAGTGTGCAATAGAAATGGAGAGATTTAGAGAGGTCGATTTCAGTTCGATAGTCGTTCGCTGGCGTGTGAATAGGCATTCGAACAGTCGACTAGGGCGTTCAAATGGCCCCTGTTTTCTACAAGCTACTTAAAGCAGATTTCTACATTTTTGAAGGAGCAAGTAAATTTTTAGGTTTTAGGAAGCTTGATTTTAGGGTTTTAGAAGGCTTTGTATAGGGCTAAAGAGTTGATTCATTGTATTTTTTTTGCTTTTCTTGTAATCTAACATTTAGATTTACATTTCAATGCAAGTTTTTTCCATTTTCATGCACTTTTCCAAAGATTTTTGTATCTAAACTCTATCTTAAACGCAAATGTGAAGATTGACCTAGGGTTTTCAAGCTTTCATGGAGACATAATGCTTTTCATTGATTTTATTCTATATTACTTCTATTCATTACAATAGAAATCCAGATTGGTTAGAAAACTTACATTCAAAACTTTGTTTGATAATTTCTATGCAAAATCTTAGGATCAGTATAGGAATTGCACAAACCAATGAATTGAATATATGAAACTTTAATTAGTTGCAAATCTATACTCTATTGCTAATGACCCCTAATTTTCATAGTTAAAATCTTCCGAATCAAAGGTCCACGGAGAGACCTTTAATTTGAGTTATATGTATGCCTCCATTGAAATCTTGTAGGGTCTTGGCTAATTGGAACATTTGCAGTCAAGCCCCTTTCCGTTTTATTAATCACATTTAGTTTAATTGCTTTCAAATAGTTTAGTTAACCCATTTCCCACAATCAAACGATTTTTGGTTTATTTTTAATCCAATTTGTCAATTGCTAGTCAAGCTTAGTTTAGTTTAGTGTGAGCTTAGTGTTGTTCTTATATTGAGATCGATCCTTGAGGAAAAAAGAACAACTATCAACAGTGCACTTGTGGGACAACAACACACCTTTGAGGTCGAACCAATAATCATAGCCAATAACTGGGTAATATATTTCTGCTACAGAGTTGTAGTAATCCTTTGTTCTAAGAGATATTTAAGGCTTTGATGATTAGTCTTGATGGTAAAATGTTTGCCTAAAGGTAATGCCTCCACTTGTTCATAGGTGTCACAACTGCCATCAATTCCTAATAAGTGGAGACCCCCATGTCTTTGGGTGCTAGCGCCTTACTCATATAAGTAATTGGCCTTCCTTTCTACATTAAGACTGCCTATGTCTTTGCTTGAAGCATCACACTCAATTTCAGAACTTTGAAAATAATCTGGCAAAGCTAACACAAGGATAATGGACATGGCTTCCTTAAATTGTTGAAAAGCATTCCTTGTTTCTTCATTTCAATTTTATGCACAATTTTTCAAGAGATCAGTGAGATGACTACTTATCTTACCATAATTCTAATAACCAGTAAGTCCCAAAAATCCCCTAAAATATTTCAAATTTAGTGGTTCAGGTTAGTTTGGCATACAATCCACCTTCCATTTGACTGCTGACACACCCTTGCCCCTTATTATGTGGCCTAGGTATTCCACCTCATTGCTTCTAAATTCACATTTTGATCTTTTAATCAATAGTTGGCATGCTCTTAATAGGGCCACATCATCCCTTGAATGTGTTGGCCAGAATGTACAACTCACGAGGAGGGTAAATTGGATTTCTAAAAAATAATAGTAAATAATGTAATTAAAAACTATTAAAGTAATGGAACAATAACTAATCAATGCATGAACAAAGTAATCAAAATAATATAATGCAAGGAATGAAAACAGAACAAGAGATAGACACAACAATTTACTGAGATTCGGTCACAACGTGTGCGTTATGTCCTCTCGCCCCAAGATCCTCTTAAAAGCTTTCTCCACTATGTAAAAGTCCATTTACATAGTTGTTGTTAGTTGCTCAAATGCCTAACTCATTTATACTAGTATTCATCCCAAACTCCTAAGTCCCGAATGATTTTTTCCAAGCTTCACTCAAAATTTTTCCCAAGAACCCTCAAACTCCTAAAACTCCTAGGAAGTTTATAGAACAGGTATCTCTCACAAAGAGTAGATAAGCAACTGTAAGCTCAATAAATTATGCCCCAATACTTAGTAAAAAGAATATGGCAATGAGAGAGCATTTAATGCATTTTGGGCCTGTCAGAACATTCAAATATCTGACCGTTGAGCTCTAAAATTGATGTGTCGACCCCTACAGCTCTGATGCAAGCAGTCTTCAACATTATACCTGAAGGTGTCAACTCCTAAAAAGCAAGTGCCAATTCCTCTAATTTCCACCAAACTTCAACAAGAATTTGTCCAAATTTGTTGACTCCTACACTGGAGGTGTCAACACTTTTGGACCTTCTTCTAAGAAATTGCATTTTGGATCAATGTGTTGACTCCTAGAATAAAAGTGTCGACTCCTCTATTTTTAAATTCTTGTCCAAGGCCACTGTCTTAAGGTGTCAATCCTTGAAACTTAGGTGTTGACTCCTTTTGTTAGAAAGACCAGTTTTTGCTAGTCTTCTTCTAAGTCTTCAAGGTCTTCAAGAACTATCCAATTGAAGCTTCCAAAGTTTGAAATACCTTCTTCAAGGTATGTTGATATTTAAGAATATCTTCAATCTCTTCGAAATGGATTTAATCCATGTAATCTTTTTGTGGAGTACTTCAATCAACTTTGATGCTTCCATCAACCCAAGACATTTTCAAATCAATATGTAAAGCTCCTCCTATATCTTATGTTTACCTCTTCAACAAGTTTTCATCATCTTGGATACATTCAATCTCTTCAAAAAGAGATTATAGACATAATATTGTTGTAAGATTCTTCAATCAACCAATCGTTGCTCAACAACCTTCAACATGCTTGATAAGTTTCCAATACGCAAGATTTTTAATTTCCTTAATGTATAAAGTTTCAAGTCATAATCCTAACTGATATTAAAGATATAATATGATATGTGTACTGTATCTGACTAATTCTCATAGAGGTGTACCGATACATAGGTTTGCTTGTAGCGTATTTTTATAAGTATCATATGTATCGAATCGGCCGATATGGGAATAATAATTACGAGTTTGATATTACTCATAGTTTTAGGTACTGGTGTTATTATGATCTTTTACATATAGTGGTGTATTCCATAAAATAACACTTAAATTTTAGAAACAATTAATTTGTTTTAACTAATCACTTAATCCCAGTTGGTAAGAACTCATGGCCTCTCAAAAAGAGGTCAGGGGTTCGACTCTTACCAAGTGCAAGAGTTTCCTCATGGTTTATGTGGGATAAGAGGACTATACAGATCGTGAGATTAGTCAAGGTTTGTGTAGTCTCCCATTTCATCAAGTAATTATTAGGTCAAAGGTCTTGAAGAAACTCTCATACTTGACAAGAGTCGAATTCCTGACCACCCTTTGAGAGGCCATTGGTTTTGGCCAAACTGACCCCCAATTGGTTTAGATGATTAAGATTTTACATGGCTATATAGCTACATACAGTGGCGAAGTCAAGAAATATATTTAGAAGAGGCAAACACTAATCACAATCTCTAAGTGAACATATATAATTTTTCAAGGGGGGTATTTATCATTTTTAGGGGGCAAACGGAGAAATTTTTTTAAAATTATGGATAAAAAAATAAATTTTCAAAAGTTGAGACAACAAATGCCCTTCTGACCCCTAGTAGCTCCGCCCGTTGCTACATATTAGTAGTTTGTTCATTACTGTACCATGTCTAACATAATGTCGTGGTACACTATTGTAACCCCAACATTTTCCCCTGCGCTAGACCCTCGCTACCAATGTTTGGTTGCAGCGTTGCAATTATCATCGTCGCCAAACTGACCCCCTAGGGCTTACCGAGGCACTACAAAAATCACAATCACCCACAAGAATTGACCTTGGTCGTTCCTTCGTGTTGTCCCTTTC
The DNA here is from genome assembly GCA_033060915.1 of Euryodendron excelsum. Lineage (NCBI taxonomy): Eukaryota > Viridiplantae > Streptophyta > Magnoliopsida > Ericales > Pentaphylacaceae > Euryodendron > Euryodendron excelsum. The sequence goes on from CM065382.1 coordinate 14,438,647, forward strand.
CCTTATTTGAGAGGAGTTGGCGATCATGGCTCTCCGCTCCCTGATCGGCGGCAGTTTCCGAAGCACTGCTCCGCGTCTCCGTCGTCATTATCTGAAAAGCAGCAACAAGATCGTGGGGTTGGTGGGCTCAATCGACCACAGCACCACCAACAACAACCACCACCACCACCAGCGACTCCTACGCAGTGCCGTTGCTCCTTCCTCACCCTTTCACACCCAAATCCCTCTTGGCATTCGTCATCCCATTGGTGGTTTCTTGCCGCTCCCCCGTGCTCATAATCATTAACATATCATTCTCTTTGCCAGATTTGCTGTTAACGTAAAGAATGAGACCGAGGTTTGTAGTTTGTACTCTCTCTCTCTCTCTCTCTCTCTCTCTCTCTCTCTCTCTCTCTCTCCACACACCCACCCACCCACCCACCCAGTCATAATGTCACCCACCTTTTTTTTCTTTTTCTCCCTTTTAAACAAGCCTGAAAAATCCTAATTTCTTGTCCTTATGATTTGAGTTCATAATAACTGGCAGGTTACATAATGAAAGCGTTCCATTACTACTAACCCATGAAAGCATTCCCCAAAATTCTCGTATTTTAACATCAATGTTGTATTTGTCAAAAAAAAAAAAAAATGATAGTTGTGGTTCTGTGGGTGTTATGTGAAGCCTTTTATGAATAGAATGGTAATTTTACACGAATTTAAGCAACGGCTTTTTAGTTAGTGAGAATAATGGGGCTAGCGGGTTTAGTGAGTGTAATGCACGCACACAATGTGAGCATTACTCTACTAACCCAATAATTTCCACTAACTGGAAAACACCTGAGGTTAGTTAAATTTCTTTAAAATTACCATCCTATACTTCAAAGAATTCACACACCAAAACCATCTGTTCCCTTGTAGTATAACTAGAAGTATAGGCACACGTGTGTGCTCATTGGACTACTAACCCCTCACCCTAGTAACCACCTCTTCATTCTCTAGTAGTTAGTTAAGTAAACTACACATACAGAGCTGACAAAATACTAAAAGTGGAGGCATACATGTGTGTCCATTACACCCACTAATCCCTCACCCTAGTAACCAACCCTTTATTCTCATTAACTGAAAACTCTAGTAGTTAGTGAAATTAACTGCATCTACACAGCTGACAGGGGCTTCACAAACCAAACTCCCACGTGTTTGCTTTACAATAGTATAAGTATAAAAGATGTAGACGAGAAGTTGTGGCACACGCAATATGTGCGCCCATAACTCCCATTAATCCCACTAACCCCATACACTAACAGTCATGGTGTGGGTGTTCTGGGAAACTGCAATTGTGACATAGTTCAAAAAGTCTTCAGTAAATAATCTTCACCAAACTCTCAGGTGTTTGCTTTATAACAGTGTAAGTATAGATAGATACCTACTTATCATTGTTTTGATTTTATTTATCTATTTATTGTCTAGAATGCACACCTTCAATTTGTGAGGGTAGTGAGAGCACAATGCGCTGGTGTAGCTGGGATGATGTACGAAATTATACCGGAAGCTATTGATAATGAGGATGGTGAGAAGAAGTTCTTTAGTGCAACAGTTTACCACCGAGCTAGGTTGAAGATTGTGCAGCTGTTGAAGTGGGAACCGGTGAAGTTTATCTAGACGAAAGGTGACGCTTTTGCAATTGTTTGACTTTCACAAATTGAATTCGTGTGAAGTTCTTTGTCTTTTTTGTTTTCTTTCTATATTTCCCTAAAAACTTGACATACTGTTTCTTCCCTAGTAAACACAATATTGCATCCACACATCTCATTTGTGTGCTCCTAAGCTGTCCTGTTACAATATTATATGAACCAACAGTGCCAAGCATGTACCTTATTGGGCAAAACCACAGGTAAAATAGTTTGCCTTTGTCCAGGGGCGGATCAGGATTTTTGTTGAGGGGGCTAAGGTAAAATTTTTTTGGTGAAATGAAGGTATTGTAAAATTTCTTGCCAATACATTATATTTTATCCTAAATATCCAAAAATCTATAAGGCTTTAAGGAAATTTTGATTTTTTTTTGGGGGGGTGGGTTTGCTTTTTTTTTTTTTTTGTTTTTTAAAGCCAAAAAGCTTAGGGCGTTTGGTACACTAGGTTTTTGCTTTTGGCTTTTTTGAGATAAAAACAAGCCAAAAAAGCAGAAAAGCAATTTTTTTTTTTTTAAGCCATTTTTGCCCAAAAAAAAAAAAAAAATGCCCTACCAAACAGACACAAGCTTTTATTTATTTATTTTTAAAAAGTAAAGAATCTATTGCAATTTGTCTAACTAAAGTTTTGAAAAGTAGTTGGCCAAACCTATGTTACTTGAACCTAGATCGTGCAGGCACGTGGAACGGGAACAGGAATGTGGTACGCCGCATGTTCTAAAATTTGATAGGCTATATGTAGACTTGTATAAATTGCACTACTAGAATTAAGGAACTTTTAGCATAATTTTCTTTAACAATTAAATATTTAATAAAATATAATCTATATTTATTCAAGTTAATCATCTTAAAATATATTCTAGGAGTGTTATGGTTCATTTTTTGCACATTTTACGCAAAAATTATATTTTTCCTATATTTTGGTTTATTATATTTGATTTTTTTCCTCATTACGTGACCTTTAAAGAAATAAATAGCAAAAAAGTTTAGAATTGCATTGAATTGCTAAATTCACCGTTTTAGAATACTAGTGTATCATGTTTCAGAATTCCGTTCCAAAAACGTAAAGCGTAAATCACTGGGGTAGTAGAGTATTATGATAATACAGGGGCAAACCAACCTTCCATATTAAGAAGTGATAAAATAAGGTTTAACAAAATAAAATAGGCTATTGCTTTAATTAATATTGCTCTGCCTTGAGATAAGGACATGTAAAATTATCTAAGGTAAAGCAACATGCAAATATGCAATTTGTGGGTAGCAGGAGCCATTATTACCTGGTAATGATGGTGTTTATAAGAAATTAAGTATAATTTGCTTAAAAACTTATGCTACGTAATATAAGTTTTAAGGAAATGGTGGGGGTTCTTGAACACTCGCAATTTAGTTCCTAAGAAAACTGTTGTAATAATGATGTTCATATAAGCAATTGTAAATTCATTTTGAATCTAATTTTAGGTCTCCATGGCCTTCTCTAGTAGCTACCTGTGAAATGAGTTTTCATCCTTGGGGTGCCCTCTTTTATTCAAAAAAAGCATAGCTTGTTTTCGTTTAGGTTTTACTTTCAACATTTTTAAAATATGTCCTTTTATAGTTGCAACATATTTTGGCCAAAATGATCTTTGTAAATCATATGAAATCAAAGTAATCGGGTTATTAGTTGGCGAGTGACTCCAATCAGGAAAATATCTCCTTTGCTCTTTTTTGTTCACCCTCTCTTCCTTTCCATGATATTTCTAGTCCATTCGTAGTGCTTTTAAGATCCTTGAACTTAGACTTTGTGACCAATGTAGGTAACTATGCATGTTAATAAATGAAACCATGGCTAGTTCTGCTGATTCTTTGTACCCTTTATTTTATTTATTTAAAATCTTCAACTTTATAATACAGATAATAAATATTATGCAAACTATGCATAATAAAGAATAAAACGAAAGCTATGTATGCTGTGTGTCAAATTCCACAAGGTTTTTGTGCCCACCTTTTTTCTTATACGAACACATGATTGTTCATTGCATTATGTTTGGTAGGAGAGGAAAAAACATATTCCTAGGCAGCGGATTGTGGGTTTCCTTCTTAAGTGGCAGGAAAGAAAGGTAAAGATGGAGGATGGAAATGGGTTCTTGATCATTGAAAATGCCCTTTATAAAAGTGGATAATACTTTGTGGGGGCAAAACTGTAAATTTGAGCAGTAAAAAATGACAGCTTCTTCCCCTCATTTCTATTGCCTAGTTTTGGTGGATGAAAAAATGTGGTCCCATATTAATGGCATCACCTTTACCATTCTATTCCTTTCTATTACGCTGTTATGCTTCCTATCAAACAACAGAAAGTCCTTCCCTCCCTTTGCCTAACCAAATATAGCATTAGGTGTTGTGTAGCTATGGCAACATGGACTAGCTACTCTTCTCGCTCTCTTGTTCTCACCATTCATAGGAATGCTGGTAACTACATTGATTCCAACATAATTTTTTTTTACGGTTCAGTTAGATGATTGAGCATACTTTGTGGGGACTATTTGTTGACTTTTTAGGTTAGGAGAAATAGGTTTAGAATTGTTGACAAGGTGTTAAAAGTGGAAAAAAAAGTAATGATTTTTTTGACTAGTTGAAGTAAGATAAAATAATGTTAATTATATACTTTTTGCGGATTAAGGAAACATGTCACTTGAAAACACTCTCTCTCTAAGATTGAGGAAGAACCCGAATGTCTCTGCTCCAGTCTACAAAATTAGTCACAATGCATGCTGCTTGCACCCACTGTGACCAAGCAGTGCTTCTAATAGTGTTATTTTGATGAACAATATGTCCAGCTGGTCGCTTCTTAGATTGTGCCAGGAGACCATTGTTATCAAAGGAGGATGCATATTCATCCATAAAAAGAACATTTCTAAAAATAATATCAATAAGCACCCAGGCGAACCAAAAGGATAAGTGCAGACCATGTTGGGGAGTTTATCCAATAGAATGCACAAACAGATAAAACAATACAATGAGGCCAAAACCCTCCCTTGAAACCATATGCAGACACCACTGCAGCAGGTTCACCTTTTCCCATAGATATAATGAGTTCATTTTCTCAAATCTATGACATGAAGGATGTAGTTGATTGAGACACAAGCCAGCACAGGTCTAGATTCCTATTAAAGGGATGAAATATCTTTTTTTTACTAGGACTTTCTTTTTCTCAATATCTTTACTCTTTTCCCTTTTTGTTCTACATAACACATTATAAACTTTTATTATCACGCGAGGTATTCTATGATACCTAACAACATAAGCAAGGTCCATTCATGAGTCCTCTTCTGTGCCCATGATGTAGGATCTTTATTTTAAGCACCAAAGCAAAGGCTGGACAATTTAGAGAATGGTACATTGGCTTAGAGAAGGATAAAAACAAGAGCACAGGAGATTGGAGGCCTAGGAAATCAGACAAAGGTGTTTGGGCACTCACACCTAAGAAGAGGATGCATCACACATCTCACACACGCTAAAAAAGAAGAACAAAAAAACAGAAACAAACAAATAAAAAGAATACATAATTAAAATAAGACTTTAAAGGGTATCTTCATCACATGGTCCAATGGAGCATACTTATTCGGTGGCCAAGCAACCTTTTGGCCCAGTCTTACAGACTAAGACTTGGTATGTACTTGAACCTAGAAGACACTATTAAATCTGAGACAAACTAAATAATTGAGCCCACTCCATCAGCTATGGTGATATTGACAATGGGCTAGTAAAAGGAGGCGAGCGCTCCACGTACCCATAAGCCCCCGCCCCCCAACTTAGTCGTAGGTCCCTTGTACAAACTATCTGGAAACTTTATTGCAAAGCTAGTACAACGAATTGCATGACAAAGCAAACCAAATTGCAAGAAGGAAAATATCAAAGTGATGTAAGTTGATCTCTTGACATGATGGTTATATTATCAAAAAGTTTTATTTTTTGATATGTAATATTTAATTGTTGAAAAGTTTATTCTATTATTGTGTTGATAAAAATATAACATGTCAATAAACATTTAAATTACTTTAGCCTACCATGCAAAAGTATCTATCTATGTCATTCCCAAGTCTCTTTATTCTAGTACTTGTTTGCATTGTAAGAAACATTTTATGATTTATTTGCATGATTAAATTAGAACTCAGTTAAAATGTATACCTCTTTACCAGCTATTTGAAAGCTGTATGGCCTTGTATAACCTGCATCCCAATATTCAATCAAAAGGGTTAGTAAAACCAAAGAAAATGTACACTTGAGTGTGGGAAGAGATGAAGAAAAACTTCAGTGATTTCATTTTGAGTTTTGGCATAAAAAAATATTTAAATCCTATCATTGTCCAGTAAATCGTGATGTATAAGCAATTTGATGTAGTTGAAAAAAAAAAAAACATAACATCATCAATTTTAAGAATTTTGAGAACTTCATACCTGCACCTGTGAAGGTAAAATATTGACACCCAATAGTTTGCTCAACTCAAATGCTCTTTTAGAATTAGGGACTCCACCTCCTGATCAAGTTGGGGGAAAAATTGAAAAATAAACAAAGAAAGAAAGAGAAACAAAGATTGGATTAGTCAAATGTGCCAATGCATGACATAAATGACTACCTTAATAACTGATAACTGTATATGTTATTCTAAGACCACAGCTCTTCAAAAAATTTTAATAATACCTACGAAAGGCTTGGGAAATGGTACACTTCAACAAGATGATCAATGTGGATTTATAGATTTAACTTTTTAGGGTTACAAAAGACAGCAACTTAAAGATCATATAGAATATTTATTAAGCTTGTTCTTCTTTAGTTCTCTTTGACAGGGATTACAAAATTAATCCCTTGTTCTGAGGATAATTGCAATTAAGTCAGTTTCAATAACATATGAAAAATCTAGAGGATAAATGACACAAACCATATATGGCAAAATGTTTGATTAAACCAACTGGGGCTAGCCTAGTTGGCCAGAGTTCCTGGCCTACATTAGGGAGGTCAGGAGTTTGAACCCCCTTTCCCCATATTCTCTTTTTGGCTCGGCCTTCCTTGTAATCCTTTCTTATGAACCAAAAAAAAAAAAAAAATTGTTTGACTAAATTATAAGTTATAAAATAGTGCAAATTTCACTATTCATATGACCATTCTCATTTTCCCTATTTACAACCACCAGAGATGTTTATTGTTCAAAGGCTTTACCTCTTTTGTTCAAAGTGCTACGGTTATGTTAACAAAAGAAACACTAAATCTTTTGATGATTTCAAAGAAGTTATAGAACATATTAAAAGCAAATGAGGAGCAAATATCTCTAATAGCAACACTTGTTCCAGCCACAAAGATTTTGTGCCATCTAGCATGGAGTTTGTTTTCAATATTTATCAAAGTTGATTGGGTAATTTCTTCTACTCAAGGAACCAAATTATATAGAAAATAAATTGATGGAGTGTGTAGTATATTGGAACTCATGATTTTGAGCCTAATGAAACAGTTGCAGACTTTCATAATAGAGATATTCTAGACTAAGATTCATTTAACTAAGAACAAATCCTAAAACTATACCAGTGGCAACAAAGCGAACAACATGACTTTCAAGAACAAAAGAATGTGTTCCAAGTTTTATTTTATTTATTTATTCTATATGTAATGATGCATGGTCTGTCGTCGGAAGTTGACTATCTGGTTAAGGGTTTTCCTAGACCAAGAATGTCAATTAGAGGACAACTTTAAATTCTTAAAACTATTCTTAATTCTTATTTGATCATAGATATTGTCACATTGACATTTTTTTTTTTGTTAAGACTAGTTCTCCAGGCAAATATATGTCGATGGCTACATGAATTTACCACCCAGTGAGAATTGGTTGTTGTTGGCAGTTTCACAACAACCCATAGTAGTAGGTATATATGTTGGTAGATCATCTTTTGGTTATCGAGCGGGAATTTGTTGTAGTGAGGATAGATTGGTGTACGGGGAGAACGGAAAAAAGTACGACAATAATAAAAACGTTGTGCATGCAGTGCTGATAGTAGGTTATGACAAGGAAGATGGCACGCCTTACTGGATTGTCAAGAACTCGTACGGAGATGAATGGAGCATCAATGGATTCTTCCATTTGCTGAGAGGGACTTAGTTCCCCATGGGCATATGTGGGATACACAGATGGTGCTCATTTCCTACAGTGAGTTTGAATTGGACCTTTTTAAACTCCAAGTTTGTGAATACCTTTTTCTCTTTTTTTTTCTCTAAATTTTTTCTTTTAGGTATATCTAAATTCTTTTTTTTATTTTTCTGCATTCTTTGGACATAATGGAATGGGGCGATTCATTACTTGGAGTTCCGACTAAAAGATGTAGGCAGGTAATGTCTCTCTTGTTACCTGTTTGTTTCCACCTCATATTGTTTAAATTATTTCAACTTTGCCTATTTCGAAGTTTGGCTTCCCTGATAGACTGATTTGGTATCATTCTTCCTCTGGAGACTTCTCTATTCAATCAGCTTACCGCTTCTCCTGTGCTAAACTCTTCTTATTCAAATTTTGATGTTTCTTCATTAATTCCTCTTCTTTTTCTGTTCATCAGTCCTATTTTTCCTAGAAAAAGCTTTATAACCTTAAACACTCAATTTAAAATTTTGGTGTTTTTATGGCAAGCTTGCCATAATAGTTTACCTACCGGTCCTAATTTGGTTAGGCGTCACTGCCTTGTAGCTGATTATTTTTCTTGGAGGATGATGATTGTAAGTGGAAAAAGTATCATATTATGATACTAGAAATCACCAATACTAACAGTGCGGTGTCTCGAAACCACACTAGAATTTTACAAAAGTTAATTATTTGAATTTCAAACACCTCAAATCCCGTGCGATCTTAGACACTTTACCCTCAAAGATGCAAAGTAAGCCTTGAAGAATACCAAAAAAAAGGCTAAGAGAAAGCAAGCACAAAGTGAGCAAGTGAGTTTTGTGGAAGAAATTGAAAAATGTTTTGATTGCTTGAAACGACCATTACAATGAGGGCTCCAACTCCCATTTATAGGTGATCACCTCCCCAATGGACGGTGAGGATCAATTTGATCTAAAGGTGAATATTGACTCTTTAGAATTTTCTTAGAAAAATATCTAGATATTTACAATTACAAAGCTTCTCAAGAAAATCATCCCCTATTGTCTTAGAATCTTCTACACTCTCTCTCATATCTACAAATGTGAAGAAGATTCTAGAAACCTATCAAAACACCATGTGATGGAATGCTCATAAATAACATAGAAGATTCTAGACTTGTTAGACTCTTTGGCATCTCATATGGACTCTGGGTGCCATTTTGGTAGGTTGTGACATTGGTCATAGAGGATGCAGACAGCATTCATTGTGATTGATTCTATTGACTGGAGCAAGGACATTCAGGTTCTTCTTCAATCTTAGTTTATCGGATCATTTAAACCTCTGTCTATGCTTTTATGTTTTTATTATATTAATTATAATGTGTGAGGTCTAGTAAAAGGTATGATGAATTTTTCAATAAATTTTTCAGTAATGAAAGTATATTTTTCGAGTTTCTACCCATACCGAAAGTATATTTTTTGAAAACTTGCTTTTCCATTCCAAATAATTTTTTCTAGTAACTGTGGTCCAAATTCATTAAAAAAATAAAAAAAAATAGCTGTGACAACAAAGCAAACAACGTGGCTTTCAAGAACAAAAGAATGTGTTGCTGAAAACAGAGATATATTAACAATAGAAATAATTACGAGTTATTCTGGCATCCATTAAAAAATAAATAAAATATGAGTAAATGTGTTTAAATCCATCAGTATCTGGTCCATACTCTTGGTCAAAAAACAGAAAGTAGAAATCTCTCACCGAAAATAGAGAGTCGACAAATGGCTACCACAAATGGCGAATACTCTCTCTGGTCGCCATTTTTTTATCTGAGTATTAAAGCTAACTTAACTTTTAAGCTTGAGTGTTTTTCAAGTGAGATATACGTATGTATGTATACATTAGAGTGCAAGTCATAGATATATATATGTATGGATATCTTGCTTCCATGCAACGGAGGCAATGCTGGGCAAGTGATGGATGGAAACTCATGATTTTGAGCCTAATGAAATAATGTTAATTATATACTTTTTGCGGATTAAAGAAACATGTCACTTGAAAACTCTCTCTCTCTAAGATTGAGGAAGAACCCAAATGTCTCTGCTCCAGTCAACAGAATTAGTCACAATAAATGTTGCTTGCACTCATTGTAACCAAGCGGTGTTTCTAATAGTGTTGTTTTAATGAACAATATGTCCAGTTGACCACTTCTTAGATTGTGCCAGGCGACCACTGTTATCAAAGCAGAATGCATATTCATCCACAGAAAGAACATTTCTGAAAATAATATCAATAAGTAACAGGCAAACCAAAAGGACAAGTGCAAACTATGTTGGGGAGTTTATCCAATAGAATGCATAAACAGATAAAACAATACAATGAGGTCAAAAGCCTCCCTTGAAACCATATGTAGACACCACTGCAGCAGGTTCACCTTTTCCCACAGCAATAATGAGCTCATTTTCTCAAATCTATAACATGAAGGATGTAGTTGATTGAGACACAAGCCAGCATAGGAGAGAACAACAATAATAATCACCCGTCCAGCGTCGCCTCCGTTATATGGAAGTAAGATATCCATACATACATATATCTATAACTTGCACTCTAACGTATACATACATACGTATATCGCACTTGGAGAACATTTCAACTTAAAAGTTAAGCTAGCTTTAATACTCAGATAAAAAAATGGCGACCGGAAAGAGAGTTTGCCATTTGTCGACTCTTCATTTTCGACGAGAGATTTCTATTTTCCGTTTTTCGACCAAAAGTATGGACCAAATACTGATGGATTTACTCATATTTTTTTTTCTTTAATGGATGCTAGAACAACTTGTAGTTATTTTTATTGTTAATATATCTCTGTTCTCAGCAACACATTCTTTTGTTCTTGGAAGTCTTGTTGTTCGCTTTGTTGCCACTGCTATTTTTTTTTATGAATTTGGACAACAGTTAATAGAAAAATTATTTGGAATGGAAAAGTGAGTTTTCGAAAAATGTACTTTCGTTACTAGAAAATTTATTAAAAAATTCATTGTACCTTTTCCTATACCTCACACACCATAATTAATATAATAAAAATATGAAAGCATAGACAGAGGTTTAGATGATTCGATGAACTAAGATTGAGGAAGAACCTGAATGTCCTTGCTCCAGTCAACAGAATCATTCACAATGAATGCAGCTTGCATCCTCTGTGACCAATGTCACAACCCACCAAAATGGTACCCATGGAGAGTCTATATGGGATGCCAACGGGTCCAACAAGTCTAATTTTCTATGTTATTTATGAGCATTTCATCACATAGGGTTTTGGTAGATTTTGAGAATCTTCTCCACATTTGTAGATATAAGGGAAGGTGTAAAAGATTCTAGGACAATAGGGAATGGCTTTATTGAGAAGTCTTGTAATTGTAAATATGTAGATATTTTCTAGGAGAATTCTAAACAGCTAATCTCTATCCTTGAATCAAATTGATCCCCATCGTCTATTGAGGAGGTGGTCACTTATAAATAGGGGTTGGAGCCTTCATTTGTAATGATCGCTTCAAGCAATCAAAGCATTCTCTAATTTCTTCCACAAAGTTTACTTTCTCTTAGCCTTTTTTCTGGTGTTCTTCAAGGCTTACTTAGCATCTTTGAGGGTAAGGTGTCTAAGGCCGCGCAGGTTCGAGGTGTTTGATATTCAAATAATTGGCTTTTGTAAAATTCTAGTGCGGTTTCGGGGCATTGCGTTGTTGGTGTTGGTAATTTCTTGTATCACAATATGATTCTTTTGTTACTTGCAATTATCATCCTCTAAGTAAAACAATCAGATACAGGGCAGTGACGCCTAACCAGATTAGAACAAATAGGTAATCTATTATGGCAAAGCTTGCCATAAGAACACCAAAATTTTAAATAGAGTGTTTAAGATTACAAAGCTTTTTCTAAGGAAAAGAGGACTGATGAACAGAAGAGGAATTAATAAAGAAGCATCAAAATTCGAAGAAGAGTTTGGCACCGGAGAAGCAAGAGAAAGGTACGTTGATTGAATAGAGAAGTCTCCATGGGAAGAATAATACCCAATCAGTCTATCAGGGAAACCAAACTTTAAAATAGGCGAGGTTGAAATAATTTGAGCAATATGAGCTGAAAACAAAGAGGTAACAAGAGAGATAATACATGCCTACATCTTTTAGCCCGAACTCCAGGTAATGAATTGCCCCATTCCATTATGTCCAAAGAATGCAGAAAAATAAAAAAGAGAATGTAGATATACCTAGAAGAAAAAATTCAGAGGAAAAAAATGAGAAAAAGGTACTCACCAACTTGGAGTTTAAAAGGGTCCAATTTGAACTCACTGTAGGAAATGAGCACCATCTGTGTACCTCACATATGCCCATGAGGAGTTGAGTCCCTCTCAGCAGATGGAAAAATCTACGAATGCCCCATTCATCTCCTTACGAGTTCTTAACAATCCAGTAAGGCGTGTCATCTTCGTTAGTGTCGCAACCTACTATCAGCACTGCATGCGCAACGTTCTCATTATTGTCGTACTTTTTTTTGTTTTCTTCGTACACCAATCTATTCACACCACAATAAATTCTTGCTTGATAACCAAAAGATGATCTACCAACCAAGGAACAAAATTTTCATTTGTTTTCACCGAAACGGTTGAAACGTTTTCGTTTCCTAAGGGACCGAAACGAAACACTATTATTGCAATCAAAACACACTGAAACATAGAAAAATATACCAAAACACAATGCTATATGCCTAAACAATAAGTTGTATTAACCCGAATTTAAAATTTTTATAAAAGGTGTACAATTTTTATACAAAAGATTGTATTTTACTATTTTAATATTTCTCACTTTGGAAATGTTTCCATTTCCGAGCCAATCGAAACGACCCCTCGAAACGAAATTTTGATCCTTGCTACCAACATATATATCTGCTACTACGGATTGCTGTGAGACTGCCCACAACAACCAGTTCTCACTGGATGGTAAATCTATGTAGCCATCGACATATATTATCATGGGAAACTAGTCTAAGAAAAAAATAAATAAATGTTAATGTGAGAATGTCTATAATAAAAAAAGAATTAAAAATAGTTTTAAGAGTTTAAACCTATCTTCCAATTAACATGTCAACTTCCGACGACAGACCATACATCGTTACATGTAGAATAAATAAGTAAAATAAGGCTTTGAGGAGAACTCAATCTTGCTCTCTAAATGTTGATTGGAATGTTGTGGGAAGAAGATGAAAGAATAAAAAAAAGGCATTAAAGTATTTTTTTATCTTGAAATTAGTCCAAACTCTACAACACATGCCTAAAGGGGGCGTATAAGTCGCACACTGTTATATACAACAGTTTCTGTTACTTTTACACTTTAATATAAACGACAAGGAGGTATGTGATTTTTTACCAAACCACACAACGGGGAGGTAAAACTGTAATTACTCCTTATTTTTTTGATAGAAAGCCAAACCACTTAACAAACCATTAAAATAGAAAGTTAAGTGGAGATTTATATAACGCACGCACACTCAACCAACATCTTGATGTACAATTCAAGCCCTAAACAGCCATGGGCCAAGGCCTGAACCTGCTATGCGAGCCCACCAACTGCCCAACCCGATATGCGTGGCAGACCTATGGGAAATTGTTTTTATTTTTTATTTATTTATAGAAAGCCAAATCACTTAACAACCCATTAAAATGAAAAGTTAAGTGCAAGTTTATATAACGCGTGCACACACCCAATATCCCGACTTTTAATTTTGAAAACTCTCTGTTTTTGGAATTTTTTTTAGTTGATAGGATGGGAGAAGCTGTCTATTGATACTTTTTGTTCTATTATGAATTTAAACTTTCTAGAAAATGGAATGAGTTTTTTAGTGTAAAGTCACTTAATTAACTTATTGTAAGTTTTGATAATATCTTTTATTTTTTTCTTCTATACTGTCAATATCATTTTCTTTTCCTTCTCAGTGTTTGTATTGTTGTGTTACTCTAGTTTATACACTCCTTGCAATCTCTTATATTAAGAAGAAAAGGTTTGAACTTATGTCTTTTCTTTTTCCAGTTTCCATGAGATCGTGTCCATGATACGGAAAGAGACTAAATTTTCATTCAAATCTTTCTATTAACGATTTTATTTCTTTTTAGTTTTAAGAAAGAAAAGGCCAAATCTAATCTTTCCCAATTTTTATCGAAAACAATTTCACCAAAATTGGCTTAATGATATAGAAACCTTTCATGATACTTGCTAAAGATTAACCCAGATCCATTCAAGAGCCATTAGAGACCTGTACACGAAAAAAAAAGGAAAAACAATTGCATCATCATCCCTTTTACGGAACTCTCTTCTGTAGTTTGACAAAGTTCAAATAGTCTTACTTATATTTCCAATGAATTAAGCGCATGCATGCATATTCTGCATTAGAGTATAGCTCCCTAATACTAAAATAAGTCCATCCCCAAACATTCCTGTTAAGTTTCAACACAGAACACAAATCTCGTCCCCTTACAGGGAAGGGCTGGCAGAGAATTTATTCCAATGCATTTTTTTTTGTTTTGTTTTGTTTTTTTTTAATCCAACTTATGCTACCCTAACCACAATAGGTTTAAGATTTGACAAAATTTTAACCACTGAAATTCATTTATGAATTATCCATAAAAAATAAAAAAAAATTTCACTTATGAATTCAAATTGGTGTGTCCCAACTCCTATGAGGTGGCCTACTACATTTACCTATATATATAGTAGCAGTAACTCGTGCTATTCATGGAACTAGGACTTATGACTTAGAATGAGTCATTATAGGGATCAAAACGAAGAGAAAAATAACTACCAAATATTTTGATTACAATAGCAAACTCGAGTCGCCTGATATCAATTAGGTACAATTTACACCGAAGGTCAAGGTTTTTGTAAACTTTCTAACACTGGAAGCAAGTATACTGAGGCACAAATAAACATGAATATGACTCACATATGCTTGTAAATGTTTGAAGTAGATCGACGGAGGTGAACATGAATCTACTTGCATGACAAATATTGAACTAATATTAAACATTGTTTTAATATCTAGAATCCGAGTCTTGAGATACATGGCAGGTTGAGTGTGCCTGTCGTGCGCAGTCCTTTGTCATAGGTCATCCATACATCATAAGCATATATGCAGTGTAGCGATCACAATTTTCAAATAATATATCTTGCAATAATAATATTATGGTTTAACTTTGTGGCTAGATCAAACAAATAACAGTTTTATGACAAATTGCATGCCACAAACATTGTAATGAAAAAGTCAATACTGCCTAAAGGATTGAGTAGTAACAGAATGGGTCTTGCCTTGCTGGTGAGGTGGTGTCTACGTAACAAGAGAAACACTAAGGTCAGTCACGGCTGCCCATTGGGTGTGTTGGGCAGCCGTGGCTGACCTTAGCACCGCTCACATAACATTTTCACTTCATACAATGTATGTTTGCTCTTCAACTTGGTTATTTTTAAACCTTCTATAATTATAAGTTTCATATAAATTGTATATAATTATTAATTATAAAAATATCTTACCGATTATATAATTATAATTTTAATCACAACTCTATATAATTATAAGTTTAGTTATATAAATATCTTATAAATTATCATTACAAGTTTATTTAGTTATCAAATTAAAATATACCTGCCATTACTCATGAGTTTAATAATAAAGTAGTTACAATTTAGTTCTAGACCATTATTTAAAGTAGCATATTTTTTTTTTACCAATTTACAAATTAATTACGATTTTAAAATTTTATTTTAAAGTTCAAACCATTATTTCAAAATTTTTAATTTAAAATTGATCAAACCGTCCAAAAGCCCAAGCCCACCTTTAGGGTCATGGGTAGGGCTTGGTCCTGGGGCTGGGCATTTTGGCGTAGCCCAGCCTGACTCAAAATCTGGAAGGAGCCCAGCAAGCCCGATTCGAACTTGGCAGACCTAAGACCAGGCGAGCTGGGCGGGTAGGGGTGGCCACGAGCCCAGTGGTCAGCTTGGCCTGCCCAAACTCATCCATCATTTATAGGGCTTAGAATTTTTTTAGGCCCGATTAGTTTAATGAACAGGCTTGAGAATTGTCTTTAAAGCCCAAAGCAAATCCTATTTATTAATTCATTTTAGATCTGACCGAAATAGGATTTTCTCGATAAGGAATAAACTAAACAAACCATGGATAAATCCAAGCGACATGGCTTGGCCTGGCCTGAAATATAGATAAAATAATATATTTTTATATTTTAATATCATTTAACATTATTTTTATATTATTTAATATTGTTTTTAAAGAAAAAATATTTATTATAAATATTTTTAAGTTAAATGGGGGAGCTTGGGAATCATAGTTTTTATTTGGGGTAGACTTGGAATTTGATTGTGGGCCCAATGGGAAAAACATTTAGTGTAGGCTTGGCTAAGCCCGCCCCCCCGGCCCAATGTCCACTCCTACGGCGGGGCAAAATTACATCCCTATTATCAACCGTATGAATAGAAGCATAATTATCATAATTGAATTGGTATCTTCACCGATTTACTGTTCATTAATTTAACCGGTGGTTCAACTTATGTTATATATAATTTATTATTCATATGGTTGATCATGTTATATAATATATATATATATATATATATAACATCAAAATTTATTCAAAACAGATAAGTGCCATGATGGTTTGGTGTTCCCCAATTTCGTTTTAGATCTAAGGTTGGAGCCTGCTAAGACACTTGATTTTTAAAATATTGAACTGTCAGTGGATCACATTCTACAGGGGCCCACACATCAGTAAAGAGGTGTTTGACTTTGAAAATATAATCAAAGGGTAACATAGGAATTCAGATCCTCCACCCCCCATTGTTTTCCTTTCTCTCCTTTTTTCCTATTTGGCCATGTCATCACTGATGATAAAGATGAATGCTAAAGTTTTGTCATTTGTTAGATTTAGCAAATATAAGAATAAAATCTATAATAGGTGAGGAAATCAAAAAAAAAAAAAAATAGATATTGAAATTTTTCCTAAACCAATACCATCTCTCCCTAGAATATTGCAAACTCTAATCTTTGTCTATTTCTACTTTATACAGATATGTATAAATATATTTTTGTATATTTTTCATCTCTTTCTTAGTTAGTAAACACATCGTTCTTGAGAACTTGAATGTGCCAACTCAAGTTTAAGAGTGAAATAATAAATTTTTTTTTTTTTAACAGATCAATTTGTTGGGGCCTTAAGTCTTTATCCAAATTAAAAAAAAAAAATCCTACAAATATCATTCTAGTAGAACAACAATCGGCAAAACTAATGAATCAAGTTCTTGAAATTTGATTACAGTATGTACAAACTTCTCATTGGCTTTCAGTAGTTTTCTTTGCTACTCCTTGATGGTTATCCGTTGAAGAAAAACAATAAAAAATTAGGGTTTTCATCATATTAGAGAGAGGAGTTTTGATATATAACAAGTTCTAGTTTGGAAAGAATTTCTATATTGATTTGTTACTTAATTGTATGTTTATCAAATCCAACATGTAAAAAAAAATAAGCATTAATATGTCATTAATAGTGATGACATAGCTCAATAGAAAGAATGGGACACAAATAGGGAATTGAAAATCTGAGCGCGCGAATTTGGAGCGAATTTGCTCCTAAATTCGCTCTTTGAGAGCGCATGCGTAACCCCTACCGCACGAACTAGGTGACCTAACTTGCGGGCTTGTGTTTGGACTCGTGGGCCTGGATAGAATGGGGCTAGCTTTTCCGTGGCTTAGTGCTCATACTTGACGGGCCCGTCAGTCATAGGGCTAACCGCCGACGCAAGCCTGCAACTATTTTTTTAAGGGAAAATCTTATGTTTGCCCTCTATGTTTCATTTATATTGATTTTTGCCCTCTTAGTGTCAACCCTCATTATTGCTCATTCTCTCTCATTTATACCCTCATTCCAAACATACCTTTACATGTATATTTTCTAATGTGCCCTTATGCCACCTATTTTAACTCTACACAATTTTTTTATCTATTTTATTTCTTTTAGATAAGGAATTTTCTTATCTATTTGAAGGCTATGTTATCTTTATATCTTGTTTTTTATTAATTAAAGTTATCGCCGTTAACCCAAAAAGGTATAGAAAAAATTAGTATTTAAATAAACCTATTATTTTTGTAAAAGAAAAAAAAAACCAGTAGAGTTAAAATTGTTATCACTTTACATCTCTAATATTGACTTGATTAAGACTTACATACTTTAAATTTATTTATTTAATACTACTCACAATTAATTTTACTAGAAGCCCAAAAGGTAATATAAAATAGGGTAAATTATACTGACCTCCCTTGAGGTATTTGATAATAACAGACAACTCCATCTAGGTTTCTAAAATGACAGTAACCTGCCCTGTCAGAGTTATTGGCGCTCAGTAGTTGACAGGAAATGTACATTTACGCCTTTTCCCCTTCACGACATTATATTTCCATGACTATATTAGTAGCCAAACAAACTCAAATTAATTTTTCCTTTATTCTTATCTTTGTGGCCAAACAACCCTGCACATCATCTCCTTCAATCTCTGCTTGAACAAGGGATTCAACTCCACCATCTCATCCTCCTCTTCCTCCACCACCTCCCCCACCATCTCATCCTCCTCTTCCACAACCACCATCTCATGCTCCAACAACACCAAACAATGCCCCCTTGTTTGCAACTCTCTTTCTTTTTCTAAAATTTCAACAACTCTAAGAATCTTTTCTTGTATAGATGCTGTGTTTATATACGTATACACATGTATAGATGTGTGTGTGTATATAAGTATATAGGTGGGTCAATTGGCAAAAAAAGATATGGACTAAGTGGATTTACATATTGGAGGATTTTGATTTTCTAAATGGCAATGGCGATTATTGGGTTGAAGTGGGTTTGGGTCAATCAATGGTACCTGCCGACTACGGTGATGGGGTTTATATGTTGGCTTAATTTGATTACATAAACAACTACGGTGGACATTGGCTATGTGGGTGTTGATTGTCAGATTTTCATATTGCTGATCCACATATGCATGCATACATACATACACATACATAAATGCCTACATATGTATATACATGGGTATTAAATTGAATCTGAATGAAGTTCAATCTGCTATGATTTATTCTTCCATTACCATAAAGAACTATAAATCTTTATTTTTATAGGGGAAATATTACATTTTCTTGGCAAATCAACCTCTGTGATTTTTAAATAGGCGCTTTCTTTCTGTTAAGTGTTGTGTAGAGCTAATATGCACATTAATTCAACTTCTAGTTTAAACATAAGTATTCTGCCAAACCATTGCTTTTGCTTGCATCCCCCTTTAAGTGTACCATAACATGCCTGTGGTTTTCAATTGCTGGGTGAGGATGCTAATGATTCCTTAAACATATGCATATATATGTGTCTATGTACATAAGTATGCATATGTAATCTGTGGGTTGAGAGAAGGAGGATGATTATGGTGTGATGGGTGAGGATGCCTGCTGGTTGAGAGAAGGAAGATGATTCTGGTTTAATGGGTGAGGATGCTAATTTGTGCGTGTGTATATATGTATATAACATACATATACATATACATATATATATATATATATTATTTATACTTAAAAAGGCACATACATGTATGTATGTTAACAACGGATGATATGATGGTGAAGGCTGGTGGCGTTACTGGTGTTCATAGTGATACACGGAGCAGAAGAGAGTTCTAGTGAGAGGTGAAGGATGGGTGAGGGATGTTTGGCTATAGAGATAGGTGTAGTGTTTTGTGTTTGGTTTGGGGTCAGAAAGGGTAGAGTTGGTATTTAAAAAAGTTAAAAAGTGACATCAACAATTTCGGTCATTGACCATATCTACTGGTGTATGGATGGGGGAATCTAAACTGACAATCAAAGTAGAAGGGAGGTCAGTGTCATTTTTAAAATCATAGGGGAACTGCCTGTTATTGTCAGATACCTCAAGGGAGGTCACTGTAATTTTGGTCTATAAAATATAGTTAAAAGTTCATAAATCTATTTAATATCAATGCTAAACGAAAAAAAAGTGCATAGAGCAATTTGTGGTCTATACCCAAAAAAAATTAGTGAAAAAATTGTTATCACTAATTTTTTTTCTATACTTTTTTGGGTTAACGGCCTAACTTTAATTAATAAAAAAATGGGGCAAATTACACTAACTTCCCTTTTCAGCGTTTGTGGGGAAACAACTTTAAGGTTTAACATAAAATTACTAAAATATCCTCAATTGTCTGAATAATTTTTCATTAAAAATGAAGATATTTTGGGTCAAAGTCAAACAAAAGACTAAAATATCCTTCAGCCATTGGAAACACTTCTCTCCAACATCCACCATTTCTTCCCCCACCGACTAACAACCTGCTTGGAACTTGGGAAAGGGAAAGGAAAATCATTGTTTACTTCCTTTTCCCTTTTTGATTCTACCAAGAGGGGGGATGAAAGGAAAAAAGGAGGAACTTTTTTTAAATTAATCTCTCTCTCTCTCTCTCTCTACTTTTTCTCCATTTTCTTTACAAAACCAAATATGGAAAGGAAAGCAAATAGTACTTTCTCTTCTTTTCCCTCCCCCAAGTTTTATACAGGTTGTAAGCTCTCGATGGGCACAACCTTAACTCGACTCCAACCATCTCTCTCTCTCTCTGCTAACAGTGACGGACTAACCCCTCAACCTCCATCGTCCATCACTGTTGCAAGACACTACCACCTTCTCCTTTCTCACTAAGTTATCTATCTCCTCCAGCACTCCCCATCTCAACCTCCACCGCTACCGCCGCCGTCCCACCCCATCTCTCTTTCCCTATACCCCCACCTAGTCCATAAATCACCACACGCATACAAACACACACCACCACACAAAAACATTGTGATGCTATGCCAATCTGACACATTCCCCACCTTTATTGTACGTGCTCAATTGGAATTTGCAAACACGAAGAGAGACCTAACTAGACCACTATCAACCCGCAAGCCCTCACTGGACCACACCCACCTCTACTGGCCCGCCAGCTTTGCACCATTGCCATCTCTCTTTCCGTTTTCTCTAATGAAAAAATCACATTTTTAACCTAAGCAAACAAAATCCTTATTTTCAGATATACCCCAGATATAGAACCCCAAACTCTAGCTGACACCCAAAATCCTCATTTTCAGACACATCCATAATCAAAGTGCAAGAATAATTACCAATTCCCTCTGCCAAATCACTCAAATTTGCATTCTTGTGGAGATGGAGCCATGAATTGGTTGTGATGACATTGGCCATGAAAAAGGACCATATATTATGAGGAACACATTACTTTTGTTGTGTTGTTGGAGATGGATTGTGTCTATCTAGTGGGGTTCTGTAAATATGTTAATTCCATTTGTGGGTGATGTGAGAATGGGTGGTGTTTGGGTTGCGGTAGGGGTGGCCGACTGGGTTGGGGCAGAGAGAAGGGGGTGCGAGGGAGTGCTGTTTCGGCGGTGGGAAAGGAGGGAGAAAGAGGGTTTGTGGCCAAAGCTAGAGATGATGAAGGGGTGGTGGTCGAGCCTTTGATTGTGGTCTAGGTTGATTGTGTTTGTGGTTCTTTTTGGTTCAATTTGAAATGATTTGTGCCTTTTGATGGAGCGAAGATGGTGGCATGGTGCTCCATGCTTGGTTTGTTGAAGGGCAAACAAAGCAGCGAATGAACTGCTCTTTTTTTTGGTGGCGCTGTAATTACTTAAAGAAATAAGTTTGGGTTTATTCAGTAGAAGGGAAAAGAATGGTGAAGGTTTATCATGTTGGATAACAGGTGGCATCGAATGAATGGTTCAATAAAATTCTATTTGTTATGCATTTGACTAATTTTTACTTGTAATCATTTTACTAAGGGTAAAATAGGTATTTAAGAATATTTTGGATGATGTCATCACATTAACGTTATTCTTTTCAACAGCAACTTAACGGGAAGGGGGAACATGTTACAGGATTTGAAAAGGATAAATTATACTTTGCACCATTGCACTTTACACCAAATTTTACTTTAAGACATGTAGTTTTAATTATATCAATTAAGTCCCTATACTTTTAATTTATTGCAATGTTTCCCTCCTGTAAGCTTCTGTTTGTATAATTGGTAGCCAAAAGCCCTTTGTATCTCACGTAGCCATTTCCTAAGGGCAAAAAAAAATTTTGACACTATTTTGGGTTCCATACACCCTCATCTCTTGCCAATTTCTTTTGAAGCCTCTAAATAAAGTCATTCTATGTATAAAATAAAGTTAAGGTTACAAAATACCCCCTAATCGTCTCATATGATGGAGAGTTGAGGGCATTTGGGAGCCAAAATGATATGGAAGTACATATTTACCCTTGGAAAACGGTCACATGAGATGCACAGGGTTTTTGGCCATTAATTGTACAAATAAAAGCTTACAGAATGGTGACATTGCAACAAATTAAAAGTACAAGTGCTTAATTGTTACAATTGCAAGTATAAGTCCTAAAGTGGGATTTAGTGTAAAGTGTAACGGTGCAAAGTGTAATTTATCCATTTTAAAAATAAGTAAAGTCATGTATTTTCCAAGATGTGAGGAGTGCTATCTCATATTTTAATAAAGCTTAAGGAAGGTCAGTGTAGTTTGCCCTAAAAAATAATGTATAAGGAGAACATAGCCATCAAATAGATAAGAAAATTCTTTATCTAAAAAAATACTGTAGATAAAAAAATTGTTATAATAGGTGGCATAAGGGCACATTAGGAAATAGGTATGAAAATGATGTTTGGAATGAGGGCATAAATTATATAAAATGAGCAATAATGAGGAATGTTGAAATTAAGAGGGTAAAATAAATATACATGAAACATAGAGGATGAAAAATGAGGTTTTCTATTTTTTGTGAACTGATAGAGTTTTGCAATTGTAGAGTTGGAAGATCGATCACCGGTTGTCATTAACTAGTTCCTAGGAGAGGGAAGAGATTGATGCTGAGAACCTGACAGTGGAGCTGCGACGATGGAACACCACTGCCACCATTCTCCGATTCTAATATCATTTCTTGTTGTTTTCAATTTACTAGTTGCTGAAGCTGAGGTCATAACCCTAACGGCCAATACATTCAATGACAAGGTCAATCACATACTCCAATTCCCTAATTCATCTTCTCTAGTCGTTCTCAAATAGGATTTTTGTTCATGTGAACTTTTGTCTCTGTACTGGATTTTTATTTAGAACTGTTACTTTTTTATTTTATTTTATGTTTGTTCATTTATTTATCTTGATTGGCATTTATTTTTATCTTATTTAGTGCAGGGTAAAAATATTTCATCACTCACAGACATGTTGAATCTTTAGAAGCTATTTTTTAAAAAAAATCAATATCTCAGTTTGTAATGTTCTGCTGTTTCTTTGAATTGCTGGCATTGTGCGGTACTGCAGTTTGTTACATTATGAAACTGGACCACTTTATGTCTACACAAGCATGGCTGTGCGAACATAAATGTGTATCTCATTAAAGACAGATTTTTGGCCTTCTAATTAAAATGTTTGCTCTTTTGGATGATTGAGCAAATGGGAATACGATCCTCTCCGTTCCATGGTTGGAATAGAGGTCTCCATTTCATTGATTGATGTGTTGACACGTCAGTTAAATTTCAAATCAAGGGTTTAGATTAGTTCCCTTAAAACTTATTTGAAAATAAATATTTTTGTTGTTAATATATGAGGAAATAAATTTTAATATAAAACGATGTAGTTCTTTGTATGGAAAAGTCAATATGCTTATAACCCTCTCACCAAACCATATTAGCTAGCTAATGAAGATAGTTCTTTGTGATTTGGACTAAAACCAAAATCTCTATTTATCAATGGAAACTTCAAAATAAAGTGACGAAGAAGCATAAAGAACAGCTCAAAGAACAATATATATATATACATATATAAATTCCCAAAATTCAAAATAACTAGATGGGACAAAAGCCTCTTGAATTTAAGTTACAATTAATGATTTGCGCACTCATGATGTGAACTTCTGGTATTTTAGGATCAATGGGCTATAGACATTTTTGCAGTAAAACGCCGACATGTTGGAGGAAATGTTTGGCACAATTTCTTGTGACTCTATGTTTGAAGCAGGATATGTTTTTACTGACTAGATCTCCAATCTAAATCTGTGGGCTATTCATTCTTATAAGTCCTAGTGTTGTGTGTATTAAGACATAAGTGATTGGTTAGAGATAATACTGTAACATTGTCAGAAGCATATTAAAGAGCTGATGGGGCAACTGTAAATTCTGCACTTGAAAAGTTTTAGGACTTAATTAGCAGCATTGAAGACTTTAAGTTGGCAAAAAAATTTAGGGTAAATTTTCAGTCTGGATTGAATTTAAGAACTACCCTCCACTAAGATTGTTCAATCGTAATTGAAAATACACATCACTATGGTGGAAAATTAGATTATGCATTACCCAACACACTTGATGGATAAACCACTTAACACTGTAGTTTAGTATTTAAGTAGGTATAACAAGCACTCCCAAGTATGCAACCAATATTTGTTCCCTGCATACTTTATATATATCATTTTTTACTTGATCCAGTTTTTACCAAGACCAACAAAAAAAAAAAAAAAAACCCCACCCCAAAAGAAAATAAAAAGAAAAAAAGAAAAATAGATAACTAATTTTTGTCCCAGATAGAACTGGTTTGCTTAATTTGCTTAGTAGACTAAATTTTTCTTGGCCACCCTCACCACAGATGTTTATTGGTTTGGCCATCACTGAAACTAAATGGATTTTGTACATCTCAATTACTTCTCAGGAATCTTTTGTTGTGGATGAAGGAAATAAGATGTCCTAACTTTTCTCTGGGTGCTGCCAGACGTCAATGAATGAAGTTTGCATTGTCTAAACTGCAGTGGCATATAGTGGAGTCTAATGATTGTTCATTAGACTCTGTGTTTCACAAACTATGCATGTAATGTAAGTTTGTAGTTTATATTGCTCATAAAAATAATAAGATATTATTAGCATTTTGATTAATCATTAAATTGGATTTCTATTGCATTGTTGGTTTTGTATTTGATTTGAGAATTTTAGTAATTTTGCTTTCCATGATCGTCAAAGTTGCATAAGCTAGCCAATTCAATAGGTACATGCAATACAACAGACCATTGAAACCCTTACATCCCAGCTGGTTTTCCATTCATTCAACTAGGTCGGCGGGTTTTAGAAATGCTTCATCTTTAGAGTATGCTTTTTTATGTTTAATAATGCAAAGAGCTGAAGAGTGGTAAGAGCTGGAAGGACCTTGAATAACTATCAAGGCCTAACAAGCTGTTTGTAGACATCTCATTGCAAGTTGTACTTGTATGTTTCAGCGGCAATGAGTTTCATTTGGTATGTCTTGTAAATGGATTTGTAGTTGCATTTATATCACTACATTACTGTGCCCACTTCTATTAGTGACAAAAGAAAAGAACAAAAAGGAAGCTTGTCATGTATGAGTGGATCCTTCCCACAATATGTGCTTACTACAAAGAAAAGTATACACACGATCTAGAATCCTCATTTTTAGGCATTTGAATGAGATTGCACAGGTGTGCTCTCACATGCGTGTAGAACCTATATGTTGGACCTTCACTCCATTAGATTCTCAAATTTACAAGATCTAACCAAGATGGTATAAAGGAATACCAAATTTTCATTATTTTTTCAAAAGTAGTTTGCCATTTCTTTATTCATTATGTTAGAAAAGTTACTACTTTGGTATTGTGGTTGATATGGTGATTAGCATTGGACTAATAGCCCAGTGTACCAGCCTGTTGACCAGGTTAATGTCCAGTTGAGGTCTGATATTTTTGTTTCATGTAATTCTTTGGCTGGATATCCTATTCCTTATTCAGTATTTCAAACGACAGGGAGATGAAGCCCTCGATAAACCAAGGTAACCTTTTGGTCAAGTTGCCAACTCGTTAAAAAATGGCAACTAGATGGTTCAATTTCCGAGTTTTTTATAGCGAGAGTTTGCAGCACAAACACTTACCAAACAAGAGCCTGTTAGCTCAATTACGTAAAAGATATGATGCAGCCAGTAAAATACTAAATCATCTTTCTGCGATTTGCTATTACCGGAGATCCATTAGGAGACTCCAATGACTATTGAAGAGAGAACTATGTAGCAAGGAAAAATTACACAGTGCACGTGCACACATTATATTAGTTATTAAAAAGATAGGGGTTTTCATTTTATTTATTAATTTCCACAATTTAGCATGTGAGCAATGCTAAATTTTTGTTCTTAATAAGGTTCTGCACCGCAGCTTATATCCACGTAAAATCTAATAATGTACATGCTCAAAAGAGAATTCTGTCCTGGTGGTTGAATAATGTCACTTTGTTTACGTACTAGCTTACCTGCCAAAGAATTATTTTTCTGTGTCTATTTGTTTGTTTCCTTCTAATTTTGTGGGAAGTTAACCAATTTTGTTCCATTTAATGTAGCATCTGGAAATACAGGTTCTTTTATATGGTGTTGACTTTTTGTTTAATATACACCTAGATCACTTATTCTATATCGCGGCAAAACATTAGTCTACAAAAAGCATAATACTGAGCTTAGAAATATGCCTTTTGTCACTTAGTGATTAGTTTTCATTGAATTTTGTTTTCCTAGTATTTTTCTCAGACAAAAGACAGCATAAAATATAAAGGGAAGTAAAAGAACTTATTTCTTTTTCTTCATAATTTTGAATCTAATCCATCTAAAACCAATGTAATAATATGATTGTTTCATTTGTTTCTTAGTTCTTTTATATTTTTTACCAGAATTTTTATACTGATTGCATGAAATTCACCTGCCCAAATTGCTACATTGTCTTCCGTAGTTGCGCACTGCAGAATAGAAGTAATGAACGATTTTCCTGAAAATGTATTTATAATTTTATATCTCTTGTGAAGCCAAGATACAAGGGCATTGTCCACTATCAGGCACATTGTTTGGCAGTTAACATTTGCATACTAACTTTTTTCATTATAAGTTGTTTCATATCACTCGATTTCCAGAATTCCTTTGCCTACTGAATCCGATTGTGATTTTGCAAATTGGCATATAACCAGGGTCTAGAGATGTGGAGTCACTTAAAAATATTTGTTCTGGAAGAAGCAGAAAAGACAGCAACAAAAGCACAGCTAGAGAGTGAGAGAGAGTTGTGATCGTCTGTCAGGTAAATAAAGATATTATGTCCGGATCTGGTGTCTTTTTTTACATCACAAGGGTGTCTCTACAGAGAATGAATATGAGTTGCAATCCAAGGACTTGTTTTTCATTTGTCTGTAATTTGCCCTGCAAATAATAACGGTATATGACATTGGCTGTTTGATGGATGAAATAGTAATACTGACTACTACTGATAAGTTCCAGTAGTATGTGGCTAAAGATTCAAGCTGATGATTTGTTCAGTCTCGGTAGTGGCTGCAGAGGCAGGACGGCTGTCACTGCCCTTAACAACGAAAACAGGAGAGTAATGAAAAGCTACAACCTCAGGTTGTCATCAAATACAAAATTTCGGCAGATATTTTAACGATGTTCAATTATTTTTGCTGTACAACTGGATTTTTTTTTATCAGGCACATGCCACCTAAACAGAATTAAGCTTGTAATGTTATGTTGCCGAAGATACTATTTCAAGCTTTGATAACCCTCTGGCAAACAATCATTTAAGATTACACGTGTGCCAAGCTGAATAATTGTGGATAGCCACAATTTTCTGCCCATTGAGACTTGCAACACAATGGGGGTGCACAAAAAAAATTGAAAAATCCGATAATTGAATCAATTTAACTTTTTAAAGTTGGTTTGGTTTGGGTCTACTAAAAGTTTGGTTCGGTTTTGGTTCTAAAAAAAGGGCAACCTAATTATTTCGGTTCAGTTCTCGAGTTCACACTTCTGAATTGACTCGAGAACTGAATTGAGATCCGATCTTATATTTATAAAAAAAAAAAACAATTACATATATTTTATATATGCTTTTAAATCATGGTTATTTAAACTTAATTATTATTAATTTATATTTGTATAATTATATGCTGTTTTATTATTATTTTTTAAAATATTAGGATACAAGATTAATATTGTTTTAAATTTTTTTTAATAAAAGTTCATGTTTTGACTAGTAAAAACGAATCCGACCTGAACCAACCTGATTTTGTGGTTGATCCAACTTGAGGCATAGAACTGACTTGGGTTGATTCGGTTTAATTCTCTAAAAAAATCGGTTTGATTTTGGGTCTAAAATTTTAAAACCGATTAAGATCGAATCGGTTCTAGATCTAGTGTGGACTTGACTCATGGACACCCCTAACACACACCATATAAAACAAGCACAATGGATTATGTGCTTTCAACTATGTACAGAGAATCGAAAAGTGAGGATGACGATTTAGAAAAGCACTTGTATAAATGCAAAAATTGTATCACAGCCGACTTATACAAATACAGAGTTTCTAGGACACACTATGCTTTCATTCATGACAGTCGACTCCATCTGCAGTAATCCCAACCTGTACGGTTCTCGCTTGGCACCCTTCTATGTCGCAGCCTTGGTGGCATTGGCTCCACTAGGATCCTTCTTCTCAACACTCTTGATTACACCAACAACGCCAATCTGCCGCATGTCCTTAACAGCAAAAACGTCCAAGAGATTGGGTACTCGTAGAAAGTCTCCACCACCATGGGAGCTCCGTTATTGAGCTGAGCTTAGAAATTTTTCAAGCCTTAAAATGTTTTCAAGTTTGGCAACTGGAGTCACAAACAAACCCAATCATTGACTTCGAACTACTTGTCAATTGGTGTTAGTCAGCTACATTCTTCATGCGATTTTGATTAGCCAAGAAGTTTCCCTTGAAGCTATTCTGAACTCGCTCCTGAAGGGTTGTAGTTACAACAGCTATCGAAGTATGCTGGATAAAAAGATTGACTATAGTCGGGTGGGGTTTGCCTATAAACCACCTCATACGGAGTCATTCCCATTACTGAATGATAGGTGTTGTCGTCCCGCCACTCGGCTAATGTTAGCCGTTTATTCCAATCCCTCGATTTTTCACCAGTGATGCATCGGAGTTAATTTTTAAGGCAACAATTCAGAACTTTGGATAGCCCATTCGTTTGAGGATGATAGACTGAACGGAGTCGTGATACCACACCTTGTAACTTGAAAGGTCCTTCCAAAAGATACTAGCGAACACAAGATCATGATCAGCGACTATGGACTTAGGCATTCCTTGCAATTTGAAGATATTGTCTATGAAAATTTGGGCCACCTCCTGAGCTGTGTATGGATGTGAAAGAAAGACAAAACATACATACTTGCTCAATCTATGCACAACGACCATAATAGAGTTCTTACCTTTGGAATTTGGCAAACCTTCCACGAAGTCTATTGCAATATCAATCCAGATCTGTGTTGGAATAGGTAGAGGTTGTAGCAGTCCAGGTGTGAAGCCTAGTTTTGTTTGATTTGGTTTGAAGACCCGACCCGACCCGACCCGACCCGACCCGAATAATGTTACGTGGTTTTTAATGAGAAATTTTCTGAGGCTTAATCCATGTAGCGGAGGCTTGGGCCGATAGGCCCAAGCCGAAGCGCTCATGGACAAGCCTCCCCAGGGAAAATTTTTTGGCCTGCTTTGTAGCCCATTATGAATCCTGTGCGTAGAATGTATAAAATGCAATTTTGTGATTAGGGTTTGGAGTTGTTAGCGTTTCTGTAGAGAGGAGGAAAACTTGTAGCCGCACTCTGTATTTTTTTCTGATTATAGTAAAAATCCCTGCAACTCTGTGGACGTAGGCAAATTGCCGAATCACGTTAAACATTGTCTTGTGCGTGTGATTGTTTTCTTTGACGTGTGTTTTTCTCTATTTTTGTTTCTCACAGGTTGGGAATTACTGTTAAATTCCCTACATTAAGTTCTCATTGTTGTTTCTTTGACAACTTTCACACTTTGATATGAACTTGCGAACTTCCTTTCTCAAAACTTTCTAGTAAAGTTCCTTTTTAGCCTTCTGATAGTGTTGTCCACTCTAGAGTGGCCTCCCCCAACTGAGCTACGAAACTGCCTCAAAATCTTTTCCTTCAGTTGAGGGACACGTCCAATGAATGACTGTCCTTTATATTTCAAAAGACCATGATTCCATTCAAAACCTGGATGAGCTTTGGTTTTGGATTCCAATTATAGTCACCAACTCTTCATTTTCAGTCCAGCTATCTTTAACCTCCTATAACCAATGTTCCTAGAGAATGGTAATAGCATTTAGATTTCCTTCCTCCTTAGTAACCCTGGATAGTGCATTAGCTGCTTTGTTTTCAGACCTGTTTTGTACTTAATCTCATAATTTATTACACTCCAAAAGTGTAATCCTATTGCCTAATTTAGTTGGTTGTTAGCCCTAGATTAGATTTAATATTGCTTTATTAGTTAGTTTTATTATTAAAGCTGATTTATCGAATCTTGTGCAGAAAATAGAGCTTAAAAGGGTTAAATTGAGCAAAATTCATGAGGAGCGTTCGAACGCCCAACCCATCAGTTCGAACAGTCCTAGTGTTCGAATAGTCGTTCGAATGGTCGTTGGAGATTCAAAGAGCTCATTTTTTCGTTCGAATCAGGTTTGATAGTGTGTGATAGAAATGGGTCGATTTAGAGAGGTCGATATTCGTTTGATAGCCGTTTGCTAGTGTTTGAACGGGTGTTCAAACGGTTGACTAGGACGTTTGAACGGTCAATGGCCCCTATTTTTTACAGATTTTTGCGTTTTTGAAGGAGCAAGCAGATTTTTAGGGTATAGGAAGCTCGTTTTTAGGGTTTTAGAAGGCTTTATATAGGGCTAAAGAGTTGATTCATTGTATTTTCTTTATTTTTCTTGTAATCTAACTCTTAGATTTACATTTCAATGCAAGTTTTTTCCATTTTCATGCACTTTTCTATGGATTTTTGTAGCTAAACTCCATCTTGGACGCAAATGTGAAGATTCACCTAGGGTTTTCAAGCTTTCATGGAGGTATAATACTTTTCATTGATTTTATTTTATATTACTTCTATTCATTACAATAGAAATCTAGATTGGTTAAAAAACTTACATTCAAAGCTTTGTTTGGTAATTTTTATACACAATCTTAGGGTTAGTATAGAGATTGCACAAATCAATGAATTGAATCTATGGAACTTTAATTAGTTGCAAATCTAGACTCTATTGCTAATGACCCCTAATTTTCATAGTCAAAATCTTCTAAATCAAAGGTCCACAAAGAGACTTTTGATTTGAGTTATATGTATGCCTCCATTGAAATATTGTAGAGTTTTGGCTAATTGGAACATTTGCATTCAAGCCTCTTTTCATTTTATCAATCACATTTAGTTTAATTGCTTGTTAATTGCTTTCAAATAGTTTAGTTAAACCCATTTCCCGTAATCAAATGATTTTTGGCTTATTTTTAATCCAATTTGTCAATTGCTAGTCAAGCTTAGTTTAGTTTAGTGTGAGCTTAGTGTTATTCTTGTATTGAAATCAATCATTGAGGAAAATGATATTCAGATTTCCCAAGTAAAACTACAATCGTCAAAAGTGCACTTACGGAACAATAACACACCTTTGAGGTCGAACCAATAATTATAGCCAATAACTGTAATCTATTTTTGCTACAAAGTTATAGTAATCCTTTGTTCTAAGAGATATTTGAAGCTTTGATGATCAGTCTTGATGGTAAAATGTTTGCCTAAAGGGTAATGCCTGTTTCATAGGTATCACAGCTGCCATCAATTCCTCATAAGTGGAGACCCCCATGTTTTTGGGTGCTAGGGCCTTACTCGTATAAGTAATAGGCCTTTCTGCATCAAAACTGCCTATGCCTTTGCTTGAAGCATCACACTCAATTTCAAAACTTTGAAAATAATCTGGCAAAGCTAACAAGGGGTGCTGGACATGGCTTCCTTAAACTATTGAAAAGCATTCCTTGTTTCTTCATTCCAATTTTATGCATAATTTTTCAAGAGATCAGTGAGACAACAACTTATCTTACCACGATTCTAATAACCAACAAATCCCAAAAATCCCCTCAAATATTTCAAATTTAGTGGTTCATGTTAGTTTTGGCATACAATCCACCTTCCCTATGACTGCTGCACACCCTTACCACTTATTATGTGACCTAGGTATTTCACCTCATTGCTTCCAAATTCACATTTTGATCTTTTAACCAATAGTTGGTGTGCTCTTAATAGGGCCACATCATCCCTTAAATGTGTTAGCAAGAATATACAACCCACAAGAAGGGTAAATTGGGTTTCTAAAAAATATTAGCAAATAATACAATTTAAAACTATTGAAATAATAGAACAATAACTGATCAATGCATGAACAAAGCAATCAAAATAATATGATGTAAGTAACGAAAACAAAGTAAGAGATGGACAACAATATATTGAGGTTTGGTCACAACGTGTGAATTACGTCATTTCCCCCAAGATCCCCTTGAAAGCTTTCTCCACTATGTAAAAGTCCATTTACGCAGTTGTTGCTAGTTGCTCAAATGCCTAGCTCATTTATACAAGTATTCTTCCCAAACTCCTAAGTCCCGAATGATTTTTTCCATGCTTCACTCAAAATTTTTCCCAAGAACCCTCAAACTCCTAAAACTCCTAGCAAGTTTATAGAATAGGTATTCACAAAGTGTAGATAAGCAACTGTAAGCTCAATAGATTACCCCCAGCAAAAAGAATACGGCAATGAGGTTCAAGAATTTGTAACTTTAATATTAGATTTAGTACTTGTAATATTGTATTCTTGTGTATAAATAATATGGGGTATTGTATTTATAGCATTGTATAGATTTTAGCCGTTGGTAGTGGTTGAGAGAGCATTTAATGCGTTTTGGGCCTGTCAGAACATTCGAATATATGACCGTTGAGCTCTAAGTGTCAACCTCTAAAATTGAGGTGTCGACCCCTGCAGCTTTGATGCAAGCAGTCTTCAACATTATGGCTGAAGATGTCAACCACTAAAATGCAAGTGTCAACTCCTCTGATTTTTACCAAACTTCAACAAGACTTTGTCCAAATACGTTGACTC
This sequence comes from Euryodendron excelsum, assembly GCA_033060915.1. Taxonomy (NCBI): domain Eukaryota; kingdom Viridiplantae; phylum Streptophyta; class Magnoliopsida; order Ericales; family Pentaphylacaceae; genus Euryodendron; species Euryodendron excelsum. The sequence goes on from CM065382.1 coordinate 14,471,560, forward strand.
TTAAAATGGAGGTGTCAACACTTTTAGACCTTCTGTCAAGAAATCGCATTTTGGACCAATGTGTCGACTCCTGGAATGGAGGTGTCAATTCCTCTATTTTTAAATTCTTGTCCAAGGCCACTATCTTAAGGTGCCAATCCTTGAAACTTAGGTGTTTACTCCTTTTGTTAGAAATACTAGTTTTTGCTAGTCTTCTTCCAACTCTTCAAGGTCTTCAAGAACTATCCAATTGAAGCTTCCAAAGTTTGAAATACCTTTTTCAAGGTATGTTGATATTTAAGAACATCTTCAATCTCTTTGAAATAGATTTAATCCATGTAATCTTCTTGTGGAGTACTTCAATCAACTTTGATGCTTCCATCAACCTAAGACATCTTCAAATCAATATGTAAAGCTCCTCCTATATCTTATGTTTACCTTTTCAACAAGTCTTCATTATCTTAGACACCTTCAATCTCTTCAAAAAGAGATTATAGATATAATCTTATTGTAAGGTTCTTCAATCAACTAATCGTTGCTCAACAATCTTCAACATGCTTGATAAGTTTTCAATACATAAGATCTTTAATGTCCTCAATGTATTAAGCTTTAAGCCATAATCCTAACTGATATAATATGATATGTGTACCGTATTTGACCAGTTCTCATAGAGATGTACCAATGCATAGGTTTGCTTATATCGTAATTTTATGGGTACTGTATGTATCGAATCGGCCGATATGAGATTAACAATTACGTGTTTGATATTACTCGTAGTTTTAGGTACTGTTGTTATTATGGTCTTTTACATATAGTGGTGTATTCCATAAAATAACACTTAAATTTTAGTAGCAATTAGTTTGTTTTAACAAGTTACTTAATTAACCAACTGGGCTAGCCTAGTTGGCCAAAACTCATGGCCTATCAAAGTGAGGTCAGGGGTTCGATTCTTATCAAGTACAAGAGTTTCCTCATGATTTATGTGGGATAAGAGGACTACACAGATCCTAAGATTAGTCGAGATATATACAAGCTGGTCTGAACACTCGGTTAACAAAAAAAAAAAAAAAAAACTAGTCACTTAGTTGGAGTGACTTAACCAAGTAATTAATATTTTTTTAACTGGGTGTTTGGGTCAGCTTGTGCACACCTTAATTAATTCTGAGGTTTGTGTAATCCCCTCGTCTCACACAAACCAGCATAGCTAATCTCGAGGTTTGTGTAATCTCTTATCCCACACAAATTAAGTAATTATCATGCCAAAAGATTTGAAGAAACTCTTATATCTCATAAGAGTCGAGCCTTACCCTCTGTTTGGGAGGCCATTGGTTTTGGCCAAACTGACCCAGATGGTTTAGATGATTAAAATTTTACATGACTATATAGCTATATAAAGTGGCGGAACCAAGAAATATATTCAAGGAGAGCAAACACTAATCACAATCTCTAAGGGAGCATGTATAATTTTTCAAGGGCGGCATTTATTATTTTTAAGGGATAAAGAGAGAAAAATTTCTGAAATTAAGTAAAAAAAAATAAATTTTCAAAAGTTGGGCGGGAAGTGACCTCTAAACCCAAGGTAGCTCCGCCCGTTGCCACATATTATTAGTTTGCCACCAATGTTTGGTTGTAGCGTTGCAATTAGCATCGTCGCCAAACTGACCCCCTAGGGCTTACCAAGGCACTACAAAAATCACAATCATCCGCAAGAATGGACCTCGGTCGTTCCTTCGTTTTGTGCCCTTTCCCTTACTTGAGAGGAGTTGGCGATCATGGCTTTCCGCTCCCTGATCGCCGGCAGTTCCGAAGCACTACTCCGCGTCTCCGTCGTCATTATCTGAAAACCAGCAACCAGATCGTGGGGTTGGTGGGCCCAATCGACCACAACACCACCAACAACAACTACCCCCACCACCAGCGACTCCTACGCAGTGCCGTTGCTCCTTCCTCACCCTTTCACACCCAAATCCCTCTTCGTATTCGTCGTCCCATTGGTGGTTTCTTGCCGCTCCCCCGTGCTTACAGTCATTAACATATCATTCTCTTCGCCAGATTTGCTGTTAACGTAAAGAATGAGACTGAGGTTGGTAGTTTGTACTCTTTCTCTCTCTCTGCACACACCCACCCACCCACGCAGTCATAATGTCACCCACCTTTTTTTTCTTTTTTTCCCTTTTGAACCAGCCTGAAAAATCCTAATTTCCTGTCCTTACGATTTGAGTTCATAATAACTGTCAGGTTACATAATGAAAACGTTCCATTACTACTAACCCATGAAAGCATTCACCAAAATTCTCATATTTTAACATCAATGTCGTATTTGTCAAACAAAAAAAAAATTGATAGTTGTGTTTGTGTGGGTGTTATGTGAAGCCTTTTATGAATAGAATGGTAATTTTATACGAATTTAAGCAACGGATTTTTAGTTAGTGAGAATAATGGGGCTAGCGGGTTTAGTAGGCACACACAATGTGAGCATTACTCTACTAACCCAATAATTTCCACTAACTAAAAAACACTTAGTTAAATTTCTTTAAAATTACAATCCTATACTTCAAAGAATTCACATACCAAAATCATCTGTTCCCTTGTAGTATAACTAGAAGTGTAGGCACACGTGTGTGCTCATTGGACTACTAACCCCTCACCCGAGTAACAACCTCTTTATTCTTTAGTAGTTAGTTAAGTAAACTACACATACAGAGCTGACAAAATACTAAAAGTGGAGGCATATATGTGTGTCCATTACACCCACTAATCCCTCACCCTAGTAACCAACCCTTTATTCTCATTAACTGAAAACTCTAGTAGTTAGTGAAGTTAACTACATATACACAGCTGACTGGGGCTTCACAAACCAAACTCTCATGTGTTTGCTTTATAATAGTATAAATAAATATAAAAGATATAGACTAGAAGTTGTGGCACAGGCAATGTGTGCGTCCATAACTCCCATTAATCCCACTAACCCCATACACTAACAGTCATGATGCGAGTGTTTTGGGAAACTGCAATTGTGACAGAGTTCAAAAAGTCTTCAGTAAATAAGCTTCACCAAATTCTTAGGTGTTTGCTTTGTAACAGTGTAAGTATAGATAGATACCTACTTACCATTGTTTTGATTTTATTTATCTATTTATTGTCTAGAATGCACACCTTCAATTTGTAAGGGTAGTGAGAGCACAATGCGCTGGTGTAGCTGGGATGATGTACGAAATTATACTAGAAGCTATTGATGATGAGGATGGTGAGAAGAAGTTCTTTAGTGCAACAGTTTACCACCGAGCGTGGTTGAAGATTGTGCAGCTGTTGAAGTGGGAACCGGTGAAGTTTATCTAGACCAAAGGTGACGCTTTTGCAATTGTTTTACTTTCACAAATTGAATTCATGTGAAAGTTCTTTGTCTTTTTTGTTTTCTTTCTATATTTACCTAAAAACTTGACATACTGTATCTTCCCTAGTAAACACAATATTGCATCCACACATCTCATTTGTGTGCTCCTAAGCTCTCCTGTTACAATGTTATATGAACCAACAGTGCCAAGCATGTACCTTATTGGGCAAAACCACAGGTAAAATAGTTTGCCTCTGTCCAGGGCGGACCAGGATTTTTGTTGAGGGGGCTAAGGTAAAAATTTTTGGGTGAAAGGAAGGTATTGTAAAATTTCTTGCCAATAAATTATATTTTATCCTAAATATCCAAAAATCTATAAGGCTTTAAGGGAATTTTGATTTTTTTTTTTTGGTTTTTTGTTTTTTTTTTGGGGGGGGGGGGGGGGGGGGGGTTGCTTTTTTATTTTTATTTTAAGCCAAAAAGCTTAGGGCAATCGTTACACTAGGTTTTTGCTTTTGTCTTTTTTGAGATAAAACAAGCCAAAAAAGCAGAAAAGCAAAAATTTTTTTTTGCTTTTTTGCTTTTATCAGTTTTGCTTTTTTTTTTTTTTTAAGCGATTTTTGCAAAAAAAATAAAATAAAAAGGCCCTACCAAACAAACAAACTTTTATTTTTTTTAAAAAAAGTAAAGAATCTTTTGCAATATGTCTAACTAAAGTTTTGAAAAGTAGTTGGCCAAACCTATGCTACCTAAAACCCGGATCGTGCAAGCACGTGGAGCGGGAACGGGAACATGTACGCCATATGTAGACTTGTATAAATTGCACTACTAGAATTAAGGAACATTTAGCATAATTTTCTTTAACAATTAAATATTTAATAAAATATAATCTATATTTATTCAAATTAATCATCTAAAAATACATTCTAGAAGTATTATGGTTCATTTTTTTGCACATTTTATGCAAGAATTATATTCTCCCTATATTTTAGTTTATTATATTTGATTTTTTTTCCTCGTTACGTGACCTTTAAAGAAATAAATAGCAAAAAAAGTTTGGGATTGCATTGAATTGCTAAATTCACCGTTTTGGAATACTAGTGTACCATGTTTCAGAACCCCATTCCAAAAAAGTAAAACGTAAATCATTGGGGTAGTACAGTATTTTGATAACACAGGGCAAACCAACCTTCCATATTAAGAAGTGATAAAATAAGGTTTAACAAAATAAAATAGGCTATTGCTTTAGTTAATATTGCTTTGCCTTGAGATAAGCACATGTAAAATTATCTAAGGTAAAGCAATATACAAATATGCAATTTGTGGGTAGCAAGAGCCATTATTACCTGGTAATAATGGTGTTTATAAGAAATTAAGTATAATTTGCTTAAAAACTTATGCTACATAATATAAGTTTTAAGGAAATGGTGGGGGTTCTCGAACACTGGCAATTTAGTTCCTAAGAAAACTGTTGTAATAATGATGTTCATATAAGCAATTGTAAAATCATTTAGAATCTAATTTTAGGTCTCCATGGCCTTCTCTAGTAGCTACCTCTGAAATGGGTTTTCATCCTTGGGGTGTCCTCTTTTATTCAAAAAACGCATAGCTTGTTTTCGTTTAGGTTTTACTTTCAACATTTTTAAAATATGTCCTTTTATAGTTACAACATATTTTGGCCAAAATGATCTTTGTAAATCATAAGAAATCAAGTAATAGGGTTATTGGTTGGTGAGTGATTCCAATCAGGAAAATATCTCCTTTGCTCTTTTTTGTTCACCCTCTCTTCCTTTCCATGATACTTCTAGTCCATCCGTAGTGCTTTTAAGATCCTTGAACTTATACTTTGTGACCAATGTAGGTAACTATGCATGTTAATAAATGAAACCATGGCTAGTTCTGCTGATTCTTTGTATCCTTGATTTTATTTATTTAAAATCTTCAACTTTATAATACAGATAATAAATATTATGCAAATTATGCATAATAAAGAATAAAACGAAAGCTATGTATGCTGTGTGTCAAATTCCACAATGTATTTGTGCCCACCTTTTTTCTTATTCGAATACATGATTGTTCATTGCATTATGTTTGGTAGGAGGGGAAAAAACATATTCCTAGGCAACGGATTGTGGGTTTCCTTCTTAAGTGGTAGGAAAGAAAGGTAAAGATGGAGGATGGAAATGGGTTCTTGATCATTGAAAGTGCCCTTTATAAAAGGTGGATAATACTTTGTGGGGCAAAACTGTAAATTTGAGCAGTAAAAAATGACACTGCTTCTTCCCCTCATTTCTATTGCCTAGTTTTGGTGGATGAAAAAATGTGGTCCCATATTAATGGCATCACCTTTACCATTCTATTCCTTTCTCTTACGCTGTTATGCTTCCTATCAAACAACAGAAAGTCCTTCCCTCCCTTTGCCTAACCAAATATAGCATTAGGTGTTGTGTAGCTATGGCAACATGGACTAGCTACTCTTCTCGCTCTCTTGTTCTCACCATTCATAGGAATGCTGGTAACTACATTGATTCCAACATAATTTTTTTTTTAACAGTTCAGTTAGATAATTGAGCATACTTTGTGGGGACTTTTTGTTGACTTTTTAGGTTAGGAGAAATAGGTTTAGAATTGTTGACAAGGTGTTAACGTGGAAAAAAATTAATGATTTTTTTTGACGAGTTGAAGTAAGATAAAATAACGTTAATTATATACTTTTTGCGGATTAAGGAAACATGTCACTTGAAAACTCTCTCTCTCTCTACAATTGAGGAAGAACCCAAATGCCTCTGCTATAGTCTACAGAATTAGTTACAATGAATGCTGCTTGCACCCACTGTGACCAAGCAGTGCTTCTAATAGTGTTATTTTGATGAACAATATGTCCAGTTGTCCACTTCTTAGATTATGCTAGGGGACCACTGTTATCAAAGGAGGATGCATATTCATCCACAAAAAGAACATTTCTGAAAATAATATCAATAAGCACCCAGGCAAACCAAAAGGACAAGTGCAGACCATGTTGGGGAGTTTATCCAATAGAATGCACAAATAGATAAAGCAATACAATGAGGCCAAAACCCTCCCTTGAAACCATATGCAGACACCACTGCAGCAGGTTCACCTTTTCCCATAGCAATAATGAGCTCATTTTCTCAAATCTATAGCATGAAGGATGTAGTTGTTTGAGACACAAGCCAGCATAGGTCTAGATTCCTTCCAAAGGGATGGAATATCTTTTTTTTACTAGGACTTTCTTTTTCTCAATATCTTAACTCTTTTCCCTTTTTGTTCTACATAACACATTATAAACTTTTATTATCACACGAGGTATTCTATGATACCTAACAATATAAGCAAGGTCCACTCATGAGTCCTCTTCTGTGCCCATGATGTAGGATCTTTATTTTAAGCACCAAAGCGAAGGCTGGACAATTTAGAGAATGGTACATTGGCTTAGAGAAGGATAAAAGCAAGAGCACAGGAGATTGGAGGCCTATGACATCAGACAAAGGTGTTTGGGCACTCATACCTAAGAAGAGGATGCATCACACATCTCACACACACCAAAAAAGAAGAACAAAAAAACAGAAACAAACAAATAAAAAGAATACATAATTAAAATAAGACTTTAAAAGGTATCTTCATCGCATGGTCCAATGGAGCATACTTATTTGGTGGCCAAGCAACCTTTTGGCCCAGTCTTAGATACTAAGACTTCATATGTACTTGAACCTAGAAGACACTATTAAATCTGAGACAAACTAAATAATTGAGCCCACTCCATCAGTTATGGTGATATTGACAATGGGCTAGCAAAAGGAGGCAAGCCCTCCACATACCCATAAGCCCTCGCCCCCCAACTTAGTCGTAGGTCCCTTGTACAAACTATCTGGAAACTTTATTTCAAAGCTAGTACAACGAATTGCATGACAAAGCAAACCAAATTGCAAGAAGGAAAATATCAAAGTGATATAAGTTGATCTCTTGACATGATGAATATATTATCAAAAAGTTTTTTTTTTTTTTTTTTTTTGATATGTAATATTTCATTGTTGAAAAGTTTATACTATTATTGTGTTGATAGAAATATAACATGTCAATAAACATTTAAATTACTTTAGCCTACCATGCAAAAGTATCTATCTATGTCATTCCCAAGCCTCTTTATTCTAGTACTTGTTTGCATTGTAAGAAACATTTTATAATTTATTTGCATGATTAAATTAGAACTCAATTAAAATGTATACCTCTTTACCAGCTATTTGAAAGGTGTATGGCCTTGTATAATCTGTATCCCAATATTCAATCAAAAGGGTTAGTAAAACCAAAGAAACTATACACTTTGAGTGTGGGAAGAGATGAAAAACACTTCAGTGATTTCATTTTGAGTTTTGGCATCATTGTCTAGTACATCGTGATGTATAAGCACTTTGATGTAGTTAAAAAAGAAAAACATAACATCGTCAATTTTAAGAATTTTGAGAACTTCATACCTGCACCTGTGAAGGTAAAATATTGACACCCAATAGTTTGCTCAACTCAAAAGCTCTTTTAGATTTAGGGACTCCACCTCCTGATCTAGTTTGGGGGAAATTGAAAAATAAACAAAGAGAGAAAGAGAAACAAAGATTGGATTAGTCAAATGTGCCAATGCATGACATAAATGACTACCTTAATAACTGATAACTGTATATGTTATTCTAAGACTGTAGTTCTTCAAAAAAATTTAATATTACCTACGAAAGGCTTGGGAAATGGTACACTTCAACATGATAATCAATGTGGATTTATAGATTTAACTTTTTAGGGTTACAAAAGACAGCAACTTAAAGATCGTATAGAATATTTATTAAGCTTGTTCTTCTTTAGTTCTCTTTGACAGGGATTACAAAATTAATCCCTTGTTCTGAGGATAATTGCAATTAAGTCAGTTTCAATAAAATATGAAAAATCTAGAGGATAAATGACACAAACCATATATGGAAAAATGTTTGATTAAACCAATTGGGGCTAGCCTAGTTGGCCAAAGTTCCTAGCCTACATTAGGGAGGTCAAGAATTTGAACCCCCTTCTCTCAAATTCTCGTTTCGACTCGGCCTTCCTTGTAATCCTTTCTGATGAACCAACAAAAAAAAAAAAATTTGTTTGACTAAATTATAAGTTATAAAATAGTGCAAATTTCACTATACATACGACCATTCTCATTTTCCCTAGTTACAACCACCAGAGATGTTTATTGTTCAAAGGCTTTACCTCTTTCGTTCAAAGTGCTACGGTTATGTTAACAAAAGAAACACTAAATCTTTTGATGATTTCAAAGAAGTTATAGAACATATTAAAAGCAAATGAGGAGCAAATATCTCTAATAGCAACACCTGTTCCAGCCACAAAGACGTGCTGTTCGCTTTGTTGCCACTAGTATAGCTTTAGGGTTGATTTTTAGTTAAATGAATCTTAGTCTAGAATATCTCTATTATGAAAGTCGGCAACTGTTTCATTAGGCTCAAAATCAAGAGTTCCAATATTCTACACACTCAATCGATTTATTTACTATATAATTTGGTTCCTTGAGCAGAAGAAATTACCTAATCAACTTCGATAAATATTGAAAACAAACTTCATGCTAGATTCCAAGAACAAAAGAATGTGTTTCAAGTCTTATTTTACTTATTTATTCTACATGTAACGATACATGGTCTGTCGTCGGAAGTTGACTATCTGTTTAAGGGTTTTCCTAGACCAAGAATGTCAACTGGAAGACAACTTTAAACTCTTAAAACTATTCTTAATCCTTATTTGATTATAGACATTGTCACATTGACATTTTTTTTTCGTTAGATTAGTTTCCCAGGCAAATATATGTCGATGGCTACATGGATTTACCACTTAGTGAGAACTAGTTGTTGTGGGCAGTCTCACAACAACCCGTAGTAGCAAGTATATATGTTGGTAGATCATCTTTTGGTTATCGAGCGGGAATTTGTTGTGGTGATGACAGATTGGTGTATGGGGAGAATGAAAAAAAGTACGACAATAATGAGGGTGTTGCGCATATAATGCTGATAGTAGGTTATGACACTAAGAAAGATGGCATGTCTTACTGGATTGTCAAGTACTCGAACGGAGATGAATGGGGCATTAATGGATTCTTTCATTTGCTGAGAGGGACTCAGCTCCCCATGGGCATATGTGGGGTACACAGATGGTGCTCATTTCCTACAGTGAGTTCGGATTTGACCCTTTTAAACTTTAAGTTGATGAGTACCTTTTTCTTTTTTTTTTTATCTCTGAATTTTTTCTTTTAGGTATATCTAAATTCTCTTTTTTATTTTTTTACATTCTTTGGACATAATGGAATGTGGCGTTTCATTACCTGGAGTTCCGACTAAAAGATGTAGGCAGGTATTATTTCTCTTGTTACCTCTTTGTTTCTAGCTCATATTGTTCAAATTATTTCAACTTCGCTTATTTCGAAGTTTGGCTTCCCTGATAGACTGATTTGGTATCATTCGTCCTCTGGAGACTTCTTTGTTCAATCCGCTTACCTTTCTCTGTCTCCCTTCTCTTGCTTCTCTTGTGCCAAACTCTTCTTATTTGAATTTTGATGCTTCGTCATTAATTCCTCTTCTTCTTCTGTTCATCAGTCCTCTATTTTCGGAAAAAAGCTTTGTAACCTTAAACCCTCTATTTAAAATTTTGGTGTTCTTATGACAAGCTTGCCACAATAGATTACTTATTGATCCTAATTTGTTTAGGCGCCACTGTCCTGTATCTGATTGTTTTCCTTGAAGGCTGATGATTGCAAGTGGAAAAAGTATCATATTGTGATACAAGAAATCACCATCACCAACACCAACACCAACAACGCAATGCCCCTGAAACTATACTAGAATTTTATAAAAGTTAATTGTTTGAATATGAAATACCTCGAACCTGCACGGTTTTGGACACCTTACCCTCAAAGATGCTAAGTAAGTCTTGAAGAACACCAAAAGAAAGGCTAAGAGAAAGTAAGCACAAAGTGAGCAAGTGAGCTTTGTGGAAGAAATTGAAAAATGCTTTAATTGCTTGAAACGATCATTACAAATGAAGGCTCCAACCCCTATTTATAGGTGACCACCTCTTCTATGGACGATGGGGATCAATTTGATCCAAGGATGAAGATTGACTCTTTAGAATTCTTCTAGAAAAATATCTAGATATTTATAATTACAAGACTTCTCAAGAAAGCCATTCCCCATTGTCTTAGAATCTTCTACACACTCCCTCATATCTACAAATGTGAAGAAGATTCTAGAACCCTACCAAAGCCCCATGTGATGGAATGCTCATAAATAACGTAGAAGATTCTAGACTTGTTGAATTCTTTGGCATCCCATATGGGTTCCCCGTGGGTGCCATTTTGGTGGGTTGTGACATTGGTCACAGAGAATGCAGGCAGCATTCATTGTGAGTGATTCTATTGACAGTAGCAAGGACATTTAGGTTCTTTCTCAATCTTAGTTTATCGGATCATCTAAACCTCTGTTTATGCTTTTATGTTTTTATTATATTAATTATGATGTGTGAGGTCTACTAAAGGTACGATGAATTTTTTAATAAATTTTTCAGTGACAAAAGTACATTTTTCAAGTTTCTACCCATACCGAAAATACATTTTTCAAAAACTCGCTTCTTCATTCTAAATAATTTTTCTAGTAACTGTAGTCCAAATTCATAAAAAAAAAATAGCAGTGGCAACAAAGCGGACAATATGACTTCCAAGAACAAAATAATGTGTTGTTGAGAACAGAGATATATTAACAATAGAAATAACTACAAGTTGTTCTGGCATTCATTAAAGAAAAAAAAGAGTAAATGTGTTTAAATCCATCAGTATTTGGTCCATACTCTTGGTCGAAAAACAAAAAGTAGAAATCTCTCGCCGAAAATGGAGAGTTGACAAATGGCGACCACAAATGGCAAATCCTCTCTCCAGTTGTCATTTTTTTATCTGAGTATTAAAGCTAGCTTAACTTTTAAGGTTGAGTGTTCTCCAAGTGAGATATACGTATGTATGTATACGTTAGAGTGCAAGTGATAGATATATGTATGTATAGATATCTTGCTTTCATGCAACAGAGGCGACGCTAGGCAGGTGATGGGTGGAAACTCATGATTTTGAGCCTAATGAAATAATGTTAATTATATACTTTTTGTGGATTGAGGAAACATGTCACTTGAAAACTCTCTCTCTAAGATTGAGGAAGAACCCGATTGTCTTTACTCCAATCAACAGAATTAGTTACAATGAATGCTGCTTGCACACACTGTGACCAAGTAGTGTTTCTAATAGTGTTGTTTTGATGAATACTATTTCCAGTTGTCCACTTCTTAGATTGTGCCAAGGGACCACTGTTATCAAAGCAGAATGCATATTCATTCACAGAAAGAACATTTCTGAAAATAATATCAATAAGCATCCAGGCAAACCAAAAGGGCAAGTGCAGACCATGTTGGGGAGTTTATCCAATAGAATGCATAAACAGATAAAACAATACAATGAGGTCAAAACCCTCCCTTGAAACCATATGCAGACACCACTGCAACAGGTTCACCTTTTCGCACCGAAATAATGAGCTCATTTTCTCGAATCTGTAACATGAAGGATGTAGTTGATTTGAGACACAAGCCAGCAAAGGTCTGGGTAGCAGGGCCTTATTCAATTTTAAACTCCCCAACATGGTATGCACTTGTCCTTTTGGTTTGCTTGGGTGCTTATTGATATTATTTTCAGAAATATTTTTTCTGTAGATGAATATGCATCCTGCTTTGATAACAGTGGTCCCCTAACACAATCTAAGAAGTGGATAACTAGACATATTGTTCATCAAAACAACACTTTTAGAAACATTGCTTGGTCACAGTGAGTGCAAGTAACATTCATTATGACTAGTGCTGTTGACTGGAGCAGAGACATTCGAGTTATTCCTCAATCTTAGAGAGAGAGTTTTCGACCAAGAGTATGGACCAAATACTGATGGATTTAAACACATTTACTCATTTTTTTTTTCTTTAATGGATGCCAGAATAACTCGTAGTTATTTCTATTGTTAATATATCTCTGTTCTTAGGAACACATTCTTTTGTTCTTGGAAGTCATGTTGTCCGCTTTGTTGCCATTGCTATTTTTTTTCATGAATTTAGACCACAGTTACTAGAAAAATTATTTGGAATGGAAAAGCGAGTTTTCAAAAAATGTACTTTCGTTACTAGAAAATTTATTAAAAAATTCATCGTACTTTTTACTAAACCTCACACACCATAATTATATAATAAAAACATGAAAGCATAGACAGATGTTTAGATGATCCGATGAACTAAGATTGAGGAAGAACCTGAATGTCCTTACTCTAGTCAACAGAATTACTTACAATGAATGCTGCCTGCATTCTCTGTGACCAATGTCACACAACCCACCAAAATATCACCCATGGAGAGCCCATATGGGATGTCAAATAGTCCAGCAAGTCTAGAATCTTCTACGTTATTTATGAGCATTCCATCACATGGGGCTTTGGTAGGTTTCTAGAATCTTCTCCACATTTGTAGATACGAGAGAGGGTGTAGAAGATTCTAGGACAATGGGGGATGGCTTTCTTGAGAAGTCTTGTAATTGTAAATATCTAGATATTTTTCTAGGAGAATTCTAAAGAGTCAATCTCCACATTTGGATCAAATTGATCCCCATCGTCTATTGAAGAGGTGAACACCTATAAATAGGGGTTGGAGCCTTCATTTGTAATGATCGTTTCAAGCAATCAAAGCATTCTCCAATTTTTTTTACAAAGCTCACTTGCTCACTTTCTCTTAGCTTTTTTTTCGGTGTTCTTCAAGGCTTACTTAGCATCGTTGAGGATAAGGTGTCTAAGGCCGCACGGGTTCGAGATGTTTGAGATTCAAATAATTGACTTTTGTAAAATTCTAGTGTGGTTTCGGGCCATTGTGCGGTTGGTGTTGGTGATTTTTGTATCACAATATGATGCTTTTTTCACTTATAATCATCATCTTCCAAGGAAAATAATCAGATACAGGGCAGTAATCAGATACAGGGCAGTGACGCCTAACTAGATTAGGACTAGTGGGTAATTAAGAACACCAAAATTTTAAATAGAATGTTTAAGGTTCCAAAGCATTTTCCAAGGAAAGGAGGATTGATGAACAGAAGAAGAAGATGAATTAATGAAGAAGCATCAAAAGTAGAAGAAAAATAGTTTGGCACAGGAGAAGCAAGAGAGGGGAGACAAAGAGAAAGGTAAGTTGATTGAACAGAGAAGTCTCCATAGGACGAATGATACCAAATTAGTCTATTAGGGAAGCCAAACTTCAAAATAGGGGAGGTTGAAATAATTTAAGCAATATGAGCTGGAAACAAAGAGGTAACAAGAAAGATAATACATGCCTATATCTTTCAGTCGGAAATTCAGGTAATGAATAGCCCCATTCCATTATGTAGAAAAATAAAAAAGAGAATTTAGATATAACTAGAAGAAAAAATTCAGAGGAAAAAAAATGAGAAAAAAGTACTCACCAACTTAGAGTTTAAAAGGGTCCAATTCAAATTTACTGTAGGAAATGAGCACCATTGGTGTACCCCACAAATGCCCATGGAAAGTTGAGTTCCTTTCAGCAAATGGAAAAATTCACAAATGCCTCATTCATTTCCATACGAGTTCTTGACAATCCAGTAAGGCATGCCATCTTCCTTAGTGTCACAACCTACTATCAGCACTGCATGCGCAATGCTCTCATTATTGTCGTACTTTTTTCTATTCTCCACGTACACCAATCTGTCCTCACCACAATAAATTCCTGCTCGATAGCCAAAAGACAATCTACCAACATATATTCCTGTTACTACGGATTGTTGTGAGACTGCCCACAACAACCAGTTCTCACTAGGTGGTAAATCCATGTAGCCATCGACATATATTTACCTAGGAACTAGTCTAAAAAAAAAAATGTTAATGTGACGATATCTATAATAAATTAAGAATTAAAAATAGTTTTAACCTGTCTTCCAATTGACATGTCAATTTCCGACGACAGATCATGCATCGTTACATGTAGAATTAATAAGTAAAATAAGACTTTGAGGAAAACTCGATCTTGCTCTCTGTATGTTGATCGGAATGTTGTAGGAAGAAGATGAAAGAATAAAAAAGGGCATTAAAGTATTTTTTTATCTCTAAATTAGTCCAAACTGAACAACACATGCCTAAAGGGGGCTTATACGTCACGCACTGTTATATACAACAGTTTCTGTTGCTTTTACACTTTAATCTAAACGAAAAGGAGGTTATGGGTGTTCACTTTTAAACTATAAGGAGGTATGTGATTTTTTACCAAACCACACAACGGGGAGGTAAAACTGTAATTACTCCTTATTTTTTTGATAGAAAGCCAAACCATTAAAATAGAAAGTTAAGTGGAGATTTATATAACGCACACACACTCACCCAACATCCTGATGTACAATTCAAGCCCTAAATAGCTGGGGGCCAAAGCCCGAACCTGCTATGCGAGCCCACCAACTGCCCAACCCGATATGGGTGGTAGACCTACAGGAAATTGTTTTTTTTTTATTTTTTTATAGAAAGCCAAATCACTTAACAACGCATTAAAATGAAAAGTCAAGTGCAAGTTTATATAACGCGCGCACACACCCAATATCCTGATGTTTAATTTTGAAAACTTTATGTTTTTGAATTTTTTTTTAGTTAATAGGATGGGAGAAGCTGTCTATTGTTACTTTTTGTTCTATTATGAATTTAAATTTTCTAGAAAATGGAATGAGTTTTTTAGTGTAAAGTCACTTTACTTAATTAACTTATTGTAAGTTTTGATAATATCTTTTATTTTTTTCTTCTATACTGTCAATATCATTTTCTTTTCCTTCTTAGTGTTTATATTATTATCTCACTCTAGTTTATACACTCCTTGCAATCTCTTATATTAAGAAGAAAAGCTTTGAACTTATGTCTTTTCTTTTTCCAGTTTTCATGAGATCGTGTCCATGATACGGAAAGAGACTAAATTTTCATTCAAATCTTTCTATTAACGATTTTATTTCTTTTTTGTTTTAAGAAAGAATAGGCCATATCTAATCTTTCCCATTTTTTATCGAAAACAATTTCACCAAAATTGGCTTAATTATATAGAAACCTTTCATGATACTTGCTAAAGATTAACCCAGATCCATTCAAGAGCCATTAGAGACCTGTACACAAAAAAAAAGGAAAAACAATTGCATCATCATCCCTTTTACGGAACTTTCTTCTGTAGTTTGACAAAGTTCAAATAGTCTTACTTATATTTCCAATGAATTAAGCGCATGCATGCATATTCTGCATTAGAGTGTAGCTCCCTAATACTAAAATAAGTCCATCCCCAAACATTCCTGTTAAGTTTCAACACTGAACACAAATCTCGTCCCCTTACAGGGAAGGGCTGGCAGAGAATTTATTCCAATGCATTTTTTTTGTTTTGTTTTGTTTTTTTTTAATCCAACATATGCTACCCTAACCACAATAGGTTTAAGATTTGACAAAATTTTAACCACTGAAATTCATTTATGAATTATCCATCAAAAAAAAAAATTTTTCACTTACGAATTCAAATTGGTGTGTCCTACCTCCTATGAGGTGACCTACTACATTTACCTATATATATAGTAGCAGTAACCCGTGCTATACACGGAACTATGACCTTATAACTTAGAATGAGTCATTATAGGGATCAAAACGAAGAGAAAAATAACTAACAAATATTTTGATTACAATAGCAAACTTGAGTCACCTGATATCAATTAGGTACAATTTACACTGAAGGTCAAGGTTTTTGTAAACTTTCTAACACTGGAAGCAAGTATGCTGAAGCACAAATAAACATGAATATAACTCACATATGCTTGTAAATGTTTGAAGTAGATCCACGGATGTGAATATGAATCTACTTGCATGACAAATATTGAACTAATATTACAACATGGAACAAAAAGAACCCAACATTGTTTTAATATCTAGAATCCGAGTCTTGAGATACATGGCAGGTTGAGTGTGCTTGTCGTGCGCAGTCCTTTGTCCTAGGTCATCCATAAATCATAAGCATATATGCGGTGTAGCGATCACAATTTTCAAATAATAGATCTTGCAATAATAATATTATGGTTTAACTTTCTGGCCAGATCAAACAAATAACAGTTTCAAAACAAATTGCATGCCACAAACATTGTAATGAAAAAGTCAATACTGCCTAAAGGATTGAGTAGTAACAGAATGGGTCTTGCCTTGCTGGTGAGGTAGTGTCTACGTAACAATTTCACTTCATACAATGTATGCTTTTCAACTTGGTTATTTTTAAACCTTCTATAATTATAAGTTTAATATAAATTGTATATAATTATTAATTATAAAAATATCATACCAATTATATAATTATAATTTTAATCCCAACTCTATATAATTATAAGTTTAGTTATATAAATATCTTACAAATTATCATTACAAGTTTATTTAGTTATCAAATTAAAATAGACCCGCCATTACTCATGTGGTTAATAATAAAGTAGTTACAATTTAGTTCTACACCATTATTTAAACTAGCATACTTTTTTTTTTTTGACCAATTTAGAAATTAATTACGATTTTAAAATTTTATTTTAAAGTTCAAACCATTATTTCAAAATTTTTAATTTAAAATTTATCAAAACCCGTCCAAAAGCCTAAGCTTGAAGCTCGAGCCCAAGCCCAAGCCGACCTTTAGGGTCATGGGTAGGGCTTGGTTCTGGGGCTGGGCATTTTGGCCTAGCCTAGCAAGCCCGATTCGAACTTGGCAGACCTAAGACCAAGCGAGCCGGGCAGGTAAGGGTGGGTCAGCTTGGCCCACCCAAGCTCATCCATCATTTATAGGGCCCAAGCTCATCCATCATTTATAGGGCTTAGAGTTTTTTTTAGGCCCGATTAGTTTAATGAATAGGCTTGAGAATTGTCTTTGAAGCCCAAAGCAAATCCTATTTATTAATTCATTTTAGATCTGACCGAAATAGGATTTTCTCGATAAGGAATAAACTAAACAAACCATGGATAAATCCAAGCGACTTCGCTTGGCCTGGCCTGAAATATAGATAAAGTAATATATTTTTATATTTTAATATCATTTAACATTATTTTTATATTAAATTTTATATTATTTAACATTGTTAAAGAAAAAATATTTATTATAAATATTTTTAGGTTAAATGGGCGAGCTTGGGAATCATAGTTTTTATTTTGGGTAGACTTGGAATTTGATTTTGAGCCCGATGGGAAAAACATTTAGTGTAGGCCTAGCTAAGCCCGCGCCCCCCGCCCAATGTCCACTCCTATGGCGGGGCAAAATTACATCCCTATTATCAACCGTATGAATAGAAGCATAATTATCATAATTGAACTAGTATCTTCACTGATTCACTGTTCATTAATTTAACCGGTGGTTCAATTGATGTTATATATAATTTATTATTTATATGGTTGATCACGTTATATTATATATATATGACATCAAAATTTATTCAAAACAGATTAGTGCCATGATGGTTTGGTGTTCCCCAATTTTGTTTTAGATCTAAGGTTGGAGCCTGCTAAGACACTAATTTTTAAAATATTGAACTGTCAGCGGATCACATTCTACAGGGGCCCACACATCAGTAAAGAGGTGTTTGACTTTGAAAATATAATCAAAGGGTAACATAGGAATTCAGATCCTCCACCCCTCTTTGTTTTCCTTTCTCCCCATTTATTCTATTTGGCCATGTCATCACTGATGATAAAGATGAATGCTAAAATTTTATCATTTGTTAGATTTAGCAAATATAAGAATAAAATCTATAATAGATGAGGAAATCAAAAAAAAAATTAGATATTGAAATCTTTCCTAAGCCAATACCATCTCTCTCTAGAAGATTGCAAACTCTAACCTTTGTCTATATCTACTTTATACAAATATGTATAAATATAGTTTTGTATATTTTTCATCCCTTTCTTAGTTAGTAAACACATCATTCTTGAGAACTTGAATGTGCCAACTCAAGTTTGAGAATGAAATAATAAATTTTTTTTTTGTAACAGATCAATTTGTTGAGGCCTCAAGTCTCTATCCAAATTTAAAAAAAAAAAAATCCTACAAATATCATTCTAGTAGAACAACAATCGGCAAAAATAATGAATCAAATTCTTGAAATTTGATTACAGTATGTACAAACTTCTCATCGGCTTTCAGTAATTTTCTTTGCTACTCCTTGATGGTTACCTATTGAAGAAAAACAATAAAAAATTAGGGTTTTCATCATATTAGAGAGAGGAGTTTTGATATATAACAAGTTCTAGTTTGGAAAGAATTTCTATATTGATTTGTTACTTAATTGTATGTTTATCAAATCCAATATGTAAAAAAAAAAAAGCATTAATATGTCATTAATAGTGATGACATAGCTCAATAGAAAGAATGGGACACAAATAGGGAATTGAAAATCTGAGCGCGCGAATTTGGAGCGAATTTGCTCCGAAATTCGCGCTTTGAGAGCGCGTGCGTTACCCCTACCACTTGAACTAGGTGACCTAACTTGCGGGCTTGTGTTTGGACTCGTGGGCTTGGATAGAATGGGGCTAGAGGGCCGGCTTTTCCGTGGCTTAGTGCTCATACTTCACAGGCCCATCAATCATAGGGCTAACCGCCGACGCAAGCTTGCAACTATTTTTTTAAGGGAAAATCTTATGTTTGCCCTCTATTGCATTTATATTGATTTCTGCCCTCTTAGTGTCAACCCTCCTCATTATTGCTCCTTCTCTCTCATTTATACCCTCATTCCAAACATACCTTTACAAGTATATTTTCTAATGTGCCCTTATGCCACTTATTATAACTCTACACAATTTTCTTATCTATTTTATTTATTTTAGATAAGGAATTTTCTTATCTATTTGAAGGGTATATTATCTTTATATCTTGTTTTTTATTAATTAAAGTTATCGTCGTTAATCCAAAAAGGTATAGAAAAAATTAGTATTAAAAAAAACCTATTATTTTTGTACAAGAAAAAAAAAACCAGTGGGGTTAAAATTGTTATCACTTTACATCTCTAATATTGACTTGATTAAGACTTACATACTTTAAATTTATTTATTTGATACTACTCACAATTAATTTTACTAGAAGCCCAAAAGGTTATATAAAATAGGATAAATTACACTGACCTCCCTTGAGGTATTTGATAATAACAGACAGCTCCCTCTAGGTTTCTAAAATGACATTAACCTCCCCTATCAAAGTTATTGGCTCACGGTAGTTGGCAGGAAATGTACATTTACCCCTTTTCCCCTTCACAAAATTATATTTCCATGACTATATTAGTAGCCAAACAAACTCAAATTAATTTTTCCTTTATTCTTATCTTTGTGGCCAAACGACCCTGCACATCATCTCCTTCAACCTCTGCTTGAACAAGGGATTCAACTCCACCATCTCATCCTCCTCTTCCACAACCACCATCTCATGCTCCAACAACCCCAAACAATGCCCCCTTGTTTGCAACTCTCGTTCTTTTTCTAAAATTTCAACAACTCTTAAGAATCTTTTCTTGTATAGATGTTGTGTTTATATACATAAAGACATGTATATATGAGTGTGTGTATATAAGTATATAGGTGGGTCAATTGGCATAAAAAGATATGGGCTAAGTGGATTTACATATCGGAGGATTTTGATTTTCTAAATGGCAATGGCGATTATTGGGTTGAAGTGGGTTTGGGTCAATCAATGGTACCTGCCGACTACGGTGATGGGGTTTATATGTTGGCTTAATTTGATTACATAAACAACTACGGTGGACATTGGCTATGTGGGTGTTGATTGTCAGATTTTCATATTGATGATCCACATATGCATACATACATACACATACATAAATGCCTACATATGTATATACATGGGTACTAAATTGAATCTGAATGAAGTTCAATCTGCTGTGATTTATTCTTCCATTACCATAAAGAACTATAGATCTTTATTTTTATAGGGGAAATATTACATTTTCTTGGCAAATCGACCTCTGTGATTTTTAAATAGGCGCTTTCTTTCTGTTAAGTGTTGTGTAGAGCTAATATGCACATTAATTCAACTTCTAGTTTAAACAGAAGTATTCTGCCAAACCATTGCTTTTGCTTGCATCCTCCTTTACGTGTACCATGACATGCCTGTGGTTTTCAATTGCTGGGTGAGGATGCTAATGATTCCTTAAACATATGTATATGTGTCTATGTACATAAGTATGCATATGTAATCTGGGGGTTGAGAGAAGGAGGATGATTATGGTTTGATGGGTGAGGATGCCTGCTGGTTGAGAGAAGGAAGATGATTCTGGTTTAATGGGTGAGGATGCTAATTTGTGCTTGTGTATATATATTATATACATATACATATATATATTTATATATTATTTATACTTAAAAGGCACATACATGTATGTATGTTAACAACGGATGATATGATGGTGATTGTGTATAATAGCCTTGGTGGTGAAGTCTGGTGGCGTTATTGGTGTTCATGGTGATACACAGAGCAGAAAAGAGTTCTGGTGAGAGGTGAAAGGATGGGTGAGGATGTTTGGCTATACAGATAGGTGTAGTGTTGTGTGTTTTGTTTGGGGTAAGAAAGGGTAGAGTTGGCCTTTTAAAAAGTTCAAAAGTGACATCAGCAATTTCGGTCATTGACCGTAACTACTGGTGTATGGATGGGGGAATCTGAACTGACAATCAAAGCAGGAGGGAGGTCAGTGTCATTTTTAAAACCATAGGGGAATTGCCTGTAATTGTCAGATACCTCAAGGGAGGTCACTGTAATTTTGCTCTATAAAATATAGTTAAAAGTCCAGAAATCTATTTAATATCAATACTAAACGAAAAAAAAGTGCATAGAGCAATTTGAGGTTTATACCCAAAAAAAATTGTTATCACTATTTTTTTTTTCTATACTTTTTTGGGTTAACGGGCTAACTTTAATTAATAAAAAAATAGGGCAAATTACACTAACCTCCCTTCAAGTTTATTGAAATGTGAGACAGTATTCACATCTTGAAAATTACACTGACTTCCCTTTTCGGCGTTTGTGGGGAAACAGCTTTAGGGTTTAACATAAAATTACTAAAATATCCTCAATTGTCTGAATAATTTTTCATTAAAAATGAAGATATTTTGGGTCAAAGTCAAACAAAAGACTAAAATATCCTTCAGCCATTGGAAACACTTCTCTCCAACAACCACCATTTCTCCCCCACCGACTAACAACCTGTGTGGAACTTGGGGAAGGGAAAGGAAAATCACTATTTACTTTCTCTTCCCTTTTTGATTCTACCAAGAGGGGGGATGAAAGGAAAAAAATGAGGAAATTTTTTTAAATTAATCTCTCTTTCTCTCTCTACTTTCCCTCCATTTTCTTTACAAAACCAAACAGGAAAAGGAAAGCAAATAATATTTTCCCTTTTCTTCCCTCCCCCAAGTTCCATATAGGTTGTAAGCTCTCGATGGGCACAATCTTAACTTGACTCCGACCATCTTTCTCTCTGCTAACAGTCACGGACTAACCCCTCAACCTCCACCGTCCATCACTATTGCAAGACACTACCACCATCTCCTCTCTCACTATGTCATCTCTCTCTTCCAGCACTTCCCATCTCAAACTCCACCGCTACTGCGGACTAACCCCTCAACCTCCACCGTCCATCACTATTGCAAGACACTACCACCATCTCCTCTCTCACTATGTCATCTCTCTCTTCCAGCACTTCCCATCTCAAACTCCACCGCTACTGCCTGCCGCCGTCCCACCCCATCTCTCTTTCCCTATACCCCCACCTAGTCCATAAATCACCACACACGCATACAAACACACACCACCAGACAAAAACATTGTGATGCTGTGCCAATTTGACACATTCCCCACCTTTATTGTACGTGCTCGATTGGAATTTGCAAACATGAAGAGAGACCTAACTAGACTACCGTCAACCCGCAAGCCCTCACTGGACCACACCCACCTCCACTGGCCCGCCAGCTTTGCACCATTGCCATCTCTCTTTCCCTTTTCTCTAATGAAAAAATCATATTTTTAACCAAAACAGACAAAATCCTTATTTTCAAATATACCCCAGATATAGAACCCCAAACTCTAGATGACACCCAAAATCCTCATTTTCTGACACACCCACAATCAAAGTGCAAGAACAATTACCAATTCCCTCTGCCAAATCACTTAAATTTGCATTCTTATGGAGATGGAGATGGAGCCATGAATTGGTTGTGATGACATTGGCCGTGAAAAAGGACCATATATTATGAGGAACACATTACTTTTGTTGTGTTGTTGGAGATGGATTGTGTTTGTCTAGTGGGGTTCTGTAAATATGTTAATTCCATTTGTGGGTGATGTGAGAATGGGTGGTGTTTGGGTTGCGGTAGGGGTGGCCGACTGGGTTGGGGTAGAGAGAAGGGGGTGCAAGGGAGTGTTGTTTCGACGGTGGGAAAGGAGGGGGAAAGAGGGGTTGTGGCCAAAGCTAGAGATGATGTAGGGGTGGTGGTCGAGCCTTTGATTGTGGTCTAGGTTGATTGTGTTTGTGGTTCTTTTTGGTTCAATTTGAAATGATTTGTGCCGTTTGATGGAGTGAAGATGGTGGCATGGTGCTCCATGCTTGGTTTGTCGAAGGGCAAACAAAGTAGTGAAGTAACCGCTCTTTTTTGCAGTAGCGCTGTAATTACTTAAAGAAATAAGTTTGGGTTTATTTAGTAGAAGGGAATAGAATGGTGAAGGTTTATCGTGTTGGATAACAGGTGGCATCGAATGAATGGTTCAGTAAAATTCTATTTGTTATGCATTTGACTAATTTTTACTTGTACTCGTTGTACTAAGGGTAAAATAGGTATTTAAGAATATTTTAGATGATGTCATCACATTAACATTATTCTTTTCAAACAGCAACTTAACGGGAAGGGGGAATATGTTACAAGATTTGAAAAGGATAAATTATACTTTGCACCATTTCACTTTACACCAAATTTTACTTTAAGACCTGTAGTTTCAATTGTATCAATTAAGTCCCTGTACTTTTAATTTATTGCAATATCACCCTCCTGTAAACTTCTGTTTGTATAATTGGCAGCCAAAAGCCCTTTGTATCTCACGTAGCCATTTCCTAAGGGCAAAAAAGAATTTTGACACTATTTTGGGTTCCAAACACCCTCATCTCTCGCCAATTTTTCTCAAAGCTTCTAAAAGTAAAGTCATTCTGTATATAAAATAAAATTAGGGTTACAAAATACCCCCTAATCGTCTCAAGTGATGGAAGGTTGAGGGCATTTGGGAGCCAAAATGGTATGGAAGTACATATTTACCCTCGGAAAACGGTCACATGAGACGCACAGGGCTTTTGGCCATTAATTGTACAAATAAAAGCTTACAGAAGGGTGACATTGCAATAAATTAAAAGTACAAGTGCTTAATTGTTACAATTGAAAGTATAAGTTCTGAAGTGGGATTTAGTGTAAAGTGTAATGGTGCAAAGTGTAATTTATCCATTTTAAAAACAAGGGAAGTCATGTATTTTCCAAAATGTGAGGAGTGTTATCTCATATTTTAATAAATATTAAGGAAGGTCAGTGTAATTTGCCCTAAAAAATAATGTATAAGGAGAACATAGCCATCAAATAGATAAGAAAATTGTTATAATAGGTGGCATAAGGGCACATTAGGAAATAGGTATGAAAATGATGTTTGGAATGAGGGCATAAATTATAGAGAATGAGCAATAATGAGGAACGTTGAAACTAAGAGGGTAAAAATAAATATAGATGAAACATGGGGCCAAAAATGAGGTTTTCTATTTTTTGTAAACCGATAGAGTTTTGCAATTGTAGAGTTGGAAGATCGATCACCGGTTGTCATCAACAAGTTCCGAGGAGAGGGAAGAGACTGATGCTGAGAACCTGACAGCAGAGCTGTGACGATGGAACACCACTGCCACCGTTCTCCGATTCTAATATCATTTCTTGTTGTTTTCAATTTACTAGTTGCTGAAGCTGAGGTCATGACCCTAATGGCCGATACATTCAATGACAAGGTCAATCACATACTCCAAATCCCTAATTCATCTTCTCTAGTCTTTCTCAAATAAGGGTTTTTGTTCATGTGAACTTTTGTCTCTGTACTGGATTTTTATTTAGAACTGATACTTTTTTATTTTATTTTATGTTTGTTCATTTATTTATCTTGATTGGCATTTATTTTTATCTTATTTAGTGCAGGGCAAAAAGATTTCATCACTCACAGACATGTTGAATCTTTAGAAGCTTTTTTTTTAAAAAAAATCAATATCTCGGTTTGTAATGTTCTGCTGTTTCTTTGAATTGCTGGCATTGTGAGGTACTGCAGTTTGTTACATTATGGAACTGGACCACTTTATGTCTACACAAGTATTGATGCGCGAACATAAATGTGTATCCCATTAAAGACAGATTTTTGGCGTTCTAATTAAAATTTTTGTTCTTTTGGATGATTGAGCAAATGGGAATAAGATCCTCTCCATTTCATTGATTGATGTATTAACACGTGAGTTAAATTTCAAATCAAGGGTTTAGATTAGTTCCCTTAAAACTTATTTGAAAATAAATATTTTTGTTGTTAATATATGAGGAAATAAATTTTAATATAAAACGATGTAGTTCTTTGTATGGAAAAGTCAATATGCTTACAACCCTCTCACCAAACCATATTAGCTAGCTAATGAAGATAGTTCTTTGTGATTTGAACTGAAACCAAAATCTCTATGTATCAATGGAAACTTCAAAATAAAGTGACGAAGATGCATAAAGAACAGCTCAAGGAACAATATATATGTACATATATAAATTCCCAAAATTCAAAATAACTAGATGAGACAAAAGCCTCTTGAATTTAAGTTACAATTAATGATTTGCGCACTCGTGATGTGAACTTTTGGTATTTTAGGATCAATGTGCTATAGACATTTTTCCAGTAAAACGCTGGCATGTTGGAGGAAATGTTTGGCACAATTTCTTGTGACTCTATGTTTGAAGCTGGATATGTTTTTACTGACTAGATCTCCAATCTAAATCTGCGGGCTATTCATTCTTATAAGTCCTAGTGTTGTGTGTATTAAGACATAAGTGATTGGTTAGAGATAATACTGTAACATTGTCAAAAGCATATTAAAGAGCTGATGGTGCAACTGTAAATTCTGCACTTACAAAGTTTTAAGACTTAATTAGCAGCATTGAAGACTTTAAGTTGCCAAAAAAATTTAGGGTAAATTTTCAGTCTGGATTGAATTTAAGAACTGCCCTCCACCAAGATTGTTCAATCATAATTGAAAATACACATCGCTATGGTGGAAACTTAGATTATGCATTACCCAACACACTTGATGGATAAACCACTTAACACTGTAGTTTTATTATTTAAGTAGGTGTAACAAGCACTCCCAAGTATGCAACTAACATTTGTTCCCTGCATACTTTATATATCATTTTTTACTTGATCCAGTTTTTACCAAGAACCAAAAAAAAAAAAAAAACCCCACCCCAAAAGAAAATAAAAAGAAAAATAGAAAAATAGAAAACTAATTTTTGTCCCAGGTAGAACTGGTTTGCTTAATTTGCTTAGTAGACTAAATTTTTCTTGGCCACCCTCACCAAAGATGTTTATTGGTTTGGCCATCACTGAAACTAAATGGATTTTGAACATCTCAATTACTTCTCAGGAATCTTTTGTTGTGGATGAAGGAAATAAGATGTCCTAACTTTTCTCTGGGTGCTGCCAGACGTCAATGAATGAAGTTTGCATTGTCTAAACTGCAGTGGCATATAGTGGAGTCTAATGATTATTCATTAGACTCTGCGTTTCACAAACTATGCATGTAATGTAAGCTTGTAGTTTATATTGCTCATAAAATAATAAGAAATTTATTAGCATTTTGATTAATCATTAAATTGGATTTCTATTCCATTGTTGGTTTTGTAATTTGATTTGAGAATTTAGTAATTTTGCTTTCCATGATCGTCAAAGTTGCATAAGCTAGCCAATTCAATAGGTACATGCAATACAACAGACCATTGAAACCCTTACATCCCAGCTGGTTTTGCATTCATTCGTCCAGGTCGGGGGGTTTTAGAAAATGCTTCATCTTTAGTGTATGCTTTTTTATGTTTAATATTGCAAAGAGCTGGAAGGATCTTGAATAACTATCAAGGCATAACAAGCTGTTTGTAGACATCTCATTGCAAGTTGTACTTGTATGTTTCAGTGGCAATGAGTTTTATTTGGTATGTCTTGTATAAGCTTTATTTACTGTGCCCACTTTCTATTAGTGACAAAAGAAAAGAATAAAAAGGAAGCTTGTCGTGTATTAGTGGGTCCTTTCCACAATATGTGCTTACTTCAAAGAAAAGTATGTACATGATCTGGTATACTCATTTTTAGGCATTTGAATGAGGTTGCATAGGCGTGCCCTCACATGCGTGTAGAACCTATATGTTGGACCTTCACTCCATTGGATTCTCAAATTTACCAGATCTAACCAAGATGGTATGAAGGAATACCAAATTTTCATTATTTTTTCAAAATTAGTTTGCCATTTTCTTTATTCATCTATGTTAGAGAAGTTATTACTTTGGTATTGTGGTTGATCTGGTGATTAGCATTGGACTAATAGCCCAGTGTACCAGCCTGTTGACTAGGTTAATGTCCAGTTGAGGTCTGATATTTTTGTTTCATGTGATTCTTTGGCCGGATATCCTATTCCTTATTCCTTATTTCAAACGACAGGGAGATGAAGCCCTCGATAAACCAAGGTAACCCGTTGGTCAAGTTGCTTGCTTGTTAAAAAATGACAACTAGATGGTTCAATTTTTGAAAGGCCTTAATCAAGCTAAGTGCTTTGAAACGTTCCGAGTTTTTTATAGCCAGTGTTTGCAGCGCACACACACCAAACAAGAGCCTGTTAGCTCAATTACTTAAAAGATGTGTTGTAGCCAGTAAAATACTGAAGCATCTTTATGCGATTTGCTATTACGGGAGATCCATTAGGAGACTCCAATGGTTATTGAAGAGAGAATTATGTAACAAGAAAAAATTACAGTGCCAAAAAATTACACAAATGCCAGTGAAAACAAAGTTGACAACATGACTTTCAAGGACAAAAGAATGTTTTTTTGAGAACAGAGATATATTGACATATGTTGACAATAGGAATAATGAGTTGTTTTGGCATCCATTAAAAAAACAGAATGTGAGTAAATGTGTTTAAATCTATTAGAATTTGGTCTATACTCGGTCAAAAAATGGAAAGTAGACATCTCTTTCTGAAAATAGAAAGTTGGCAAAAAGGACCATAACCTTGGTTGAAAAGACGTCTTCAGCGACCACAAATGGTGAAGCCTCATCAGTCGCCATTTTTTATTTGAGTATTAAAGCTAGCTTAACTTTTAAAGGTGAGTGTTCTCCAAGTGAGATATATGTATGTATGCACTGGCACACCCAAAAAATTTTTTTAGTGGATGCGGAAAATATTCTTGAACAATTGTTTTGTTAATAAGATGATGAATTTCAAGAAATGAAAAGATAATATAACATTTAAAATTCTATACATAAGTAACAAATGTTTTTTAGATAAGACAATGTTCATATTAATATGAAAAATTACAATAATTTTTTTCGTTGTTTCATATTTTGAAACCTTTGCAAATTAACTTTATTGTTTATGATGTTGAATATGTCTCTTTTTTCATTTCAATTAATTTTTGAGCAAGGCCATTAATCCCAATCACTTCAAAAAAAATTGATCATTAGAGTTCACATATAGAAAGTAGGTCTCAAGTTGATTATCAAGCATCATAATTTGCATTGGGAAAAAATCAGAAGAATAAAACTCAACAAACCGAAGTACCTTTTCTTATCAAATGAAGAGAATGTAGAGCTTAGATTAAGGGATTCCATACACAATAACAATTATGTATTTTCCTTATTAAAGCAGTTATTCAACCTTTGAAGTTACATATCTATCACCATATAAAATAGTTCAACACGATAATGGTGAAGATGTGTGGTTTCTTGACCATTGCGACGTGATCTTTCTCAAACTACAAACAAGTCACCAATGTTTGGAATGATTATTTCATGTTTATCAAAAAATAAAGACACTTCATTCACCAAATATTCTTATCCCTTATCTTTCAATTTCTGTATACGTTCATTGGATACTTTAACAAGTCTCATAACATTTTCAATATCTTAATCTTTATTTTATAATGCTTGTGACAACTCATTTGAAATTCTGAAGACAGTCTTTATTAAGTGCAACTGGAATGTAAATTCAAAAAATTAAATGACATTTAATAGATTACTTGCTTCAGCTCTTTGCTCTGAAAGTGTATCATCATTTTCAACAACTTTAATGATATAATCACCGAGGAGAATAACAAAATCACACTCAAAAGTGTAATATAATGTGAACTCCAATGTGTCTCCTACTCTTTTCAATGTTGCTTCTTTTTAATGTTGCTTCGTGATTCAAATCTTGTCTCGTTATAATTTCACCACTGCAAATTATTTTACGGCAAATTACATCCACCTCCTTTGAGGTTTTAGACTAATATAACTCATCCTCTGAGATTCTAGAAATTACATCCCATTTCCTTGAGATTTGATGTGAGTTGTATTTTCCTTTAGATGTTAAATCTTTTAACAGAATATATGTGATACCAGCAAAAAAAAAAAAAAACAGGTTCATTACTAAAATTGCTCATAATGTGCATGAAATGACATAAATAGGTTTTTTTTTTTTTTGCTTATGAAATTAATTAGTGTGTTGATTTTGAGCCTTCTTCTAATAAAAAAAGAAGATGCATAATTAAATGTCACATATGTATAAAACACTATTTTAATCAACAAATAAATTATAAGTCTCATATTTTTTTAAAATTTTATATGCTGTAATTAAAGTACTATATAGATTCTGTAAATTTTTATAAAAAAAAAAAGTTCTAGTCAATATGAGGAAAAATGCCCTACAAAAAAAATATCAAAAGCAACAACGTTAGTTAACTTGTATTAAAAAGACAACGGTTTAACTTAAGAAAATTAATTGTATCAACGTTTTTAAATCCTATATATTATAGAAAAAATTAACACACATGTGGGAGAATTTAGAAGCAAAAACACAAAAATTTAAAAAATCAACACACACTAATTAATTTTAGAAGCACAAAAAAAATTCTATTTATGTCATTTCATGCACATTAAGGGAAATTTAGGTAATGAACCTTTTTTTTTTTTTTTGTACTAGGATCACATATATTTTGTTAAAATATTTAACATCTGGGAAAAAATATAACTCACTTCAAACCTCAAAAGAGGGGAATGTAATTTCTAAAACCTTAGGGGTTGGGGTTGTATTAGTCTGAAACCTCAAGGGAGGTGGATATAATTTGCTCATTCCTTTAATAACATTTTCAAATTGGCTATCTCGAAGAATGCCCTTACGTTTACATGAGGCCTCCACAGTATTTGACAAACTTGTAACTAAGTTAAAGAATGAACTAATCTTCTTGTGTTTTTTTAGCAATTGTTACAAGTGTCAATTGAAGTTGATGAGCAAAGCATTAGACATAAAAATAAGATTTATTCTCTAACATAACCACACTTTTTAGACCATTGAATTCACCTTGAATATTGTTGGCTCCATCATAACCTTGACGGCGTAAACTTGACATACTTAATGCATATTTGACGAAAAGAGACTCAATAGATGCCTTAAGTGACAAAGAAGTAGAATCAAGAACATGTACAATGCCAAGAAATTGTTCAATGATGTACCCTTTTTTGTTCATGTAACATAAAATGACTGTCATTTGTTCTTTTGTTGATATATCACAGGACTCATTAATTAAGATATAGAGTAACTCATCTCCAACATCTCGTAGGATAGCATTTGTAGTTTTAACTGCCATTGCATTCATAATATCTTTTTAAATTTTGAGTGCTATCATTTTGAGGTTTTCAGGAGCATTTTTTAATACAACTTGCTTAATGTCTTCATTGTGATTGGCAACAAAGTGGAGAAGCTTAAGAAAGTTTTTTTGATTTATGGATTCTTCAAATTCATCATGATCACGGAAAGCCAATCTTTGTCGTAAAAGAAACCTAATACAATCAATTGATGCAGTCAAACGAGTACGATAATCAACTTGAGCTTAATCATATTGAGTAGACAAGCACACTTTACTGTATTGGTTTAGTTTCATTAGATCCTCACAAGTCCTCCAACATTTATTGTGTGTGCTATTATGCTTTTCAACATGTGTATCTAGTTTTTTTTTTTCATTTTCCAATCCCTAAACCCTTTACCAACAAATGCATCGCCACCCTTTTGGTCACCATGTTGAGGCTTAAAAAGATAACAACACAAACAATATGCAGCACTTTTTATTTTGCTATACTTCAACCAATTACTATAATCATTGAATCATGTAGGGATGATTCTACGTTGTTCTGTCCCAAAATCTGTCCAAGGAAAAGACTGATCTCGAGGTTGACAAGGAATTTTTTGCAAGTATGATCTTTGAATTCTCTCTATCATTACCATCATATGCATATATGCTTTTCCTTAATCCAAGGTTTGCTTCAAGATCATTTACATTGATCTTTACATGGGTAAACTACTTGAAAACGCTTGTTTATTAATAGACCATTGGCTGTCTTGGGTATTTGATTTTTCCAATGTTCTTTTCTTAAAGTATCTTTCTATACCTGTATCAAAATAAATTAATAATAAAAAAACTTAAATAGTGCAAATGTATCACTTATTCAACAAATCCTACACATTCAAATATATAACAAATGTGCTCATGTGCCAATGTAACACTAATTTAACAAATTTTACACATTCAAATATATAATAAATGTGCGCATGTGCAAATGTATTGTGCTCCTATGCAAATGTATCAACAAATCACTCAACCGAAAAGTCTGAAACAATATAAAAACTATTTACATTTAAGTGGGAGAAAGTGCAAAAGCATAAAAAGAGGGAAAAGAATATGCCTAGTTCACTTGTTCAGTAATCAAATTATTAGAAAAGAAAAACCCAAGGGCCAAGGTTAGAAGTTCAGAACTCTAGGGAGAGAGAGGTGCATGGGGAAAGAAGGGTAAAAGTTAATTTGAGCGCCATAGGCAAACATTTCCATTACCTTAAAATACTGATCAAAGATGGGCCATACTATTTACTGAGGAGTTGGTTGTAACTTCTTTGTATTCTTCATCGGTTTTCTAACTTTCAACAACCAAACTACATTGAAGCAAAAATTACATTAAAAAATAAAAAATAAAGGGAAAAAAAGCTTATTTTTGCCAATGATTGAACATTAAGTTTGGAAGCAGAACAACTTTAATAAGAAATGGATAATCATTGGGGAATACAACAAGGGAAAGCTGTTTGTTCTTTGTTAGCAGCAAATGATTCTAGGATTGCCACCAATGTTTTTTATTGTATCAATAGAACCAATCTATGGCTTGAACATCACTCCAAAGTGCGGAACTGGAGAAACTCTTAGTTTATTTTAGTGCAGCAAACATATAGAAAAGAAAAATAAATAAATAGTGCAACAACAAAGTAATGGAAGCATGACTCCAAGGGAAATAATTCCACCCCACCCCACCCCACCCCACATGTTCAGCCCAAGAGGAAGCTAAAGAACTAGAAAAGTTTAGGCCCTGTTTGGAATCGGTTCCGTTTTCGTTTTTCGTGTTCTCGGAACCAAAAAAATTTAAGAACAACTCATTTTTCTTGTTCTCGGAAATAGAAAAATGAGACCATCGAAAACACTATCGTTTTCATATCGTTCTCATTTTTGTATAAAAATGGTTTCAGAAACTCAGAAAACATCTTTTTAATGGTTCCTGAAACTGGGCTGTTTTCTGAAAAATTTTCCGAAAACAAGTTCCGGAACCAATTTACCAAACGCAGTTTCGACGGAAACAGTTTTCGGAACCAATCTGCCAAACACGGTTTCGTCGAATTTCAGAAAACAAAAACAGAAAACTGAAACTGAAACCACAACCAAACAGGCCCTAACAACTACAAGCTTGTTTTAGTACTTCGTCTTAAAAGAAAGTTACATTTATTTACCACCGCACGTATAGCAAACACTGCCAAGACCCCAAATCATGTTTAGGGTTCTAGTCTATTTTCGAACTATAAAAAAAATATATCCTAAAGTTTTTTTGAACGTTTGCAACAGAACTAATTAGATCCACCCAATTTGAGAAGTTAGTCAGCAAGCGAATAAATTCCAAAACTTCTCCCACAACTAGATAAAGAGCTTGTATATTATATATATATATAGTCAGAGAGAGAGAGAGAGAGAGAGAGATTGAGATTGTTAATAAGAAGAAGAAAAAGAAGAATACCAGCCGTAGATGCCCACCTCCGCTGAGTTGCCAAAACTCTAGAGATTAGAAAGACAGAGAGTCGCATTCGCCTGGTTAATAAAGAAACCGAGAGAAAGAAAAAAAAATCACGAAACAAAGGAAGAGAAAGTGTCGGGTGAATTGAGAGAGACCAGAGAAGGAATGGGTTGGGTCGGGTTGGTTATTGGGTTCGGGTGAAATTCATGTATAATTAGATCGGGTAATTGGGTCAGGTTAAATTTTTTTTTTTCAAAATTCCAATGGTGCTGCCGCTCGGCCCTACTTAGGTCCGCCACTGTATGTATGTATAAGTTAGAGTGCAAATGATAGATATGTCTATGTATGGATATCTACTAGATGGAAAGAGAATCGCCTCTCAAAAGGAAAAAGTAGCAAATCAAACCCACCTGATCAAAATGTACCACAGCCCATGCTTTCATGCAACGGAGGCGACGTTGCGTAGGTAAGGGGTGGAAACTCATGATTTTGAGGCTAATAAATAGTTTTCGACTTTCATAAATGAGATATTCTAGACTAAGATTCATTTAACTAAGAATCAAACTTAAAACTATACCAGTGACAACAAAGCGAACAACATGACTTCCAAGAACAAAATAATGTGTTGTTGAGAACAGAGATATATTAACAATAGAAACAACAATGAGTTGTTTTGGCATCCATTAAAGAAAAAAAGTGTGACTAAACGTGTTTAAATTCATCAATATTTGGTCCACACTCTTGGTCGAAAAACGGAAAGTAAACATTTCTCGCCAACAATGGAAAGTCGGTAAAAGGGACCACAGCCTTGGTCGGAACGATGTCTTCGGTGACCACAAACGGTGAAGCCTCTCTCTGGTTGTCATTTTTTTATCTGAGTGTTAAAGCTGGCTTAGTTTTTAAAGTTGAGTGTTCTCCAAGGAAGATATACGTATGTATGTATACGTTAGAGTGCAAGTGATAAATAAATAAATAAATATATATATATATATATATGTATGGATATCTATCAGAGAGAGAGAACAACCTCTTAAAAAGAAAAAGTAGCAAATCAAACCCACCTGATCAGAATGTACCGCAGCTCGTGCTTTCATGCAACCGAGGCAAAGCTGTGCAGGTAAGGAGTGAAAACTCATGATTTTGAGCCTAATCAAACAGTTGCTGACTTTCATAAAGGAGATATTCTAGACTAAGATTCATTTAACTAGGAATCAAACCTAAAACTATATTAGTGGTAGCAACGCGGACAACATGACTTCCAAGAATAAAAGAATGTGTTGCTGAGAACAGAGATATATTAACAATAAAAATAACGAGTTGTCCTGGTATCCATTAAAGAAAAAAATGCGAGTAAACGTGTTTATATCTATTAGTGGTCTATACTCTTGGTAGGAAAATGGAAAGAAGACATCTCTCGCAAAAAATGGAAAATTTGCAAAAACGACCACAACCTTGGTTGGAAAGACGTCACCGATGATCACAAACGACGAATCCTCTCTTCGGTGGCAATTTTTTATCTGAGTATTGAAGCAAGCTTAGCTTTTAAGGGTGAGTGTTCTCCAAGTGAGTTATACGTATGTATGTATATGTTAGAGTGTAAGTGATAGATATATGTATGTATGTATGGATATCTGTGAGAGAGAGAGAGAGAGAACCACCTCTCAAAAAGAAAAAGTAGCAAGTCAAACCCACATGATCACAACATACCACAGCCCATGCTTCCGTGCAACGGGGGCGACGTTGCGCAAGTAAGGGGTGAAAACTCATGATTTTAAGCCTAATAAAACAGTTTTCGACTTTCATGAAGGAGATATTCTAGACTAAGATTCATTTAACTAAGAATCAAACCTAAAACTATACCAGTGACAACCAAATGAGCAACATGACTTCTAAGTACAAAAGAATGTGTTGTTGAGAATAGAGATATATTAACAATAGAAATAATGACGAGTTGTTCTGGCATCCATTAAAGAAAAGAAATGTGAGTACACGTGTTTAAATCCATCAGTATTTGCTCCATACTTTTGGTTGGAAAACGGAAAGTAGATATCTCTCGCCAAAAATGAAAAGTTGGCAAAAAGGACCATAGCCTTGATCGGAACGATATCTCTGGCGACCACAAATGGCTAAGCCTCTCTTCAGTTGCCATTTTTTTTTTTATCTTAGTATTAAAGCTAGCTTGGCTTTTAAGAGTTAGAGTTCTCCACGTGAGATATACATATGCATGTATACGTTAGAGTGCAAGTGATAGATATATGTATGTATGGATATCCGTAAGAGAGAGAGAGAGAACTGCCTCTCAAAGAGAAAAAGTAGCAAATCAAACCCACATGATCAGAACGTACCCAACTCGTGCTTCCATACAACAAAGGCGAAGCTACGTAGGTGAGGGGTGAAAACTCATGATTTTGAGCCTAATGAAATAGTTGCCAACTTTCATAAGGAAGATATTATAGACTAAGATTCATTTAACAAAGACTCAAACTTAAAACTATACTAGTGACAACAAAACGAACAACATGACTTTCAAGAACAAAAGAATGTGTTGCTGAGAACAGAAATATATTAACAATAGAAAAAATAACGATTTGTTCTAGCATCTATTAAAGAAAAACAAAAGTGAGTAAATGTTGAAAAACAAAAGTGAGTAAATGTGTTCAAATCCATCAATATTTGGTTCATACTCTTGGTCGGAAAACGCAAAGTAGACCTCTCTCACCGAAAATGGAAAGTTTGCAAAAACAACCACAATTTTGATCGAAAAGACCCCTTCGGTGACCATAAACGGCGAAGCCTCTCTTCAGTTGCCATTTTTGTCTGAGTATTGAAGCAAGCTTAGTTTTTAAGGGTGAGCGTTTTCCAAGTGAGATATACGTATGTATGTATACGTTAGAGTGCAAGTGATAGATATATGTATGTATAAATATTTGTCACAGAGAGAGAGAGAACTGCCCTTCAAAGAGAAAAAGTAGCAAATCAAACCCACCTGATCAGAACGTACCCAACCCTTGCTTTCATGCAGCAGAGGCAAAGCTGCGTAGGTAAGGGGTGGAAACTCATGATTTTGAGCCTAATGAAATAGTTGCCGACTTTCATAAAGAATATATATTCTAGACTAAGATTCATTTAACTAAGAATCAAACCTAACATTACACCAGTGGCAACAAAGCGGACAACATGACTTCTGAGAACAAAAGAATGTATTGTTGAGAATAGAGATATATTAACAATAGAAATAATGAGTTGTTCTAGCATCCATTAAAGAAAAAAAGTGAGTAAACGTGTTTAAATCCATCAGTATTTGGTTCATACTTTTGGTTAGAAAACAGAAAGTAGACATCTCTCGCCGAAAATGAAAAGTTAGCAAAAAGGACCATAGCCTTGATGGGAACGACGTCTCCGGCGACCACAAACGGCCAAGCCTCTCTTCGGTTGCCATTTTTTTATCTTAGTATTAAAGCTAGCTTAGCTTTTAAGGGTGAGTGTTCTACACGTGAGATATACGTATGTATGTATACGTTAGAGTGCAAGTGATAGATATATGTATGTATGGATATTTGTAAGAGACAGAGAGAACTGCCTTTCAGAGAGAAAAAGTAACAAATTAAACCCACCTGATCAGAACGTGCCCAACCTGTGCTTCTATACAACAGAGGTGAAGATGCGTAGGTAAGGGGTGGAAACTCATGATTTTGAGCCTAATGAAATAGTTGCCGACTTTCATAAAGAATATATATTCTAGACTAAGATTCATTTGACTAAGAATCAAACCTCAAACTATACCAATGGCAACAGAGTGGATAATATGACTTCTAAGAACAAAAGAATGTGTTGCTAAGAACATAGATACGTTAACAATAGAAATAACAATGAGTTGTTCTGGCATCCATTAAAGAAATTTTTTTTCAGTAAACGTGTTTAAATCTATTAGTATTTGGTCCATACTCTTGGTCAGAAAATGGAAAGTAGACATTTGTTGCCGAAAATGAAAATGTGGCAAAAGGGACCACAACCTTGGTCGTAAAGACATCTCTGGCGACCACAAATGGTGAGGCCTCTCTCCGGTCGCCATTTTTTTATCTAAGTATTAAAGCTAGCTTAGCTTTTAAGGGTGAGTGTTTTCCAAGTGAGATATATATATGTATGTATATGTTAGAGTGCAAGTGATAGATATATGTATGTATGGATATTTGTCAAAAAGAGAGAGAGAGAACCGCCTCTCAAAAAGAAAAAGTAGCAAATCAAACCCACCTAAACAGAATGTACCATAGCCCGTGCTTCCAAGCAATGGAGGCGATGATGCGCAGGTAATGGGTGGAAACTTATGACTTTGAGCTTAATGAAACAGTTGCCGACTTTCATAAAGGAGATATTCTAGACTAAGATTCATTTAACTAAGAAACAAATCTAAAACTATACTAGTGGCAACAAAGCAGACAACATGACTTCCAAGAACAAAAGAATGTGTTGCTGAGAACATAGATATATTAACAATAGAAATAAAGAGTTGTTTTGGCATCCATTAAAAAAAAAAAGGTGAGTAAACTTATTTAAATCCATCAATATTTGATCCATACCTTTTGTCAAAAAATAAAAAGTAAACATCTCTCGCCAAAAATGAAAAGTCGGCAAAAGGGACCATAGCCTTGGCAAGAAAGATGTCTCTGGAGATCACAAACGGCGAAGCCTCTATCCGGTTGCCATTTTTTTATCTGAATATTAAAGTTAGCTTAGCTTTTAAGGTTGAGTGTTCTCCAAGTGAGATATATATATGTATATATATGTTAGAGTGCAAGTGATAGATATATGTATGTATGGATATCTGTCAGAGAGAGAGAGAGAACCGCCTCTCAAAAAGAAAAGTAGCAAATTAAACCCACCTGATCAGAACGTACACAACCCGTGCTTCCATGCAACGGAGGTGACGCTGTGCAAGTTAGGGATAAACCCACCATGCGGAGCAATCATTCAATGGTACGTGCTATTATAGTATGAACACAAAAATTTGTACGAAAAATTTTGGAGTTTTTTTTTTTTTTTTTTTGACTAACTGGGTGTTTGGGCCAACTCGTGTGCACTTCAATTAATCTTGAGGTTTGTGTAGTCCTCCCGTTCAGCACAAACCTGGTAATTATCCTACCAAAGGCTTTGGGAGAACTCTTGCGCTTGGCAAGAGTCAAACCCCTAATTTTCCTTTGGAAGGCCATGAGTTTTGACCAACTGAGCTAGTCCAGTTGGTTAATTGTAGTGTGTTTTGTTTTAAAATGAATAACTCTCTTTTAACCATATCATTCTGGTGATAAATTATGTCTGAAAGTTGTATAACATTATCCTTTTCGGATTTCTTCGTCACCCCATGAGTTTTGAACTTGGAAATTTTTTTGAAGCCTACTTTACCAAGCACCTCATAGTACGGGTTTGGAATATGATAAATAGGTTAGAGATAAAATAAGAAAAGAAAATATAACCCGAAGCGGGTTTGGTACATGGTAGGTTTATGTCACTCGCCTGATTACATTGTGAAAAACCTTAAATACTCTTATTGAATTTTAATGATACAAAATACTCTTTATTTATATAATAAATAGTAGTGTTTCAATATTACAAATTTTTAGTTTGATATTTAAGTTCCGTTTGATTTGTTGTGAAATGTTTTCATGAAAAATATTTTTACTTATTTTTCATTGTTTTATTGAACAAAAAGTAAGAAAAAAATTATTTTCCATCAAAAGACTAGAAATGACTTGCGTTTTTTAAATTCATAAGCTATTTTTGGCTTTAGCCCTTTGAAGTATGAACCTTCTAATGTTTGGAAGAAGCGGGATTAGAAAGTATATTCAGCCTTATACATGTTTGGTTTTAGGTATAAGGAGGGATTACATATCAACAATAAAAAATGTTCTTTTATCATTTATACAATTCCAACATATTTTATTTACATTGGATTCTCAAAGAATACCCCAAGTGAAAAAGACACATTAGTTATCTTAAATTTTATTCCAACCATGAAATAGTAATGGTACTAATAATAACACTCATCATTATATTAGCTAATACCCAGGATATTATTATTTCGAACCAGTCAATTAGTACAAACTTTATTAGCATCCCAAACAACGTAGAAAACTTTAGGTATTGAAAAAAAAAAAGTGAAGCTAAAAAAGTACCAAAAAGTGAAGCTTAAAAAAGAGAATGGAAGTTGTTAATGGTAGACGTTTGGGGTTTTTTATAATAAAATTTGGAAAGCAATTTTTTTTCTCTTTTTGTTTGGTGACTAATTTATACTTTTTTATTTAATAAAATTACATATTTCTTGGCACGTGATAACATGATGAAATAAAAGGGTGGGTTGCAATTGCATCCGAAAGAAATTGGTATTTGATGATTTTCTTTTGTGAATGGACATGCATGAAAGCCAAGATACTGAAAAGTGATTTTAAAAACAAAAACGAAAAGTGAAAAGAAGAAGAAGAAAAATCCCAAACAGTTCGTAAAACCAAGCCATAAGGTAATTATTTCAATGGCTGAGTTATCAAAATTGATAATCTGAAAATCTACCATCTGTTTAGCTCTAACATCCAGTATCTAACTATGACTCATGGAAACTATTAAGCTTGCCTAACAAAACGACAACCAATGGTGGACTCTTAATAGCCTATTTGGAACTTGGAAAAGAAAAAAAAAATTACTATTTATTATTCTTTTCTTATTTGGTTTTTGAAAAAAAAAATGAAGAAACAAAAAAGAAAGAAAAAAAGAGATAGATTGATTTAAAATTTTTCTTCCTTTTTTTCCTTTCTATTTTCTCCTTTCCTCCTTTTTTATTTTTTTCTCTTCCTTGCCCCAAGTTCCAAACAGGCCGTAAATAAACTTTCAGCATACCATCTCTCTCTCTAAGTATGGTAGGTTTCAAAAGTAA
This sequence comes from Euryodendron excelsum, assembly GCA_033060915.1. NCBI lineage: Eukaryota > Viridiplantae > Streptophyta > Magnoliopsida > Ericales > Pentaphylacaceae > Euryodendron > Euryodendron excelsum. The sequence continues at coordinate 14,511,336 of CM065382.1, forward strand.
CCTTTTTGGGTTAAAACACAGTCTGTTTCAACCCGCCGAGCCATGCCACTAGGAATTGACTGTTTGTCCAATTTTGGCCTTTAGGTTGCAAAGGTTGCTTTTGACTTGGTAATTCCAAACAAGGAATGCTAGGAGGTATCAGTCCTGCTTCATCAGTCTCAGCTTCCCAAAGCGCCACGTGTTAAGGTTTTGAAAGGTTGAAATTGAAACTTGAAAATATTAATTGTGACTAGCTATCAACCCGCGCAATGCACGGAGTAAGAATTATTTAAATTATAAATAATTAATTTAAAATTTATAATAATTAATTATATAATCATATTATATCTTTAAAATATAAATAGATATTGATATATATGGTATTTTATTTAATTATAATCACATTTTTAGATATTTAATTCAAAAAAAAAAAGTTCTAATAATATGATATTATATATATATATATATATATTTCTTATATATCTTACAAAATTAATCTTATCTTATATATAATATATCTTACAAAACTAATCTCATCTCATATATATATTACAAAACTAATATATCGTATCGTATTTTCAAAATATAAATAGATATTGATATATATATATATATATATATATGATATTTTATTTAATTATAATTACTTTTTTTTATAGATATTAAATTTAAAAAGAGTCCTGACAATCTGATATTATATATATGTATCTTATCTATATAACAAAACTAATCTAATCTTATCTTATCTTATCTTATATATATATATATATATATAACTTACAAAACTAATACAAAAGTTTAATAAAAGAATAAATTCAATAGTTATCTAATCAATTGCCCCTGTGACGTGACATTTTAAAAGTATCTGAATATTTAGAGTGCCACATAGGAGAGAGGTAAAATATAAGGGCAAACACAACTTTTATATATATATATATATATATATATATATGATTGCGGCTTTTTTTGCAAGTGGGGCCAGTGAGCTAGACTATTTACTAGAATAAAAAAAACTAAACGAATGTGGGATGATGACATCAGTAATAAAAACATAAAATGTTTTAAGGAACTTGGTCCCTTTGGGCTCTTAAAAATAAAAATAAATAAAGTTTTTTTTTTTTTTTGGTAATTTAGTGCAACTAGAATATAGTCCATCTTATATTTTGGTACCGATTATATAAAATATGAAGAAATAAATAATTAAGTTGCTTTTCTCTTTAATAACTTGAGATTTTGGATAAATTGGTGATCAATAATTCAAAATCAAAATTTGAGTCTCACTTAGCGTGAACCGGACTAAACTAGTAGGACCATATATAATTTTGTTGAACTTGGTCATACCAAAATGGTTTATGCACATAAACATAGATAATTAATTTAAATTACTGCATGATAAAGTTTTGTAAGAAGCTATTACAATATTGCCAATCTTATATTTTTGTGCCAATTTTACACAACAAAAAAAAAAGTGAGACTTGGATAAGAACAATATTTATTAAAATAATTAGTTATAAGATTTTAACACTTTGTATTATTATTAATCAATAAAAGAACACACCATTCACCTTAACTAACACATTATTTTATGTTCAATTTGTGAAAAATTTTTTGTTAAACTTTTTTTTAATTAAATGGGTTTTTTAATTAAATGGGTGGTGATTGAGTCGTGCTTAAACTATAAGTAATTTTTATTTGGCCTAAAATTTAATATCAAGGCCACTTAAAAATATATAAATGATGAATAGGCTTCGGTGTGCCTAACAAATCATCGAGCGCATAGCCATATATTTTTTTTATACTATTTTTTTTGATAACCAAGTGTCCTGACTAGCTTACGTGCACATGAACTAATGTTGAGGCCTATGTAGTTCTCGATCCACACAAATTGAATAATTGTGGGGCCAAAGACCCTGGGATGATCCTAAAGAGTCAATAATACGTAAACAATTTTGAACTTGAGACATTAAAGAAAGTGGATTCCAGACCCTAAATCTTGTCCACCATTGTTTTTTTAATATTCGATTTTAAAGGGATAAAATGACAAAAACATGCCTGTGACAGAATCGTCGTTAATTGTAATGCTTTTCATCAATTTTACAGTTTAGTCCAAATTATAAGAAAGTTACATGTTTATTTTTAAACTATAAGACTAATTTTTGCCCAAACCACAATGAGGTAAGATGTAATTATCCAAAAAATATTCTCAAGTGAACTCCCTATTATACTCATGCTCTCTTGAGTTAATAAAAACGATACAAATTGCCCCTGTCAAAGTTTGTCATTAGTAACTTAGCTATTGTAATTTTTTTGATCAAAAAAATGAATATACAGATAAATTACTCCATATACCTATAAGAGAGTATTGCCCTATCACATTCACAGCTATTTACAAATATGCTTGGTCTCGGTGTAAACAAATGAGCTATGGTAGTTAGTGTAATTGTTAAATAATTTTTTTACTGTCATTAATTAGAAAATATTTTATTTTAAAAACTATGTTGGGCAAAAAGTCAACAACCTTTATTGACTAAAATTTTCTCCATTCTCCCTATATAACATATTTTGAGTTTTGGAGCGTTAAAAGGTAATTTTATTTTTAAAGTTTTGTAGAATCAGTATATTATTTTTTATTATAAATAAACATTCAAAAAATTATAGGATCTAAAAGAATTTTAAAAAATTTAGGGGGTTGGGTCCCATTGATCTTAGGGAAAGATGTTGTCAATTAATTAATTTAGCTAGATAACATAATATGAGTAATATCTAAATCGTCTAAAAAATAGTTGGTCTCACAGAGCAGGCTCTCGGGTGCATCACCGTCGTCAACTGTATAGAGAGAGAGAGAGAGAGTGAGGGAGGATGAGTGGAAAGGTGAAGAAGTTAGCTGAAGTAGCATTCAAGGCTGGGACGAGCATAGATTGGGAAGGTATGGCTAAGCTTATCGTCTCCGACGAACTCGCACGGAGTTCTCTACACTCCGCCATACCTTCGATGAAGTTAACAACACTCTCCAGACCAAGTTCAGTCAGGTAATCTCTCTGTTACGTTTGTATCTCTATATGTCTTTATATATGTATTAGTATTTGATCCGCATCTAGGGTTTGTTCCCAATTTCTTTATTTGTTCAGCACATAGGGATTCGGTTTTGATGAGGTTATGTGACAGATCTGCAATTTTTGGGCCTTATGGCTATTTAGGGTTTTCTCATACCAAATTGAACTATTATTTTTGTCATTTTGATTGTTTCATGTAATCCTCATACAAGAGTGGTTCGGTGTTTCTAAGTAACTCGGAACTGGGAATTTTCTTTGCTTGCATTTTTGCCTACGATTATATATAGAATTATTTAAGAACAAATGGCTTTAGAGTTGGATTCCTTGGGTTTGGTTTTCTAGATGGAATTGTGGTAATAATTATTTTATTCTTGGACTCAAAGAAGACACCACGTCAATAATTATGGTATTTCAAGGCTACCTTATCAAGAGCACGGTTGGTGGTGGATTATGCGACTTAGAGTATGATTCCGTCAATGCCTAAGAAGCATGGACACTTCGAAGAGGGTGTCGTATCTTTATTGGACATACATACTCCTTGGACATGCTGGAACCTGTCTAGGATACGCCAATTGATGTGTTTTGAATTTTTGTTCATTTATTTTTCAAGGAAATGCTAGCAACACATATGCATCACTTAGATACACATGAAACACATTGCGAGTTTAAATTGTAAACATGTTTTTAGCAGGTTTAATGTTGAATGATGATTAAATTATAGATTCAATTTGTTTTTTTATGTTTAGTTAGTATTATTTTTTTTTGATAACTTTGGTAGTTTGTGGACTTTACATTCATATACGTAACAAATAAAATACATAAGAAATATATTTTTTGTCGTGTCCTCGCCGTGTCCTCCGTTTTTAAAAATTGTCGTGTACTAACCTGTGTTCGTACCCATACTCCTACCCATGAGTGTCCATACTTCTTAGGTCACTGCTATAACAAAATTTACTAACTGATTTTTAATCAATTCATCCAAACATCTTCCTTTTTAAGTACCTTCATTTTAAAGTTCCTCAGTTGTGACAAATTCTTCACCCTGACACACCCTAGACTTTTATAAGTGTCTTTAAATGCTTTCTTTGGAAGGTAGCTGAAATAGAAATATGGGTAAATTACAGTGACCTCCCTTGGCGTTTTGTAGTAGTACATCCCCCTAATGTGGTCCTAGAAATGACCCTTATGGTATGGTCCTTAGTGACACAATCTCTCCTGTTAAAATAACCTTGTTGAGGAGACGTTTTGTGCTGACGTCATACATTAAATACTTGGGCAAACTAAACAGACCTCCCTTGGACATTTGCATAAATATAGAGACTTCCCTCAACCTTTTCAAATTTACACTGACCTCCCTTGTAGTATTTAGGTAACAAATTCCCTGACCATTAATCTGTTGTCAGTTGACGGTCAAAAAATGTTGATGCAGACATAATAAATTTACCAAATGACCATTCTACCCTTCCCAAAGTCAAACCCAGTACAAGACCTTCACCCTCTTACTTCTTCCTCTTCGGCCAACTCCCACCCACCTCCATTGATGACCTCTCTGCTTCTCTCTTTCTGTCACTGTCCTTACTTCTCCCTTTTCTTTTCTTTCTCTTTCTTCTTCTTTTTTTTTTTTTTGCCTCTCTCTTCCCTCCTCACTGACATAGCCTCAAAACACATTCTTGCTTTTACAAATCCAAATACCATCTTGAAATGCAACCATAAAAAATCACAGCATAATGTTACTTTCCTATGCTTATTAGCAATATCAATTATATGTATGTGTATATCTATGTGTGTTGATATGTATTGTGGTAGATTTAGGAAAGACCGAAAGAGTGAGTCAGAGCTTGATTTTGGGAATTGATCATCACTACGGCTTCTGACCATCACCATTGTCGGTCATCCCCATTCCACCGAATCAAAGACTTTCCACGATCCAAGTCGTGGTGGTCATGATTCTCCTGTAATAGCACTTTATAAATATATACACATATGTATAGTCTACTTCACTTTAAAGCCATTACATATAAATACCCACCCAGGTAATTTACTGCCCCAACAACCAAATCACATTTGATTGCTTGTTGGAATGTGGTGCATTTGGAAATGTGTACAAAAGGCATTGAATTGGAAGAGGTCCTAAGTGGGGTTAAGGGAGACGACAAGGTGCTCATAGGATTGCAACCGAACGAAGGCCCAGAACTTGCCAAGGCTTGGTGATATGTATGGCGTGCCCGTATTACGTGTTAAGTCCCAACAATCCTTGACGCTGTTGGGGCAAAAGCCGGGGATGGCGGGGTGGGTGCTCTAGAGAGAGAAATAAGTGTTTGAGAGAGAAAATTTTAAGGAGAGATGAGAGTTTTACAGATAGAAAATGAGGAGAAATAATTAGAATTTTTGCTTTTTAAATATCAAGGGCATTATTGTCTATTTGCTTTTTTTGCAACGCCATTTGCTCGACAGCCCCTGATAAGGGAGGTCAGTGTAATTTTAAAATGTTGTGTGGGTTGCCTGTATTTATGCAAATGTCTAAGGAAGGTCTGTATAATTTACTGATTAAATAAAAATTATAACTTGTGACCCTTAGGGGGTGTTTGGGTCACCTGATTATAAGTCATAAGCTATAAGCTATAAGCTACTTTCAAAAAGCTACCTTTAAAAATAGTTTTTTTTCAAAAAACGTGATTAGACATAAGCTGCTTTTTTAAGTCACTCACTCAAACACATTTCAAAAAAGCCATAAGCATAAGCCATAAGCTACTAAATAAGTTACGTCCAAACACCCCCTTAGTATACCCCATCAAATAATACTCATCTCTCCCTCCCCCCTCTTGCACATTCTTTTCTTCTCTATCACACTATCAAAGTTCATTGGGTGAGCCAAAAAATTTTGTACAAATTGGCCTAATGAACTTAGTTAACTTGGTCAACCTCCACAAAACACATGCCTTTCCAAAAAATCCTCTCCATTCACCAAGCTGCTGCCACCAACATAGTTGAGTATCATCATTACTGGCAACACTTCAAACCATTGCAAACTAAAATCGTAAAAATCATAGTCACACAATCTTCAAGGCCAACTCAAAATGCTAGATGGCCAGCGACCAATTTATTTAATTTGAGACAACCAAGACACAATATACTTTGTATAATTGGAAAAAGGGTGAAGCTACTCTCCAATTTTGTGTTGTACAGATCATCTTCTTCTTCACTGTGATCTGTGAAGTGATCTGGGTTATGCCAGTATCGGTGATTAAACTATATGAAAGTTGGTTCAACACATGTCATCTGAAATGGGTTAAAAAGCTCGGATGGCTGCAGCTTTGTGTTTGATATGGTGTATTTGGAGGGAGCATAATTGCCTTAACTATGAGGACGACCCCGAAAGGGAGGGAACATGATGTGGAGATGTATTACTAGTTCATGTGTCACCTCACGAAACTGTCACTTGTGTCACTTCGGCTCAAAGGGTCTATGTGGTGGCTTTCTCACGCACTTGCCACCCAGACTTTCAACAGGACCCAAAGCTCTCCTTTTTGTACTTGGTGATCACCAAGGCAAGAGTAGATCTTGGCCCCAGATTGTGTTAGGTAAACCTAGTGGTAAGAATGGTGAAACTTGAAATCAGTGGTTGGTAAGATATTGTCTAGAGAGGGAGAAGTATCTAGGCAGTGAGAGAGTTTGAGAGACTTCTAAAAAGAACCAGAGTCTCAATATGCTCTCCCAACTTCAAGTTGGACTCCACTGTTCAATCTGCTAGGACTAGTCAAGTGGAGGGCCTGATCTGCAAATCTTATATTTTGCCATGGAGAGAACTTATATATCCATTTTTTTTCGATTTCTGTTCTTGTTGTGGTAGTTTTGGCATCTGATAAATGAGAAACTCTATTCAACTTAGCCAAATGATTCTATAGGATAGAGTTTTAGATACAAATGATTTATCTTGTTTCCCTACATTTTTGAAGTTCATACAAACTGATCATCAAGTGTTAAAATTTTCTTCATTATTTTCAATCGGCACTAATTTGTTCTAAGCTCTAGGAGTCAAAGTAAGTTCGTAAGCATTTGATTGATTTACCAGTGTTGTCTGTTTATTTTGTTTTGTTTCTCTTTGCGTTTTGAATTGGTATTGGCACTGGATTTGTCTTTCTGTGAGAGGGGCAGACTGTGTCACAGTGTTGGGCCAACTGGTTTTATACTCCATAACTTTAGCTCAGACAATTAAACTTTTTTAGGACCCACTCGGGCAAAGAAAATACTTATCTAATAGCATTAGCCCAATTAACGACGTATATAAACTCTAAATATAGTGATATGGTTTTGGTGATTTTGTTTTTTTTATTGAAATGTTAACAAGTGCCTTGCCCTTGATAATAAGATGGAGTTATTGCTAGTCGAACCCCTTTAACAAGAGCATTTAATGTAGTAGACCTTTAAGTTCTCTGAGGATATTGAAAAATAGCAATCGAAGAAGGGAAAAAATGGTACTTGATATATATAGTTGTTAGTAGTTTTACAACAAATATCAATATTAAATGGAGCTAAATTATTTTGTTTTTGTAGTGCTTTAAATGGATTCAGGCTTGAATGGCTTGAGGTTTAGCTTGATTTGGTGTCAAAATTGAATAAGTTAGCTTGCTGTAATGTTAGGGTCATTGGGATTAGGGTGGAATGAGAAGCTAAGGCTATGGGATTAAGTTAAGTGAGAGAAAGGTTGGTTATGGCTACTATACGAGCAGAGTACTGCTAGAGATCAACATAGAGGAGATGCTGCAAGAGGTAGAGGCAAAGTGGAGGAGAACAAAAGGTAAGCCTTGGATCTCAATAAGGCCTGGTGGGAGTCTCACCTTGAAGAAGTTAATGGGGTTTCACAATTAGGCTTCGTTTGATTTAACGGAAAACATTTGACACCAGAAAATTTTTTTTCATGTAAAAAGTTTTACTCAAAAAATTATTTTCCTTTTCATTTTTCAGTGTTTGATTGACATTTGAAAATTGTTTTGTAATTTTTTTTTTTATAATACTATTCTTTTTGGTGAGAGATAGTGGTAGTGGGTGGTGGACAATGGTGGTGGTGGTATGCAGATGGTGGTGGCATGGGTGGAGGTGGATGGAGGTGGGCAGTGGGGGTGGTGCACAGCAGTGTTGTTGGTGGTGGTAGGTGGGGTGGTGGTGGTAGGTGGTGGGCGGCGGTGGACCGTGACGGGCGGTGGTGGTGAGTGGGGCTGGGAGTGGTGAAAGAGTTGAAATGATGTCAAAGGTTCAAAGGACTTAAAAGCCAAAAACAACTTGCGAATTTTTAGAAGGCAAGTTATTTTTGGTCTTTTGATGTAAAATAATTTTTTTGAAAAACATTTGTCTTACTTGTGGTCAATCAAACAACGGAAAATGAGTGAAATATTTTACAAGAAAACATTTTATGTAAAATCACATGGAGCCTTAATAGAAAACACCTACTGAGGATTTGAACAAAACTTTTGTAGTTGTTTCTAGAAGGCTTGCTTGTATGGAATTATAAGGACTGTCATACTAGACAAAGGTTTTGTAAGTTCTACTAGATAGAGGTTTCTTATCCAAGGCTAAAGTATTTTCAAAGGAGAAAGGACATGAGAAAACGTATACCAAACAACCTACTGGCTGACTCATAACAAAGAAATGATAATTAAAATACTCATAATCTCCAGAAATGCTGTTGGTTAGAAGTGATTTGATTTTTCTTAGTCAACAGGAGTCAAACTCATATTCACTAAAATGGTTCATAAGTAATTAATAATCACATGACACTAAAAGTGGGACCCATTGGTCCAATTTGTTTTTGTTTTTTGTTTTTTGTTTTCTCCCGTGGGTTGGGTTGGGTTGGGGTTTTTTTTTTTTTTTTTTTTTTTTGGGGGGTTGCATGAATGTGCTCTCTTTTCTCCTCTAAGAACACAATTGAAGGCATTTTTTCCCGTTGTGCCATAGCTGTTGTAGCACAATGCTTTATGTGGTGTCCCACATAAATTCCTCTTCCTGTTTTTGGCCCCGCTCTTACCTTTTTCTGACACCCGTTCTTGGTTGGACCATATCTGGGCCTGTTTGTTGATATGAAAGCTGTGTCTTCACTTATTTTGGCCACTTGTAGATTCATAGAGAATGCACCTATTCCTATGCTTGCCCGCTTGCATTCGTTGTATTTGTATTTTTCAGCATTTTTGTTACTGCTATATAATTCATGATTTTTCATAACATTCGAATTGAGGATAGATAGCTGATCTTGTTATAATTCCTCATGTATAATAGGCCTGTTAGTAACGTGGAAGTTAGAAGAAGCAAGTCTACTCTAACCTGTTTCCTTAGGTGAGTGAGCATCATTATTGTTTGCTGTACCGTTCAAATAATTGAGCTGAAGTGCCAAAAGTGTTCTCTCTGAAGTATCACCCTGCTACTGTACTGCCATGGCATTCCATAAAATTGGGTTTCTATGTTCTGACGGTATGTTAATCATTACTGCATATTGATTTTTGTAGTTCCAAAGTTCATCATAGTGTTTCTCGTGTGCTAATTTATTTCATAATTTTGGTTTCCAAGGCATTTTAATTTTTTATTGCAACTAGTGCATTTATATCCTGATGCCCCAACATTATGAAACTGAAATCAGAATCAGTAAGCTTTAGTGGAACAATGTTGCCTTTATGGATCAAGTTTATGATCTATCGAAGTTTGAGTTTATTTTCCAAATGGCACTCAGCCTTCTAGGTTGATGGCAAGTTTCCTTCAGTAGTAGTTGGTCAAAGAATAGTGCCACGAGCCTTGGCAGGTAAGGGATTCTTCCCTGTTGGATATGCAATTTGGTCTCATGGAACCAAGGAGTGTCATACATAAAGCCCAAAATAGTAGAGTTTAGAAGGAAAAGTTTTAAGAGAGGGAATCACATTATAGGAGGGAAATCTCCACCTATGATATTATAATTCCCAGCTGCTCAGTTATATTGTGTTGGGAAGGTCCTCTAGATTAAATGAATTAATTGTGTAGTCAATGGTCACCAATTGGAACTTGACTTGTGCATTTTTAATATTAGAATCCACAAGTTATGTATCCCATGAATTTGATAGCGTATCATGCTGCACTATTGCTTGAGTTTTGGAAAGATGTGGTTGTGGATTTTTGTAGAAATTGTGGCCATGGAGGGAGTAGATTGTAGACAGGAATATTGGAGCTGTTTCTAATGCCGCAAACCACAGGGAGTAAAAGTAAACGGATAAAGGAGGAGAGGGGAAGAAAAGAATAGAAGAAATGCTCAAGAAGCTTCACAAGGTATACATATGTTTTGGCCAGTGTAAACTGATTAATAGACATTGTACCTTTAGGAGGTGGCATATGCATTGTGAGAAAAATTATGCTGTTAGTTTCAGTCATTTCACTTCTTTTATTTTTTTAATTTTGAGATACAAGAGGGCTTTTTGTTCTACTTTTATTACTTGACAGTTGTCTCTTAATTCATATCTTTTTACAAGTTTAATTCTCTCTCATTGCAGAGTGCAAAGACAACCAAAGGCTACATGCTTATTATTTATTCTTGTCCTTTTTTGTGATAAACTTAGTGTCATTTTGGTGTTGTTTTCTGAATATGCCGGGGTGCTTTGCTTGATTCTGTGAAACCTATTCTGGAGGAGGGAATAAATCTATACAAGTTTCCTCAAAGAAGGCATGGCAGGTTGATTACTGTTTTTCCTAATGACAGTGGCTGTATGAGCTTATAGTCATTTATCGTATTTGAGACAGCAGTGCCACTATGGCTTGTTTTGCTTTTTGGACCAATAAGGTGTATATATCGTGATTAGTGGAGAATTTTCTCTGAACTGCGTAGTATTCTATTTTCCATGTTGAGAGGGTAATTTATTAACAGCCTGCTTGATACTTGAGGAAAAGAGAGGGAAGGCAAGGGAAAATTCCTGTCCTTGTTTGGTTTTTATTTTAGTAGGGAAGAGAAGAGAAAAGGAAGAGAAATGAGAGAGAAAGTGGTTTTCTTCCCACTTTCCTTTCATTTTCCTTCCCCTTTCTTTTTCAATAGGTATCCTATCATTTTCTTTTTGCTTCCACTTTCCTTTTGTTTTCTTTGCAAAATCAAACGGAGGAAAGAAACCAATTTCCTGTCATGTTCTCTTTCATTTCCTTTTCCTTCCTTCCCTTTCCCTTCCACAAGTATCAAACCGAGCCTAAGCCTCGTGGTAATGTCACATGATTTTTTTAAAAGGTACAGTGGAGGGCTAAAGCCTACCCGAGAACGTGTATCGGCCACCCTGTCGCAATCAGGTCATGATCTTGATACTGAATGCTCTGAGGCCTTTCAGGGGCTCATTAATATCCTCAAACCCTTGCATTAAAGCCCATAGTTTGCTCAGCAGATTGGTTTCCTTCCCAGTAGTTGTACTGGATTTGACAGAGACAAAGACACAGTTTCTAATTGCCAGGATTCGAGTCTTATGTAGATGTATAGCTAGGTCCTCATAGCTGGTGCTCTGGATTGACACCATAGCATCAACCTCAATAATCAATTTCCGAAAGCCTTTAGTTAAGCCCAATTATGGCCCATAACCCTGTGAAAATGTTGGTGGCATGCCTATAATAGCTGCAACATCCCTCAGCCAGAACCTCTTGCATCCCTGAGAATCCCCCCACCTCGCTTCCATCCTGTAATTTTTTTTTTTCTCAGGGCCATCCAACAAACACCTACAATTATTCAGTCTGGGCATCTATTCAGAATAGTGCCATACAGATGAAACTATAAAAGCATAACTAGAAAGAGAGCCACAGGGTAGGAAGGTTCCAGGCATGGTCTTCTGACCTTTCTGGTCCTCTGAGACCAACATGTATGCATCACAGTTCAAAGCTAATAGTTCAGTCCACTTCCGGATTCCCTATTAGCACTTCAGTTTAAACCACCACTGAAAGAACTCAGTCCACTCCAAGAATTATCCCGGTTTTCTTGTTCACCCCACGCTTCCAAATTCTCATCTTAGTCAAAGTGCTAATGCATGCGAAGAGTTGTTTCGCATGGTGTTATAGAAGGGACTATGTGCTATCAAAGGGATTCCTACATAGCTTATTCCAGTTAGTTAACAGTATCATTTCTAGCCAGCCACAAGAAACATTAATACATAGGTCAGCACTTGCTTCAATTGGTTTTCGACAATTCAAATGCATTTTATTGATTTTTTTTTTGTCTAAGAAATTGAAGCTGTCTTTGAAACCTACTTGAAGCCAACATATGGGCATATACTTTGCTGGGATTTTTTTTAATCAAATGTTGATCCCAGAAAATATGGGTGATCGGGGAGGGGACTGAGTAGATAACCTGTGGTTTATTCTTTTTATTTATTTATTTTTTTATAAGTAAATAATCTGTGGTTTATTTTGCAGAGTGGTTCCCCTCAGAATTAAGTCCACATTCCCACCCTTGTTGGTATGAGCCATGGTGCCTTCGACCATACACTATGCAGTTGCTCCTTGGATCTGGTGTTGAAAATAAAACATTTCAAATCAGCAATTTCCATCAAATGTATCCTAAAGTCCTAGTCTTAAAAGAGTTCTTTTGAGGCTTGACCCATGGTGAGGCAGTTCTATATTACCTTGATCCTTTGTAAGCTGGTTGAGGGTCTCAATATGCTTTAGACCTCATCATGATGGGGACTCAAAGTTGCACTTGTTCATAACAGCGTCTTGATTACTTTACTAATTTTTCTGCATCTTTTTATGCCACCAAACAATTCTCCTTTGTTATTGAATTATGAATTTACCATGAGATGAGGCCAGATGCAAATGACAGGTTGTAGTAGTTGGTGGTTGAAGTTAATATGAGGTTAACTTGTCAGAGTGTAAGGAACTGATGACGCTCTCATGTTACTCCTTGAGGTTCACTGATAGTGTAGTACTTGTGTGCCTTGTAGTATTTTTGCTTCCAAGCTTTGAATTCACCTTCATTTGAAAATGACTATCTTTGAATCAATTAATACTTCCTTTCGGCTGGCTCTTCAAAAAAGGATTTGGATATGTTGTAAAAAATTCTCAGTTTCTTTTTGCTAGTGCGATTGCCCTGATACAAGAGTTCAAGGGCTTTAAGGCTGCTTGGTTGTATCAAAAGTTTCTCCTAATTTTTGTTCTTTTTTATTTTCTATTTTGTATTTTCCTGCCAATGACTTGTTAGTTGTTACAATTTTAGGGTTCAATGAAATAACATAATTATATGTTTTTAAATGCTTAAATTTAGACCACTAAACTATATGCGAGTTTGTTTGGGTCGTTTGATTCATTTGATGGCACAACTTGTGGGGTATTTGTGAGATAGTATGGATTCAAGTAGAATTTGCCTTTCTGTACTGATATATTCATTCTCCGAGATGTTTTTTTTATGCAGGTTAAAAAGATTAATGACAGATATGCTATATAAAAACTTTATGCATCTCCTTGGTGGAACACAAGGACATTTGACTTCACCCCTCATCCTTTAAGAATATGAGAATAATCTAATAGATAATACATAGACTGAAAATAAATAAATAGGTCACCTCTCAACTGTTTTCTATTTCATGATAGAAAAAAAGGCACGCCTTCATTCTCAGATTTTGTGCTTGAGAAACTTAGAAATGTGTAGACTAGAAACACATCTTGTTGAAATTTAGTTGCTTGCTTTGTCCTTAGACCTTAGTATCTTGAAAAACAAGTTAATCAGCTCTGAGTAGTGATTTTGAAAACAGTATTACAAAGACAAATTCGTGTCTTTCTAATTTTAGGTGGAAATTATATTACTACAATTTATCTTTCTTATTCTCCGAGGAAAGAGAGAGCCATTTTTATTGGACTAATATTCCATTTAATACTGCAAGGTTGTGGTGTAATTGACTTAATGAAGTAGTGATGAAGCGGGTATTTTAGTATGAACTCTTATTATTGTCTTTGGAGCATTTTTTAATATTTTACTCTTCTTAATTTTATCTGGTGCAACCTGTTAAGAGTTCACTTTCTGCTCTTAATTTAGATTGGAGCCCACAAAAGGATCATATGCAAAAGACTGGGCTAAATGGGAGAAGCAATTGAGAGAGATTCTATTTGTTAATACCGATTATCTCAATTCTATTCAGGTTAGTATATACTGTTTGTTTATCTTGCATTGAATTTTTGCAGTATGGTTGTATATGCGCTCAGTAACCATCTTTCAAATCCATAAAACAATTATTGTCATGGTTACCCATAAAATTATTACATGCATAGTTTATCAGGACTTCAAAGGCTGAAAACCTCCTAACAACCTCCAAACCCTGGCTTCATGCCAAAATCAATCCCAAAACACGTGTGCACACGCACATGCGCACACAAAAGAAAGACAAAATGCCACTCGCTTTCTCCCAACCACGCACAGTGTTTGTGACTTTTGTTAACTGGCTTGTGTGATTATATTTTGTTATGGCTGACCATATCTTCTGCACGATTTGTATGTTTCCAGGTTCCATTTGAATCCGCTGTTGAACTAGTGTTAGAGCAGCTAAGAACTATTGTGCAGGGTGATTATACAACACCAAGCACTAAGAAGAGGAAGTTTGGAAACCATGTTTTTGCCACTGTCAATCTTCTTGTTAGTGAAATACAAAGTCTCCTTGACAAATGTAAGTAAGAATTTTCTTTCTGATCTATTTTGATGAGTGTCTCTACTTGAAACTTAAAACCTTGTAAACTTGATAAATTGGTTCCATCCCAATTGTGCATAATGCTCACAAAGCCAAATCTACGCGTGGGCTTAGGCATGCCTGCATGGATTGGCCACAAAATTTTCAGGCATGGCTTGTTGGTATCTATTCATTCGTTGTAAGTTGGGCCTTCAATGTGAGGCTGGGGAATTAGAAATGTTTAGGTAGATACTTTGGTTAAATTTCAATTAACCCCAGGTCTTGAGATATTCAGGCATGACTTGTTGGTATCTATTCATTGGTTGTAAGTGGGGTCTTCAATGTGAGGCTGGGGTGTCCGAAATTTCAATTAACCCCAGGTCTCGATATTTTCTGAAAAGGCAGTTTCCCCTTCTTGTTCTTGTTTAAAGAGGGTAAGCCAACCACTGTTTTTGACCATTTAATGATCACGAGTAGCCATTTTTAATTGCAACCCAAGACTAGATTTCTCTCTTTCATTCCTTCCACCTTTTTCTCTCTCCCTTTTTTTTGGGTTTTGGTAACCACCTGCTTCCCATTTCAGAAAATCAATGCAATGGCCTCATCAAACCCAAAAAAAGAAGAGCACAAATATTCATTTTTTTCTTCTTCCTTTTGTAGAAAGCAAGGCTTTAAAATCTGTAAACATCAACCCAACTATATATACAATAATCCTTAGCCTTCCACATTCCTATACATGTTCTCAAAAAATCTCTTTGTCAATGTCAAATGCTGCTTGCACAATTTTGCTTGGCTTCCAGTTCTTGTTTTGATCACAAGTTCTTCCTGCAACACAGTTAATTTGCTCACAACAGTATTTTATTTGACTCTGTATTATGTAACATAACAGAACAAGAGGTTGTTTCTTCTGGTGTATTTTTTCTTTTCTTTGTTTCTTTTTCCTCCATCCCTGCTTTCCTCAGCATTAAGTAGGGAAAAGACATATTTTGCCATGTTTATTGGTTTTTTGTTTTTTTTTTTGGGAGAAAAGAATGTTATTGGTTACCAGTGTATCATGCTCGGTCACTGTAGTTGTTAATCACCCAAGTGCTTTGTTGGGATACAAAGTTATGTTTCACACAACTTTGGACTGTAAAATTTGAGGCTACTGTAGGTTTGAGAAAATGCTTTAATGTGCCATTTGTTGTATAAAATACTACACCTATGGGTACTTTTAAACTCCATTAATCTGTTTAGATGAACTGAGTTGATAATGCATATTAATGTAGGAGAAAGTTCATCTTAATGATAGCTGTGTAGTAAGTACTAATAACGTAAACAGAAGATGTAAACTATGGGTGATTCCAAAGCATAAAAGCTTTTTGAGTATGAAATGTATGCAGTTGTTGAGATTTTTGAAATCCTGGCTCTAGCTTTGTTCACATGCCATAAACACTTTGTATGTCTCAACAAGTGTTGCACGAGAGGTTTTAAGTACCCTGGAATTTTAATTACCGGCACCCCCATTAAAAACTCCCAAACCCAGTTGGGGTTTTTTGTACAATCAACTACTATTAGTATATTACAACCTCAAACATCCACCCAGAGTTTGCCCCTGATCAACCCAATTAGGACTTTTACCTTGCAGTTCATCAACCCAAACTAGGGGTTTTAGGTCTCACACACCCAACAAGCCCCAACTCTGTCGCATAAAAAATAAAAATAAAATTAAAAAACCTCTTCAGTTTCACTCCCAATTGAACCACATAACAATCCCTGAACCAAATAAAACAAAATCAAAATCCATTGACCACACATTCATATGTATACCTTAAAAGTCAAAAGAGTAGTTTCAAACTCACCTTGAAGACATCTTTCCAAAGTACTTCCTCTGGTCTTCCCTTCATTGTACTATGCTCTTCTCTGATCTTCATTTCTTTTCCTACTTTGGTCCTCCTCCATCTGATCAATTTTTTTTTTTGGTGGGTTGCAAACTCAAAGAGAATGATAGTAGTAGAGAGCCTTAGCATGGGCACTTTTAAAAGGCTGTCGGTGTTGGACATTGACACTCGTCTGCTACTCCCTCGATACATAGACAAGCGTCCGAACGAGTTGTGTGATTTTTTAATTGCATTAAAACTAGACATGTTTTGGGCATTTGAGTTTGAGGACACGCATGCCCTTCGCTTAAACACACATAAATCATGTTGCAAGTTTGAAGAAAATAACTTGGGATCTAATTGTAAAATAAAACCAATACAGGTTTTTACCTAATTGGACATTTCGATTATGGAATACATGGTTTGTAATTTCAATTAGAATTATTTTACAATTTTTCATTATCTTTGAGTAAGATATTCATATATATGACATATAAAAACTATATGAAAGAGTAAATGAAAGAGGTGTGACTTCTGAGTTCCAACTCCCTCATCCCACCCACAGAAGGATAAATAAATGAATAATGGCTTCATCTCTTTCTCTCTCTCTCTCTCTCTGGGTGTGGGTTATCATTACATGTTTTCACTGGACTGAGTGTCTTGCTGAAATTGATTTTGTGCCTACTACTTTGTTGGGTTCAAGTGACCTGAGGAAGGCCAATTACTGTTACTTGGAGTTGCTAAGAATAGAAGAGAACTACAACGAATGTTTTAGTAAACTTGTTAGGACTGTGGAGGGAATGTCTTCTATGCCCGCATGAGTCCAATGGTTATTCCTAAATGGGTGGTCACAACTTTTGGAGAATTTCTTTCATATCTGGGGTGCTTCCTCTTTTTGGAGCTTAAATTTCCTTATCCATGTTGGTCTTTTACTTTTTCTCTTGCCTGTTAAATTTGCAAAAAAGAAAATGAATTCCATTGTACATAATGTTGTTTCTCATCTAATTATTCTAACTCGTTTAAGTATGTTTCTCAATTTGTGCAATTATACTTTTCTAAGGATGGAATAACTCCAAGAAACATTCAGATATCCGTCAACCTCTTCTGATTACATCCTATTTGTGTCCCTCGATCGAGAAGTCCCTGTGGATATGACTGCTCTACTCTTTGCAGATAAAATGGCTACATTAGAAGCCAGCCTTGATGGCGACAAGGTTAGTTTGAAAACCAGTGGCCTCATGTGACTTTATGGATTGGTGAAGGTGCCGCAGCAAAAAAAGCCAACACATTACCACAAAAGCATTTGTAGGGGAAGGCTATTCGCATTGATATTGACCCACCCGTCACCATCACAGGGCGTATTACAATTTTTTTAAGCTTCACATGTTCGGTGGCTTGGATGGAAAACAACAATTTTCTTGTGATAATCATCTTCAGGAACTATGTGGAGAGACAGCCAGGAGCGAAGGAAAATTTTTTTGTAGGACCTTGGTTTTTGCTCGAGAGAGTATGTACATTTAGGCCATGGAAATAGAACTGAGGAAATAGAAGTAAAAATATGGGCATTGATGCTTTGAGGTTTCTTTTTTACCATATTGATGCCTTGAAATTTTTATGATACTCTTTTGATGAAAGTTAAATAGACAAGGATGTGATAAACTATTTTATTTATAGCACATGAATTTCCTACTGACCGGATGAACTTACAGGGCATGTTTGCAATCTGGTGAAGGAAGTCCTTATGGTCGTATCTCTGTAAGATTCGAGTCCAGAATTTTTATTGAACATCTCATTGAGCCCAGTCCACTTTTAACACGCACACTCTCTCTCTCTCTCTCTCTCTCTCTCCACTTTTTGACTCTGTTCTAGGACTGGGTTAGTTGTGTGTAAATAACCACATCCTAAAAAGGAAACACAGGCCACAGTATTGTTGAGCTGGTATTTGAATCCACAGACTTGGGTCTGAGGGTTCTGCGAAGTTTTGCTTTTATTAATCATTTTCGTGCAAATATTTATAACCATTAGTAAGGCCGATACTAGTGTAGGTATCCACAGCATAACTGCTTAGACGGCATAAAATCTGAATAGATGTGATGAGCACGGCTTGAAAGGAAAATCAACAGAAACAGGTGAAGGAGCTCTTTTGGCGAACCGTCATGATCATCACATTTTGAGATATGCAATTGTCGAAACTAATGGGTAACCTCCATGAATTTAACGGTTTAAGGAACCATTTATAAAATGTTCATTTACTGTAATATTGCTCCCATGTCATTCATGGACTATTGTCATGGAAAATAGTCCACTGGTCAGATAGGACTGAATACTTAATAATAATTTTTAACAAATGGTGACATGTGGTATGTAAATACATCAATAATCTGATGGAGAGACTTTTAAGGAAACATCTTATTAGATTTTGTTATGTAGTATTTTTTCTTAAAAGTGTCCCTAGTCTCCACTACTGCACAATCTCATGTTATTGATGTATTTACACATCCCATGTCATAATTTGATAAGAATTACTACCGATTATTCAGTACTATCTGACCACTAGACTTTTTTCATCATTGAGAGACTTGCTACTATAGCCAACTGAGATTACAGTTTTTGACCACAAGAGCAGTGTTTCAATCATCCAGAACAATGCAAAGAAGCCTAGAAGCATGCAATAAGCACACCTTTCCTATTTCTATGGTGGATCAAAGAAACAGCTCTCCTACTCCAAAAAAGACTGGAAAGAAGATAAAATAAAATAAAATTAGGTCAAATGATGCATCAAGAGCTACTTTGACATTGCAAAATATGAAGGATTTTGTTGATGTCCCAGGACCCCAGATACTTTATATTAATGTTTTCCCAGTTTTTCATTTTTTCTATTTTGGTATCGGTATTTCTCTTAAATTCTTTCAACCTTTCTCTAATTATTTCTCTCCCGAACTAGGAACGAAAGAAAGGTAAAAAAATTATTTTCCTTTCATATCTCTTCGAAACAATCCTAAACCTTGCAGTGTGTTAGTCTGCACTACAAAAAATTACCTAAGGTGACTGTCACACCATGTCATCATATTTATTTGGTGCAACTGTTATTCATATAATGCCATGTGTAAAAGCGATTATCCACGGTGACCGTTCCTCCATGTTATCGTGCTTAAGACTGTGTGGATCAAAGAATTGATAATGAAAAAGAAAAAAAAAAAAAAAGGTGAGGAAAAAAAGAACAAAAATACTCTTTTATTTTTGTTCTCTTTTGTTTCACATTTTCTTTTTTCTTTGCTTTTTTCATAAATTCGGGTTCCAAACGCAGCATAAGTGGTGTGGCATGTATGAAATTTTCCATTAGGAGAGTTTTAGAATTGAAAACCCATCCTACAACTAAGATAATGCTTATAATATCTCAAAAAATATTAACTCTCTCTGCACATGGTGTCACATGAACAAACTGTCATACTAAACATGCACGATGACGTGTTATGGCGATCACCCTTGATAATTTTTTCATGTGTAGAGAGGATACTTTTTGAGATATTATAAACAAGTCAAATTAAGATTAGTATAACTTGCTAGAAGACGTCTCTCTAGTCTCTATTATATTGACTTGGACATGGTTTTAGGCACACGGCAGTTCAGGTTCATTTTTCTAGTTGATGTACTTTTGCCTCTGAACTACATTAGACATTGACTCCTATAAATTGTCATTGCATGTGTGGCTATTTCACCATGCTGAATGATAATAAAGATTTTCATTTTTTTGAAAGGAGGCACAAATTAGATGTTGGCTAAATAGAAAACTAAGTACATGCCCGAGTGCTTTAAGTACAACATTAAAAAATGGAGGGATTGAGTAGGAGATGACACTAAAATTTATACGAATAGATCCTAAATGATTAACTTCTCTTATTAGTGTCAAATTTCTGCTTGCTAAAAGCTTGCTAAACCCATTTTATGAGCATTGGTGACCCGAGGCACCACCACAGGGAGGACAAACACAAAGTGGGGCCAAGTTTAGTTTATGGGAATTTCGTGGATTATAGGATTCCCTTACTAGACCCTAACCCATGTAATCCAAATGGGAAACATGATTTTCACCTCTAATCTTCATCATTCATGTAGAAGTTTAAACTTATATTATTGATTTTAAAATTTTTAGTGCGCCAAAATTTTTAAGACTTCAGTAATTCAATATTTGAGTTTTAATTTTACCAACCGAGTTTTATATCTACTTATATCAAAGAAAAATGACTAAGCTCCACGTTTATAGTTCAACTAGGCTAACATGACATTTTGACCGTTATTATACTTGCCTTATGAAGTTGTGTCATAATTATCCTTGCCAGTCTTTCCCAGCTCATGGAATCCGTTTGTTGACCGAGTTGACCAGGTCAATTGAGCATTATACCCTTTTTTCCAATGCTAAAACTCACTCCTGAACAAATAAGAGACAAATGGAATGATAAAAATAGTCCACAATGATCATATGCGGGAGAAATCACTACAAGTTCCTATATTACTTTTCATACATGTGTAGTGTTGAGTATCAATATTTCTTAGTAAATATATAAAGTAGTCTATCTGTATATATATATCTATAGCCATATTTAGTACCCAAAAAAACAAGGCTTCAAAATAGTTGTAACGCAAAAATGTTACACTTAAAAAAGAGATCAAGAGCCTTAGAGGTCCCACAAAGGGAGGCAGAGATTTATTGGAAGATCAGAATCAAGCTCGCTGCTCAAGTAAGCTTTTTTTATGCATAGCATAGGGTACAATAATTAGACGACAAACTCTTCAGTTCTGTTAGCCATGCTGTATGTAGTGGGCATGGATCTGGTTACCCTTATGCAATTTTGCCATTCAAAGGAGGGAATAGAGCCAACAACCAATTCTCCACTTGAACGGAAGCTATTCAATAGAGTTCAGTTCACAGTACAAATAATTTCAACAAATAAACACAGAAATAAAATTAAAAAAATCAGCTATGAGGCTACATACCCGAAAGCGTTGTCCACAAACCAATCATACCCATAAAATCGGGCTTGACTACCAAATTCTCCAGCAACTATCGGAAATTACATAGAAAAAAGGGACCATAGGAAGAATGAATAAAGCCTTCACAGTTTGGTTGCCAAGAAAGTGTAGAGGAATGAAAGAGCGGCAGAAGAGGGAAAAAAAAAAAAAAAAAACCTACTACTACTACTTCACAGGAACTAAAAGAATCCATTTTTTGATATTAAATCAAATGTTTACATCTTTCCTCCACTCTTTATTCATATATTATATATAAATATAAAAAGACCATTTATTCAGAAAAAGGGAACAACAGTTGGGCATGAATAGCTGAAGAGGGATCCTTGCTTGTTTTTTATGCAGGGAAATGCATATATTTTCATTAGTCGTCACGATTTGGAGGGGGGACAATGCACCAACTGGTTTTTCCAGAAAATAGAAAACAAAACATCCAATCCAATGCAAAACTAGTTGCAAAAGACAAACATAAATTAAAACGTAACCTTGTTCTACTTGTTCAGTACACACACATGGACCATAGCAAAGTTAAGAGGTTAAGTATATGGCCAGTACAAACAGATACTGCCACTACACATTGATTTATCTACCCTCCTCCTCCATAGTTCTAAAGGCAAGCAAAAGCAAAAGATAAAAAGATTTGTAGTACTAGTAGCCCAACTTGTCTCCCTTACACTCATCGTCCTCAGCCTGCATGTACAACAAAGAGAAATCCATCAAAGAAACATAATTGATGAACAGGTTGACACCCCCCCCCCCCTCTTTGCATTGAAAAAGTGAACAGAAGGGTGTAGGCAAATAAGTTTTGAACACATGTTATAGAAACAGCATCATATTAGAAACGCATATATTTTTTTACTAGTCGTCACAATTTGGAGGGGGGAAATGCACCAACTGGATTTTCTAGAAAATACAAAACAATACGCCCAATCCAATGCTAAAATAGTCGCAAAAGACAAATACAAAATGAAAGCGTAACTTTGTCTACTTAATCAGTACGCACGCATGGACCAAAGCTAAGTTCAGAGGTTGAGTTCAGTTTCATATCAATAAACTGAAGGAGAATTACAGAAACTAGACAGGCTTCCAAAAGCTTCTATAAATGTCACCTTGATGCTCAGAAGCCTACAAGTACTTCTGTGATATGGCATGCGTCATCACATCTGCTATCAAGGTGGGTAAAGAGATCTGCTACAGCATGTCTGTTATCAAGGTGGGTAAAGAGAACTACCACA
The DNA here is from genome assembly GCA_033060915.1 of Euryodendron excelsum. Classification (NCBI taxonomy): domain Eukaryota; kingdom Viridiplantae; phylum Streptophyta; class Magnoliopsida; order Ericales; family Pentaphylacaceae; genus Euryodendron; species Euryodendron excelsum. The sequence continues at coordinate 14,534,117 of CM065382.1, forward strand.
GCATGTCTGTTCCCCCTTCCCCCTCTCCCAAACACAAGCTATAGGTGGTTGACATAACTACAATTCAATTACTATTGGTAAAAACAACAGAATCAGAAAATTAGAAGGAAAAAAATAAGTTCTAACTAGGCTTCAGAATAACAGTGCAAGCCACTATGTTAGTTAGAACCTGGATCGTTCAGGTACATGGAACGGGAACGATAACGAGAACGAAAAAGTGATATGCTACATGTTTTAAAATATGGTACGCTACAGGTAGATTTGTATAAATCACACTATTAGAATTAAGGCACTTCTAGAACAATTTTATTTAACAATTAGACATTTAATAAACTATAATTTATGTTTTTTCAAATTAATTATTTAAAAACACATTCTAGGATTATTATGGCTGATCTATTCTCCCTATATTTGATTTTTTTTCTTTGTTAGGTACTTTAAAGAAATAAATAGAAAAAAAACTTGAGATCGCATTGAATCGCTAAATTTACCGTTTTAGAAAGCTAGTGTACCATGTTTGGAAATGACATTCCAAAAATGTAAACCGCTAGGCTAGTAAAGTATTATGATAACACATTTGCAAGGACACCAGATACATATTGATGGTGCAAGTCCTAAACAAGCTACAATCAAAGAATTAAATTGAAAAATATTCAGTCAGAAACGTGGATCGAACTTCAAATTGTATTACATACAAAAAGAAGAAGAAGACGAGGAAGAAAGAAAGAAAGAAAGAAGATAATATTCATCACAATTTCCATATTAGTTCTGCAACTTTTCGTTTAATACCCATGTAGCAAACATAGATGTAGCACTCTTTACACATGAATAACTACATTATTTGTGGGATGGTATATTAATATGTAACTCAGGATTAATAAGCAACTATGATAAAGTATTATTCACCACCACAGTGCACTTGACTCAATAATCTCCAAAAGGGAGTTCTCCCATTGTGGGCATACAGGGTTAGGTTGAACTTGGAGGACTTTTACTTTTTCAAACCAAACTCAGGTAGTTGGGAATGGAATTTCCCAATCCCAAGTGATTTCTAACTTATTTCTCAAACCTATGTACTTCTAGAAGTTGTGGAATTGAAAGATGACTTCGAGTTACAGTCTCGTTACTGAAACACTACAATTAAAGAGGTGCGATGAAAAAATTTCTTCACTTAAAGTCGTGTACTTGAAACACCGTCTTTAAAAGTGTTGGTCTTTCCCGATGAAGTGCCCAAGATAGATAGGATCATCATCCAACATTAAATCCGTTTACACACACATGTGCAATCACATGTATTAAGAAGCATGGATACGGATACGAGTATGGATGTTGACATAGATGCGGACACGAAACATGACATTTTTAAAAAATGAGGACATGGATATGGCGGGGATACAATAAAAAAAAAGTATTTTTATATATTTTTAAATTTGTTATGTATGTAAACGTAAAATTGATAAATCACTAAAAATAAGATGAAAACAACTAAATAAATTCACAATTATAATATAACAACTAACAAGGATTTAAACGGTGACCGAGGAGTTTGTGTGTCTGACATGACGGATATGACACTTTAAACTGAGTGTCCGTGCTTCTTAGAAAATGCATATATCTATTTGTTTAGCTTAGCTCTATTTTCAATTAACAATAATAAGATAGTGACAGAGTAAGAAAATAAGAAAACAACTCCAGTTGTTGGGCTAATTCCTAAGCAAGACATCAACAAATAGACGGTGAGAGAGTAAGAAAACAAGAAAACAGCTCCAGTTGTTGGGCTAATTCCTAAGCAAGACAAGAACAAATAGATAAAAGATAAAGGTTTACATCTTTGGATAAAGAGCATTGTCTATCTGAGAGAGAGAGAGAGAGAGAGAGAGGGGGGGGGGGGGGGGGGGGGGGGGGGGGGGGGGTTGTGGTAGTAATTTAATTTTTCTGGGTGGCTGGGGTTTTGGATGGCATGAGTTGGTTGGAAGGAGGGACGGGAGGAGGAGAGGAATGAGAAGAAGGAAATGCCGTTGGGGAATTTTAGTTTGGGAAGACATTGGGCAAAGGTAGGTTATTATTGTTACGATTTTTTCATGTGGGTTCTCGCTAAAAAAAGTCTTTCAAAATTGAATATACGAGAGGGTGGATGAGTTGTCTGGATTTTGACACATACACATGCACATTTGCCATATGGAAGTTGCATGAGACATTCTCTATGTCCCTCTCATTGTGAGAAATGGGTGCGGTCCACGTCAGAGTTATGGTCCTCAGGGTCTTTGAGAAGTGAAAATAGATTTTAATTGCCTCATTTTAACTAATTTTAGAAGTCTTGTCTTCAAATCACGAGTGTTTTGGAAAAACTTGTAGAAGTCACTGGGTTTGGGAAATAAGTTAAAAACCACTTGGGATTGGCAATAAGTTTCCTAACCACTGGGTTTGGGAAAAAAAATATAAAAAAAAAAAAATCTTGGAAGTTGCATAAAAATAAAATCTTCAATGGGAATGTTGGACAATGTGCAAATCAATTTGAAGCACATATTTTTTTTCCATAGAGGAATCATATTGTGATCCAACAATTAAAATCCAAATCAAATGACATAACGAATAATTGTAATATTCATTCTGCAATCTCTAATACATACATACATACATACATACATGTATATTGATAAGTAACCACCAATTCTCATAATAAATAAAGCATCTGAACTTATACCAAAACAAGGACAAGAAAAATACTTAAAAGATGAAAAAATGAATATAAAGCATATCTAATCTTTTAGAAACTATAAATAGTTTTTGTTAGGAAAGGTGAAATTGCAGATCAATTTGAGAAATAATGTAAGACAAGAAAGGAAGGAAGACCATGGTATTTTAGTAATTGAAATTGAAGAATGGTTCAATGGCTTTGTAGAAGTCGAGTTATGGACAAATTATAATACATAATAATATCACTAGGTTCTATGATTTGACTTTCATTAATGCATTATGAGAGAGAGAGTTTTCACGTGACATGTTTTCCCAATCCGCAAAAAGGATATAATTATTATCATTATTCTATCTTACTTCTACTTGTCAAAAAAAAGTTCTCTTATTTTGCCACGTTTAGCACATTATCAACAATTCTAAACCTATTTCTGCTAACCCAAAAAGTCAACAAAATACCATGGTATAGAATTAAGATGGACAGACTATAGAATTAAATTTAAAAGAAGCAAAGAACAAAGACAAACAAGTTCACGCAAACCCAATTTGTGAGAATAAAACAATTCCAGAAAGAGTCACCTTTCTTTCAGGCTGAATTTCAACAGGTTCCCACTTCAACAACTGAAAACTCTTGTCAAAAGATTTGTAGCAAACTGTAGCACGAAATAGCTTCTTCGCATACTCCTTACCATCCCAGGCATCCGTAGCTTCCAGTATAATATTGTATTGCCTCCCAGAAACATATTCGCTATCTGCTGATACTACCCTCACAAATCGACGGAATGCTATCATTTCTTTTTGCTCAGCCGCTCGAAGGGATGCCAGCTTGCCAATAAATAAAGAAATAAAATGAAAACAATAGTGCGCGTGCGCGCACACACACACACACACTCACACATATATATCCCTTTATTTTGGGGAATGGAGGGGATGAGAAATGTATTGATCGACAATAAAAAGAACAATCTCTTAACTTGTGCTTCACTCTAACAAGGAAATCGATATGCATTATAATGATTGAGGACCCAATAAAGCAAGCCATTGTATTTGGAACCAAAGCATGATTTAAGCATCTTCAAAATGATTTTCTCATTCAAATCAAATAAAGTACCCCGCAATCAAATTACTTTTCTCATTCGGTATCAAAACAGTCCACAAATAGTTTTGGCCCCTCAAAAAAAGAAACAAAAAAAAAAAAAAACGAGGGTTCGTGTCTCTGGGTGGGTGTGTGTGGAGACAGAGAGAGAAAAAACTACAAACCTCCAAATGATTCTGGAAGTCAACGGCAAGTTCGGCAAAGACGATCATATCTTCCCGTTTATGAGCATCGGTGACCGGAGAGGCGCCACCACCACGGGAGGTGTCAGAGGAGGATGAGGGTGAGGAAGGAGCAACGACACTGCACAGGAGTCGCTGGTTGTTGATCGGGCTCACCAACCCCACGATCTTGCTGCTGGTTTTCACATAATGACGATGGAGAAGCAGGGCACTGGTTCGGACTCCGAATCGGAGAGCCATGATCACCAACTCCTCCAGTTTACAATACAAAAAACACGAAGGTAGGAGGCGTCTCGCCAGCGGATTTTTGTAGTGCGTTACAATAAAAATTCTAACGGCACGTTTGATTTCAAGGATTAGGCAGGATTGGACTAGGGGAAGGACATGAGGCCCCTGGTTTGTTTGGCCGCTCAAATTTATTCATTATTTATACAATTTGAGATTTTTTTTAAAGTTCAATTAGTTTAATTGGTAGGCTTAAAAATTATGTTTGTATCCCAATCTGGCCGGAATATTTTATTTTGATATTTTCTTATATTTATTATTTAAATAAGATGTTCGGATTTGAACCAGGTTAAGCCTAAGTCGGGCTTCAGCAGGGCTTTGGCCTAGTAACTCGAACGGCGCATAAGTCTCAACCGAATTTACATCCCTAAAGTAATGAGCAACTTTAGATAGAGTAAATTCAACTAATCTTGTAATTGGTAATTCCCTTGTACCCTTTAAAAGGCTACCTACACTTTCTGCAATATTGGTTGTATCAATGTCCCATAGTTTTCCTTGGAAAAATGTTACTGACCAATGTATTTTTTTTTTTCTTCTCAATATCATCAATCCACTTATGATCTTCCTCATCAAAATCTTGGATGTCGTTCATTACTTGAATATATTCATCTTCAGTAAAGAAAAGAGCTGCTGCCCAAAATTTACTAACATACACTTTGTTTTTAGGATAATGATATACAAATACAAAAATTTATACAGAATTTATTATCTGAATAATGTAGTTGGATAAGAGCCATTCACTTTATAATAGAACAACCAACTCTTAATTACAATAATGTCATTGTCACATTATTCTGATCAAATTTTCTGTATAAATTTTTAAAAAAAGTAGCATTTTCCTTGTCTTTAATCTCTTTGATAAAATTGGCTGCTAGATGCTTCATTCAATAAGAATGGTATGCTAACAGAAAATTTTCAACAACTGCAACTTTGAGTCCTTTTTGTCGATCTGTCACTGTTGTGATACCATTCCCATTTCTTATGACAAATTCTTTGATTGTGATTAAAAGCCATTCCCAACTATCTCTATTCTCTGATTCCACTACTGGAAAGCCTAAAGGAACAATTCCCTCATTTCCATCAACTCCAGTTGCAACTAATAATCTACCAGGGTTGAGGGTACTTCCCTCTAAGGTTTGTGCCTTCCATTAAAATAATTGGTCGTACTTCTGCATTGAAAGTTTCTATGCATGCTCCAAGTGCGCAAAAGAAACGAAAGAGTAAGGAATCATCATCATGAATCAGTAGTGTCTTGCTTCCAAGATACCTCGTTCCAACTCTGCACAATATGCTGGAACCACTTTATATCATGAGCTTTCAAAGCTCCCTTTAATATCATCGACGGCGAATTCTTTTGCCAGTCATGCCTTCCTATGTGACCCATCTATCTCCCATTGTGTGACGATATCAGTTACAATCTCACTTGGCGTATAGCTAGGATGTTTCCGAAGTCTATCCTTAATACATTGAGCTATCCATCTTGAAGAAGCTCAACGATTGCCTTGACAATTCTCAATCCCACAAGTATGGGCTCCATTATACTTTCTGACTTTAATCCACGCTCTATTCTTGATTGCATGTATATATGCGCCATGGACATAATTTTTCCTTGCATTGGGCAGTAACTATAGTAGGATTTGAGCTGATTAGAAAATACTAGTCCTTATTTTCATGCACACAAAAATCTGTTGGTGCTTTTCAAGCAATCCGATGACCCATCCTGTCCACTCTCAATTGGCATATTCGTATTAATGGAATAATCGTCAACCTAGCAACCATTTACTTCACCCGCATCATGACCCATTGCATTAGCATATTTTCTTGAACTTGGGGGACATGTTTTTCTCAAGTGATCATACCTAAAATATCAGAAAAAATAATAATAAAATAAGTTAAAGAACATTATTTTGAATTAATGTGAACTTTCATATATCTTCACCTAAGGTCAGACCTACCCATCTTCACTATCGTCATCTTCCGATGTAATCAATATTTCAGAGTTCACATTGTTATTATCATGGCCTATATCAGGATGAGAGCATTTTGTTCACATTGAAATGAATGATCCGAAGGAGGAAATTCTTGAACTATATTTAATGTCATTCAAGCTGCCAGTTAAATGATTATATATCAACGTGCAGCACTAATAAAATCTATGTATATATAACACCACGTATGTCTAACCATAACTTATATATATTGCAATTCATACCTAGGTAATGACTTAGGTTTTTGTATCCTTATTTCAATATTATATTGCTTTCGCTGTTCAAAAAAAAAAAAAAAAAAAAAAAAAAGTTAGCTATGCCCGAAAAATGAGCATAATCTCCCTCTGAAGTTTCATGTACTCCATGTAGTAGCAGATTTGTCAAGCTAAATGTACCGCTATGCGATTTAAATTATCACTATGCCTAAAATAATACTCTTAGACTAGTAAATAAGAAATATGCATTTTGTTTTTTAGCTGGTTGTTGAAGTAAATTGATGTGATGTGTTGGCATCCTTGTGAATAGCAAAGGATGTCAAACAGTGACCACACCCAACCTCTTGCATTGTCTCTCTTTCATTAGTTATGTCTAACATTAATCTCATGTCACTGCTAAAAATTGAAGGGAGAAAATAAAAGAGCTCTTAAGTTAGTAGCGAAAGAAATAAAGAACTAGTGCAAAAATAAACAATCAGTACAAATATGACATGATAAAAATCCATACTTCAATTATAACTTAGATTACCAGGTAAAGCAAGTTGTCATATACTATCTATTTCTTTTTCCATATTATTTCTTAATTATATCAACTAAAAGTATAACCAATCCCATTTCTCATATTCTTAGCTATATATACGCCAGTTGCCATACACAATACTCAATTAGTTAGTTTCTTACCTAATGTCAAAAATCTAAGTCCTCTTGTTGCCTTCCTTAAACTGAAAAGAAGAAGAAGAAAGAAACAAAGAGGAAAAGAACCATTATTAAGGGAGACCATAAGACCTGCAAAGCCATGGGAGAATAAAAGAAGAATTGCTTTAAGAAAACAACTTCCGAAAACAAGAAAACAAACTTACTGTACTAAAAATAAAACTACATACAATCATCATTATTTTTACAGACGAAATTGAATCGAACAAGTAGTGAAGATTAAAACGAGATTGGAGAAGTAATAAACCAGGGTTAGGGTTTTTCCTTCAAGAGACGGAGAGATAGTGGCGTTTCTTCTTAGAGGAACTATGGAAAAAAGAAAAAAAAAAAACCAAAAAGAGCGAGAAAGAGAATTACCAAAGAGATGGAGAGAAGGTACCCCAAGCTAACAAGCATCCACGATCTAGAGATGAAAACATAAGCAGAACGCAGTAACCAAGGAAACCTTCACAACTTACAACTTAAAACTTAAAACAGCCTACTGTACCATGTTGGTAATTTTTAAAATTTCTATACTATATTGGTAAAAATTTATATATTTCAATATTTTTTTTTTGTTTTTGGTAAAAATCCCAATTTAAAATTATATGATCATAATATCCTAACAAATGTGTTACCCACAAATGTATATTTAAATGCATAACTTTTTTTTTTTTTTGTATTCACCCATTTATTTTATTACTATTTCATTTATTTTTTGTCTTTTTGATTCTCATGGAGCATAGATGTATTTGAAGAGCAATTTTGTATGCTCTAAAATTAAATTATCTTGATTTTTATTCTTTGATAATTTATTTTTTATATTTTAATTAAAACAATTACAAAGATATGGAAAGTTTAATAGGGGTATATTTGACAATTAAAAGTTAGTATATCAGACAAGACAAAATAAATGTTGAGAAGATAGTAGATAAACAACCTCATTAATCACGTTTTCAAAACATTATTTAAATTTGGAGAGTTAATATTTCATATTTTAAGAAAAAAATTACTAAAACATTGCCTCGTGTACATTGATATGCATATAAAGATAGAACTTAAAAGCATTGAACATGAAATTACAATGTAGGTATCATTTCTCAATTGACAGTAGAGCGTCTACTAAAGGTGGTAATTCAACACATTATCTGAAAAATATTCCATACTCTTGAAGGACCACGCCATTCTTATTCTATACATCGCAAATGATCAGGACCCGTTACATTTGTTAGTGTATATATTATAGTATATATACATTAGAGATTCTCTAGTGATTTTGATGGGATTTGATTTGTTCGCCAGTTTAGTTTTTCTTGTTCAGTACTCTTCATTGTGCTTTATATATTGTACTCTTCTTTACTTCATACATAGAATATAATACAGAGATTATTCTCTTCCATTCTTTCGCTCTCTCATTATTATAACATGTATTGGAGCCAAGGCTCTAACCTATCATCCTTTTCCTTGACACCGGTGAATCTCGAAGTGTTGCATATTTTTTTTGTACACTGATCCAAAATTTTGTGGTCAAAAATCACTTTTAAGACCACCATTGGATCAACTTTATGAGATCAACAAAAAAAAAAAAAAAAAAAAAATTGGCCCCAGGAACCACTGGACATGCCCTCACACATCTCCCAATCCTTGATCACTAACTCGTAGACCCTTTGATCACGCGCCTTCACATGTGCTTTTTCACGCCCTGTAGCCGTTAGCGCCAGTTGACACGCACTCCTACGCGGGCACCTAAGGATGGCAATTCTACCCGATTTGGGATTGATTTAACTGGGGTAGGGGCAGGCATGGGAGAGGAACATTAAACTTGAGTCGGGTTCGTGTCGAGGACGTGTTTAAGGTGTCCTTCCCCACCCCGCCCCGATTATATATATGCATATACAAAATATTAGGGTTCATTTCATTCCATGTCTATCTACAACAGTCTGCAATCTTTTTCTTTGGGGGTAATTCTTCAACACAGCCATCACTTTCCCTTTCTCACTCCATCCCCATATCTTTATCTTAATACCTATCCCTAACCTATCCTTATCTCTCTATCTTTATCTATACATATTTCTACCATTAGAAGTGGTGGCAATTACGATTAGATTTCTATTGTCGTTTTTGCTTTAGCAATGGGTCATTCTGTCTCACTCTTCTTTTCTTCTCTCTCAATTGATCTTGAAGAGCACTAGAACTGAAGAAAACATGGACAACTTAAAGCTTCAGATTTAGTGATTTTTCATCTCATTTCATTGTTTTGATGTGTAAAGACCTATAACGGGTTGAAACAAGGCAGGGACGAGGATGATTGTTGATGTTGGGGTCAGGGATGGGATTAAGGTTGCAACCCTATCCTAGGTTTGAGATGAGGATAGGGGAAATATTTTTTATTGGCAAGGTAGAGTCGGGGTAAGGGGCCCTCGTCCCATACCCGCCTCGTTGCATCCCTATGTGGGGCCATTTTTTTGCACGTCTCTATGCGTACACGTGCTGTCGCCTATTCGCCCTAGGCTTTCCCATTTTGGTTCATCACTAAACTGGTTCAGCCTTCTCTTGCATTGGTGTTCTCTTCTCATTCAAACTGATTTTGGGTTATTTCGATTTTTCTGGATATGATTTTGGCTTCTATTTTTGCTGATTTGACTTCTACAATATCATATCTCTTGTTCTCCTTTTATTTATTTCACATAGAGCAACATCATTGCATGGGTCATCAACTGGGACATAATTTTCTTCATTCCATTCATATTTGATCAGTATGTCACTCTTGCACATACTGTCACAAGCTTGGTCATGCTCTCAAACTTTCTCCTATTAGAGTTTGTAGGTTTACCATCGAATTCGGCCAAGGCACTATCAGAGTGGCTGTTCAAGGTATCCCAAACACCTGCATCTTCCTTGGGTCAGAGGCAATCATTCCCCTTATCAATTTCAGTCTATGCCTAGATTTCATTTTGTTGTTGCTCATTCTGATGTTTCCACTACTAAAGATTCTTCCCCTTCTTCATCTACCATATCACCTACCACAACCTCAAATCTTATGGCCCTTCTCAAACAGGTCCTTTCAATAACTTCTGGTATGTTTGCTTTCACTGTTATGTCTGTTCGCTTAGGTGATTCCCTAGTATTTTGATTCAACATCTTGTAATCATATGACATCTGATTCTATTATCTTTTCTTTTAAAATGTGTGCTTCTCATATCCCATTTATTCATACAACTGGCAGATCACATATGCATGTTTGTCACATAGGACATGTATCCACATTTACTATCTCACTTCCAAACTCCTATCTTGTACCTAATCTCACTCTCAATCTTATTTCTATTGGTCAGTTGTGTGATCTTGGACTTATTATCACATTCACTGCCACTAGTTGCCATGTGTAGGATCCATAGATAAGACAAAATCTTGGTAAAGGCTGTAGACAGGTTGCCTATTTGAACTCACCCACCTTCATATTCCTTCTTAGATCTTTTCCTCTATTTCGCTATTATCTTAGCTGCTACTCTTTTTTTTTGGTTCATCGAAAGGGATTAGAAGGAGGCTGAAGCCGCTACCTCTTCTCCATTAAGTATTTGGCACTCTAGGTTGGGCCATGCTTCTCATGACTACTTATGTCTCTTAGCTTCTAATGGGTAGTTAAGAGCATTTAACAATGGCAAGTATGATTGCTTACCTTATCAATTGGTTCGCCTTTAACTAACACGTCAAAGGTGGTTGTAGTTTAAATGGAGGCATCCCCGTTATTGTGTTCACCCATGAGATTTGTACAAATCTAACAATAGTTGTAAGTGAGATTTCTGGAAAGACCTGACCGATCACTCGAATCAATATCAATGAGCCCCAACTTGCTGCAAGGAGACAAAAGAGTTAGAATGGGTCGATTGTCTTTGGGCTGATCACACTTCAATGATTATGTTAGTAATCTTAACTGAAAAATCAATGAAATAAAGATAGTAAATGCTCAAAAATCAATAAATTAATTGTCCATACCTTGCTTCTTGAGGTTTCAGTGTTTATAGTGTAGTGCTCTTTGTTAAGCCTACTCCGGTAATCATGACCTATCTCATAGGCTCAAGCCAGCTAAAGTTGGCTGATCGGATAGAAATTCACCTTTATCGCCATGCTAAAGTTTTACTGATAGGATGTGAGCTTGGTGGTCTCGTGGTGCATCTCCTCCGCATTAGATGTTGAGAATTGAGTATTAAATGCTTTGATATCTCTCATGATTGCCCTAATACTTTGAGCTTTATAAGTCATGCAAATTGGATTGCTATCGGCTATATGAGCTTGATTTATAATGATGTATGGGCTATCCTCAGCCCAAGTAGGCTATTTGATCTAAGTTAGGCCTGCCCTGGTAGATTGGGCTGGTGCTTATTTGACCCACAATTGCCCCCAGCCCTAGCGCCCTTTGGTAGGGGGCTGGGGCTGGGGCTGGGGCTGGGGCTGGGGCTGGTGTATCATTGCTATGATGTCAACCGTTAGAAGACGTTTAATGAGATGTGATTGTTGAGTAATCCAAACCTGCAATTGCCGTTTTGACATTTTTTGCAGACGAAAGAGGTTTTGGCTAACCATCGAGCATAGAATAATCCCACAATTTGCATCTGTCTCTTTTGTGAAGATTATCGTTCTGTAAGTCATTCCTCTATCCTTTCTTGCTTTTCTGGTGAGAAAACCCTAGGATTTTTCGTCCCCAATCCATAATGGGTTCACGCCTTAGGAATATGCTTGTCTCTTCCGATAGTATCGCTGTGTTTAAGGCCCAATAAAATTTTTTAGTGGGCATAGACATTAGGTTGATTGGCCTTAAGGACGATGGTTAGGTAGTAACTGAGGAGGGGACTCCATTCCCTCTTGTTGCCATTGTGAAGGAAGGACTCCGCTTTCCTATTCACCCCTTTTGACCGAAGTCTTTAACCACTATGAAATTGCTCCAATCCAGCTCACACCAAATGGCTATAGGATAGTGATGGGAATGGTTGAGTTGAATAAAAGGTTAGCTCTAAACCTAGGGCTTCACGAGTTCTACTACTGCCATTCGACAGTAGGGGTGAACAGTGCCCGGTCAGATCACCATAGATACTACTTTAAGGCTAGGGCTGGCCCTAAGGAGTTGGTTTAATTTTTTCCAAGCTTGGGGAAGGGGATTAACGATATTATAGTTAGGGTAAGTGGTCCTTAGGAGTTTGGGGATATCCCATTAGAGTTAGCCCCACAAGCTCGATGCCCTAGGGTCTCGCAAAAAATAGGTCGATCACTTTTTCCTCGATCTGGTACAAACTTTTCCTCTTATCTGCACCGTAATTTTGTCTATTTCTGACTTGTCACCATTTTATTTCTTTTTTTGCTGCAAATTTCAGTGTTAGGGTGATTACACCCTAAAGGTGTAATCATAAGCCCTTAATTTATACTTTGTTAGACTTATATTGTAATTAATTATCTTATTTTAGTTAGATATTTGTTTGAGTATGTTTTATATGTGTTTTGTAGGTTATATAAGCTAATAAAGGTAAAAAGAAAGCAAGAATAATCAAAGCGGGTTCAAGGCGAATAATTTGTTCATGAAAATTTAGACCTGTCTCGGTATTCTGGCCATAACTTTTTACTTTGATATCTGATTGAGCTGATTGTTGCATCATTGGAAAGAAGACTTCAAGCTCTACAACTTTGCCTCTAATGTACATCGACTGAATCGAGCTCTAAGGTGGTCAAATTAAGTTTCGAAGTTTCTGGGGTCGAACAGTGATGAATAGTACCCGTCCAAATGGGTATTGTTCATCGTTCGGACAGTTACTGTTCATGAACAGTACCCGTCCGGAAGGTGAACAATACCGTCTGAATGGTTACTCTTCATCGTCTGAACGCACTTCAAACGGCCGTTAGACACACCGTCCGGACGGTATTCAGACGGTTACTGTTCATCCAGAATGCATTTTTTGCGTCCGAAGCTGCATTTTTAGAATTTTTTTTGTATAGTTTTTGAGTAGTTAGGGTTAGTGGGAGTAAGGAGGCGGCAGGAGAGCTCTTCCAAGGTTGGTTTTTTTCCATTTTTCTTCATTTTTAGCTTAGATTTAGCTTTATAATTGTAGTATAAGTGTAAAACTTGTAGTTTTCTTCTATTGTATTGTATTTTCTTTCACTTTCTTTCACTTTATTTGAAACCAAACATCTTTAATATTCAAGTAAATTTTAGATTTAAGTCTCTACATGCTTTCTTTACATTCTTACATGTTTTTTTTTTTTTTATTTATGATGTATACAAGTAGCTAGAATTTACATTGGGTTTAAATGTGAAAATCACTCAAATAATCTAAGGAATTCAATTGGAGGTATCTCATGGATTAATTGCCATATTTTCTTAGAATTCAAATTTCTAGTAATTAGGTGTGGAATTTTAGAAAACTTAGATTATTGACTAAGTTTGGAGATTTTCATCACCCAAATCAATGGTATTAATTTAGGACTCTTGACTAGAAAAATACTCCACAATTGCTAGAAATTCATTCCCAACAATTGATTGAAGATGCCTTAGAAAACCTAGGTTATTGACTATGTTTGACTAACCAATGCACAAACCACAAATTTCGTATTGACTAAGTTGAATCGATGGTATTAACCTTTGATTCCCCATTGAACATGTATCTAATTTCAATTGCTTGAGAATTATCGGTTTTCAAAGTTAAATCTTTCGAATCAAACACTCTTAAATGTGGTGTTTGATTTGAGTTATAAACCCCATTGGAAACCTTGGATGAAATTGAGTGATTGGATCATTTGAGCCAAATTCCCTTTTAATTGCTTTAATTCTATTTTTAATTTGCTTTACTTTAATTGTCTAGTGTTAATTGCTTTAATTTCTATTGCATTAGGTTAGTAATTCAAAACCATCATAAAAAATCCAAAACATTTTCGGTCTTTTTATTTTAGATCTAATTCCCCTCTTTAATTGCAATTCGATCCTAGGTTAGGTTAGTGTGAGTTGAGTGCTAGAGCCTATATTGGGTTAGGTCCCTTGGGAGAGAACGATACCAAATCTTCTAGTTTATACTTCATTGCGACCCCCGTACTCCTGCGGGGTGCTAACTTCATTTGTAGGAAACCGCATTTGAGAGCGAGTCATAGGGACAAAGAGACTAAACTCTTGGGGGTTAATCTGGATGCTTTAGGGGTCATTTGGGCGTACAAGGGTGAGGAGCATTAGCCGGGATTAGGTGAGCTGCTCATGTTTTGCTGGGATATCCAGTTCGGTATCAATCCTTTACAGTGATACACAGAGTTGTTGGCCCAGTTCTCACTGCGCATAAGGCAGAGGGAGTCTACATGAGATCGGTGAGTACCCGACATTGCTGCCCTTCCTCTCTGCTGCTTTTACTGTCGTCCCCCTAGCTATCGTTGCTGAAGGCGACATGGCTCCTAAAGTGCAAGATTTGTCATTGGTACTGGGAGGAAGGCTTTTTAAGAAGAGGAGAGGGGTGGCCTCATCCTCTATTGCCACCACAGCTCATGCTGGTGATGCTAATATTTCTCCTCTAGCCGTGCAATTTGGCACCGGAGCTCCTGCCATCCTTGAGGTGGTTGAACTACATGAAGCTCCAGTACCCCAGGAAAAAGCAAAGAAAAGGAGGTTGGTAAAGATCGTCGAGAAGGAGGCCACTCAGGCAAAAACAGTAGAGTTTGTTACTCCCCCATAGGTGTCGACGGAGACTGATCCAAAAGGTAAAGGCAAGGTGGAGGAGCCGATACCCGAGGAGTTCGTGGTTCGACTGAAGATTGCTGGTCGGGCCATGACCATCTGCGATTTAATCCTCAACTGTGCCAGCGTGGCTGTTGGGGCTGTTCAGGCCATAGTGCCACC
This sequence comes from Euryodendron excelsum, assembly GCA_033060915.1. Taxonomy (NCBI): domain Eukaryota; kingdom Viridiplantae; phylum Streptophyta; class Magnoliopsida; order Ericales; family Pentaphylacaceae; genus Euryodendron; species Euryodendron excelsum. Next base: position 14,549,134 of record CM065382.1, read on the forward strand.
TGAATATGTCAATGAGTTGAGTGAAATTGACATCGGGGATCTGTTGGCGGGTGCCGTCCATTTGTTGACGGTGGTAAGAAATCTTTCTCGTATTTCTTTCTGATTCAGATATTCTGTTGAGCTTTCCATTAGAGTTTTGCCATTCTTTGTCCTACGCAGGGAGCGATTCAAGGTTTGGAGATCTTGCTTTGATTCAGCACTCTACAAGATTGGCACAACAATATGCTACGGAATCATGAGCGGCTGAAATGTAATTTTCACATAAAAGATTGCGAGGCCAGGGGTTTACACAAGGGATTTTAGGATCAGCAGGTTCTTCTTGAAGAGACGCAAGCTTGCTACAAACAAAATGAAAAAAACTTTGGCGAAGCCAAGGCTGAGGCTACCGATATGAGAGTTAGGCTGGTCGAGGCTAAAAAGTTGGCATTTGAAGCGAGAACGGCTCTGGCTTAATCTTTGCTAGAGGTGGAAGGGCTGAAGGAGGATGGTGAGGCTCAATACACCAAGGGTTTTGACGACGCCAAGAATCATTATGAGATCTAGGTGAAGAACATTGTTGAGGGTGCCTTTCAAGATGGCTGGACGTCGGTTTTGAGAAAGTCGAAGCTGGAGAAATCTTTCCCTTTTTGGACGAAGATACTTGCTTGGGCTAATGCCGAATTAGAGTCTGAGGACGAAGCTGATGTTGACACTCAAGGTGGAGGGGAGAACATTGTCCCTGAAGCCAAGGTAGTTAACGAAGGCAATTCTGCCGACCTACCTCTGGCCGATCTGCCCCCCATCAAGCCTCTAACCGTCGAATTTCTTCCATCTGATTCGCCCCTTGCCGAGCCTCCAGCTGCTGAGTTGCCTTAGGGCCTTTTGCTTTGCTTTTTTCTTTTTCTTCTGTAAACACAATTGTAAATTTCATTTTTTATTAATGAACCTTTTTTCCATTTGTTGTGTTCTGTGTGCATTCTTCTTTGTGCTATGAACACCTCTCTTATAGATTATCAATTTAAAATACAAAAAGTTTACCACTTCTAGGCTAACTTGCCAAAGACAACTTTCTAGATAAGTGAGGAAAATAAAAACTTGTTATTTGTTCGCCGAGCTGCCAGACTTAGGCAGAAAATTAGTTTTTGCTAAAAAAATGAATGCCTCAATTTGTAAATTGTAACCCTTTACTCAGCCAACCTACCAGACTTGGATCGAGCTGAGTCAAGATACTCTTCCTTTGATTATTTAGTTTTTATGTCTTTTTTTGCTGACCTTCTTGACTTAGGCAGGACCAAGGCGAGTCTTGGTTACAAGCTTGTCTATAAAAGCCGTGGCCTTCGTTTAGCCGACCTGCCTAATCTTAAATAAGACCAAGTTTTCTTTTACCCTTGGTTTTGTGTGACCTTTATTGGCTGACCTGCCCAACTTATACAGTATCAAATTTTTACACTTGATTTTTATGACCTTCATTGGTCGACCTGGCCATAAATAGTCCAGGACCAAGTTTTTACACTTGGATTTTTTTGACTTTCATTGGCTGACCTACCCAACTTGGACAGGACCAAGTTTTTACACTTGGTTTTTTTCTTCCTTCAATGTTTTGTGTTTTGGAGTTGTATCAGATAAATGGATTTGTTTGAATGACTTTAAATTCTTATTGATCACATCAAGCTTCAAAAGGACTAGACATTACTAAATTGTTACATCATATAAGAGTCAATTCTAGTGCTAAAAGTTTTTCAAGTTGTTGGCGCTCCAAGGCTGGCGTAGTTATCTCCCATCTTCGACAGTTTCTAGTCGGTATGGCCCCACACCGACTTGGGATGCCATTTGGTAGGGACTATCCCAATTGGGGCCAAGCTTTCCATCTGTTGGATGCTTTGTCGCCCCTAATACTTTCTGCAATACTAAGTCTCCCAGTAAAAAGGCTTTTAGATGAACCCGTTTGTTGTAGGAGTGAGTTAACTGTTGATGATATCCGATGAGTCTAATTAAGGCAGCTTCCTTGTTTTCTTCGGCAAGATCCAGATCTCTGGCTAGAGTTTGGTCGTTAAGTCCAGTATTAAATGCTATCGATCTGATCGTTGGTAGGCCCATCTCTAAGGTTATAACTGCTTCCATCCCATAGGCTAAAGAAAAGGGGGTTTCACCAGTAGATCTCCTTGAGGTGGTTCTATAGGACTATAGGACGTTTGGTAGCTCCTCCACCCATTTTCCTTTAGCCCTTTCCAGTCGCTTTTTTATTCCATTCAGCATAATCTTGTTTGAAATTTCGGCTTGCCTATTGCACTGTGGGTAGGTCGGTGTTGAATAGTAATTTCTGATCCCGAGTTCCTCGTAGAGACTTGAACATGTTGCCATCAAATTAGGTGCCGTTATCTGAGACAAGTGCACGAGGTATGTCGAACCTTATTATCATGTTTCTCTAGGTGAATCTTTTGGAGTCAATCTCTCTGATGTTTGACAAGGGTTCTACCTCCACCCACTTAGTGAAGTAGTCTGTCACCACAATGAGAAACCTTTTATTCCTTGGAGCTCGAGGCAGGGGCCTGACAATATCCAGTCCCCATTGGGCAAAAGGCCAATGGCTAGTTATAGTTGTAAGATCCTCAGCGGGCTGATGTATAATTGGGGAGAACCTTTGACACTTTTCATATTTCAGAATGTACTAGGTTGTGTTTTTTTGCATATAGGGCCACTAGTATCCTTGTGAGATAGCTCGGTGGGCCACAGATCTCCCACCGATATGACTTCCACAAATCCCTTCATGGATTTCGAACAGGATGTCTTGCACTTTTTTTGGGTGAACATAGTGCAAGTACGGACCTGTGAAAGATCTTCGGTAAAGTTCCTTGCTTAGTGACAGCCAGTATCTGAGGGCTTTGTGCTTGACCCGTTTGGCTTCATTCTTGTCTTCGGGGAGTTCGTCTTTGTCCAGATAGGCGATGATTAGGTCCATTCAGGATGGTCCCAATTTGCTCAATTGCCAAGGCTTGATCTTCTTCTTGAAATATGCTAGGACTGGCTAGCGTCTCCACATGGATTGTTCTATTTGAGCCTGACTTTAGGGTCGTCGCAAGCATTGCTAAGACATTGGCATGAGCATTGTTGTCGCGACCAATCTGGTGAAGCCTATATTTGCTAAACTTGGACAACAACTTTTTTGCTTTGAACAGGTACTATGCCATTCTTTCATTCTTTGTTGTGTACTCTCTTGTGATCTAATTTACTACTAACTGGGAGTTTGAGAATATCATAATTTCGGCAATTTCAAGATCGATAGCTCGGCGTAGACTGGTGAGCAAAGTGTCATATTCTGACTCGTTGTTTAAAGTAGTGAAGTCTAGTTTGATGGCTTGTTTCAATGCCACGCCGTTTGGTGTAATAAGGACTATCCTCAATCCTGCCCCCCGGTCATTGGATGCTTCGTCAACGAATCGTTTCCAATGATCAGCATTTTCCAAAGGTCTAACGGGAGGTGATCGTTTTGGAGATCGGCAGATGGTGCAGGGTTATTTTCCTGCGGCGATTCAATAGAGAATTCAGCAATAAAGTTAGCCAGTACTTGCCCCTTGATTGTTGATCGTGGGTGGAACTTGATGTCGAATTCTACCATCTTAATGGCCCACTTAGCTATCCTGCCGAAGAAGTCGACCTTTCTCAAGAGTGGTTTTAGCTAGTGGCCCATGAGAAGTTGATGGTGTGAACCTTGAAGTAGTGCACTAGTTTGCGTGATGCCACTACTAATGCAAGGGCAAACTTATCTAATGGTAGATACCTGCTTTCTGCCCCCAAGAAGTTTTGCTGACAGAGTAGATCGGTTTTTGTTGCCTATCTTGCTATTAGAGTAGTACGGCATTGACCGCATGCTTTAACACTGCCAGGTAGAGGAAGAGCTCTTTATGCTTCGATGGGGTGGAAAGTAGGGAAGGCTGGCTCAGGTGCTTCTTCAAATCTACTAAGGCTTGATCACATTTCTGAGTCCAATTAAATCGCTTTTGTTTTTTGAGAAGCTAAAAAATTGGTCAACACTTGTCTAAAGATTGGCTAATGAATCTGTTAAGTGTCATTGTCATGCTAGTCAACTTCTGTACTTCTTTGGTATTCCTTGGAGCTTGGATATTCTGAATAGCACTAAACTGCTGTGGATCTACCTCGATACCCGGTGTGAACCAAGAATCCCAGGAACTTCCCCGAGTTAACCCCAAACACAAACTTGGAGGCATTAAGCCTTATTTTGTACTGCTTCAGAATGTTAAGTACTGCAGTCAGGTTCTCCAAATAGTGACTGCCGATCTTACTTTTGATCACTATGTCATCGATATAAACTTTTGCAGTGCTGCCAATGTGGTCTTTGAACATTTTAGTAACCAGACGCTGATAGGTGGCACCGGCATTCTTGAATCCAAAGGGCATTATCTTGTAGCAGAAGATGCCCCTTGGAGTTACGAAGGCAGTCTTCTCTTGGTCGTCTTCATGGAGTAGGATCTGGTGATACCCACAATAAGCATCCAGGAAGCTCATTCTTTTAAAACCAGCCATTGCATCTACTAGTTGGTCAATCTTGGGCAGAGGCAAAGGTTTTTTGGGGCATGCTTTGTTTAGATCAGTGAAGTTAACACAAACTCTTCATTTGCCGTCCTTCTTTTTCACAACAACTGTGTTTGACAACTAACGTGGGTAGTGGACTTCTCTAATTGGACCAACATCAAGGAGTCTTTTAACTTCTTCTATGACAGCATTAACATGTTGTGTGATAGCTCTCCTACCCTTCAGGACCACAGGTCGGCACTGTGGGCCCACACTTAATCTGTGGTAGGCAACCTTTGCGTCAATCCTTGGCATGTTGTAAGGAGTCCAAGCGAAGATCTTAATGTAATTTGTTAGAAGCTGGATTAAGGAATTTTCTTCAGTCTTGGATAGGGGAGCACTGATCGCAAAGTACTTTTCCTTATGCCGATCTATGTGGATATTCTTTAAGTCTTCAATGACTTTTTTCCTTGGTATCTGCCCAATGTCATCAATCGTGGGTGTATCCTCATGAAGCTCCATTATCTGCACTTTTATCGGCCTTTGCCTTTGTTACACATGCAGTAAGAAAGCATTGCTTAGCGACCACTTGGTCGCCTCTTATCTCTTGCACCCCCTATAGGGTCAGGAATTGAATTAGCTGATGGTAGGAAGATGGGATAGCCTTCATGAGATGCAACCAAATTTGGCCCATGATTGCATTATATGGGGATGGTACGTTGACCACCAGGAATTCTGTTTATAGAGTAATTCCTTCCGTAATTACACGAATAGTTACCTTCCCAAGCAGCCAAACTGGATCGAAACTGAACCCAATTAATGGATTGAGCAAGGACTAGAGGTTAGCATTCTTCAGCTTTAGCTTCTTGAACAAATCATAGTACATCACCTTAGAGGAACTCCCTTTGTCAATGAGCAGTCTATTCACGTCACAACTTGCCATTCGTAGAGTCACAACTAGTGCATCATTGTAGGGGGGTCTGAACTCCCACGAGATCTTCGTCAACGAAAGTTATGGCCGCGGTATTACTACCGACCTTGACCTTCTTGTGCGGAGGGCCTATCTGTATCACCTCCCTCAGGTGCACGGCCTTTTGTATCTTGGCCTGGTATCTATGCAAGTCAATAGCTTCCGACTTTGCCGACCCATGCAACACATTGATCAGTTGGACCAGTTCGGCTTTGTCTTCTTTCACTAGATCTTCTAAGTTTCTTTTGAGATGTTGACAATTCTCCGTTTGATGCCCCTTCTCCTTGTGATAGGAGCAAAATTTCCTTTGATCTTGGGCTGTAGGGTCTCCTCCCGACTTTGGAGGCCACTTGAAGAATGACTTGTCGTGAATTTGGGACAAGATTTTATAAATGGGATCTTTGAAGACAGTGTAGACCCCGTTATTTTCCTTCTTGCCCCTGTTGTTGTTGTCTTCTTGTCGAAGCTTCTTTACATCCCATCCATTCCTCTTTTCAGCGATAATGCCAACCTTATCAGGGGTTTGTTGTGATACATCTTCTTCCAATCTCGCATATCGCTCGATTCTTGAAATTAACTCTTGCACCGTGAGGGCTGGATTTTTCATTAAGGACTGTCATAGGTGGTGCTCTCTGGGTAAGCCGATCTTGAATTGAGTTACAGCCAGCTGCTCGCTGCACTCGTCAATCTCATTGTAGGCCTCCCAGTAGCACTGCGGGTATACCCGTAATCCTTCTTCATCATTCTTCTGTAAGGTAAGTAGGAAGTCTACCTCTATAGGTTGCTTACTGGTGGCTATGAAGCGAGAAGTGAATAGTTCGGCAAGCTATCTCCAATTTGATACTAATTTGGATGGCAACTTGTCGAACCATCGTAAGGCCACCTCTCCTAGGCTAGATGGGAAAACTTGATACATTAAGGATTGGTCCCCACTTTAGAGTGCCATCATCTGCTTATAGTGCTGGACATGACTGATTGGATCTGCCTTACTGTCATATGGCGTGAACTTCGGTGGGGCAAACTTTCTTAGAGGTTGGCGGCACTCAATCTCCTCAGTCCACCAAGGTAGGCCCAACTTAGATCAAACAGCCTACTTAGGCTGATGACAGCCCATACATCATTATAAATCAAGGTCACATAGCTGATAGAAGTCTAATTCACATGACTTACAAAGCCCAAAGTATTGGGGCAATCATGAGAGATATAAGAGATATCGGTGCTTATTTGAAAATAGTAACAAGTACAATTTAAGAATTTTTCAAATTAAAATTATAACACAAGGATAGTATTGAATCGATGGGAAATAAAATTAAACCAAAAATCTTTAGGGGTTTGTGGATTGGTTTTTACTATCAACTAAGCAATTAATCGAAAGTGACAATTAAAAACCTAATTTAAACAATTAAAATCTAAATAAAGCAATTTGATAAACTTGATAATTCTACTACAACTAAGACAATTAAAACTAAATTAGTTTTAGGCCAATGGAAATTCTAGTGAAAATAGGTCGGGATTTAAATTGAATAAAAAGGGGGTTTGGGTGTAATTGCTTCAATCTACCAATTTTAGCATAGAATTTGGAAGGAGAATTTTGGGTTAACTCAAATCAAGGATCTTCCAAAGAATCCTTGATTCGGAAGATTTAGCTTTGAAAATCTGGGGTTCTTTAATTAATTTGGAATTAGATTTAATCACATTTGAAAGGATCTTAGAAATAAATCACAAGTTACTTAACCATGATTATAGATCTAAATTTTTTATCACAATCAATTCCAAAAATAGAGAATAAACACAATATAGATAATCAATGAGATTTAGAAACTCTCCTTTCACTTCCCATGCTTTCCTTGGAGGATCTTCACATTTACACCCAAACAATGGATTTAGCTAGAGAAATCCATGGATGAAAGCTTGCCAAAATAACCAACTACCATTTAAAACTATAAACCTAGAATTTTTTGAGCAAAAATCTAGTTTAGATTACAAAGAAATTATGAGGAAGATTACAAAGAATGATACAAGAATCTAAAAGTTTTTATCCCAACATTCTTATCAAAATCCTAACTACAAAATCCAAACCAAATACAACCAAAAACCAACATTCTTCTCGAATTTCTCCTATTTTCCCAGCAAAACTAACCCAAAAATTCTATCTATCTTTCTTCAGCTGCTGCTACGTTTTAGGGCAAAACTGCACCATCCATCTAACATGCATCCGACGCGTGTTCGAAGTGCATTTGGACGCACTGTTTGAACGGTAAAATAACCATCCGAATGGTCTTCAGACGCAAAAACTCGACTCTAGAATGTTTTTGAATGCAAAAACTCGACTCTGGAACTCCTCCATCTGACGTAGTGTTCGAACGGTGTCCTGTGCCGTCTGAAGTGTGTTCGAACGGTGAAATCACCGTCCAAATGGTGAGTTCGAATGGTTGATCACCGTTCGAACTTTTGGACGGTCCTCCTGTGCTTTTAGCCCATTTTTTGCCGTTTTAGCCTGAAAAACCTATAATACACAGAGAAAGCCAATTTATAATAATTTATTGCTAAAAACCGATTCTAATAAACATATTGGGGCTAACAAACAACTAATTAGGGGACTATGATTACACTTTTAGAGTGAAATTAACACCCTCTAACTTAGCTTTTGCTAGTCCCTAGCAAAAATACATAAAAGAAGAGATATGTACAAAAAGTAAAGTTCTCTTTCGGGGGAATCCCAACTGCATTTAGCATATGCATTAAACTTTTAAACCCCTAGGCTATCCCTAGTGGACGAGTGGTGTCTCGTGAGAGTTTCCAGTGATGATACTGTTGCGCCCAGATTTTTCGCACTCGAGGAATACACACACAAGCGGGAAAACTACTGTACTCTCTCGTTAGAACTCACCCTCCTAGAAGAATGAGTGCGACTAGGTTTGAATTGAAAATATATTTGAATAAAGGGCTTTTGAAAAACATTTGGAGTCGTCACCTAACTTGATTAAGGTGAGTTAGGTCACCTAAAAACTAAGCATAATTCAAAAACTACACTTAGGGTTTTGGAAAACGATTTTGAAAATATCTCCTCAAGAGAGGGTTTTTAAGAAAACAGGTTGTTTGGCAACCTTTGGAAAACATTTAGCCCTTTTTTGAAAAATAACTCTTTTTGGTCTTTCGAAAACAGTGATTCTAGGTTTGAAGGTTGGTTACGTGTAGGGAAGACGCACTAAGCCATCACCCTACCCCGCCCTTTCGGTACCTACATGTCAATTTACCCCAGATTCACCTATGAGAGTTTTCAACTAACAAGCTGTTCAATCCTATCCACTTTATAAAATAATATTTAGAAAAACGTGATGTATGATATGCAAGTGCAAGAGAAGAGAATTGAAAAATAGATTTGGAAAGAGTTTGATTTGATTTGAAAAGAAAGAGATAGAAGCTTGAATTCGAAGATTGAAATTGAATTTGAAAATTGAAATTGAAGATTGAAAATAGACATAGATCATAGAATTGGAAACTTGAAGAAAATTGTAGGATTGGAGATTGGAAAGAAATTGTAGAAATAGAATTTAAAAAAATGTTATGGAATCGGAAATTTGAAAAATGTGGAGGAATTTGAAATTTGAAAGAAGTTGTGACCGCACCCATGAGGGTTGCCTACGTATCCTTTTGGAGGAATCAGGTCAGTTATAGTTCGGACAAGAGTCCGATAGAAAATAGAAGGTATGATTGGAAAAAAGAGATTGAATTAGAAATTGGATTGGAAGATTGAGAGATTGAACTTTGATTGGAAGATTTGAAAGACTTGACTTTGGAAAACTTGGTTTTAGGAACCTAGAGAGAATTTAGAAAGGACTTGAGATTGAGAAACATTGGACTTGAATGTTGGACGTTGAAGATTGGAAAAAGATTGGATTGAATTTAGGAAAAATTCAAATTAGGAAAGGTCCGATTTAGGAAAGTTTCAAATTAGGAAAGTTTTGGAATTAGGAAAGTTTTCAATTAGGGAAGTTTTCAAATTAGAAAAGTGTTGGAAATTAGGAAAGTTTTTGAATTAAGAAAGTTTCAACTTAGGAAAGTTTTTACTTTAGAAAAGTTTCAACTTAGGAAAGTTTTGAATTAAGAAAGTTTCATTTTAAGAAAGGTTTTGAAAAAGGAAAGGTTTTGAAAATAAGGAAGTTTTGAAAATAAGAAAGTTTTGAGAATAAGAAAGTTTTAGATTTGGAAAGATTTGAAGGTTTAGGAAAATTTAGAGTTTTAGAAAGATTTAGGAAGTTTACAAAGATTTAACTTAAGAAAGTTTTGAATTTAGAAAGCTTTGAATTTGAAAAGATTTGGAATTTAGAAAGTTTTGAGATTAGGAAAGGTTTGAGTTTAGGAAAGATTTGAAAACTTGGATTTGGAAAGTTAAGATTTGGAAAGGGGTAGAATTAGGAAAGGGTTGAATTAGGAAAGATGTGGAAGTTGAGTTTTAAAATTTAGAAAAGATTTTCAAGTTTAAGTTTTGGAAACTTAAGATTGAGGAAAGTAGAAGATTAGGAAAGATTTGAATTAGGAAAGATTTGGATTAGAAAGGGATTGGACTTTGTTTTTAAAAGGGAAAGTTTGATTTTGTTTCCAAAAACGGAGAATAGGATCTAGTTTCCTAGACGGGAAGATTTGATTTGGTTTTCTAAAGGAAAAATGAGATTTGGTTTCCTAAAGGGAAGATAGGATTTGACAAGGATTTGGAAAGGGGAAGTTTTAGAAACCCTAGACTTGGAAGGCTACAGTTTTGACGTAGAAAGTAGGTTTTGAAAATATGTATAGTTTTGATGTAGAAAACAAGAGATTTTGAAAACCTAGGTTTTAAGGCAATTTTGAAAACCATGTTTTTGGAAAGAAAATTAGGGTTTTCTAATTGTTAGCTCTAAGACTTGACTTGGGCTCTAAGGAAAGAGATTTTTTGGAAAGTGTGTTTTTGGAAACAAGTTTTTGGAAAGAAATCCTAGAGGGGAGTTTCTAGAGGGAAGATTTTGGGAAGAGAGTTTTTAGGAAAGATTTTTGGTAGAAGATTATTGGAGAGAGTTTTTAGGAAAGTGAATTTAGGGAGCGTTTTTAGAAAGTGAATTTTGAGGAGAGAGAGTTTTGGAAAGAGATCCTAGTGAGGAGCTTTTTTTGGAAAAAGATTTTTAAGAAAGAGATTGAGGAAAAGGTTTTTCTAAGAAGGAAACCTAGGGAACGTTTTTAGAAAGTGAACCTTGAAGAGAGCGTTTTGGAAAGGAGTTTAAAAAGAGAAGTTTTGGAAAACAAATTTTTGAAGGGAGTTTTTGAAACAACTTTGGAAAACAGAGTTTTTAGAAAGCACGTTGAAAGAGGAGGTTTTAGGAAAAGAGATTTTTGAAAATAGAGGTTTTTGGAAAGTATAAAAACATCTCACCTTCCTAAAGAGATTCTAACCATAAGAAGGCTAGAACCACTTTAAGAAAGTGGTTTTGAAAACAACAAGGGTTGAAAATATGGACCATATTGGTCACTTTGAATGTAACACTTTCCTAAAGCAATCCTAGCCATGGAAAGGCTAGAATGACCCTAGGATTGTGATTTTGAAAACATGTTTTGAAAAAGGAGATTTTGATGTACTTTTGAAAACAAGTTTAATGCAAGTTTTGAAAAACGAGTTTGAAAACGATTTTTGGAAGAATGCAAGATAATGATATGCACAATGCAAATTTGGGGTCGTGAATATACAAGGTTAAGGCTTCACCACATAATCAAGGGGGCCGAACCCACGTGGTTTCCGGTTAGCCTAAAGGAAAGCTCCCGACACGATGACCCTCCAATAGTCTAATCCTACACATGGACCAGGAGTCCCCTTGTTTCAAGCATGCAAAGAAAGGGGGGGAAAGAGATAGGGGATTAAAATAGAGAAAATCCAAGTGGGTTAGGACAGAGAAGAGAGAAAGGGAAGTGCAGAAACGTAAAACAAAAACCTACCTTGTGTCTTGTTTATTTTGCACGCCTAGCTTGTCTTCGGTCTTCGTCTTGATCTTCGTCTTCAATCCTCAAGAGTTGTCTTTAATCTTCAAACTTGAGATTGCAGCTCTTCAAGTCTTCAAAGGAGGGTTGGAGGCTAGTGTATAAGTGTGTGCGGGTGTATAGGAGTGTATATGAGGTTAAGGTTTAGTATATGGTGGCTAGGGTTTGGAAAACCTAAGGAAGTTAGGGTTTAGGGAGTGTTCGAGCTCTGTATATCGAATGTTGGTGTTTTTAGACTGAGTTTGTGGACCCCTTTCACGCTGGAAGAGGCTTTGTATTTATAGAGGGAGGAATGCACTGGTGCCGGGCCAAACATTACACTGCCACCACTAGGAGTGGCGTGTTGCACCCAGATTTTTCGCACTCGAGGAATACTCACAAAAGTGGAAAAAATATTGTACTCTCTCGTTAGAACTCACCCTCCTAGAAGAATGAGTGCAACTAGGTTTGAATTGAAAATTGGGTTTGAATAAAGGGCTTTTGAAAACAATTTGGAGTCGCCACCTAACTTGATTAAGGTGAGTTAGGTCACCTAAAAACTAAGAATAATCCGAAGACTACACTTAGGGTTTTTGGAAAACGATTTTGAAAAGATCTCCTCAAGAGAGGGTTTTTACGAAAAATAGGTTGTTTGGCAACCTTTGGAAAACGTTTAGCCTTTTTTGAAAATAACTCCATTTTGATCTTTGAAATCAGTGATCTAGGTTCGGAGGTTGGTTACGTGTAGGGAAGATGCACTAAGCCATTACCCTACCAAGCCCTTTCGGTACCTACATGTCAATCTACCCTAGATTCACCTATGAAAGTCTTTAACTAACTAATGTTCAATTCTATCCACCTTGAAAAACAATGTTTAAAAACGAAACTAATATGATGCATGATATGCACGCGTAAGAAAAGAGAATTGAAAAATAGATTTGGAAAAAGATTGATTTGAAATTGATTGGTTTTGAAAATAGATTTGAAATTGGAAAGTTTGAGAAATTAGAAATCGAAATAGAAATTTGGAAATAGAATTTTGAAATTGGAATTTTGAAAATAGATTAGAGATTTGAAAAGATTGTAGAATTTGAGATTTGAAAAATGTGATGGAATTTGAAAGAAGTTGTGACCGCACCCATGAGGGTGGAATTGAAAGTTTGAAAAGTGTTGTAACAGCACCTATGAAGGTTGCCTACGTATCTCTTTGAGAGAATCAGGTCAGCCGTAGTTCGGACCGGAGTCCGATTGAAAATAGAAGAGTTGATTTGAAGAAGGAGATTGAATTGGAAGATTGAGAGATTTGAACTTTGAATAGAGGATTGAAAATTGAAATTTGGAATTTTGGAATTGAAAAGATTGAATTTTGATTTGGAAAAATAGAACTTGGAAGAAATGTTTAGACTTGTTTTGGAAAGATGGGAATTTAGAAAACCTAGACTTAAGAAAGATGAGACTTAGGAAAGACTTGAGAGTTTAAGAAAGATTGGATTTAGGAAAGGTTCGAATTAGGAAAGGTCCGATTTAAGAAAGTTCCGTTTTAGGAAAGTGTCATTTTAGAAAAGTTTTCGAATTAGGAAAGTTTCAACTTAGGGAAGTTTTGAAAATTGGAAAGTTTCAATTTAGGAAATGTTTGAATTAAGAAAGTTTCATTTTAGGAAATTTTCATTTTAGGAAAGGTTTTGAAATTAGGAAGTTTTGAAAGTTGGAAAGTTTTGAAATTAGGAAAGATTTAACTTAAGAAAGTTTTGAATTTAGAAAACGTTGAATTTGGAAAGATTTGAAATTTAGAAAGTTTAAGAGTTAAAAAAGTTTTAGAATTTTAGAAAAATCTTGAAATTAAGAAAAGTTTGAGCTTAGGAAAGATTTGAAAACTTAGATTTGGAAAGTTAAGATTTGAAAGGGGTAGGATTAGGAAAGGGTTGAATTAGGAAAGATTTGAAAATTGAGTTTTAAAATTTAAGAAAAATTTTTATATTCAAGTTTTGGAAACTTAAGATTTAGGAAAGTGGAGGATTAGGAAGGATTCGATTTAGGAAAGATTCGGATTTTGAAATTTAAAGAAAGATTTGAAGTTTAAGTTTAGGAAACTTATGGTTTAGGAAGGTAGAAAATTAGGAAGGAATTGAATTAAGAAAGGTTTGGATTAAGAAGGGATTAAATTTGGCTTCTAAAAGAAAAAGGTTTGATTTTGTTTCCAAAAACAGAGGATTGGATCTAGTTTCCTAAACGGGAAGATTGGATTTGGTCAAAAATTTGAAAAGGGAAGTTTTAGAAACCCTAAGTTTGGAAAACTATAGTTTTGACGTAGAAAATAGATTTTGAAAATATGTATAGTTTTGATGTAGAAAACAAAAGCTTTTGGAAACCTAGGTTTGGGGCAAAGTTTGAAAACCATGTTTTTGGAAAGAAAATTAGGGTTTCTTAATGGTTAGCTCTAGGGCTTGACTTGGGCTTTAAGAAAAGAGATTTTTGGAAAGTGTGTTTTTGGAAACGAGGTTTTTAGAGGAGAATCCTAAGGAGGAATTTTTGGAAAGTGAATTTGAAGATAGAGTTTTTGGAAAAAGATTTTAAAGAGAAGGAGTTTTTGGAAAGTGTGTTTTTGGAAACGAAGATTTTAGAAGAAAAATCCTAGAGGAGAGTTTCTAGAAGGAAGATTTTGGAAAAAGAGTTTTTAGAAGGATTTTTGGAAAGAGATTGTTGGAGAGAGTTTATAGGAAAGTGAATTTAGGGTGTGTTTTTAGAAAGTGAATTTTGAGGAGAAAGAGTTGAAAAAAGAAGCTTTGAAAAATAGATTTTGGAGGGAGTTTTTGAAAACAACTTTGGAAAGGAGGGTTTTAGGGAAGTATGTTGGAAAAGAGATTTTAGAAGAGATTTGAAAAGAGAATTTTTTGGAAAGTATAAAAACGTCTCACTTTCCTGAATCGATTCTAGCCATGAGAGGGCTAGAACCACTTTAAGAAAGTGGTTTTGAAAACAAGGAATTGAAAATATGGACCATGCCGGTCAATTTGAATGTAGCACTTTTCTAAAGTAATCACCCTAGGATTGTGATTTTGAAAACATATTTTTGAAAAAAAGGATTTTGATGCAATTTTGAAAACAAGTTTGAAAACGATTTTGAAAACAATTTTGAGAACGACTTTTGGAAGATGCAAGACCATGATATGCACAATACAATTTTGGGGTCGTGAACATACAAGGCTAAGGCTTCACCACATAATCAAGGGGGCCGGACCGACGTGGTCTCTGGTTAGACTAGAAGAAAGCCCCCGACATAGTGACTCTCCAATAGTCCAATCCTACACATGGATTGGGAATCCCCTTGTTTCAAGCATGCAAAGAAAGGGGGGGAAAGAGATGGGGGATTAAAATAGAGAAAACCCAAGTGGGTTAGGAGAGAGAAGAGAGAGGGGGAAAGTGCGGAAATTTAAATAGGGAGCCTACCGTATGTCTTGTTTATTTTGCGCCCCTTGCTTGTTTTCGATCTTCGGTCTTCGTCTTGATCTTCGTCTTCAATCTTCAAGAGTTATCTTCAAGCTTTAGATGGCTGCTCTTCAAGTCTTTGAAGGAGGGTTGAAGGTTAGTGTATGAGTGTATGAGGGTGTGTATGAGTGTATATGAGGTTAGGGTTTGTGTATGATGGCTAGGGTTTAGAGAACCTAAAGAAGCTAGGGTTTCTGAAGTGTCTGAGCTCTGTATATCGAATTATATGAATTTTAAATTGAGTTTGCGGATCCTTTTCACGTTGGAGGAGGCTCTGTATTTATAGAGGTTGGACAACACTGGCGCCTGTTGCAGTGGCGCTAGGCGAAAATTTACACTGGCGTCACTAGGAGTGGTGCCAGGCCATTTTTTGGCTTGGTGCCAGTACTAGTGGCGCCAGCCATTTAGGAAATATTTAAGGTCGGCAAGCAACGTATCTTTGACTAGATTTGGACGCCTGTACTAGTGACTACCATGCAATCTTTAGCCTGGCTTCACTAGGAGTGACTTCGGAAAGTTCGGGAAGGATTTTGGAGGATCGGGGATGATCCGGAAGGCCGGAAAAGAGTAGGAACACTTAGAATAGTGTCCCGAAGGTACTTAAGTTGAAAAGTGAGGATAGGATGTGTCAGAAGGGTTGACCGGGCCTTTAGGGGCAAAACGGTCAATCGGATTGAGAAGCTACCGGGACAGACTTGGACTGTCCCAGAAGAAGACTTGGGATTTGGAAACATTATTTAGAATGTTCCCAAAGGTTGCTGGTTTGATACCTAGAGCCAGTGTGGTCAGAAAAGAAGACCGGCCCACTAAAAGCAAAACGGTCATTTTGTACTGGGTTTGCCGGAACTGACTCGGAATGATCCGAAAAGATAAAGGGAGGTTGAGAACACTATAAAAAGTAGTCTCAGGAGGTTACCGGTTTGATACCCAGAGCCGGTATGGTCGGAAGAAGGCGACCGGCCCACCAGGGGCAAAATGGTCATTTTGTACCGGGTTGGCCGAAACTGACTTAGAATAATTCTGAAAGGTACAGGAAGATTGAGAATACTAAAAAAAGTATTCTCAGGAGGTTATTGGTTTGATACCCAGAGCCGGCGTGGTTCCCGGGACGTTCGGATGCCTAGGGGCAAAATGGTCATCTTGACCGGAAAGTCTCGGAAAAGGTCCAAGGGGTAGTTTGGTCATTTTTCACCGAAGTAGGCTAACAGACACTGGTGTTGACCTGGTTTTTGAGTGTTTCCGCCATTCTGACGGTGGTCGTCATGACACAGGGGTTTGTTGGCAATTCCCTATATCGACCTATTTATGAGTATTTCCGTTACTGTAACGGTTATGATGTTTGCGAGTATTTTCACTACTCGGACCGTCTCGAGAAATAAACTGTCTCAAGAGAGGGATTAGAAAGGGGACTTACCGTCTTCGAGAAGACATGCCTGAGTTAGAATCGTCTCGAGGAATAAACTGTCTAGAGAGAGGGATTGGAAAGGGGACTTACTGTCTTCGAAAAGACGTGCCTGGATTGGAACCGTCTCGAGGAATAAACTGTCTCGAGAGAGGTATTGGAAATGGGACTTACCATCTTCGAAAAGACGTGCCTGAATTGGAACCGTCTCGAGGAATAAACTGTCTCAAGAAAGGGATTGGAAAGGGGACTTACCGTCTTCGAAAAGACGTGCCTGGTTGGAACCGTCTCGAGGAATAAACTGTCTCGAGAGTGGGGTTGGAAAGGGGACTTTTCGTCTTCGAAAAGACGTGCCTGGTTTGAAACCGTTTCGAGGAATAAACTGTCTCGAGAGTGGGATTGGAAAGGGGACTTACCGTCTCCGAAAAAACGTGCCTGGATTGGAACCGTCTCGAGGAATAAACTGTCTCGAGAGTGGGATTGGAAAGGAAAAGACAATACCCCTAAGGGCATTTTGGTCATTTTGCCTCTATTTGGGCCTGGTGGGCCCGCGAAGCGATGGACAGACGGGATTTGGACTTAGAAAATCGATTTCGATTGGAATATGCCCACAATGACTTGAAAACAAGTCTGGGCGGAGTGTAGACTGCCGAGCGGTCAAAAATGGGGTGCTTACGTGGCGCCAGGCCATTTTTTGTCTTGGCGCCACTACTAGTGGCGCCAGCCATTTAGGAAATATTTAAGGTCGGCAAGCAACGTATCTTTAACTAAATTTGGGCGCCTGTACTAGTGACTAGCATGCAATTCTTAGCCTGACTTCATTAGGAGTGACTTCAGAAAGTCCGGGAATGATTTAAGGGACCAAGAATGGCCTGGAAGGTTGGAAAAGAGCAGCAACACTTAGAACATTGTCCCAGAGGTATTTGGCTTGAAAAATGAGGGTAGGATGTCTCAGAAGGGTTGACCGGGCCTTTAGGGGCAAAATAGTCAATCGGATCGGGAAGCTACCGGGACGGACTCGGACCATCCCAGAAGAAGACTCAAGATTTGGAAACATTATTCAGAATGTTCCCAAAGGTTGCCGGTTTGATTCCCAAAGCCGGTGCGGTCGAAAAAGGTGACCGACCCACCAGGGGCAAAACGGTCATTTCACATCGGGTTTGCCGGAACTGACTCGGAATGATCCGGAAAGGTAAAGGAAGGTTGAGAATACTATAAGAAGCAATCTCAGAAGGTTACCAGTTTGATACCTAGAGCCGGCGTGGTCAGAAAAGGAGACCAACCCACCAAGGGCAAAACGGTCATTTTGTACCGAGTTTGCCGGAATTGACTAGGAATGATCCGGGAGGGTAAAGAATGGTTGAGGATAGTATAAAAAGCATTCTCAGAAAGTTACCGGTTTGATACCCAGAGCCAGTGTGGTCGGAAAAGGAGATCGGCCCACCAGGGGCAAAACGGTCATTTTGCACCGGGTTTGCCGGAATTGGCTCAGAATGATCCGGAAAGGTAAAGAAAGGTTGAGAACACTATAAAAAGCATTCTCAAGAAGTTACTGGTTTGATACCCAGAGCCGGTGTGGTTCTCGGGGCATTCGAATATCTGGGGGCAAAATGGTCATCTTGATCGGAAAGTCTTAAAAAAGGCCCAAGGAGCAGTTTGGTCATTTTTCACCGAAGTGGGCTAGCAGGCACCAGTGTTGACCTAGGTTTTGAGTGTTTCCGCCACTCTGACGGCGGTCGTGTGACGCAGGGGTTTATTGACAATTCCTTATATCGACCTGTTTACGAGTATTTCCGCTACTCTCACGGTTGTGATGTTTGCGAGTATTTTCGCTACTCTGACGATTCGAGATCATTCCCGTGACTGCCTAATTTCGGGAAGCTGCTAAAGGGACTTAGCGCTTGAGAAGTCAACTTTCTTGGAAGGCGTGCCTAAACGGACATTTCTGCATTAGCTGGCTAACAGGCGCTAAAGGTGGACCGTTCTACCATCTAGGGGACTTGGGGTCTCGTCCCTGTTAACAGGTTTAAAGAAACTTACTGTTTAGAAGAGATTTTCTTCGAAAAGCGTGCCGGACCGTCTCGAGAAATAAACTGTCTCGAGAGAGGGATTTGAATTGGAAAAGGGTCTTATTGTCTTCGAAAAGACGTGCCTGATTTGGAACCGTCTCGAGGAATAAATTGTCTCGAGAGAGGGATTGGATTTGGAAAGAGGTCTTATCGTCTTCGGAAAGACGTGCCTAATTTGGAACCGTCTAGAGGAATAAATTGTCTTGAAAGAGGGATTGGAATTGGAAAGGGGTCTTATCGTCTTCGGAAAGGCGTGCTTGGTTTGGAACCGGTTTACCGTCTCGAGGAATCAACTGTCTCGAGAGAGGGGTTGGATTTAGAAAGGGGTCTTATCGTCTTCGGAAAGACGTGCCTGATTTGGAACCGTCTTGAGGAATAAACTCTCTTGAGAGAGGGATTGGAATTGGAAAGGGGACTTATCATCTTCGGAAAGATGTGCCTGATTTGAAACCGTCTCGAGTAACAAACTGTCTCGAGAGAGGGATTGGAATTGGAAAGGGGACTTATCGTCTTCAGAAAGACGTGCTTGATTTGGAACCGTATCGAAGAATAAACTGTCTCGAGAGAGGGATTGGAATTGGAAAGGGGACTTATCATTTTCGGAAAGACGTGACTAATTTGGAATAGATTTATCGTCTCGAGGAATCAAATGTCTCAAGAGACGGGTTGGAATTGGAAAGGACAATGCCCCTAAGGGCATTTTGGTCATTTTGTCTCTATTTGGGCTTGGTGGGCTCGCGAAGCCATGGACAGACGAGATTTGGACTTAGAGAGTTGGTTTCGATTATAAAACTTCTATGTTGACTTGAGTACAAGTGTAGACGGAGCGTAGATTGCCGAGTAGTAAAAAATGGGGTGCTTACAGATACCCACAAACATCTCTTTGTGAATAGTAATTCAAGATAAAATTGAGGAAAATCTGCACTACCTACTCAAGAAATCGATGGACACACTCTAAACTTCAAAAAAAATGTAAGAGTATGCAAAAATTCATCCACTAGAGAAGTTCATGTGTGTGTGTGTGGAATAAGTTAGTGCTAAGCAACGTATATGAAACTCGATTATGTAAATCTAAGCCTTAAAGCTTTGATCCAATCATTTCGTGCATACACTCAAAATGAAAGATCTACATGGTTTCACAATGACATGTTCAACAATGGAGTAATTGTAGTAGTCAATACAAATGAACATATCCAATACAAAAATAAAAAAAGATGTAAGTGTATCGACTATGGCATAACTTCATGAAAGAACATTCATAGATGAGCAGTGATTCAAAGAATTGACAAGATAAAATTTTTACTCTAATGAAAATTATAATCAAGCATCCTTGGATCAATTAAGTAATTTGAAAAACGAAGAGGTATAAGGTAGGAATGATGAGAAGTAAATAAAAATGAAATCATGTGTGTATGAGATGATGAATAAATATCATTTTCAACTCCTCCCTTTTCATGCACCCAACTTTTCATATACATGAAAGTTTCTCTACTTTGTTGTAAACCCATATGGTACTCCCTTTTCACTTTGATATTTTCAACTCCACCACATACTCACTTTTCTATTGACCTTCCCAACTAATCTCCTTCTTTATTGTTCATCATCTTTTTTTTTTATTTATATATATCTTATTCTTCTTTTTTAAAACTATAGCTTGTTCCCCCATAGATGTATAAGGGAAATGGAATACCACTACTGTAATTGTATCTCTCGAAAAAGAATTTAGTGACAAATGAAATGATGAAAGGGTTGTGTGGTGAAATATAAATGAGTTAATGTCTATCAAGAAGGATATAGGCCTAGAATCACGTCTAAGGTGCCAAATCATAACATTCCATAGAGTAAAAGTGTCAATGTCAAGATCGAAACTCATCTTATAAACAAAATGCAAGCATAATGAAGTTATTGAAGAGAAATAAGGATGAATGATCGATCCTTGAGTAAATGTAAATGCTTAAAAAGGCAGTAAATACTTTGAAGCTCACAAGGTAATAATCTCCACTAAATAGGAATGAAAATGCAGAATAAAGTAACAAATGATGTCACACAGCATAACTTGTGCTTAAAGTCTATAACTTTCTACTAATGCATGAATTAAGCACTTCTCATGGAGTTAGAAGCAGGAAAATGAGTCTATCTTAACTTAAGTTAGGTTATACTGTCACAAATAGTGGTACGGTGCATCGGACGTGAAGGGTTAACACATCCATCACAATAACTGAAAAAAAGCCTATAAAAAGAGAGACAGGAATAGATGTGCAAAAGTAATGAAAACTGATACCGATACCATACAATACGAAATCTCCATAAGAACGGTACAATTGAATAAAATATACTAATATCTGAGCACACTTGTATCTAAACAATCTAAAAATACAGAATAGACATAAAGGTTATACAGAAAAGAATGTACAATAAAGAAAGCACAAAACGTAATCCACTATATCAAAATAGGATTTTAGATACAAACATGGTGTAATGATATGTTGTGTGTATAAGATACATCTAAACCCTAGACTATAGCAAATCATCCCCATCGTCATCAGGAGCTGGTGCTGTAGCTGTTCTCAAAGCTCGAACCTTAATAAACAGTTCCTCGATAATCCTAGTCTGGCCTCGGGTTTGACCCTCAAGTGCAGTAATATGCTCAATCTGGGCTCGGATTTGGCCCTCAAGTGTAGAAATATGAACAACGTGTGAGGCTTGAGCAGCTATAAGGTCTCGATGCTGGGCTGCTCCTGTAGCTATAACACTCTCCAGCTTTGCAATATTAGCAGACTGCTGTGCCGACGCTGCAGCTAAAACATCCAATGTTTGCTGCATCTACATAAGCATCTGCAATGATTGGTCTGGCATCTGCGGTGGCTAAAAGTGCTGCTACTGCTACTACTGCTGCTGCTGTTGCTGCTAATTCTGTGGCTACTCAAAATGAATATGTGGATCATGTTGGGCAGGATTCGCAAGGTCCGACTACTCCTGATCAGGCATTGGTGGATGCTGCTACTGCTGCTAAGCTAACATCTGTGGAAGCGGCTGCTACTACTACTGAAGCAGTCTACGTGACCTAAGTCCCTGCTGAATGGTAGACCTATCAACTGGCTCCCTCGACGGCTGGTGTCGAGTTATACCTATAACCAAGCCTCCAAGTGCGGTCTCGATCACCTAGATTAGGAAAATTCTAAATAGGATAGAACCTTGAGCATGCAGGTGCAAACATTTCTCCTTGAGCACTCTAAACATAAATAACGAGAGATCTATGGTCTGCCCCATCCCTATGGCCCCCAAAAGACTCGCCCTACCCCTCTTAATGTTAGAATGTCTAGCTATGGGGTAAATGGAATGGCAACAAAGGGGGAGTAGACTAGGAGCAACACCCTAGTTGGCAGCTGCAAACGACCAGTCCATTGAGTGCCTGGGAAACAGATCTCAGCGGATACAACCTCAAAATCCTCAGGGGCTCCCCTAGATAGGAAACTAAACTGAGGATCTGCCACTCTAAGTAGTCCTATAACCCGTGCAAAAGTACTGAGGGTAAGCTCAATATTGTGCCCCCTAACCTAGGATATGGTCTGCTCATGCCCTAGAGTAATGCAGCAAATGGCCACATTCGCCATAAACTCGGTAAGCAAAGTAAAAACGGCCTCCCTTATAAAGGTAGTGAGAGGGACCCAACCCTTGCCCTAAAAAATATCGGCCTATAAAAACCCAGGGTCCTTAAACTGGTCTAAGTCCATCATACGCTTTAATACAAGGCCTTGCCTAATCTAAGTCTAGGAGAATGACTCGAAAGTATCCTCCGATACAAAACAGTGAGGGTCATAGGTTGGGGGTGGCTGGGCCCCTACTAGGCCAATTGGAAGGGCACCTGGGGCCTTTCTGCTTGCTATACTCTACTCGATCAAAGTATATAAACTCTAGGTAAACAATAACTAACTATGAGAAAATGGCACAAGAATACCTAGAGAAGCGTGAAACAAAGGGTAGAAGAGTTAGGGGCGCGTGCTCGAGTCCTGACAGGGCCTCGCTAGCATCCAGAAGCTCTCAAAACTCTTAAAAACCTCTCTGTATAGCATTTGTAGTGAGTTTGAACTCACTTCGGATGCTCATTTATAAGCACTGGAGCACCATCCGACGCGCGTCTGTCTGAAGTGCGTTCGGATGGTAATATGCATTTGAATGGTGCGTTCAAACGGTAACAATACGTTCTGACGGTGCGTTTGATGCACGTCTGAACACCGTTTGAACGGTGACCAACCGTCCAAACGGTAAATCACAAAATTTTTTAAAAAATAAAGAAAAAACCCAGAAAAATAAAAAAGTGTAAAACAACTCCAAACTAAAAAGACTACAAATATATAAAATAAAACATACAAAAACTACAGATTTACATAAAGAAAGAGCTCAAAACAAGCTGTTCCACCCCCCACTTAAGAGATTGCATTGTCCTCATAGCAAAAAATATGATTTAGATCGAGGACAAAAATAAGAGGGGAGGGGGGGGGGGGGGGGGGGGACCTTAGTTAGACCATCGTCAAATGAAGATTGGTGGATCAATGAGATTTATACAATCTACCCCGCTATAGAAAGGCTCAAAATAGGGCTTTAACCTTTGCCCGTTGACCTTGAAAGGCATGCCATTTTTAAGATTTTGCACCTCAATAGCACCATAAGAAAAAATTTCTCTGATTTGATAGGAGCTAGACCATTCACTTCTCAACTTTTTCAGAAAAAAATGTAACCGAGATTTATAGAGAAGAACCTTTTGACCAATATGAAAAGTTTTTCGTCGAATGTGTTGGTCTGACGAACTTTCATCTTTGCCTTTGAAATTTTTGCGTTCTCATACGCATCATTTCTTATTTCATCAAGTTCATTCAGTTGTAACTGTCGTGCCCAGATTTTTCGCACTCGAGGAATACTCACACAAACGGGGAAAATGTTGTACTCTCTCGTTAGAACTCACCCTCCTAGAAGAATGAGTGCGACTAAGTTTGAATTGAAAATTTAATTTGAATAAAGGGCTTTTGAAAACGATTCAGAGTCGCCACCTAACTTGATTAAGGTGAGTTAGGTCATCTAAAAACTAAGAATAATCCGAAGACTACACTTAGAGTTTGTGGAAAACGATTTTGAAAATACCTCCTCAAGAGAGGGTTTTTAAGAAAAACAAGTTGTTTGGCAACCTTTGGAAAACATTTAACCCTTTTTGAAAAATAACTCCTTTTGGTCTATGAAAACAATGATCTAGGTTCGGAGGTTGGTTATGTGTAGGGAAGACGCACTAAGCTATCACCCTACCCCACCCTTTCGGTACCTATATGTCAATCTACCCTTGATTCAACTATGAGAGTCTTTAATTAACATATGTTCAATCCTATTCATTTTAGAAAAATAATTTTTGAAAAATATGATGCATGATATGTAAGTGCAATGGAAGAGAATTGATTTAGAAAATAGATTGGAAAAGAGATTTGATTTGATTTGATTTGACTTGAAAATAGATTTGAAGAGATGGAATTGAAATTGGGAAGTTTGAAAATTGAAAGTAGAAATTTGAAAATAGAAATTTTGAAATTAGAATTTTGAAAGTAGATTGGAATTTGAGATTTGAAAAATGTGAAAACTGCACCCATGAGGGTGGAATTGAAAGTTTGAATAGTGTTGTGACCGCACCTAGGAAGGTTGCCTACGTATCTCTTTGGGGGAATCAGGTCAGTCGTAGTTCGGACAAGAGTCCGATTGAAAATAGAAGAGTTGATTGGAAGAAGGAGATTTGAATTAGAAATTGAATTTGATTTGAAATTAGAAGAGGAGATTGAAAATTGAAATTGAGAAGATTAGACTTGCTTTGGAAAGATTGATTTTGGAAAGATTTGGTTTTAGGAAAGATGGAGGTTTAGGAAACCTAGCCTTAGGAAAGGTAGGAGACCTAGGAAAGACTTGAGATTAAGAAAGATTGGATTGGAATGTTAGACGTGGAAGATTTGGAAAGATTGGATTTTAGGAAATGTTCGAATTAGGAAAGGCCCGTTTTAGGAAAGCGTCATTTTTGGAAAGTTTCGAAATTAGGAAAGTTTTCATTTTAGGAAAGTTTTGAAATTGGAAAGCTTCGAGTTTAGAAAGTTTTCGAAAAAGGAAAGGTTTTAAGATTAGGAAAGTTCCCAAATTAGGAAAGTTTTGAAAATCGAAAAGTTTTATTTCAAGAAAGGTTTTGAAATAGGAAAGTGTTGAATTTAGAAATGTTTTAAATTAGGTAAAGTTTAGTTTAAGAAAGGTTTAGAATTTAGAAAGTTTTGAGTTTAGGAAAGTTTTTTAACTTAGGAAAGTTTTGAATTAAGAAAGTTTTGAGATAATGAAGTTTCAACTTAGGAAAGTTTGAATTTGGAAAGGTTTGAAAAAGAAAAGTTTTCGATTTAGGAAATGTTTGAATTAGGAAAGTTTTGAGTTTAGAAAAGTCTTAGATTTGGAAAGATGTTGAAGTTTTGGAAAGTTTAGAATTTGGAGAGATTTAGGTGGAGAAAGATTTAACTTGAGAAAGTTTCAAATTTAGAAAGTTTTGAATTTGGAAAGATTTGAAATTTAGAAAGTCTTAAAGTTTTAGAAAATCTTGAGATTAGGAAAGGTTTGAGTTTAGGAAAGATTTGAAAACTTAGGTTTGAAAAGTTAAGGTTTGAGAAGAATTAGGGTTGAATTAGGAAAGATTTGAATTTTGAAATTTAAGGAAAGATTTAAGGTTAAGGTTTAAGAAACTTATGGTTTAGGAAGGAATTGAATTAAGAAAGGTTTGGATTAGGAAGGGATTGGATTTGGTTTCTAAAAGAAAAGATTTCATTTCATTTCCAAAAACGGAGGATAGGATCTAGTTTCCTAAACGGGAATATTTGATTTGGTTTCCTAAAGGGAAGATAGGATTTGGCAAGGATTTAGAAAGAGAGATTCTAGAAACCCTAGTTTTGAAGAATTATAGTTTTGACGTAGAAAAGAGGTTTTGGAAACGTGTATAGTTTGAATGTGAAAACAAGAGATTTTGGAAACCTAGGTTTGGGGCAAAATCTGAAAACCATGTTTTTGGGAAGAAAATTAGGGTTTCCTAATTGTGAGTTCTAGGGCCTGACTTGGGCTCCAAGGCAAAGGTTTTTGGAAAGTGTGTTTTTGGAAACGAAGGTTTTCTAGAAAGGAATCCTAGGGAGGAGTTTTTGGAAAGTGGATTTGAAAATAGAGTTTTTGAAAAAAGAATTTAAAGAGAAGGAGTTTTGGAAAGTGTATTTTTAGAAACATAGATTTTAGAAGGAGAATCCTAGAGGGGAATTTCTAGAAGGGAGATTTTGGAAAGAGAGTTTTTAAAAAGATTTTTAGGGAGCGTTTTTAGAAAGTGAATTTTTAGAAGAGAGAGTTTTGGAAAGGAGTTGAAAAAAGGAGTTTTGAAAAATAAATTTTTGGAAAGAGATTTTTGAAAAGAGAGCTTTTTGGAAAGTATGTTGGAAAAGAGATTTTTAAGAGGAGGGATTTGAAAAGAGAGTTTTAGGAAAGTGTAAAAACGTCTCACTTTCCTAAAGCGATTCTAGCCATAAGAGGGCTAGAACCACTTTAAGAGAGTGGTTTTGAAAACAATAAGGTTTAAAAATATAGACCATAAAAGTCACTTTTGATGTAACACTTTCCTAAAGCAATCCTAGCCATGGAAAGGCTAGAATCACCCTAGAATTGTGGTTTTAAAAACAAATTTTTGAAAAAAAGAGATTTTGATGCAATTTTGAAAACAAGTTTGAAAACGATTTTGAAAACGAGTTTGAAAATGAATTTTGGAAGATGCAAGACTATGATATGCATAATGCGATTTGGGGTCGTGAACATATAAGGCTAAGACTTCACGACATAATTAAGGGGGCCGGACCCACGTGGTCTTTAGTTAGACTAGAAGAAAGCCCCCGACACGGTGACTCTCCAATAGCCCAATCCTACACATGGACTGAGAATCCCCTTGTTTCAAGCATGCAAAGAAGGGGGGGGGGGAAGAGATGGGGGATTAAAATAGAGAAAACTAAGTGGGTTAGGAGAGAGAAGAAAGAGGGGGGAAATGCAGAAATTTAAATAGGGAGCCTACCGTATGTCTTGTTTATTTTGCGCGCCGTGCTGTCTTCGGTCTTCGATCTTTGTCTTAATCTTTGTCTTCAATCCTCAAGAGTTGTCTTCAAGCTTTGGATTGCAGCTCTTCAAGTCTTCAAAGGATGGTTGAAGGCTAGTGTATGAGAGTATGGGGGTGTGTATGAGTGTATAGGAGGCTAGGGTTTGTGTAGGGTGGCTAGTGTTTGGAAAACCTAAGGAAGCTAGGGTTTTTGAGGTGCTCGAGCTCTGTATATCGAATTATATGATTTTTAGGTTAAGTTTGCGGATCCCTTTCACGTTGAATGAGGCTCTGTATTTATAGAGGTTGGACAATACTGGCGCCTGTTGCAGTGGCGCCAGGCCAAAGTTTACACTGGCCTGGCGCCACTCTTAGTGGCGCCAGCCATTTAGGAAATGTTTAAGGTCGGCAAGCAACGTATCTTTGACTAGATTTGAGCGCTTGTACTAGTGACTACCATGCAATTTTTAGCCTGGCTTTATTAGGAGTGACTCCGGAAAGTCCGGGAATGATTTGAAGGAGCCGGGAGTGACTCGGAAGGCCGGAAAGGAGCAAGAACACTTAAAATAGTGTCCTGGAGGTATTTGACTTAAAAAGTGAGGACAAAATGTGTCGGAAAGGTTGACCGGGCCTTTAGGGGCAAAACGGTCAATCAGACTGGGAAGCTATCGGGGCGAACTCGGACTGTCCCGAAAGAAGACTTGGGATTTGGAAACATTATTTAGAATGTTCCCAGAGATTGCCGGTTTGATTTCCAAAGCTGGCGTGATTGGAAAAGGAGACCGGCCCACTAGGGGCAAAATGGTCATTTCGCACTGGGTTGGTCGGAACTGACTTGGAAAGATCCGAAAAAGTAAGGGGAGGTTGAGAACACTATAAAAAGTAGTCTCAGGAGGCTACCAGTTTGATACCCAGAGTCGGTGTGGTCGGAAAAGGAGACTGGCCCTCTAGGGGCAAAACGGTCATTTTGTACCGGGTTGGCCGGAACTGATTTGGAATGATCCGGAAAGGTAAAGGGAGGTTAAGAACACTATAAAAAGTAGTCTCAGGAGGTTACCGGTTTGATACCCAGAGCCAGTATGGTTTCCGGGGCATTCAGATGCTTAGGGGCAAAATGGTCATCTTGACTGGAAAGTCTCGGAAAAGGTCCAAAGGACAGTTTGGTCATTTTTTACCAAAGTGGGTTAACAGACACTGGTGTTGACCTGGGTTTTGAGTGTTTCCGCCACTCTTACGGCGGTCGTCGTGACACAGGGGTTTGTTGCCAATTCCCTATATCGACCTATTTGTGAGTATTTCCGCTACTCTAACGGTTTTGTGAGTAGTTTCGCTACTCGGACCGTCTCGAGGAATAAACTATCTCGAGAGTGGGATTGGAAAGAGGTCTTACCGTCTCCGAAGAGACGTGCCTGGAGTGGAACCGTCTCGGGGAATAAACTGTCTCGAGAGTGGGATTGGAAAGGGGTCTTATCGTCTCCGAGGAGACGTGCCTGGATTGGAACCGTCTCGAGGAATAAACTGTCTCGAGAGTGGGATTAGAAAGGGGTCTTACCGTCTCTGAAAAGACGTGCCTGGAGTGGAACCGTCTAAAGGAATAAACTGTCTCGAGAGTGGGATTGGAAAGGGGTCTTACTGTCTCTGAACAGACGTGCCTGGAGTGGAACCGTCTCGAGGAATAAACTGTCTCGAGAGTGGGATTGGAAAGGGGTCTTATCGTCTCCGAGGAGACGTGCCTGGATTGGAATCGTCTCAAGGAATAAACTGTCTCGAGAGAGGGATTGGAAAGAAAAGGACAATGCCCCTAAGGGCATTTTGGTCATTTTGCCTCTATTTGGGCCTGACAGGCCCGCGAAGCGATGGACAGACGAGATTTGGACCTAGAGAATTGGTTTCGATAGGAATATGCCCACAATGACTTGAAAACAAGTCTGGACGGAGTGTAGATTGCTGAGCGGTCAAAAATGAGGTGCTTACAGTAACTTACGGTGGTTGCTGGTTTTACCCAATCCCTCATTATATTGTTGAATTGCCCAATATACCTTGTGTTCTATCTCAATCAGGAGGTGACACGTTTTTTCATACACAAAATGGTATGAGGGAGGCACTGAGAATGGTTTTGTATGCCGTTTGATAGGCCTATAATGCATCAATTAAGTGTACACACTAATCTTTTCGAGACGGATTAACTGTCTTTTCTCAGATTGTCTTGATTTCTCAATTAGCTAATTTGACTTGACCTTGAGTTTGATGATGGTATGGCAAGCCAACCTTGTGAAGAATGTTGTATTTTCTTATGAGTACCCTTGTTGACCTATTACAAAAATGGGAGCTACCATCACTTATGATGGCTCGAGACATACGGAAACGGGAAAAGATGTATTCTTTTAAAAATTTGACCACAACATGATGGTCATTGGTCCATGTCATGATAGCCTCTACCTACTTTGAAACACAGTCAATGGCAACTAAAATGTAGAGATATCCAAAAGAATTAGGAAAAGGACCTATAAAGTCAATGCCCCAACAGTAAAAAACTCCCAAAACGAGAATAGGATTAAGGGGCATCATATGTTTCCTAGTAAGGCTCCCTAGCCTTTAGCACCTATAGCAAGCCACACAAAAAGAATGAACGTCTTTAAACATTGTAGGCCAGTAAAGTCTACTTTGTAAAATTTTGGCCACAGTTTTTTTCAATAAGAAGTGGCTCCCACAAGCATGAGAATGACAAAATCCTATTACACTTTGGAATTCATCATCCAGCACACATCGTCTCACGACTTGATCCGAGCAATATTTAAACAAATAAGGCTCGTCCCAAAAGAATTGCCTCACTAGCTAAAAGAATCACCTCTTGTCCAATGAGGACCAATGAGAAGGGATTGCTTTTGTGGCCAAATAGTTGGCCACATCGGCATACCATAGACTTAGGGCATAATTCATGGCATTACAAGATATAAGTTATTCATCGGGGAAAGTCTTGCAAATAGAAGAGTTATCTTTTGTAGGGTGCTCAAAAGGAAGGCGAGATAGATGATCCGCAACAATGTTTTCCACTCCTTTTTTGTCCCTAATTTCAAGATTAAATTCTTGAAAAAGGATAATCCACCTAATCAATCTAGGATTTGCATCTTGTTTGGACAAAAGGTATTTAAGGGCAGCATGGTCGGTGAAAATTATCACTTTAGACCTCACTAAGTACGATCGAAACTTATCCAAAGCAAAGACGATGGCCAACAATTCCTTCTCGGTAGTTGTATAATTCACTTGGGCCTCATTTAATGTTTTGCTCGCGTAATGGAGCATATGAGGTTTGTCATCATTTATTTGGCCTAGAATGGCCCCTACGGCAAAGTCACTAGCATCACACATGAGTTCAAAAGGTAGGCTCTAATCCGGAGGTTAGATTATGGGAGCTGTAGTAAAGTGATTTTTCAATTTGTCAAATGCTAGTTGATAATACGAAGTCCATTCGAATGGAGTGTCTTTTGCAAAAAAGGCGCATAGAAGCCTAGAAATGGCATTAAAAGATTGAATGAAATGCCGATAAAAATCAGCATGCCTAAGAAATAACCTCACATCCTTCACATTCTTAGGGGCAGATAGCTTTTGAATAAGTTTAACCTTAGCGGGATCTACCTCAATGCCCCTCCCAGAAATGATGTGACCAAGAACTATACAGTATGTCACCATGAAGTGACACTTCTCCTAATTCAAAATAAGATTGCTCTCTTCACATCTCTTAAGTACTGACTTGAGATTTTCAAGACATTGGTCATAAGTGTCCCCATACACCAAAAAATCATCCATAAAGACCTCTAAAATTCACTCCACCATATCACTAAAAATGCTAATCATGCATCTTTGAAATGTGACGAGAGCATTATATAGCCCAAAGGGCATTCACTTGTAAGCAAGGGTGCCGAATGGGCATATGAATATGGCCTTGTGTTGGTCTTCCATGGCTACCTCTAATTGGTTATAGCTGGAGTAACCATCCAAGAAACAATAATAAGCTCGTCTTGCTATCCTTTCTAAGACTTGGTCAGGAAAGGGAAGGGGAAAATGATCCTTGGCGGTTACGGCATTAAGGTGACGGTAGTCAATACACATATGCCACCTGATTTGAATTTGGGTAAGTATCAATTCATTGTTCTTATTTTTTACTACTGTTGTCCTGGACTTTTTAGGGACTACTTGGGTGGGACTCACCCATTTAGAGTCGGCAATTGGGTATTTAATACCCGCATCAATGAGCTTTTGAACTTCACCCCTCAGAACTTTTTTTGTTGTCATGTTCAATCGTCATTGCATTTGGCACACCAGCTTAGCCCCTTCCTCAAAATAAATGTGATGAGTGCATACAAGAGGGCTAATGCTTTGTAAATCAGGGATTGTCCAACCTATGGCCTTACGGTGCTTCTTGAGCACCTGTAATAAGCTTTTCTCCTAAGCTTCCATTAGTAATGAAGATATCACTACGGGATAAGATTCACCCTCACCTAAAAATACATATTTGAGGGTAGAAGGTAAAGGCTTCCTATTGGACATAGGAGCCTTAAGTTCTGATAGTTTGGGCTTAATAGGATTAGGAGTCAAAAGCTCAAAAGTGGGGGTCTATTGAACCACTACCATTATAGGACAAACCTCTAGACCACTATCCTCATTAATAATATCCATGTCTTCTTTACCTTCCAAGCAATCATGACCCTCACCAAATATTAACATTCTAGCCAATGGATCTTCTATACTATGCCTCTCAAAGTGCTCTTACACCATAGAGTCGATAAGGTTTCACTTCCCGGGCATTCTCTAAATCCCTAGTTGCCTCCCTGCATTAAACATGTTAAGCTCGACAGACATATTTTTAAAGGATAACCTCAAGAAACCCCCTCGCACATGGATGATGGCATCACAAGTGGCTAGAAATGGTCTACCCAAAATGACAGGAATATGGTTTTGGGCATTGGGGTCTACTACCGGTTGGGTATCTAAAACCATAAAATCATTCGGGTAATAAAACCTATCAACTTACACTAAGACGTCCTCCACTATCCCCCTAGGGGCCTTGATAGAGTGATCCGCTAGTTGGAGTGTGATCCTAGTTGGTTTTAGCTCACCTAATCCCAGTTGCCATTGCACCGAGTATGGTAATAATTCACACTTGACCCTAAGTCCAAAAGGCAACCTTTTAGCCTACGGTCTCCTATGATGCACGTTATGGTAGAATAACCCAGATCTTTATACTTGGGAGGGGTCTTGACTTAGACCACGGAATGGACATTCTTAGCAAGAAAGACATTTTCTCTTACATTCTACCTCCTCTTAACATTGCATAAATCTTTAAGAAATTTAGCATAAGAGGGCACTTATTTTATGGCTTTCAAGAGAGGTAGATTTATTTTGATTTGCTTGAAAGTCTTATAAATCTGAGAACTCAAATGGTTCTTTGGTTTGGCTAATTGATGGGTAAATGGGGTGTGAGCTAAGATCTCACGTTCCTCCCTCAAGGCTTCCTCACCCTTGGGTATGGCAGACACTCTTTTCATTCCTCTCACTATTCCCCTCCTCACTCTTCTTCTCCTACTCACTCTGCAGTCTCTCCCCCTCTTTCTTTTCACTAGGCTCTCTTTCTCCCTTTCTATCAACTGGACCCTCAACTACCTTAGACGCCTCTCCTATACCTTTAAGATCACTAGGAAGGATGGTCTTGTCAATAGCCTTACCACTTCTAAATATGGTGATGGCTTGAACTTGCTCATGGCTAGAAGATGGTTGGTTTAAGGTCTTAGTGGAATGCACATGCCTAGATGGATTTAGTTGAAGTTGTGCGGGTAACTTACACTTCTTAGTAAGGGTTAAGGCTTGTGTGAGAAGAGTCAATTGACTCTTAACGTCATCCAATGTCTTATCAACCTGCGAATTTACCCCTCATTCAGTTTAAATAAATTATTGGAGGGTGTCCTCCAACGGCCTTCTATGTGGGGGTTGATATGTGTTGGAATGAGCTAAATGTGGAGGTTGGAATGGTTTTGATTGTGTTGGGAACGATGTAACTGGTGAAGGTTGGTATTGTTGTGTTTGTGATGGTGGAGGAAGTGCCTAATAAGATTGAGGGTTGTGATACCCTCCTTGATAAGCTTGGGGATTGGAAGTCCCCTCATTACGCCATTTAAAATTAGGATGATCCCTCCATTCTAGGTTATAGGTGTTGGAGTAGAGGTTTCCCCCTCCTTGATTGTAGTGGCCAGTGGTATTGACTTAGCCAAGCAAGGCCTCCTTAATACCCAGAATAACAGGGCACGACATGGTGTCATGCGCTTTGGTCTCAGACACAACACAACACAACACACTTCTTTAGGTTCTTTGCTCCCCCATCGAATTAACCTTTTTAAACTCCAAGGCTTCTAATTTTATTGCCATGGTGGCAAGCCTAGCATTCACATCATCAAACTCTTTCAATTGGTATTTTACCCCTTGAGTGTTGGGCCTACCTTCTGGATTTTGGGTCCTAGTGATTGCCCAATTGTGAGCCAAATTTGCGAGGTAATCAAAATAGGAATAAGCTTTGTGAGGTTGTTTATCCATAAAAGTTTCTGTGCACATGGTCTCAACAAATTATTTTAGTTGGGGCATAAAACAAGTGTAGAAGATGTTGATGATGTGCCATTCGGCAAAGCCATGATGTGGACAAGAGACTAGGAGCTCTTTAAAACGCTTCTAACATTGAAAAAAAGATTCTCCCAACATGGGAGAAAATTGAGAGATTTGGCATCGAAACGCCTCCGTTCTATTTTTCGAGAAAAACTTTTTTAAAAACTCCCCTTGAAGAGTTCGCCAAGAGTGGATGGAAAGTGGTCTCAAAGAATTGAATCACGTCTTAGCGTGTCTTTTAAACAAAAAGGAAAAAGTTTGAGAAAAAAGATTTTCCCTAGACAAGAGTTGTCTATCACTAATGAGTATGCATCCTCGAATTCCTTAATAAAGGCATAAGGCCTTTCCGAATCTACCTCATGGAATTGAGGAAGCAACTGCATCATACCCAGCTGTATGTTCAAGATGGCATAATAAAGTGAAAAAACAATACATGAACTCGGCGCTTGCCATGGTGAGTTCATGAAATCTCTCAAAGTGTGAAATTGAGGAGCCCCTATGTCTTCATAGATGCTCCCACCTTCCATATTATCACCCCATAAGTCATGTGCGGGATTTAGAGAAAGATTGGGTGGCAATCCACCCATCGGTGGGTTAAGCAATATATTTGGATTTTGTAGGACAAGGTTGGGTGGAACAAGATTAGGTAGTCTGCCTTCTTCAATTATGTCTTCCATAAGAATATTGTCTAAGTCTACTAATGAGATTTCAGAATAAGGTATGTTAACCAATGATGGTGGGTTGACTTATAAAAGGCATATATTATCGATTCATGCCCAATGGGATAAATTTGATAAATAAAGCAATTTGATAATTCTACTACAACTAAAACAATTAAAACTAAATTAGTTTTAAGCCAATGAAAATTTGAGTGAAAATAGGTCGGGATTTAAATTGAATAAAAAGGGGGTTTGAGTGCAATTGTTTCAATCTACCAATTTCAGCATGGAATTTGGATGGGAAAGTTTGGGTTAACTCAAATCAAGGATCTTCCAAAGGATCCTTGATTCAAAAGATTTAGTTTTAAAAATTGAGGGTTCTCTAATTAATTTGGAATTAGACTTAATCACATTTGAGAGGTTCTTAGAAAGAAATCACAAGTTACTTATCCATGATTATAGATCTAAGTTTTCTACAACAATCAATTTCAAAAATAGAGAATAAACACAATATAGATATTTGATGAGATTTAGAAACTTTCCTTTCACTTCCCCATGCTTTCCTTGGAGGATCTTCACATTTGCACCCAAACAATGGATTTAGCTAGAGAAATCCATGGAAGAAAGCTTGCCAAAATAACCAACTACCATCTAAAACTATAAATCTAGAATTTATTGAACAAAAATCTAGTTTAGATTACAAAGAAATTATGAGGAAGATTGCAAAGAATGAGACAAGAATCTAAAAGATTTTATCCCAACATTCTTCTCAAAATCCTAATCACAAAATCCAAACCAAATACAACAAAAAACCAACATTCTTCTCAGATTTTTCCTATTTTCCCCGCAAAACTCACCTAGAAATTTTGCCTATCTTTCTTCAGTTGCTACTAGGTTTTAGGGTAAAACTACGCCATCCGTTCAACGCGCGTCCCAAGTGCATTTGGACGCACCGTTCGAATGGTAAAATAACCGTTCAAATGATTTTCAGACGTAAAAACTCGACTTTGGAACGACTTTGGACTAAAAACTCGACTTTGGAACTCCTCCATTTGACGTAGTGTCCAAATGATGTTCCGTGCCGTCTGAAGTGCGTTCGAATGGTGAAATCATCGTCCGTCGGTCCTCCTACACTTTTAGCCTATTTTTTGCCATTTTAGCCCGAAAACCTATAATACACAGAGAAAGCCAGTTTAGAATAATTTATTGTTAAAAACATATTCTAATAAACATATTGAGGCTAACAAACAATTAATTAGGGGACTAAGATTACACTTTTATAGTGAAATCATCAACTGGCGAAACAACCAGTCTTATCATTTACCAAAAATGATTCTGTCTTTTGCTCCTTTTGCATTATCTAGGTATTTTGTTATATTTGTCAATGATTTCTCATGGTTCACATGGCTATATCTTATGAAAAATCGGTCTGAGTTACCACAAATTTGGTATGACTTTGCCAATTTGGTCAAAAACTTAGTTTTCCCATTCTATCAAAATTTTCCATTCAAATAATGCCATAGAGTTTAAAGACATAGCCTTCTGTAGTTTTCTTCGCCATAATGTCACTTTTCTTCATCGTTCTTGTCTTGGCACGTCCCAACAAAATGGACTTGTCGAATGCAAAAATCGACATATTCATGCCCTTCTTATTTCTGCCTCTTGTCTAGAGCATTTTTTTTTTTTGGGGGGGGGAGCTGCGCTCACTACTATTTACACCATAAATTGTGTTGTTTCCCCTATTATTGATAATCAAACACCACATGAATGCTTGTATGGTATCTCTCCTACCTATGAGCTTCTTCGAGTTTTTGGATGCCTTGCTTTGTCTTACTTCAGCCCTATGAGCATACCAAACTCAAACCTTGAGCTCGGCTTTATTGTTTTTTGGGATATAGGATTGAACACAAAGTGTATCATTATTAGGATCCTTACTCCAAGCTTTTGTGTCTCTCGTCGTATTGTCTTTTAGGAACATAAAATGTTCGATTTTCTGTCGCCGTTTCATCTACCATCTATATCTGCTTCCTCATTATTTACTGACCCATCCATTGCCCTATTTCTTGATAATGTTAATATTATATCTTCATCTAGGCCCACTTTTATGGTCTCTCTTGAGGTGCCTATTCCACCCGCTGATCCTACTTCTGCTTCTGCTCCTGCTCCAGTACCAGTACGAGCTTGTGGCTCTTCCCTCATTAAGCCTCTTGCATCATCTTCTGTCTTTGGTGATCTTCTTGTCGACCTATCTCTTCGCTTTTCTACTCAGATAAGAGACATAGTTGTTCATCTTTACAATTATCATTGTTTCTCTGCAATTCTATCTCAGCATGAACCTCACTCTTATCATAAGGCCAATTCTAAACCTCTTTGGCAACAAGCAATGGCAGAAGAATTTAGGCTTTAGACAAAACTCACACTTGGGATATGGTTGACCTTCCTCCTAATAAGACAACAGTTGGCTATAAATGGGTTTACAAAATCAAGACTCGATCAGATGGCCCTATCGAACGCCATAAAGCCTGTCTAGTTGCTAAGGGCTTTATATAAGAATATAGTATTGACTATAAGGAGACATTTGCTCCAGTTACTCGTTTTACTTCTATTCAAAGCTTAATTGCAGTTGCTGCTGTTTGTAAGTGGGGTTTATATCAAATGGATGTTAAAAATGCATTTTTCAATGGTGACCTCACTGAGGAAGTTTATAAGCAGCCTTCTCCAGGATATATTTATCCTCCATACAAGGATTGTAAGCTTCGCCGTGCTCTTTGTGGTCTCAAACATGCTCCTCAAGCATGGTTTCTGAAGTTCAGTGCTATCATTGGAGATTTTGGGTTCTTGTCCAGTGCTTATGATTCAGCTCTCTTTGTTTGCAAATCTAAACATAGCACCATTCTTCTTCTTCTCTATGTTGATGACATGATTCTCACAGGGGATGATCTTACAGGCATTTTTGATATCAAACTCTTTCTCAATAACCACTTTGAAATGAAAGATTTGGGTTGTCCTAGCTACTTTTTTGGGCCTCGAAATCTCTTTAAATTTTGATGGCTACAATCTCTCTCAAGCTAAGTATGCCTCTGATCTTTTTGCTCCTGTCAGCCTCACTGATAGTAAGATTGTATCTTCTCCTCTAGAGCTTAATGTTTAACTCACTCTTTTGGATGGTTATAAGCACACTATTTTTGCTCGCTCGGCAATCTCTAGTCCGTTCGGACTCATATTCAGACCAACACATACATATTCAAGTCCAAATCAATTTTCTAGACTTAATCCTATAAATCAATCGTTTCGCAGGCCCATCGAGCCTAACAGAGGCAAAATGACCAAAATACCCTTGTGGCATTGCTCGGTCCTATTCTAAGTTGGCACGTCTACCTAGATACAGTAAGTCCCTATTTCAATCTCAAATCCAATTTCAAATCCAATTCCAATTCAAATCAAATTCGGCATGCCTTTCGAGAAAGTTGATCCCTTAGGCAGTAATTCTATCCAGTCTGACACGTTTTTTTAAGAAAACTCTTCAAAACGGTAAGTCCTTTCAAACCCGTTGACCAGGACGGTACCCAAGTCCCCGAGATGGTAGAATGGTCCACCTTTAGCACCTGCTAGCCCGCCAATGAAAAATGTTCGTTATTCGACACGTCTTTTGAGAAAGTTAATTTTTTAGATAATAAGTCCACCTAGTAGCTTCTCGAGATCAAGCAATCTTTGGAATAAATTCACACCATCAGAGTGGTAGAAGGAAGAGTGACGTAAACACTCGTAAACAGGTCGGCATCGTGAATTGCCAACAAAACCCCTATGTCACGTGACCAAACTCGCCTCTGAGTCATGACACGTTTACCAAAGGACGAGATACCTTTGGAAACCAACTCATCATAGACCATCAGAGTGACGAAAACACTCAACACCTAGGTCAACACCAGTGCCTGCTAGCCCATTCTCGTGAAAAATGACTAAATTGCCATTTGGGCCTTTTTCAGCACGTTTCTCGAGAAAGTACCTAAGTTCTCAGAGCGGTAGGTCCACTCTTCTAAGATTGTCCCAAAGACAATCTGGCATATTCAAATGCCTTCCAGTCGGTTCTAGACCAATTTCGGGATCGTCTGGTCAAAATAACCATTTTGTCCCTAGGCATCCGAGTTCCTTCGGGAACCACATCGGCTCTGGGTATCAATCTAGTTACCTCCCAAGGATACTTTTAATAGTATTCTCAATCTTTTAGTACATTTTCGAAACATTCTGAGTTCATTCCGGTAAGCCGAGTGTAAAATGACCGTTTTGCCCCCAGTGGACCGGTCGCCTTTCTGAACCACGCCGGCTCTAGGAATCAAACTGGAAATTCCCCAGAACACTTTAGATAGTGTTTTCAATATTTAAGTCCTCTCAAGAGTCATTCTAAGTCCATTCCGATGGTTTTTTGGTCCAGTTGACCATTTTGCCCCTAATGGCTCGGTCAATCATTCTAAACATTCCAGTATTTTTTTTTCAAACCCGTTACCTCTGGGATACTATTTCAAGGGTTTTTACCCATTTCTGACCTTCCGAATTATTTCCAGTTTCTCGAAACATTCTCGGGCCTTCCGGAGTCACTTCTAGTAGAGCCAAGCCAAAAATTACATGGTAATCACTAGTATAGGCACCCAAATCTTTTACCTTGCATATCAAGGGTCAAAAGACACATTTCTTTCCGCCTTTAAAAATTCCTAAGTGGCATCAAGCCAAAAATTGGCTTGGCGCCACTACAACAGGTGCCAGGCTAGTCTTGTGTCTATAAATACAGAGCCTCCTCCTGCGTGAAAGGGGTTCGCAAACTCAATTCAAAAACTCTGCTTTTCAAAATACAGAGCTTGAAGTCTCTCCAAACCCTAACTCTCTCTGGTCTGTTCAAACCCTAGCCTCCATACACTTAAACCCTAACATCCATACACTTTATACACATACACAAGCCTTCAAAGCCTCTATTGAAGACTCAAAGTGCTGCAACTTGGAAGATCTCAAGGATCAAGCAACACAAATCAAACAAAGCAAGCAAAATAAGAAGAAGACAAGGTAGGCTCCCTCTTTACGTTTATGTACTTTCCCCCTCTCTTTTCTTCTTAACCTACTTGAGTTTTCTCCTATTTTAATCATCTATCTTCTACCCCCCTTTTTTGCATGTTTGAAACAAGGGATTCCCCAATTCATGCATAGGAAGGACTTTTGAAAGTCACCGTGTCGGGAGCTTTCTTCTAGTTCAACCTTAGACCATATGGATTCGGCCCCCTTGACTATGTGGTGAAGCCTAACCTTGTATGTTCATGACTTTACTTACATTATGCATGTCATATTCATTCATCTATTCAAAATTATTTTCAAAACTTGCATCAGAACTCTTTTTCAAACTTGCATTTAAGATCTTTTTTCTAAACTTTTTTTTCAAAAACACAATCTTAAAGTGATTCTAGCTATTCTATGGTTAGAGCCATTTTAGGAAAGTGTTATATTCATTGTGACCATTAAGGTCCATATTTTGGGTGTAAACCCTAAATCACTTTTCATAAAAACTACAATCTTAAGATAATTCTAGCCATTGTATAGTTAGGGTTATTTTAGAAAAGTATGATGTTCAATGTGACCATATTGGTCCATATTTCAAAACCATGTTGTTTTCAAAACCAAAACCCTAGAATGGTTCTAATCCTTTCATGGTTAAAATCATTTTAGGAAAGTGAGATATTCAAAAGGTTTTCAAAAGTCCAATTTCAAACTCCTTTTCAAATTGCTTTTCAAACTCCTTTCCAAAAGCTCTCTTCAAAAATTCACTTTCTAAAAACTCTCTTTAAGTAACCTTCCTAGAAACTCTCTTCAAAAGGTTTACTTTCCAAAAACACTTTTCTTGCAGTTCAAGTCAAGCCCTCGATTCCATGGTTAGAAAACCCTAGTTTTTTTTTCCTAAAAACATGACTTCCTCTTTTGCCTCAAATCATAGGCTTCCAAAACTATCTCCTACATCAAATCCTAGATTTTCAAAAACTCTTTTTCTACACCAAATTGTAGCTTTACAAATCCTAGATTTCTAAAATTCAATCTTTCCAAATTCATGTCAAATCCAATCCTTCAAATTAGAAAACTAGAAGAAATCTTCCTGTTTAGAAAACCAAATCCAATCCTCCAATTTTAGAAACCAAACCAAATAAATCATCTCTTTTGGGAAATAAAATCTAATCTTCTATTTTAGGAAACAAGAATCAAATCTTTCTTAATTCAAACTTTTTTAAATTTAAAATTTCTAAATTTCAAATTTTTCTAAGTTCAAACTTTCTAAATTCAAAACTTTCTTAAATTGAAATATTTCTAAAATCAAAACTTTCCTAATTTGACACTTTTCTAAAATGGAACTTTTTTTATTTTGAATTTTTTCTAAATTCAAAGATTTCTAAAATCTAGTCTTTCCTAAACCTAACTTTCTAAATTCATTCAAATCAAGTGATTAAGTCAAGTCTTTCTAAATCAAATCAAATATCTTTTCAATTCTTCCTTAAATCCAACTTTCCCAATTTGAACCCTTCCTAATTTGAACCTTTCCTAAATTCAACTTTCTAAAATCAAACCTTTCAAATCTAAATCAAACGTTCCAATTTAATTACATGCTCCAAACTTAGGTTACCTAAACCTTAGGATACCTAAACGCTAGTTCGAACCTTCCCAAGTCCAATTCTAAATCTAAGTTCAATTTCAAATCAAATCTCGATTTCAAATCTTCTATTCCAAGTTCAAGTTAAACTCTTTCCATATCAAACTCTTTTTAAATAAAATCTTTTCAAATCAAAATTTTCAAAAACCTCAAAGTGTCTATTTTCAATTAGACTTTTGTTCGAATTACGACTGACCTGATTCCCAATAAAGGGATACGTAGGCAACCCTTATGGGTGCGGTCACAATCTTTTTCAAGTAACTAATTCTACAACCTTTTTCAAATTTTCAATTCCATAATCAATTCCATATTCTTTCTAAAATCAAATCTTTCTTTTCAAATCTATTTTGAAAATCAAATTTTTTTCTTCCACTTACATATCATACATCATATAGTTCTTTTCTAAAGTGGATAGTATTGGACATTTATTAATCAAATATTCTAAATGAGTGAACCTAGGGTAAATAGACATGTAAGTACCAAAAAGACGGGGTAGGGTGATGGCTTAGTGCGTCTTCTTTACACGTAACCAACCTCTGAATCTAGAATCACTGTTTTCAAAGACCAAAATAAAGTTATTTTTAAAAAGGACTTAAGTCTTTCCAAAGGTTGCCAAACAACCTGTTTTCATTAAAAACCCTCTCTTGAGGAAGTTTTCAAAACCTTTTCAAAAACCCTAAGTTTAATCTTCGGATTGCACTTAGTTTTATGTGACCTAACTCACCTTAATCAAGGTAGGCGGTGACTCTAATTCTTTTTCCAAAAATCCTTAATCAAATCAATTTCCAATTCAAATTTAGTCGCACTCGTCCTTCTAGGAAGATGAGTTCTAACGAGAGAATATCGCGTTTTTTTTACTTGTATATATTTTCCTTGAGTGCAAAAAATTGGGGTGCGACAATGGTGTTACCCTTTCGAATGTTACTCTCTACCATCAATTGGTTGGCAGTCTTGTTTATCTCTCTATTACTTGTCCAAATATTGCCTACGAGGTTTATTTAGTTACTTAATTTTTATCTGCTCCTCGGTCTACTCACAACACTATAGTCCTCTGTATCCTTCGCTATATTAAGGGCACTTTGTTTTATGGGCCGTACTTTTCTACTCATTCTTCTCTCAAGTTACGTGCTTACAGTGATGCTAATTGGACTGGTGATCCTACTGATCATTGCTCCACTACTCCTTTTTGTGTTTTCTTAGGTGACTCACTTATATCTTGGCATAGTAAGAAACAAACTATCACTGCTTGTTCTAGCATTGAAGTTAAATATTGTGTTGTTACTGATACTGTTCAGGAACTTCTTTGGCTTCGTTGGTTACCCGAGGATATAAGTTGCTCATTCTCATTCCACTACACTTTGTTATGACAATTGGAGTGCTGTTCTGATTGCTCTTAATGATGTTTTTCATGATCGTACAAAATATATTGAGATAAACTATCACTTCATACGTCAGAATATTGTTTGTAGTATTATTCATCTTTACTTTGTCGCTTTTTTTGATAAGACTGCTGATATCTTTACCAAAGCATAACCACTAGGACGTTTTGTTACGCCTCGAATTTCTCTCATCCGGGGATTTTAGGTGGCGCAACGTAGACCACTAATTAACCCCACATTGGCAGCGTTGACGCCCCAATGGGGGACCAACGAGAGGTCAAAGTGCTATAATCTAAATAATCCAAATTAAGTCTCTACAATAACTCT
The DNA here is from genome assembly GCA_033060915.1 of Euryodendron excelsum. Taxonomy (NCBI): domain Eukaryota; kingdom Viridiplantae; phylum Streptophyta; class Magnoliopsida; order Ericales; family Pentaphylacaceae; genus Euryodendron; species Euryodendron excelsum. The sequence continues at coordinate 14,591,372 of CM065382.1, forward strand.
CACAACATAATAAAATCTACACATCATCACAACATCTCATTGCAGTCATCCAGTGTCTACTCACTACTTAAACAAAATTCTAGATAGTTTTAAAGTCCAGCTAAACTCAAAAAAAGACAACTAAACATAAATGAAGACTTGTTTATGGAGGTTTCACTTGCGACCCTTCTCTAGATGCAACTTAGGTCCTGACAACCCTACCGCTGTTCTTATTGCATTTATTACCTTGCTATCTGAAATGTTACCCATAAAACAGAGTGAGCTGTAAAGCCCAGCAATAGAGTATTATTCAATAAACAATAAGTTTAGGTTTTCAATAAAGCAATATTTAACTTGTTTTTGAGATAGTAGATAAAAACATTTATTTCTAAATTAGGACAAGTGCTACAATATTTAATAAAATGAAAAATTATATGGTATGTTCAAATCTCTAGCACATGTCATGTAAAACTTTATAAAGTCATTTTATCTCGATAAGAAACTATTCTTTTCATTACTTTGCTAGTGGCACCACCTTATCTCTCCTTCTTGCATACCAATTCTTAAATTAGGCAACACGGTTCATTAAACCCATTTAAGGTCCGGGCCAGGACCAAGCCTACATTGGTATGGACCTAGGACCAAGTCCGCATAGGTCTGGACTTACGACTGAGTCCGCATTGGTCTAGACTTTGGACCATCAACTCCCATTTTATCTTCTTAATCCAATATTTCAGTATCAATGACATGACAATTTATTCAGCTATCTCATGTAAAAATAAATATGTGAGTAGTGCAGAAAACGAGACAAAACATGCTTTTTAATTCAAAATGTAATTTCAATTCAAAGTACATATATCAATGAGAAATAATCATATTGCAATTACTGGATTGGTACCCTGTACTTGATAGTCCAAGTTGACTTAGGTATTGAAAAAATATGAAACTTTTTTTGAAAATTTTTATTTTTAATATATTTTATTTAAAAAAAAAATTTTAACCCAAAAATGTGTGTCACGCGCCTGTCACACACCAAACCCGTACTGTTCTTCTTTATTGACTCATTTTTGGCCAAATCTGACCCCTATTTGTATTTTGGCCATAACACCCTCATTTCTAAACCTTTTTGAGTGATTCTTGATTGAAATCGTGTATCTCGAAGAGACCTATAACTTTCATGTTTTAAGGTTTTGCCCAGGAGGTTGTTTAGACCTCCAAAACATCCTCTGAATCTTGTGAATCTGTCCAAACTTTCAGGACAGACCTACAATTGGAAATTTCGCCATTTTTTTTTTCCATAAATGGACCTCCCTAAGGAACATGCATGGCTTCTAGACATCTTATAATAACTTCCCTATACCTCTACATTTAACCCAAACAAAAACTTATCATTTTATGCATACAACCGATAAACGCTATATTTGCAAAAATCACTAGCCATTTCATTTTGAGAGCACCCTGGCCTTAAGGGTTGAGTTCTGGAGTTTATAATATTCCCTATAACAGCACTTAACTATTTTGAAAACATGGGTAAGTTAAGATTATATGTTTTGAGGTGTTGAAGCATTCAGAGCTTCGCTTGAATCCATGTCTTCTAGCCACGATCTCGACCACTGTGGCCCTTTACATTGAACATGCAGCATACATAAAAGAGTTAGGGAAGTTCTTGAGCTTACCTCTTGCTTCTTAGTCCCTCTCTTTCCTCTTGTCCTTCTCTTTCTTGCCTTGGCAGAACACCCTCCTCTTCTTCCTCCTTTCTCCTTTCTTTCCCTCTTTTTCTCTCTTATCTCTGCTGTATATCTAACAAGAGATGGCAGAATTACTTTCAAAATGCTCTTGGGCTTTTTTCAGAAAGACTTGTGGGAAAAGGTGGCCAATCCCCTCACCCCGCTTTCTCTCATGTCCTTGCATTTTTCCCATGCTGCACACGGAAGCCTCCAAGTCTTGCAACATGCCTAAGCATGCTTACAAGCATGCTATCATAGTCTAGTGAGGGCATGCCAAGTGGTTGGCAAGGCTCCTCATTACTCTCACACTTGCATTTTCAATAACTTATAATGGCGTACATTTATTCCCACTAACATATACATATACCTATATGTAGCAAGATGACATGAATATAAAATGACTAAGTCATGTTCTAGTAACATTAAACTATTCTACTTAATTAATCCAAACAAATCTCATACATTCATCAAAATTGGGTCCAAGCACTTCAAATACAAAATATACAATATATATATATATATATTAAGAAAATTTCTTTTTTGAGGGTTTTACACGTTTTCACAATTTTGTTTCTAAACTCAATATATTATAATGTATATATATTAGAGATTCTCTATAGGATATGATTTATTTTTTTAATTTAACCTTTCAGCACTTTTAAATGTACTATATATATGTAAGTGGGATTCTTCGGGAAGGCTGGGCCGAGCTCTCAAGCCCAAAGTGGATGAGTCCAAACTTCTTCCTGCAAGACGAATGGGTTAGAATGGATCGACCCTAGGTGGGTCGATCTCACTCCGAAGGTTAAGTCAGCAAACTTAATCAAGAAGTATGAATGGAAGTGGTGTAAGTCAGGGGTTCATCCTCCATACCTGGCTCTCGATTCCTCGGGCTTTATAGAGTCCTTCGGGGAGTGTCTTTTTTCTCGGCCTATCAGCAGGCTCTCATGGTCTGCTGGTTAGGCATCATCATTGACGCCGCCTGGCCACCTGCAACGCCTGGCGCATCGTCGCGGGGGGATTCCGGCTGACCGGACGTGCACGTCGACGTTTGTGTGGGCGGCCGCTCGTGCATTAAATGCAAGTCAACTCTGCATTTAATGCTCTAAGACCGCCAGCGGTTTGCGCAAACCATTGGCTGTCCGGGCCATGCTGGGAGGAGGTCGGCAATTTGGGCTGGCCTTTCCTCATAACTGGTTTGAGCCCCAACTTTTAATTCGAACAGATTGGGCCTCACCCATTGGGTTGGGCCGGGGGTTATTTCCCCACAATTGCCCCCCAGCCATTGCGTCGATTCAGCTTCTGAAACGGCCAAGGGTTGTAACGGTCACCCGACCGCACAAACGGCGGGGATTTAAAAAAAAAATCTATTGATGAGGCGTTATCGAATCGACGGCCGACGTGACGCTTCAGCAGAGCGTCATGATTAACGCCGTTTTCCCGCGTATGAACCGACGGCTCTGGCGTGTATAAAAGAATGACGCCCTAATTGGTTTTGGGAAAACACTTACTCTTTTTCTACTTCCCTGCCTCTTGAATCACGAATGTGTCGGCTGTTTCGGCACCCAACACTGTAAGTGTCCTTCGAGCCCACAACTCTTTCGCTCTTCACTGTACTTTCTGTGTGTTGACGATTGCCCCCCGATGGCATCCCGTCTTCGTAAAATGTTAGATGGTCCGTTCGCCCTTGCTTCGTTTAGGGCCAGGTTCGAAATCCCAGACGAGATCGGCTTAGAGCTGGTCGACCCTGATGACTTCCGTATGGGCGAGACCGAAAAGGGAGTGCCATTCCCGGTCATCGCCATCGTCGAAGGGGGGCTCAGGTTTCCCCTCCACCCTCTTCTTCATAAGTTCATAGTAAAAAGTAATGTGTCACCTTCCCAGTTAGCGTCAAATGTGTATAGGATCTTCTTCGGTATGCTTGAAATAAATCGGCGACTGGGGGTAAACCTGGGCCTCGCCGAACTGGACTACTGTTACACCCTTTGCAAAGTCGGAGGTAGTTACAAGGTTTACCTCCGGGTAGTAAAGAAGTCCTTAGAGTTAGTGAAGTGTCTGCCTTCCTCAGGGAAGGGCGTTGATGATGTAAGGGTTTGGGTAACTGGTCCATGGGAGTTCGGCAATGTTCCCGAGAAGGATAGACCGGCGATTCGGTGCCCTAGGAAGCCCGTTGAACTAGGTTTGATGCCGATCTTCTCAGACTGTGTATCAGTTTAAGTTTCAGTCCGCATCCATACTAACTCTCGAACTTTTTTGCAGACACAAGGAAGCGGTCGAAAGCTCGTGATTGGTTGGTTAACTCTGACGACCTCAACAAGGTCTTGAACTACGTTGGTGAAGGTCGGCTACGGTACATAGCTCGGGCAGCACATATCTTGCTCTCCTATCCGCTGCGATACTCGACTTTTACTGCCGAGACTGGAGTCCCCCCGAGTGTACTAGCAAGATTGGCGGACGAAGGTGCTAAAGGGGACTTTGAAGAAATCCCTACTGGCATAGCGATCAAGAGGGCGTGCATCCCTACAGGCGTGACAGTCGCGGTTGCTCCACCGTCTGCATCGCCTGGCGAAGAACGGCAAGAAGAGCGAACCAAATCACACAGTTCGGCATCCGTTTCGTCACCATACACCGTACCCGACCGCCGAGTTGTGATTCCCAACCGAACGAGTGATTCGAGCCCATCACCCAACGAGATGGACGACATGAGTCTGAAGGAAAGAATGTTTGCTCTGGCGGGACAGCCGCTGAGGTCGGCTACTCCAACCCCTGCGGAAACTCCAACAGCCGAACCGGTGGCAGCACCCGTGGAGGAGGCCACAACCGTGCAACAGAGGCCAGAGACGCGGCAGCAAAGAAAAAGAAGGCCCGATGTCACTCCAACCCATGCGCCCAAGAAGCTGAAAGGCAAAGCCACGGTGGACGAGGTCGGAGAGACAGTGACCATTACTCCGGATATTTTGGGCCGTCCAATGACGACAGCGGATTCCATGATCGATCAGCCCGAGGTCGCTTTTGGTGTTTTGAAAAGCGTCCTTCAGAAAAAGGACATGGCGAAGCTGGGCGAAGCAAGCGACTCGGCCGTCTTCATGGGCGCCTTCCATGATTCCGTACTGGTAAGACAGCTATGACTTTCGGTGACTACAGTCCTCTTAGGCACTTGACCTAACAACAACCTTCTTCAATTTGTGTAGGGCTGCCTAAATTCCTTGGAGGTGATGACACGCTTCCAAAAGCTTGCCGAGGTTCACCAGCAACTCATTGAAGAGCACGGGCGTCTGAAGCTTGAATGGATTGAAGCAAATAAGGAGCGGATTACCTTCAAGAAACAAGCCGAGCAGGCTTCCGCCGAGCTTTTGCTGACGAAGGCCGACTTCGAGAAGAGGGATAAGGATCTCGCCGACCTTGAGAAAAAGTTTGACGTGCAGTCCGTGGACCTGCACAAGGCTAACGAGGAGGTGGAGACCCTTAAGGCAGAGGTGGCCAAGCTGAAGGCGGAGGAGGAGGCCATATTGAAGCGGGGTGAAGAGAGGGGAGCTAAGAATTTGGCTCAAGAGATGATGGACCTCAGTCGCACCATTTTCCGACAGGGTTGGAATGGTGCCCTTATCGTGGCAGAGTTGGATAAGGCCTCCGATGTGTGGGGTCTTTGTCCGGACTATTTCGACATTACCGAGGAGGGCGTCGTTTGTCCGAAGAAAGTCCTAGCCAATGCCCAATATGCACGGGAGCTTAGGTTAAAGGACGCGGCCGAAGCTGCTGCTGCTGCTGAGAAGGAGAGAGTTGAAGGCTTGAAGATCACAGCTGTGCCCCCGGAGGACGTGGTAGAAGTCTCGCCGGGGGTGTCTGCAGAGCCGGGGGAGAAGTCGGCATAGCTTTTCTTTCTCTTTCTCCATTTTTGTAACCGTCAGTACTTTTTTAATGAGAAAAACTCGTCTATTTGTTTACTACTGGATCTCCTTTATTTGATTTTGTCGTTTAGACTTAATTTTTCTTTCTTCAGCTTTTCTTGGCCGGTCTGTGCAATTTGGGCAGAATCGACACTTGACTTTAGTTTTTCTCTGGCCGTCCTGCCCAACGTGGGCAAGACCACGTTTTTACCCTTGATTTTTGCTTTGACCTTCTTTGGCCGACCTGCCCAACTTGGACAGGACCAAGTTTTTACACTTGGATTTTGCTTTGGCCTTCTTTGGCCGACCTGCCCAACTTGGACAGGACCAAGTTTTTACACTTGGTTTTTGCTTTGGCCTTCTTTGGCCGACCTGCCCAACTTGGACAGGACTAAGTTTTTACACTTGGTTTTTGCTTTGGCCTTCTTTGGCCGACCTGCCCAACTTGGACAGGACCAAGTTTTTACACTTAGTTTTTGCTTTGGCCTTCTTTGGCTGACCTGCCCAACTTAGACAGGACCAAGTTTTTACACTTGGTTTTTGCTTTGGTCAGAATGGTCCGAGTGGGGTCGTTTGAACAATCTTCATTTTCATTGATTCTTCAGCTGAGCTTTATACATTTCGGGGACTGTTACAGTGTTTGGGGTTTCATATTACTGGTAGAACTTCCTCAAGTTGGTCGCGTTCCAAGGTCGTGGCAACGGTCGCCATTCTTCAACGGTCTCAAGTCTGTACGCGCCGATGCCGACCTGGGATGTGACTCTGTAGGGGCCTTCCCAATTGGGGCCGAGCTTTCCATCTGCCGCCTTCTTGGTTGCCCCCAATACTTTGCGTAAAACCAGATCTCCTGGAGCAAAGTTTCTTGGGCGGACCCGCTTGTTGTAAGAGCGTTTAAGCTGTCGCTGATACTCTGTGAGCTTGATCAAAGCGGTTTCCCTTCTCTCTTCGACAAGATCCAGATCTCTCGCAACCGTTTGGTCATTGACACCGGTGTCGAAAGCTGCCGACCTGATAGTTGGTAGTCCGATCTCCAGGGGGATGACTGCCTCTACCCCGTATGCCAAGGAGAACGGTGTTTCTCCTGTGGACCTCCTTGGGGTTGTTCGGTAGGACCACAAGACATTGGCTAGCTTTTCCGTCCACTTCCCCTTGGCTTTTTCAAGCATGGTTTTATTTGAAATTTCGGCTTGTCCGTTGCATTGGGGGTAGGCTGGTGTTGAGTAATAGTTTCTGATCCCCAATCCTTCGCAAAATGATCTGAAGATATTACCATCGAACTGGGTGCCGTTATCTGATACGATGGCACGGGGCAACCCGAATCTGGTGACAATGCTTTTCCACACGAACCTTTTGGCGTCAGTTTCCCTGATGTTTGATAAAGGTTCGGCTTCTACCCATTTGGTAAAGTAATCGGTGGCCATGATGAGAAACCTTTTGTTGCCCGGAGCCCGAGGCAAAGGTCCGATAATGTCCAGTCCCCACTGAGCGAAAGGCCACGGACTAGTGATGGAAGCAAGATCTTCGGCTGGCTGGTGGATAATGGGGGAAAACCTCTGACATTTGTCGCACTTCAGGACGTACTGGGCTGCATCCTTCTACATGTAAGGCCACCAGTATCCCTGTGAGATGGCTCGGTGTGCGACCGATCTACCGCTGACGTGACTTCCACATATCCCTTCATGGATTTCGAACAAGACACTCTGTACTTGGTCCGGATGAACACAGTGCAAATAAGGGCCTGTAAAAGAACGTCTGTAAAGTTCCTTACCTGGTGACAGCCAATACCTGAGAGATGCATGCTTGATTCGCCGAGCTTCAGCCTTATCGTCTGGTAGCTTGTCTGTGTCGAGGTAAGAAATGATTGGGTCCATCCATGATGGTCCCAGCTTCTCCGCTGTCAAGGCTTCATCCTCCTCGCGGAAAATGCTGGGATTGGCAAGAGTTTCCACGTTGATCGTCCTTCTCGAACCTGATTTCAGAGCCGTGGCCAGGGTCGCCAAGGCATCCGCATGTGAGTTGTTATCTCGGCTAATCTGTCGAAGCTTGTAGTTTTTAAATCGGCTGAGAAGTTCCTTGGCCTTTGCTACGTACAACATCATTCTATCGTTCTTTGCAACGTATTCCCCTGTGATTTGATTTACGACAAGTAAGGAGTCCGAGTAGATGACGATTTCGGGAATTCGAAGTTCAATGGCTCGACGTATTCCGGCGAGCAAGGCCTCGTATTCTGACTCATTGTTGGAAGCAGTGAATTCCAGCTTGATGGCTTGCTCGATGGTTAGACCATCTGGTGTAACGAGTACGATGCCCGATCCTGCCCCCCGGTCATTGGAAGCTCCGTCCACGTAGAGTTTCCAATGATCAGATTGTTCCCAAAGATCCAGGGGGATTTCGTGTTACGGTTGGCCAGTGGCCGGGGTCTCTTCTACTTCTGGTGAAATTTCGACAGAGAACTCGGCAATAAAATCAGCGAGAACCTGCCCCTTCACTGCCGATCTAGGCTGGAACTTGATGTCAAACTCTCCTAATTCTACGGCCCATTTTGCAATTCTTCCTGAGAAGTCGGCTTTCCTTAGGAGGGGTTTGAGCTGGTGGTTGGTGAGGACGTTAATGGTGTGAGATCTGAAGTAATGCACCAACTTTCGGGAGGCGACTACCAGTGCGAGTGTCAGTTTCTCCAGGGGTAGATACCTGGTCTCGGCTCCAAGTAGTGTTTTGCTGACGTAATAGACTGGAAATTGTCGCCGACTTTCTTGCCTGAGTAGGACCGCGCTGACTGCATGGTCTGACACTGCAAGGTAGAGGAAGAGCTCTTCATGCTGGACAGGCGTGGAGAGCAGGGGTGGTTTGGTGAGGTAATTTTTTAGATCGGCGAGGGCAGAATCACACTCAAGGGTCCACTCGAACCGTTCCTGTTTCTTTAGGAGCTGGAAGAAAGGTCGGCACCGGTCCGAGGAACGGCTAATGAATCTGTTGAGTGCGGCGGCCATTCCTGTCAATCTCTGAACCTCTTTGGCATTCTTTGGAGCGTGAACGCTCTGGATTGCACTAATCTGCCGGGGGTCCATCTCGATACCCCGATGCGTGACCAGGAACCCCAGGAACTTGCCTGAGCCCACCCCGAAGACACATTTTGAAACGTTCAGCCGCATTTTGTAGTCTCTCAGGATACAGAGTACCTCCTTTAGGTCCGCCGAATGGGCGTCGCTCAGTTTTCTTTTTACCACCATGTCATCGATGTAGACCTCGACAGTTCTGCCGAGCTGCGTCTTGAACATCTTTGTGACCAATCGCTGATATGTGGCTCCGGCGTTCTTCAGGCCAAAGGGCATAACTCTATAGCAGTAAATACCCCTTGGAGTGATGAAGGCCGTTTTCTCTTGGTCGTCGGGGTGAAGTGGGATCTGGTGATATCCACGGTAGGCATCCAGGAAACTCATCCTTCTGAAGCCGGCGGTTGCATCCACAAGCTGGTCAATTTTGGGCAGGGGGAATGGATCTTTGGGGCACGCCCTGTTGAGGTCAGTGAAGTCTACACAGACCCTCCATTTGCCGTCCTTCTTTTTTACTACTACGGTGTTTGACAACCAGCTTGGGTAGTTGATCTCCCAAATCGCTCCAGCTTCCAAAAGCTTCTCTGTTTCCTCCAAGACAGCGTCCACATGCTGGGTAGCTGCCCTTTTCCCCTTTTGGATAACAGGTCGGCAGTTTGGGTTTACATTAAGGCGATGACAGGCAACGTCGGCGGCGATCCCAGGCATGTCATAGGGTGTCCAGGCGAATACTTCCAGGAAGTCTGTCAGTAGCTCAATGAGGGATTTTTCCTCTTGTTTGGTCAAAGAGGTGCCGATGACGAAGTATTTTTCCCCTTGCCGATCTATGTATATCTTCTTCAGGTCCTCCACAGCTTTATTCTCGGGCGTCTGTCCCACATCGTCTATGGTGGGGGTGTCTTCATGCAGCTCCATCATTTGTACTTTCTCTGATCTTGTCTTGGTCGCACATGCTGTTAGGAAACACCGTTTGGCGGTCACCTGGTCTCCCCTTATCTCGCCAACCCCCGCTGGGGTCGGGAACCGAAGCAGCTGGTGGTAGGTGGAGGGAACGGCCTTCATGAGGTGCAACCAGGTTCGTCCCATGATGGCGTTGTAGGGGGATGGTACGTTAACAACCAGGAATTCTGTTTGTAATGTGATCCCTCCAGCCGTCACAGGAATCGTCACTTTACCCATGGGCCAGACTGGGTCTGAGCTGAAGTCGACCAATGGGCTAAGCGATGGCTGGAGGTCGGACTCCCTGAGCCCCAATTGTTTGAACAGGCTGTAGTACATAACTTCAGATGAACTCCCCTGGTCAATGAGTAATCTTTTAACGTCACAGTCCGCCATTCTTAACGTAACAACCAATTGCTGGGTGGTTGTATCTGCATCACTTCCCTTAGGTGCGCAGCCTTCTGCATCTCGGCTCGGTACCTATGTGGGTCTATGGTTCCTGATTCGGCCGAACCATGTAGCACGTTGATTACCCGAACCGGCCTTACTTCTGGTTCCTTCTGGGCTGCTTCCTGCACTCGTGGCTGCTCGGCTTCGACCTTAGTCTTCTCCCGATCAATGAATTGGTCGAGGTGGCCAGCTTTGGCTAAGTCTTCCAAATGGGTTTTCAGATGCCGACATTGCTTCGTCTTGTGCCCCTTCTCGCGGTGGTAGGAACAGAACCTCTTCTGGTCCCTAGTTGCAGGGTCTCCCCCCAGCTTTGGGGGCCACTTGAAGAAGGGCTTATCACGGATCTGGGGCAATATTTTATAGATGGGGTCTTTAAAGACTGTGTAGACCCCATCGGGCACTCTTTTTCCTCGGCTGATGTCCTCTGATCGGGGCTTCTTGGCATCCTTCTTGCTCGTCTTTTCGGCTGCCGCGCCGACCTTAGCTGTCTCCCCTTGGGGTACGTCCTCGTCCAGCCGCGCATAGCGCTCGATCCTCAGCATTAGTTCTTGTATGGTGAGGGCTGGTTTCTTCATTAAGGACTGTCGCAAGCGATGCTCCCTGGGAAGGCCGATCTTGAATTGAGTTACAGCCAACTGTTCGCTGCACTCATCAATTTCGTTATAAGCCTCCCAGTAGCGTCAGGCGTATGCTCGCAATCCTTCTCCTTCCTCCTTTCGCAACGTCAGCAAAAAGTCAACCTCCTTTGGCTGTAGGCTGTTTGCAATGAAACGAGCTATAAAGAGCTCGGCCATTTGCCTCCAGCTTGAAACGGACTTTTGTGGCAATTTGTCGAACCACCGTAAAGCCACGTTCCCCAGGCTGGAGGGGAAGATCCGACACATCAGCATCTGGTCGCTGCACCACACTACCATGAGCTGTTTGTAATGCCGAACATGGTTAATTGGGTCAGACTTCCCGTCATAGAGGGTGAACTTTGGTGGGGTGAATTTTCGAGGAATTGGATGGGATTCAATCTCCTCAGTGAATGGTGTGGATGCAATCTGGTCTAGGGCCTTTCTCATCAGGTCATGGGCTGTGCGCTCCTTAGTTTACTGCCTTCTATCCTCCTGCTTTTCATTGTACCACTTTTCCCAGTCTTCCTTCTGCTGATCTTCCACCGCTGGGCTGCTATTTGGCGGGGTTTCACTCCTGTCCCTTCGCCGACCCGTGCGCCTGTTAACGCAACGCGCGGTACTAGGGGTGTAACTCTCTCTTATCGGTGGCGTTGGTTCGTCCCTGGCGCCAACAACCTGCTCCCGATCTGGGGACCCATCTCTCCTATGCCCATTCCTGGCAGAGAATGCCTCCCTCATTACCCGCACCTGTGAGGTGAGGTAGGCTATCTCTTCTCCGCACCGCCGAATTTCCCTCTCTGCCGCACGGAGTGTATCCTCGCTTGGGACCCGCCCACTGGAGGGTGACGGGGCCAGATTCCGAGGATGGTTCCTGCGGAAGTTTCTGTCCCTGACATAACCCGCATCCCTCCGCATTTCCTCTTGTGTCTCCGGGTGGCTTTCAGCGGACGTTCGTATATCTGACCTCAGTATTCTTCTTTGCCGACCTACTGGTGTAGATTGGCAGTGTGCCGAACTGGTCTGGTTTTTACTAGAGGAGGCTCCGAAGCCCCTCCCGTCGTAGTTTTCTCTCCTCTGTCTCCGGTTGTTCAGACTCATGGTTTTTTTTTAAGCCTTCCCACAGACGGCGCCAATTGTAAGTAGGATTCTTCGGGAAGGCTGGGCCGAGCTCTTAAGCCCAAAGTGGATGAGTCCAAACTTCTTCCTGCAAGACGAATGGGTTAGAATGGGTCGACCCTAGGTGGGTCGATCTCACTCCGAAGGTTAAGTCAGCAAACTTAATCGAGAAGTATGAATGGAAGTGGTGTAAGTCAGGGGTTCATCCTCCATACCTGGCTCTCGATTCCTCGGGCTTTATAGAGTCCTTCGGGGAGTGTCTTTTTTCTCGGCCTATCAGCAGGCTCTCATGGTCTGCTGGTTAGGCATCATCATTAATGCCGCCTGGCCACCTGCAACGCCTGGCGCATCGTCGCGGGGGGATTCCGGCTGACCGGACGTGCACGTCGACGTTTGTGTGGGCGGCCGCTCGTGCATTAAATGCAAGTCAACTCTGCATTTAATGCTCTAAGACCGCCAGCGGTTTGCGCAAACCATTGGCTGTCCGGGCCACGCTGGGAGGAGGTCGGCAATTTGGGCTGACCTTTCCTCATAATTGGTTTGGGCCCCAACTTTTAATTCGAACAGATTGGGCCTCACCCATTGAGTTGGGCCGGGGGTTATTTCCCCACAATATATATTACACTTCTTTACTTCATACATAGAATATAATACATAGGTTATTCCCTTCCGTTCTCTCTCTCTCTCTCACATTAGTATAACAATATTTGTGAAAAGTGAAACTAAGCGTGACATGCGGGGCTTGGGCTATATAATTTTCTCTTCGTTGCCAGCTCTCCCATCCTGGCCTCGGTGCATGCCTCATCTCACTAAGATAAGAAAGCATTGACATGACAATGACATGACATGACATGAAAATTTGTCTTTAATTGTTTCCAACAGACTGGCTGCCAGCTTATTTCGGCAAAAGGCCCCCCTGCGCATGCCTTGCGCAGGAATCATTTTTGGCCTGACTACGAGGGAGGGGTTTTTTTTTCATCCTAAACCACAGAACCAGATTGGCTGGCTCCCATTAAACCAAAGGCAAATGACTATGATTGCATCACAGTTGTGAGAAGCTAGCTAGCTAGGTTTACATGTGACTTTCTATTGTTTGAAGATGGGTCAGCAAGTTGCCATTGTTTGTATGTCTATCAGACTAATATAAACACACCAAACGTGTGAAACTGCAGGTCAGTAAATGCGTCAATTGATGATAAAATTTGTAGATTATACAATTAAACCACGGAAAATGATATTCTTTTAAAAATTTATACATAAAATTATATTAAAATAATGTAACAATGATAATGAGCCTGAATTTCTCCAAGCCGTTAATAAGATAACCTCAAAAGAGTTCTAAAATCAGATGTTTACCAAAATTTACAATGCATCACTAATTATAGTTGATCCTCAAACATATATTTTCAAATAATAATAATTCTACACATGTTCTAAATAATCAAATTAACATACTCTAACAACTGCACTGTCACTCACTTCTCATCAACCTGACAAATAAAATTAAATAAGGAAATATATAATACGATATGAGTACGACCACTTAGTTTAGAATAATCAAATGAAGGTGAACAATTAATTGAGTCAGTTCCGCAGATCGAATAAGAAAAATGATAATTAAAAGCCCGACCAAAATTTTGATAAACCACTATTTTAAGCATTTCAATAATAATGATAATACTTGGGCAATGGGTGTACTTGTAAAGGTACCAAGCAGTTGCTCAACACACCATTGAGCATTAAAAGATCATCCGTGGCCTATCGATAAGTTTCACACTAGCTTCACATCATGCTCGGAAACTTCTCTTATAACTCCCACATACAATATAGGCTTGGCTCTTATACGTTCCACCAAGTTGAGATATACAACGCACAATTCGATATTCAATTATTATGGTTTGAAAATATATTTTGCAAACAAATATGCAATAATCTCTACGGTTTCAAAAAATGATATTTTTATAAGATTTAAAAATGAACACGATGTTTAAGGAAATATCAAATGGAATTCAATGCATAAAATTATATAATTATAGAAGTTAAAAAAAACGAGCACGAAAACTCAAAAGGTAATATAATTCAGGAATGACAAGTATATATTTTTTTGCAACGAGTTTAAAAGAATGAACATATTCTATATAACTGGCTTACCTTAAATGTATTTCACCATATTTGCGGAGATTGCCACACAATCTTAAATTATTATTAATATAAGTCTAAGGTAATAGAGTTTCCCCTACATGTTCTTCTTTTACTTTTATTTACTCCATTCCTTCTCTCGTCAGAACTCCCTCTCTAACTCTGGGTTCTCTCATTTTCTCTCTTGATTCTCCCTCTTTCTTCTATTCTTTTCATCTCTTTGTTTTCTTTCCTTTGGTTACCCAACCACTTCACCACTTAAATCTCCCTAACAGATAGAATAACTCATGCTATCAACCATCATCTCACTCTCTCGGCTCCCTTTCCTTAACCCATCGACTCTCTCTCTCTCTCTCTCTCTCTCTCTCTCTCTCTCTCTCTCTCTTCGGTTTTCTTCTATATCTTTGTTTTGTTTTTCTTTAAGCTAGCATATGGATAAGTTAAGCAAGCTAGCACCATTCCTAGTCATGGGCCAGCTGTAAGATACACATTAAAATTATTAAATGCATGTAAAGGAGGAGAGTATCTTACCCAAGAGTTTTTTAAAATTATTAATCCAACCTATATATTAAATGTTGTGGACATTCTAATACAACATTATTTATATAGGTAATGCTATACAACCAGAAAATTTATACACAATTTATCACCAGAATGTTGTAGCTAAATTGTGGGTCTATCATTTTAAAATAAAGAACCCACTAAGATGCTTGTTCATTACAAAACTGTCATCGCCACATCATTCTAGTATAGAATTCTGTACAAAAATTCTGGAAGAATAGCATTTTCCTATTTATATTTAGCCCCACAAATTCATTTTAAACAAAATTTATACTAACGAATAAAATAAATTATAGTTCACATTATACACCTAAATCCTAAAGCCTTCCTTTTGGCCTTTGATTAATTTAATTTATTGAAATAAATAAATATTCTCCATCCCGAAAATTTTGACATTTATAAATATTTATTCCATTAATGTTATTACCCATATAATGATTACGAGTCTTAAATGAATAATTTTAAAATCTCCCAAATATCACGGGGTATTAGGTAACTGTTATTATTATTGGTGTTTGTTGTGAAGAGAAATGTTTTCATTCAATTTCATTATTTTAATAATAAATTATGTATAAAGTTTTTGGTTACATAGGATTATTATATTTTTTTTTTAACAAAAGAAAATACTTAAGTCTACACACACGCACAACCTAAAGTCAATCACAACTAATGCGGGTATAGAATCAAAAACTCAAACAACTTTTTGGTTGTATAGCGTTATCTTAAAATCATAACTATATGAATATATGATTTTGTTCATATCTTTAAAAAAATAGGGAGTAGATGACGTACAAGCACCGATATCAGCTAAATGTGGCATGAAATAAATGAAAGTGATCCATCTTCCTCCACCTTTGGGAGTCACTAAATTCCAACCACATGTTGGAAACATCGAATGCAACAAAAACTATCGACAAAGCTGTTCAGATGTAGCGTGCATTTGGTTAGAAAGCAAGGAAAACCATGTCACGGGAGAAGCTATTTAGTAGGTCAGAACATCGTATCAGCGTAATAATGTAAGTGTCGGATCTATTAAAAATACATATATCTTGTGTTTTTTTCTTATCTCAACTACATGTAACAAATATGAATATATTAAAAAAATTAATATTCTATTATCTTAAAAGTTAGGTCAATCAACATAGTGTTATTTTTATTATTCTAAAGATGATCAATCAACGTATTGTTATTTCTATTATTCTAAAAATTAACTTTATCGACATAAAAAAATACATGACGTGTTTACTTTTAGTAGATCGGACATTCCGAACTTGTTATGGTTGTCAATGTCAACTCTTCTATAAATAAGCCACTTGCACTGGAACTAAAACGACTTCATTTTTATTCCAAACATGATGATGACGATGATGTTGTGCATTGAAAGGTTTGCTACGCAGGAGAGATGATGCCGTCGCCCATGTCATTTCAGAGAGGTTTGGCTTAGCTGGTCTGCCAGCATCATTTCTCCCGCATAGGAGACCTTCGCAAGTGCGATAAAACCAATCTTGATACACAAACAAATTTCAGACTTCAGAGAGCATTAAGTCTAACAAGGTTGGTGTTCTGTTCCTCTCTTATGCTTCTTTTTTAACTGAGTTAAGAGTGCACTTTTCTTGCAGGTAAGTTGGGCTATCAATGAAGGCATACTCAAGCTAAAATGGGTCTGGTGTGAGTGTATGTTGTGGTATGTTTTGATAATTCAACAACTGCTGCCTTTCTTGTAGCCAATTAGTTGGTTAACTCACCAGAGATTTGTTTTATACTGAAGGTTCAGCCAGTTCTGGCCAGTCTTGTGCGCCATATTGATTGATCCGGTGTTAATACGACTCACATCACGCCATATGTTTTCCTAAGTAGAATTAATTCCATGCCTTTTATGAAAATCAAACCAAGCAGTTGAACTACATTTTTTTGTTTTCTTTTATATTCTTTGGCAGATGGCATGGTCTGAGACACCATATGTGCGCATCAGTTTGAGGGTTGAAATGAGGGTCAAAGTTTGTAGAAAGATGAGATTTAGGTATATTGGATATATGTTTTTTTTTTTTTCATTCATTTGTGAGTGAGTATATACCTACAGGCACAATATTTGTGATTCCTTGATCAAAGTAATAACCAAAAAAAAAAAATGGAAATACATCCATACATTCATGATTTAATGGGTCCATGATTGAAGGAAAATCAAGTATGATTTCCACGAGACTAATTTTCCCTGGTTAACGAAATATCATATCAGAATATATGTATAGTTTCCTACGCTCCCTCTCAAGTTGGGAAGTGAACATTAAGAACACCCAACTTGAAGAGAAAAGGAAATTGATCATAGCCAAGTGCCTTCGTCAATAAATATGCTCTGACGTTTTTTTTTTTTTTGTTCCACAAACTAAATGACAATCAGGGTCAATATGTTTATTTCGTTCATAAAAAGCAGGATTTGCAGTGATGTGCATTGCTTGTAACACAACACTCGATACCTAAAACTAACCCCGCTTATGGTAGTAGATTAAAGTTTCATTGCTTATGTGGAAATACCAATTCTTGAAATATGAAAGGAGGCTAAGTTAATATTGGAGAACTAGATATTGTTGCTGTTCTAATTTAATAGCTTAAATTTTTAGATTAATTGGTGAATTACTTACAACACAAGCTTTTAAGTCAACTAGTGGCTTAACAATTTTATTAAATAAGAGTCATAGCACGATATTCAGCCTCAGCCGAAGCTTGATATGCAATTTTGTTGTATTTCGATACTTGAAGATGGTTGTTAGATAATAACAAGACACCTCGTCCTGGTGTTGCTTTCAAGAATTTAAGAACCCGAAGCATCAAGGTGAGGTTTGCACGAAGCATTCATGACCTGGCTCATGAGAGTATGAACTAAATTAATATGATGTCTGGCTGAGTAACGGTGAGATAGATTAGTCACGGAAGAAGTCCTGATAAGATGTAGGATTATCTGATAAAGGTCAATCAGTAGAATTTAATTGTAGATTTTGTTGCTCATGCAAATCGACCAAGTTCTAATTCAGAATTCGATAAAACTTGGTGGTCACATTAGAATCTGGTTGGAGATCATGGGATTTTTTGTTTTTTTAATTTAGTTGTTAATGCTTCAAAATTTGAGTTTGTACCATTTTAGAAAACTTTTGTTTTAGCAATAATTTGGTTCAAGAAATTCTAATTTTGTCTACATCAGAATGTTTCTTTTAAGCACCTAGTCTCAAATTTGGTTTTAACTCGAATTTATTATTTTTAGTAATTTTTCATATTTCCTTTTAATTTGAGTCATATTAGGTTTTTTGTTTGATTTATCTTATAAATATAGCGAAGGGTTCTGTCCAAAGAAAGTTTTAAGTATTGAATATTAGAGTTATTTCAGATAATTAGTATCTCTTTTTTTTTAACAGCAAGGGAGACCAAAATTCATTCAAGATGAATAGAATACAAAAGAACAAGGGAGCATCCAAGACTGAACAAGCTAAGAGAAGCTTGACAGAAAAGGGGCTACCAGCCTACAAGATAAAGACAGCAATGGCAAGAAGGCATTGCAGAACGAAACCGAAATAGATAGGAAACAAAAGACAAAGATCTAAGCAGATTGATAAACAAAACAAAACACCTATCTTGTGTATTATGTTTTGTTTAGATTGACGTCACACTTGCTCACGACGCTTGTCCATGCTTCAATTTCACAAGAGAAGTCACTGATCATGCAGGTAAGAGTCCCACGTCTTGAAGGATTTCCAAGGCATATCTCCGTTGAGTAAGTAGGTTCTTCCTCGATTAAGGGCCAAGATCCTTGGACCTTGATGTGAAAGAGAAAATTAGTTCTTCCTCAATTAAGGGCCAAGATCCTTGATGTGAAACTAGCAATGAAGAAAAGCCCTTAGGTTAGAGATATGTCCTACATATAGTGCGTGCCACCCTTCTAGTATAACCAAAAGACCACATACTATAGTAAGGTTTGGATATTGTTGATTTTTATATAAGAATACTTCTCCCGACTTTGACATTTTTTTAATTAATCTTGATGAGTATTTTGTATTTAAAGTGATAATTAAGTCTCAGTACAACCACATCATTTTGTATATTGTCTTTTCTTGTACACCGTAACTAATAAGTACCAATCTCTTATCCTAGAACAAACCACTCCAGTGTTCCCGATCGAACGCCTCATCGACCGAGCCTCCAAGCTGAACCAACTAGCCAGATATTCTGAGCGTAGTATCAGGCGCCTCAGGGGCACATCCTGAGATCTATGCCTACAAATCAGCCATCAGTCCTTAACTAGGGGCACCATTATGCCCATGAGGCCTACAACCGTTACCCAAGAATCACTTCAAACCACATTGGTATATAAAGAGGATATCACCGCCTGCATCGGTACGCTTACACAATTCCTTACCATTATTCTACCCAAATCCCTTTGAATTACTGGTCAAACTTTGGCATTGGAGTATTCTTGGCAGGCACTACACTGGTGTTCATAGTCCGGAGATTCTTCACCTTCTTGTAGATTATTTGTGCTTGGCCAAAAACGGACCATACAAATTCACTATATCATCAGTTGGCGCCGTCTATGGGAACAACTTTTTGTTGTTTTCATAGTCTTAACCAGGTTTAGCACAGCCACACGAAGACAAATACTAATGGAGGACCAAACCACAACCAAGATGACGATTTTGGAGCAGCAAGTTGCTGACATGATGGCCAACATGCAACAATTGATCACATAGAACCAGGAGTTTTTTCAGAGAGTCCCTGCAGTACCACCTGCCGCCCCTGAAGAAAATCAACAACCTAGAAATCCGCAAGGAGGAGACAGAATTGGGGTGGTCAACCAAGGAGATGATGGCCCCATTAAAACCGAAGGTGACGCATGGCAAGAGAGAGGAACAGGGCTAGGAAAGGAAGAACACAACCATGCCGCCCAGTCCTGGTTGCTACAAGTCCCCCAAGTCACAGAGGTCATCGGAGAGAAGATGGAGAAACCCCCCCCCCCCCCCCTCTCGGGAACAAGCACATCAAAGCCATGCAGGCACAGATAGCTAAGGTCTTGGAGGTAATTGAAACAAAACTCCCAACACTGTTGAAGAACTAGTAAGTCGGACCAACTCGCCGTTCACCCGAGCAGTCATAGAGGAGCCCTTGCCACCAAAGTTCAAAATGCCAACCTTGGAAACCTTCAATGGATCCAAGTACCTCCTGAACCACTTGGAGACATACAAGGCTTTGATGCACTTGCAGGTGGTGCCCGACAAAATCATGCGCCACACTTTCCTGATCACACTCAAAGGGTCGGCTAAGGTGTGGTTCAACAGGATCAAGCCAGGAATAATCGGTAGTTTTGTCAAACTAAGCAAGCTCTTTGTTGGTCACTACATAGGTGGGCAGAGGCAGAAGAGACCTGCCGCTTATCTACTAATTATAAAACAAGGGAGGGATGAGTCCATTAGGGACTTAGTGACCAGATTCAACCAAAAGACCCTCAACTTCGATGACACGGACGACAAGGTGGCAGTCATCGCCATCATGAGCGGCCTCAAAACCTACAAACTCCTCTACTCCTTAGCGAAAGAACCACCAAAAAATATGGCGGAGCTCATGCTCAGAGCTCAGAAGTACATGAATGTTGAGGACACTATCAAAACCTAGCACGATCGAGACATGAAGACCAGCTCATGCCCAGACAAGAAGAAAAGAACAGGAGAAGGGAAAGACGATCGGGAAGCAAAAACCCCGAGGCATTCCGGGGCAAGGTCCCAGACTGAGGGACCGAAAGGGTGATCCGTGAACCTCAACTACAACTTTACATGATCTTCTGTCTCTGGTGATCTTCTTGTTGACCTATCTCTTCATCATTCTACTCAGGTAAGAGACATACCTATTCATCTTTAGGATTGTTGTTGTTTCTCTGCCATTCTATCTCAGCATAAACCTCACTCTTATTGTAAGGCCAGTTCTAAATCTCTTTGGTAGCAAGCAATGACAGAAGAATTTAGGCTTTAAACAAAACTCACACTTGGGATATGGTTGACCTTCCTCCTAGTAAGACAACAGTTGGCTGTTAATGGGTTTATAAAATCAAGACTCGATCAAATGGATCTATTGAATACCATAAAGCCCATTTAGTTGCTAAGGGCTTTACACAAAAATATAGTATTGACCTAAGTCACATAATGCGGGTGCGGGGGCGGGTGCGGGAGCGGGAGCGGGTGCGCGAGAGCGTCATTTGTTAGAAGGATTGAGAATGAGAGCGTTCCCAGAGCGTGTATATATATTTAAATAAATATTATTATTTTATATTTATATAATACATTTAAGTAATTTTAATTTTTATGTTTTAATTTCTTGTTTGTAACTACTAAATACACAATAAAGGGAAAAAAAAGCATAAATGATACACAATTGTGTGAATGGTTCAGTGGCAAACAGGAGATAATTTTCCCCCACTGGAGCTAGGGGTTGCATGTTCGAATCTCGTTACTAAGTGTTTTGCGTGGTTTCTAACTTCATAGGAAGCTTGGCTTTGGATCCAGTGTAGCAACACTTGCCGTGTACATTCCACGTGGCGATCAAACATTGGCTGAAATGCAATTCGTCTTGAATTCGCGGATTTGACCAAATCAATCCGCGAACTAGAGCGCGATTCGCCACCCTTGGTAGGCGGATTGTGTTACCTAGGTATTGACTATGACGAGACATTTGCTCTAGTTGCTCGTTTCACTTCTATTCAAAGCTTAATTGCGATTGCTGCAGTTTGTAAGTGGGGTTTATATCAGATGGATGTTAAAAATACATTTCTTAATAGCGACCTCACTGAGGAAGTCTATATACAGCTTTCTCCAAGATATATTTATCCTCCACACAAGGTTTGTAAGCTTTGTCATGCTCTTTGTGGTCTCAAACATGCTCCTCAAGCATGGTTTGCGAAGTTCAGTGCTATCATTGGAGATTTTGGGTTCTTGTCCAGTGCTTATGATTCAGTTCTCTTTGTCCGCAAATCTGAACATAGCACCATTCTTCTTCTTCTCTATGCTGACGACAAGATTCTCACAGGGAATGATCTTATAAGCATTTCTGATGTCCAACTCTTTCTCAATAACCACTTTGAAATGAAGGATTTGGGTTGTCTTAACTACTTTTTGGGTACTGAAATCTCTTTAGATTTTGATGGCTACTATCTCTCTCAAGTTAAGTATGCCTCTGACCTTCTTGCTCGTGTTGGCCTCACCGATAGTAAGATTTTATCTACTCCTCTAGAGCCTAATGTTCGACTCACTCTTTTGGTTGGTGTTGCCCTTGCTGATGTTACTTTCTACAGTCTATTGGTTGGCAGTCTTGTTTATCTCACTATTACTCATTCGGATATTGCCTATGAGGTTCATCTAGGTACTCAGTTTTTATATGCTCCTCGGTCTACTCACCATGCTGTTGTCCTCCGTATCCTTTGTTATATTAAGGGCACTTTGTTTTATGGGTTGTACTTTTCTACTCATTCTTCTATCGAGTTATGTGCTAACAGTGATGCTAATTGGATTAGTGATCCTACTGATTGTTGCCCCAATACTCGTTTCTGTGTATTTTTAGGTGACTCACTTATATCTTGGCATAGTAAGAAACAAACAATCACTACTTGTTCTAATACTGAGGTTGAATATCGTGCTCTTATTGATACTGTTCAGGAACTTCTTTGGCTTCGTTGGTTACTTGAGGATATAAGAGTTGCTCATTCTCATTCCCACTATACTTTGTTGTGACAATCGGAATGCTATTCTGATTGCTCTTAATGATGTTTTTCATAATCGTACCAAGTATATTGAGATAGACTGTCACTTCATATGTTAGAATGTTGTTCGTGATACTGTTCATCTTCACTTTGTCACTTTCTCTGATCAGACTGCTGATCAACATCTTTACCAAAGCATATCCACTAGGACGTTTTCACGATTTAATTTCCAAACTCAAGTTGGTCTCAGCTCTACCACCTTGAGTTTGAAAGAAAATGTTAGTGTATATAAAAAAATGTATATATATTAGAGATTCTCTAGTGATTTGATAGGATATGATTTATTTTCCTAATTTAGTCTTTTTTGTTAAGCACTTTGTGCTATATATATATATATATATTTTTTTTTACTCTTCTTTACTTCATACATAGAATATAATACAGAGATTATTTCCTTCCATTATCTGTCTCTCTCTCTCATTATTATAACAACATTTGTGAAAAGTGAAACTAAAGATGACATGCGGGGCTAATTTTCTCTTCGTTGCCAGCCCTCCCATCCTGGCCTCGGTGCATGCCTCATCTCACTAAGATAAGATCGAATGGACATGACAATGACAGCCCGGCGGGGTTTTTGTTTCATCCTAAATCACAGAACCAGATTGCCTGGCTCCTATTAAACCGAAGGCAATTGACTATGATTGCATCACAGTTGTGAGAAGCTAGCTAGCTAGCTAGGTTTACAAGTGACTTTCTATTGTTTGAAGATGGGTCAGCAAGTTGCCCTTGAAGTCTATACGCCATTGTTTGCATGTCTATCAAACACACCAAAACACGTGAAATTGCTGGTCAGTAAATGCATCAATTGATGATAAAATTTGTAAATTATACAATTAAACCACAAAAATGCTATTCTTTTAAAAAAATTTATTCATAAAATCTCACTAAAATAATGTAACAGTGATATATTTTTTATAATTAACATGTAACGACCAGCCCGAATTTCTCCAAACCGTTAATAAGTTAACCTCAAAAGAGTTCTTAAATCAAATTTTTACCCAATGCATCACCAATTATAGTTGATCCTCAAACATATATTTTCAAATAATAATAATTCTACACATGTTCTAAATAATCAAATCAACATACTCTAACAACTGCACTGCCACTCACTTCGCATCAACCTGACAAATAAAATTAAACCAAAAAGTATATAACACAATATGAATACGAATGCTTAGTTTAGAATAATCAAATAAAGGTGAACAATTAATTGAGTCAGCTCCGCAGATGGAATAAGAAAAATGATATTTAAAAGCCCGACCAAAATTTTGATAAACCACTAATTTAAGCATTTCAATAATAATGATAATACTCGGGCAATGGGTGTATTTGTAAAGGTACCAATTAGTTGCTCAGCACAACATTGAGCATTAAAAGATCATTCGTGGCCTAATAGATAAAGCTCATACTAGCTTCACACCACGTCCGAAAGCTTACCTTATAACTCCTGTATACCACATACGCCTGATAGCAAGACTTTTGTACCTTCCACAAGGCCAGAATATACGGCGCACAATTTAATATTCAATTATCATGTTTTGAAAATATATTTTGCAAACAAATATTTAAATTAACTATATTGATCCAAAAACCTCTACGGTTTCAAAAAGTGATATTTTCATAAGATTTAAAAACGAACACGATATTCAATGATATATCGAATGGAATTCAACGCATGAAATTATATAATTATTGAATGGCCGGAATTCAACATATGAAATTATATAAAAATTTAAAAGAAAACTAATATTATATTAAAATAATACTAATATGTAAATAATTACTAACAATAGTTTATAATTAGGACCACTGATTTATACTTTCTAGACTATAATCAGATACTTCAAAAGAACTCAGTTAAAAACATACAGATCAAGTTTGATATTGCCCACAAGTTCCAAAATCAAAATAAAGATGCATCAAGTTCCAAATTCAGCAATTCAAGGTGCTGCATGTGTTTGGATTTTCAAGCCATGTACTTCAGCACTACCAAGACCCTTCAGCACCCAAAGTTGGGTTCTGAAAAGCAGGGAAATTCCAGAAAAGTCTTTAATGCGTAGGGCTGAGAAATTGTCACACCCTCTTCTGTGATTTTCGCTCTCTGCAGTTTCCAGATATCAATTGTGTTAGATACAATCATACAATGTTCAAAACTGCAATATCTAGACGGAACAAATTTAGCAGTATGAACAAAAAAAAAAAGAATTGATTCTGCAAGTTCAGACGTAACAAGTTTAGCAGTATGAAAAAAAAAAAAATTAAAAACTGCAATATTTAGACGGAACAAATTTAGCAGTATGACCCAAAAAAAAAAAAGAATTGATTCTGCCAGTTCAGATGTAACAAGTTTAGCCGTACGAAAAAAAAAAAATTGATTCTGCAATAGAAAATCCTGCCGTGGAAAGGACCTTCTTTCCAAAAACTAATGTTAATATGAAAAGGGAACTGATAACTAAGTTGGCTTCGCAAGAAGGCAACAAATTTCATACTCCTATATCTACATTAGAACTACCATTGGAAGCACCAACTTTCTTGTATAATTAGAACATATAAAACACATCAGAAAAATATACAAAACTCTACGAGGACCTGGCACTGGATAACAGAGAAATTTTTTTTTGCTTTACAGATATCTAGGATAATCGGATAATTTGGATTTGGAGGTATCTACTCTCAAGGATATCGTAAATAGGTAAAAAATTTCGCATTTGAGCGCATAAAGAAACATCCAAATGATCTGGACTAATTTCAATGATTTGCGATATGAAATTCACCTGATAAGCTCCTAAACTACAGCATGTCACTGCAGGTTCTACTAGTCATGCACCAACATGACAATTGCCACAAATCCAGTTAACCGGCCTGAGAAACCATGCCTCAGCTTAGGGCTCAGGGCTTTTGGTGCAACTCATCGTATGCTAAACTATAACCTATTCTCATAGCAGTCTAATTAGAATAGCAACACGGTGAAGTACAAATCTTCAGTTTATGCCACACAGATATTAAGAAAGCAAGTTTGGCTGAGACAAAAAGTTCGCAAAATTTCCTCAATGTTTCTTGAAGATCTATAGATATCTGGAAAAGGAAATGTGGGTATCCATATTTCAACTAGAGCAAGGTAGTTGGATCAAACTTCCACAGAAATTAAATGAAAAATCATACTGAACTTCTCCCAAAGAATACAATGGTACAAGTTTATGAGATATATAGCATTTAATACAAAATACACTTTCAAAAGTTCAGAAATCTCAGCAAGACAATAAACGCAATCCGAAGATCTTCTTTAAGTGAACATCTCAAAGTCTTTTCAAGAATAACCTATTACAATTCTTTAAAATTACTGTACTTACAAAAAAAAATATGATAACGACTCGTTAGAATACTTGATAGCATGTCAAGGCTTAAGCATATAATAGTGAAAAACCACGACATGTTAAGGGCACCTTGGAATACAAGAAGCCATCCAGTGAATTTCATATTAACAAAAAATCATACCTGAAGCTTGTTGACACCAAACTTATCGCGATAGAGAAGTACACGCATGTATTTCTCCAGTAACTTAACACCATCTTCAAAACTTAAGTTCTCATTCCATTCATCACGGAGAATAGGCCTTTCAAGGTGATTTCCAAATCCAGTCGCCACATGATTGTCCTCAAAATGAACACTGATCATATTAATCTGGATCATATTTACCAGACAAATTATTCCTATCCCCAAATGAAGAAAACTTATCCTCAAGCATCAGGAAAATTAACTTCACAAGAATTACCATTCCAAGATATTTCTGACCCTTTTTCACTCCTCCCAGTATAAGCGGATTCCACAATGGATCGAACTTGTTGCGACGATTGTACATCATATCCGAGTCAAATAGTTGTGCACTTCTTTAGGCCTCAGTGAGTTCTCATCATCCCACAGGTTGTCATACAAGCTGCCCAAATGAAAAACATAACAAAAAACATTGGAAGCACCCACCATCCTCCATATAGTGATAGTGACAATGAAAAACATACAAAAAAACATACAAAAGAGTCCACCAATCTATTGCTTGGTAAATCTTTGTAGAGGATATGATGCTTACATAAGCTCATCAAGTTTGCGTAAATGCAGTGTAGACCCGTAGGAACCTGTAAATGGAAGCATTAATCAGATGGAACAGACATGATTTAAAACTTAATTTGTCTCAAGTACAACATTGATGCATCAAGCACCTTTGTCGGCCACTTGACACTTGGATAGGACTATTGATATAGATACAAGTTGGACATATATTGTTGGACATTAATCTAACAAAAATAGTTAGTATTACGATTTTACCATACAGATACGCATAAACTCCCATAATATGCATAGAATACTCTGTACCACATTATAAATACTATTTTATCTTAAAAAATAAAAGAACTATATTAAGAATTATGAATATTTTACAACGTCCCTGTGTCCTTGGACATGAAAATTAAATGAACCTAGAGGCGGCGCCATGTATTTTTGAATGGGGCCAATTGACCCTAGACCTGTCAATGGATCGGTCCGGTCTAGACCTGAACCAGTAAGATTCATATCCAATCAAATAAATCCAATTTGATAATCCAATAATCCAGACCTGATAGATCCAATATACTCCGGATCGGATATGACCAGATCAGCGAGACCCAATTGAGATCCGATTTGATTCTTATGCCCTAATTGTGCGACAAATATTTCACTCTCCTCGTCCTCTTCTCTCTCTCTCTCTCTCTCTCTCTCTCTCTCTTTTTGTTTTAGTCTCTCTTCTCATCATTCAGATCTTAACACGAGGCATATAAATTTGAAGTAGATCGGAGGTATTTCTTCTGATGCGATTTTGATGTCCGAGAAGCTTCGTTTTGAAGCAGCTGTTGTCCTCGCTTACAGGATAGGATTTCCAATTTGACCCATGTGTCTATGAACGTTTGGGGCCCTAAATGTGTTTGTACGACTATTTGAAACTGGGATTTGAGTTTCAGTGGGTTTAAACAAAAATAAAATGTATTTCTCTTTGTGCCAGTTTCTAATCCAAACCTTAAAATTGCTTTTGATTGTCACTTTAATTCATTATCATTCTCTCAATGCTTTCTATACATATCACATAAGTCAGCTTTGAGTTTCTATCCATCTCATTCTGTTACTTTCCCTTCGGGTGAGTTTTGTGCATAGTTTTTCAATTAAAATATATGAATACAAGGCATGGCTACTTAAAATATCCATACAATATTTGTATTATTTATTCTAGAACAGTCACTTGCATTTTGTCAAATGGGTTTAATTTTGTTTATTTAGCTTTCCTGGATACAATATGTATTTTTTACACAATATGTTGTAATCTGTAAAATTTATTCTGCAATAAAGCATTTACTTTATTGCTCCTTTCATTTTTTTCCCCTCTTCTGTTTTGGCCCATGACAAGATTCATTCACTACAGAAGAGATTTAAACGAAAAGAAGTAATTCCATTTCTGCTTAACTTATGGAATAGCTCAATGACCCCTCCATTTCTGTATTGCTATTTAGGTGATGTTAGTGAGAGAATGTAAGTGGCATGATTGTTTATAGAAGTAAGACCATGTATATTTCGTTAGTTTTCGTTTATGTCTCCAATAGTTTCTTTGAGTACTTGACAGTACGGTGTTCAATTTTCTTTTCTTTTCTTATTAACGATGAGGAAATTAAATGTCACTGCGACAGACTGTGAAGGCCAGAGTTATAAATAGATGCCTTAACCCTGTTTGGGATGAAGAACTGAGTTTCTCCCTCACAGAATCTGTTGAAATTCTAAACTTGGTAAGTTTCTAATTCAACTGATGTGTGACACTACATAATTGGTTTTTTTTTCCCTTCATTTTTTAAGGTTTCAGGATTTCCATGTCTGCCCCTATGATACTAAAATCTAAGACCAGAACTTGAAAAAAATATTGCTTTTATGCAATTTGTTTTTTTAGTGTTTTTAGTTTTTCCTTGCCCAATATCAACTTTGTTGAATGTTTTTTGTCACGAAGCAGCAAAATATTGTTACTGTTTTACTCAGGACTGTTTTTATGTCCAAATAATGGTACATCTTTGTTACCATGTTAAAATCTGTTTTTCTTTGGAAGTGATCGCTATGTAACATGAAGAGTATAGGCATTATCTTTTAGGGTAAATTTTCCATGCATTCCGTGATTTGATGAAAAATGAAATTCTACAACTGAAAACAATGCAGTCTATGGGCTGGATGGCAGTATTTAATCTTATTATTCGAACTGATCATCTGTAGTGGAGTTTCTAATATTGTGTAAATGCTCAGGTAAACTTACTTGGTAACATTTCGTTGCTGATCTCCACGGGAAATAGAACCCTTGCAGTTGGGGGAAGATAGAAAAAAATCGTAGTGGCAGTTTTCTCCCAAAGGAAAGAATTTAAAAACCAATGGGCAGGAAAATAAAGGTGGAGATTTTAAATGATCCCACGGTCATGCGCTCATCATTAGTACGACGAGTACACTCCGTGTCGTTGTTTTGTGAAACGAACCTAGAAACACACACACACACAAAGAGAGACACCAAAATTAATGTGGTTCGGTAATTTGTCTACGTCCACAGTAGCATGATCAAAATTTAAGGAGGAGATTACAACTCTCAATTTTCACAATACAGCAAAGTCTCTCTATAAATATAACTATGTGTATATCTCACTGCCTCTTCACTCCCTTCCGATTGCTTCTTCCTTTGATCTACACAAGAGTATTTATAACCCTTGCTCGTCTGACAGACTGCTCACACAAATTGATTTTTTATCGTCTGGTTTCAATGCATTCCCATGCCAATTCCGGATTTTCTTCCCACGTCGCTACAGTTGAAGAAAAAAAGGGCTAAATGATAAAATATGTAAGTGGGAAGTCCACCTCCCTCACATGGGTGGACTCCACTTTGCAAATCACCCCCCCCCCCCCCCCCCCCCCCCCCCCCCCACCTATGTGGGGGGCAATTAAGGTCTTCATGCTCTATTGTGTATTTGTCCTTATCACCGGACGATAGCACCCCCTCACCAGAGTGCCCACTATGTCAACAATACTGGAGTGACCACTGCTACCACCAAATGTGCCCTAAGGCGCCAGTGCACCCGAAGGTGCTCGACAATAAGAGATGTTGATCAAGTCCAAGCAATGTTGAAACTTGATTCCTGTGGCAACTTTTGTCAACAAATATGCTGAATTTTTTGTTGTGCCAATTTTATGAAGCATTATGTCCACTTTATCCAATATCTCTCGTATGAAGTGAAAACAGACATCTATATGCTTTGTTTAAGAATGATGCACTAGGTTCTTTGCCAAATGAATTGTACTTTTACTGTCATAGTAAACAATAACCTGCTTCTGGTCAATACCCAAATCTGCCACCAGTCCCTATAACCAAATGGCTTCTTTCACGGCTTTTGTAATAGTCATGTATTCAGCCTCCGTAGTGAATAGTGCAATTATCGACTGCAAAATAGACCGACAACTAACTGGTCCTCCAAACGTTGTGAACATATATCCAATAATTGATCAGCACTTGTCAAGATCACCTGCATAGTCAGAGTCAACATACCCAACTACCAAATGATCAACATCATTGATCTTCTCGAACTTCAAACCAAGATCTATAGTCTCTAGAATATACTGCAGAATCTATTTAGCTGCTTGCCAGTGTGTCTTCCCTGGGTTATGCATATATCTACTGATCATACTGAAGGCCTGAGAGATATCAAGTTGTGTACACACCATGGCATACATGAGCTACCAACAAGACTTGCATATGGGACTCAAGACATATAGTCCCGATCCTCATCATAGTTGGGAGATTGAGATGCACTACGCTTGAAATGTGGGGCCATCGGAGTACTTACCGGCTTTGGTTTCTGGTGTATGCCAAAACGTTGTAGTACTCTCTTCAGATACTGCTTTTGAGTAAGATGAACTGTGCCTTTCACCCTATCTCTGGAAATTTCCATCCCCAAAATTTTTCGTGTTTCTCCCAAATCCTTTATCTTGAACTCACAACTCAGCTAAGCTTTCAATCGATTTATCTCCAACTTGTTTTTACATGCAATTAAAATATCATCAACATATAAAAGCAAATATATGAAGGAATCATCTGCAAGTCGCCTAAAATGCACACAATGATCGAATTGGCTATGAGTGTATTATAGGTCCATCATGAATATGTCAAAACGTTTATGCCATTGTCAAGGTAACTACTTCAAACCATAAAGAGATTTCTTTAAATTACAAACCCATTTTTCTTGACCAGCTGCTTTAAACCTTTTAGGTTGAGACATATAAATCTCTTCCTCGAGGTCACCATGTAAGAAAGCTGTCATTATATCGAGTTGAGCTAACTCGAGATCATATTGTGCAACCAAAGCTAGCAATATCCAATTAGATGAATGTTTGACAACTGGAGAGAATACCTCATTATAGTCAATTCCCTATGTCTGAGCATAACCCTTGGCTACCAATCTTGCTTTGAATAGAACTCTATCCTTGGATACTTGATCATCTTTCTTATTAAAAACCCACTTACATCCGATTGACTTCTTTCCTCTGGGAAGGGACATAAGCTCCCAAGTCTGATTTTTGTAAAGAGACTACATCTCTTCACCCATTGCCTTTGTCCATTCAGCCTGTTCATTGGATTGAATGGCTTCCTTGTACGTGGTTGGAATGTGATCCCCTTCTGCTGGCAGTGCATATGTCATATAGTCTACGTAACGTGCTAGTAAATGTACCTCTCCTCTCAGCCTATCTATTGCAACTGATTCAGGTTAACGTAGAGGCATTATGACTGGACCATCAACCTCATTTTGTCCATCCTCTGCATCAATAATCACTGAATCCTTTGGAGTAGAAAACTCCACCTTCTGCGAATCACTCAATGCTTCACTACTAGTGTTGCGTTCATTGGAGTCTTTACGCTCATATGACTTAAGCATCTTAGACTCGTTGAACGTGACATCTCTGTAGACAATGACCTTCTTTGACTCCATGCACCAGAGTCTGTACCATTTTATATGAAAAATAAAGCCCAAGAACTTTGCTTTCTTGGCTTTATGATCAAGCTTATTCTCCTGAACATGATAGTAAGCAAGATATCCAAAAATACGAAGCTTGTCATAATTAGTAGCATGAGTACCTTTTTATACTTTCATGGGTGTTTTCCCACCATTGGCAGTTGTGGGTAAACAGTTGATGAGGTGGCTAGCATATGTCACAACTTTAGCCCAAAACTATTTATTAAATCTGGCATCTAATAACATATACCGAACCTTCTCCAGCAAGGTACGATTTATTTGTTTTGCCACTTCGTTCTACTATGGGGTCTTCCTTACAGTGAAGTGTCTGACTATTCTTTCTGTTCGAAAAACTTCCAAGAACGGGTCATATTTGTATTCTCCTCCATTATTGGATCTGAGTTGCTTGATTTTTCTGCTGGTCTAAGGCTCCATCATAGCCTTCTAATTAAGAAAGAATTTTAACACTTCATCCTTATGCTTCATCGTGTACACCCACACATGACGAGAGTAATCATCAACAAAGGTAACAAACTAGTGCTTAACCCCCAAAGATGCGATTGTGGTTATTCCCCAAACATCAAAATGCACATAGTTAAGAATCCCTTATGTATGATGGATTATTATACCAAATTTGATCCAAGTATGTTTCCCCATAATATAATGCTCATAAAAAGGCAGTTTGCATGTCTTGACGCCTCTGAGTAAGCCTTTCCTTGCAACAGACTGCAAAACTTTCTTTCTAGCATGTCACATACGCATATACCATAGTCTAGTGGTGTTTGAATCAGTCTCGTCCATCTTCTCATTGACTGTGGAAGCTCTACCATCAACTGCACTCCCCTATAAAAAGTATAAATTTTCTCGCCTTTAACCCTTCATCACCACAAGAGCTCCCATTACCACTTTGAGAGCTCTACCAATAATAGTGATTCTGAACCCATTTGAACCTAGAAATCCAAGTGAGATAAGATTCTTTCGTAAGTCGGGCACATACCGAACTTTTGATAAGACCTTAACTGTTCCATCATGAAAGCTTCAACTAGGATGCTCCCTATCCCTTGAGTCTTACAAGTATTGTCATTGCCCATAAGAACTGCTCCACCATCAATCTCTATAAAGTCAGTGAACCAGTCCTGATTGGGACACATATGATAGGTACACCCGGAATCCATAATCCACTCATCAGAATAGTAAATTAATGCTGAACTCATCAATGCATTGTCTGGATCTTCATCTCTATTGGCGACGTTGGCTATAGAAGGTTGATTTTTCTATTGCCTTTTTAGCTTTGAACAATCCTTCTTCCAATGCCCTTTATTGCAACAAAAGGCACACTTGTCTTTGGCAAGTTTTTTTTCAACTAATTTACCACATGTTCCTGAACGAGAACCTCTTCTTCTTCTGGGATTCCTTACTTCTGATCTTCCTCTTTCTGTAAAGGCTTCACTAGATGTGTCATGATGACCCAGTTTATCCTTCTTGCTATACTCATTGTTAGCCAGGACACTAGATACATCATTAAAACTAATATTTTCCTTCCCATACAATAGTGTGATAATCAAATGCTTATATGAATCGGGTAAGGAATTTAACAAAAGTAAAGTCTTATCTTCATCTTGGATTTTGACATCCAAGTTCTATAGGTTAGCAAGTATCTTGTTGTAATCAGTAAGATGTTCAGACATGGAGATACCTTCTCGAAACTAGAACTGAAAGAGCTTCTTCAAGTACAAGTGACTTTCAATGCTCTTGGTCATGTATTTGTCCTCCATTTTTTTCCAAAGCTCGTTTGCCTTGTTCTCCCTTATGACAAAGTACTTCTGATCTTTAGTTAAACAAAAGTGAATTGTTCCACAAGTTTGGTGATTAACTTGTCCCAATCAACATCAGACATGCCCTCGGGTTTGCTTTCCAAGGTAATATCTAACTCTTGTTGGATCAAAACGTCCATCACCTCGCATTGCCACATTCTAAAGTTGTTGGTTCTTTTCAACTTCAAACTTTGCATTGGATATAGTGGTTCTCTGTCTAGAACTGCTTGCAGTCCTTGAGTTCCTCTCTTTTGCAGCTTCTGTTATCAAAACACTTGATGCAGCAAATTTTGGCTCTACAGTTGGATCCGAAGCGGTAGAAAACTTATGAGGGGCATAACTGAAAAAAATTAAATTTTTTAGGGGTCAAACTATAATTTTAGGAACTTTATGGATTAAATTGTAATTTCTAAAATTACTGGGAGCTAAATTATAATTTTAGAAACTTGGGAACAAAACTATAATTTTTAAAAATACTAGGGGCCAAACTAAAATTTTAAGAACTTTAGGAGCTAAGATGCAATTATGCAAACTTCTGCTGACGTGGTGCTGACCTAGCACTGACGTGGCAGCTGATTATGCAATGGTGTCACTGATGACGTATGGTTGATGTTATTGCTAACATCACTAATAATGCAACGCTGATATCATTAATGACATCACTCGTCTTCTCTGACCAAATCTATACAGATTTGAAAATTTTAATTTTAGATCTACGAAGCGTTGGACCTTCATTTTTGACGCCGTTTGCGACAATGTGTTCATCTCTTCGAGACGAATCTTCTGGTGTGATAAAAAATTGGATCTGGCTAAAAAATTACTGCAAATCTAAAATTTTCAATCTCAGATCTACAGAACATTTGACCTCCGTTTTTTATGTCGTTTGCGACAACATACTCGTCTCGGTGAGACAAAAATTCTAATATGATCGAAATTTGGATCCCACCAACTTGAAATTTGGGCAGTACCTTATAGTGGTAAACCAATGGTTCTTATACCAATTTGTTGTGCGAAATAAACCTAGAAACACACACACACACAAAAAGAGAGAGACACCAAATTAATGTGATTCAGCAATTTGCCTACGTCCATGATAGCGTGATCAAAATTCAAGGAATAGATTACAACTCTCTGTTAGTCTAGGTGGCAACCCAAGCGAGGGTGAATTGGGTTAAAATAATAATTCAACAAATAATTTCAGATTTAAAAATTCTAACTAAATATTCAAACAAATTAATTAACCAATAATATGCTATAAATAAATGCAAGCAATTCAAACTATAAAGTAAATGAGATAAAAAGAAGAGAATACGACACCAAGATTTATCGTGGTTCGATTTCAACTTCAAAACCTACGTCCACTCCCTAAGGCTTCTTCCTTGAGATTTTCTCCACTATATCCAAACTGTAGATATAACCACTAGCCTTTTAACTCAGGCGCTAGTCCTCCTGTACAATTATTTTTTTTCACAAATACTAGTCACATCCTTCCAACTAGTTTTTACACAGGTGCTAGTCACACCCCTCCATGTGATCCCTCACTCCAACTAATTTTTATATAAATGCTAGTCACACCCAACCCCTAACTATTTTTTCTATCTAATCTCTTCCTTACAAGAAAAAAACAAGAGTACAACCACTCTTGATTACAAATAAATTCTCTGAAAGAATAGATATGTCAATGAAACTCTCAAAACATTTCAAGATAAAATACAATGAAGCTTTCAAAGACTTTGCAGAATAAATAACACTTTGATGCACAAACTCTTATTGTTCTTCATGTTGTAGACTGCTCCTCAGGTGTATATTTATTTGTAGATGGAGATAGGAGGCTGATTTGTAACTTCAAATGAGTTTCTAGCTGTTTAAGAAAGCATTGAAGATTTCTTCTCGTTAAGTAAGCTACTACCAGACATGATTTTAAATTTTAGATTAAATTCCTTCACTTCCATCTCGATGTTCTCCTTAATAACGTTCAAATTTAAAAATTTCTATAAGAGAAAGTTGTTAGATATAGAAGTCGGCTTTTTAAAGCCACAAGAATCCTAGAAATCCAATGGTTAAATCAAAAGTAATGATCCAATTACTCGAACTATCTTATAGCTGACATATTTGAATTTCTGCACAAATACCTTCACTTCTAGCTCAATGTTCACCTTCTTAACGTTCGAATTTGAAAATTTTCTATTAGACAAAAGTAATAGATATGAAATTCAGATTGTCGGAACTTCAAGAAACATAGCATTTGAATATCTTAGTCAAAAGATATAATTGAATTACTCAGACTGCCTCTCATTTGTCATCTTTAAATTTCTGCTACACTAAGCCTTCTTTCACCTTATGTTTCACTTAAATAAAATTTGAATTTGAAAATTCATGTAACATATCAAATATATATATATATATATATATGGACGTTATCATTTCATAACTTTGAAAATCAAATCATTTGGACTTCTGGATAAAAAGATATGATTAAATAATCATTACTGTCTCCAAGCTGTTATATTTTAAATTTTAAATCCAATAAGTCACTTTGCAACTCATTTTCGTCCCACAAAACATTTTTTCATGAACACTTTATAAAACATCATAATTAGATATTTAAGTTTTCTTTCCATCTCCGTAAGAATCTGATTAATCCAATAGTTAGATCAAAAGAAATGGGCAAACTATTATGATTGTATCATTGGATATAGTTTCATCAAATTTTCAACCTTAGAAGGAAATTGTGTCCTCTAATTTTCTTCCTTGAATTAAATTTCTTTAAAACATGATTCTCAAGGATTTACATATAACTTTTCAAGTCTTGATCTCTCTTTCAAGTGCTTTATAATCCTACAAAACTTTATTACACCAATTAGACCAAGGATTAAAAGTATTGCATATATTTAATCTAGAAAATATTTATAAATAAAAGTAAGTTATTATCAAAATCATAAATAAAATTTCATTTGAATAAACTTAGGGTTAACAATCTTTCCTTTTTTGATGATGACAACTTTTGATTGATTTACCTTATAAATACACTTCAAATAAAATAAATGTTTTCATATATATATATCATATTCAAGAGAGTAGTAGAAAAATATAAACAAATATAATCCAAACTCCCCCTCAAGCAATGCATCTTATCTTAAATTCATTTATAAAAGAATTTAACTAAAAGCTCATCGTATCAATCAACATATTTCTACCCCTTTATTATCATCAAAAAATAATCTTATATAAAAATGTCAAAATTCTATAGAATATGAACACATATATATTTTCTTTTTGAAGTCCACAAAAATAACATATGTTTAGATATCAGAGATATATTTGATTCAAAACCAAAAATGTTTTATAAATCTCAACATTTTATATTTCTCCTCCTTTCAATATCAAGAAATGTATGGGGTAAAATTTATATAAACATATGTAATGCAGGAATCAATTATGATCTTATAAAATCATACGTATAACTTTCAAAACATTTCAAAGCATGTCATAATTTTTTTAATAATAAAAAATAAATACACATTTATATATATATATATATTAAAGTTTTTTTTTATTTATCATGTAACATCAATAGATTAACATACATTATCTTTTTCTTTTATCATTAAGCATAGATTAACAACTTCATCTTCACTATCATTTTCATTGGAGTTGCTTTCTTTACTATCACTCCAAGATATCACCACATTTTTCTTTTTGGTCTTCTTTTTAATCTTCTTGAGCATTGCACATTAGGATTTTATGTGATCAGGTTTCTTGCATTCATAGCATACTATAGCGTCTTTTTTTAGGACATTTTCTCCCTTTGCTTTTGCTTTTTTAGAAATCTTTTAAATTTTCTTATGATTATAGTAAGCTTCTCATTTTCATTGCTACTTTCTCCATCATCATAAATATCATTATTTTTAATAAATGATTTCAAAGCAAAATCTTTCTTTCTTTTCCAATCATCTTCATCACCATTCATGGTAAGTTCATGAGCTATGAGTGAACCCAAGAGCTCATCTATGATAAACTTTGTATGGTCTTTGGCTTCTTGTACGGCGATGACTTTCGGCTCCTAATTTTTTGGTAGACACCTAATAATCTTTCTCACCAATTCAACATTAGTATAAGATTTGCCAAGAAATTTTAAAGTATTTATAATATCAGTGAATCTAGCAAACATTTTAGAAATTGACTCATCATTATCCATTTTAAACAATTCATATTTATAAACAAACATAATAATTTTAGATTCTTTGACTTGGTTGGTCCCCTCATGTGTGACTTTGAATTTATTTCAAATATCTTTAGCCAATTCACAAGTAGATATACGATTAAATTCACAATAAAGAACATTTATAACTCTAGCACTTAATTGAACACTTTTCATATCACTAGCATTCCATTCATTTTTCTTTCTTAAGCACATTTTTCCCTTCTACAATCTTAGTTGGTATACTAGGACCATTAACAATAACTTTTTATAACATATAGTCCATTGCTTGAATATATATTCTCATTCTAGCTTTCCAATAGTTATAATTTGTGTCACTAAATAATGGTAGTCTATTGTTCGATTGACCTTCAGCAAGAGAAATACTAAAAATGGTTTTCATAATTTACTCTAAGACGATTAAGTCCACTATGAGAGCCTAGGCTCTGATACCAAGTTTAGGATCAAGCACTTACCATTGGACCAAAAGCAATTGTTGTTAGCCAAGGCGCAATTTTATTTCTTTATACCTTACTAAGTGGCAGGTGGGCATGAATATCTGCGCCATGTAAGCGTCACGGGTTAGCCACTCACGTACTCCATGTAGGTCCCCTATAAGACCCAATCGAGTCAAAGATTGATTGTTAGCCCCTATAAAGCTAACACTCCCAACTCTCGCAAACAACAAACCCTCTCTATAAATACAACTATGTGTATATCTCATTGCCTCTTCACTCCTTTTCGGTTGCTTCTTCCTCTGATTTACACAAGGATATTTATAACTCTTGCTCATCCTATAGATTGCCTGCACAAATTGATTTTTCACCGTCTACCTTCAATGCGTTCCCATGCCAATTTTGGATTTTCTTCCCGAGCCGTTGATTATATTGTAAAAGTGTAATTACAGATTCTTAACTTTGTGTTTGTTAGCATTAAAATAATTATAAATAGTTTTAATTAATTTACTTTTAATTCTAATAAATTTTGTTGAGCATTGTGTAGGCTTTTAGATAAAAGAGGGAGTAAATTCACACGGAAAAAAAGGAGTCTTCATTAATTGGAATCTACCCACATAGGTAAGCATCCATTTTTCAACAACTCCACCAAAACAAGCAGGCCATGTTTTTGTTTTTGGATAAAAGAGGAAGCAAACTCACATGAAAAGAAGGAAATTGACATGGAAAGAAGACAATTCACATGGAAAAAGGACAACTCACATGGCAATTGACATGAAAAAAAAGGCAACTCACATGGTAATTGACATGGAAATAAGACAATTCATATGGAAAGAATGCAACTGACATGACAATTGACATGGAAAGAAAAGAAGGTAACTCACATGGCAATTAATATGGAAAGAAGGCAATTGACATGGAAAGAAAATAACTCATATAGAAAGAAGACAAAAGAAGAAATTAATAATTAAATAAAGGAATAATGCATCATTGTGATGAATGGATGACTTCATCTTATGAGTCTATAAATAGCAACACTAAGACCAAGGAAGAGAAGAGGAGGCAAGAGAGAGAGAGAGAGAGAGCTAGGGAGAAAGTCTGGGCTTTAGCTGAGGCTTCTCTCCTGGCAGTTAATTTCTGGAGGTTTATTTCTTTTTCATTTATGTATGTTGTTTTGTATTAAATATTTTTATTTAAAAAGTTTTTTTTCTTCTATGACTAGACTTTTTAATATTAGTAGCTAGTTTTATTCTTAGAGCCAATTGAAAAGATCACTTGACTGAATTGGGATGATTGATTAAGGTTTGTGTTTTCATTTTGGATTCATTTAAAAACTTAGTGTTTTTGCACACGTTCGGTATATTATATGTTTGGGTACGTACACATATATTTTATGCACATAATGGTTTCATGTGAGTTTAGACCAGATCAAATTTAGGAATAGGGCAATTTAATATAGGAGTAGTGTAAAAGTAAAGTAGATGTTGATTTACTCTACACTTTCTGAAGATTTGTATATTTTATGCGGGTACTCTGTCCATTATGTTTTTATATCAAACCTATAGTGAGGACCTAAGATCCTAAACCTAATCCGGAATGGATCGAGTTATATTCATGAATAATTGACGTTTAATTC
The DNA here is from genome assembly GCA_033060915.1 of Euryodendron excelsum. NCBI lineage: Eukaryota > Viridiplantae > Streptophyta > Magnoliopsida > Ericales > Pentaphylacaceae > Euryodendron > Euryodendron excelsum. Next base: position 14,630,788 of record CM065382.1, read on the forward strand.
ATTTTCGAAAACTTAGACTTTAATTATATTTGTAATACCTTTTGCTTTAAAAAAGTAACCGGTATATGCAAATCGATGGTGAGGGTATTTAATTTTAATTGAATAAGTTTCTAAGCTAGAATATTAAAAAACATGTGTCTTTAATTATACTTGTTACATTTATGCCCTGATAAAGTATTGCCAAGTATTTACGAGTTGATTGTGAGAGTTTCATGATTTTAACGTCATATTCTGGTAATTGATTATTTTGAATATACCCATCTACAAATTTATGAAATCTGAGTAAGCTAAATGATTGACAGTTAATAAACTTGTATTGATCATTTCTAAGTAAGTTAAGCGATTGAATCTAAAACTGTTTTATTTTATTATATTTATATTACTCTAATTTAACAACCTTCATCTCAAAACTTTAAAAAAAAATTATTTTTTTTAAATTATGTTTGTTATTTAATTCTAACTACTATATTTATTTTTTGTGATTTAATTTTAATCTTATCAAATTATTTTTATTATGTAATATTTTGTTGCACTTACTCCTAAACGTGTTAAGTAGATCAAGTAGCCGCTGCGGCTGAAGACAAAAAAGGAGTTGAATGACAAAATGCATAGGTAGGAAGTCCACCTCCTCACTTGGGTGGACCCCACTTTACAGTCGTTACATCCACTAATATCATGATCTTCAAAAGGCAAGCCAATTTTTAGGAAATGAAAACGGATCAAGCCGAGCCATTTTGAGTGACTAAACACTTGGAAATGACATATTTACTCCTTCGGTTTCGCGCCTCTCACTCGCTCATTGTGTCTTCAGCCACTTAATTTTGTACTTTTTCAAAATTTTCATGGGTTTTCGTTTCTCTCCATCTCATTTTCTACGTAGAAATCAAAACATGACAGAGGTTTCTCTCTTCCGCTTAAATTCTTTCAACTACTATATCAAGCCCAGCTACACAAACAAGAAATTCCCATTGCACTGAAGAAAAAAAAAAATTTCATAGTCATAATTTCAAAGCCTTTAAATATTTTTCTAGGGGATAATTGGGCACGTCATATTGAATGCAAAAAAAAGTTTCTAATTCACAAAGTGACTTTCAATAGACAAAGGTTTGCTGTCAAAGAGTTGGTGTTAGAAGAGAAGATGATGGAAAACTCTCACAAGATGACCCACTAACGCACCAAGCACATTTCAATTGGAAGTATTAAGGGCATTTGATCAAACAACTCGTAAGCATATACTTATGAAACAAAATCCACAAGGTTTCATTCGATACCATCCACTCGTAAAAACAAGTTCCATCTAGCCCAACCAATCAATCATATTTACAACGTTAATGGTCAATTCTAGAGTTGAACCCAATAAAGATCAGTTGTTACTAGTCCCGAATTTTCGCGTTTACATTGTCGCTGGAGCTATTTTCAACCGCTGGGGTAATGGCCATGCCCATATTAAGAAAAATTCACATCTTCGTACGTTGAAAATCCACATCTTTATACGTTGAGAATTAGGTTGGGTTTCAGATCTCCATACCCAACTAAAGAGAGTGAAAGAGGTTATGAAAGTTTAAGAGAAGTGACGGATCTAATGACTCATGAGATAAGGACGCAAGGAAAAAAAAAAAAAGAAACAGAGAAATGTGAAAGAAGGTCGAGAGAATGTGAAAAAAGGTGAAGAGATAGGGGATTCTTTTTCTGTCTCTTGTCTCTATCATTGAGTTAATTGAAATTGGCTAAGCTTGAGCTGATATCTTAGAAAATTGGCTCCAAAAAGATTTGCCTTCGCCTCTTCAAAAGTGGCCACAAAATTTGTGGCTGACGCAATGACACACGGCGTCCTCATTATTATTATAACAGGTGCGTCTTCGTCCGATCAGGACTCTAATTACAATTGATTCTCAAAAATTTTATGGAAAGAATTGTTCATTTTGTTCTCTATGATGATCCATCATTTGCTGGCTCTCTATGATGAAAAGTTTATGACTGATTTTTTTGGTAATATATCCAGAATGTAAAAAGAGAAATCCAAGATTCACTTTGATTTTTGCATTATTCAAATATTTTAGCTCTGATAATTCAAATGCTTATGTTTTTTTTTCCTGATGCCTGGTTAAGTGAACTTGTATATCTACAAATTTTTGCTAAGATGGCTATTTGCCAATACGATTCTTACTTTAACAACGATGTTTAATTGGATGTTCTAATTTTGCAGGAGGACTATTTGAATATGAAGTTAGTTGTTATGTTAACTTTTAATTGTTATATAGAGATCTGAATCATCAACTTCACGTTCTAATCTTCTCGCTTACCATTTTCTTATGGAAGGACAAGCTTATTAATTGCATTTCGTGCTTTGACTAGGATTTGGTATATCAGCTTCTCGGTTGGGATTAACTGATACAGGAATTTTTCTTTACGGAGAAATGGTGGATCAAGGGAGACAAATCATCCAAGCCGTGTCCATTCCCATTGCAAGATAAATAAGCAATGGCTTTGCGGGAATTATTCTCGAAGATTTAAAAAAACATTATTGTGGGAAGCTAGGATTTGAATTACAATGTTGAATTTGTCCCAAGATTTTTGTTAAAAATATGTATGGAATATTTTAGTAAATGTTAGTTGAAATTTTGGATCTAGATTTTAAAAGTATGAATAGATCTTGTAGGATTTCCAAAAATATAATTTGTTGACTGCTGATGAATGGAAATATTTGAACCTTTGTTAGTATAGAAAGTCACAGTAACCCACCCCTCTTTCTTTATTAAAAAAAAAAAAAAAAAAAACTTGGATCGCATCTAGTAATCGGGTCAAATCCGATTGTTACCAGATCGAATCTGTGAGTGACAAATCCGGTTCGCCAACTTCGGGTCTGGATCGGATTTGATGTCTTACGAGTTTGGATTAGATCACGGTCTGATAATTAGTGTAATATTTTTTTATAAATTTTAATATTTGAAAAACTTGACCCCAGTAAATATAAATTTGACTCCATTGAGATATCTCACAAGATAAAAAGAGAGGGTCATGTTTTATCAAGAAAAATTTTTGAGCACCTTATTAAAAATAATAAAAAAAAAGGGTCAAATCGTAGGAAACTGATACACATGATGAACTAAAAGTTTGCTTCTAAAATCTTTTTATATCTGCAACGCATATACCTGTCTAAGAAATCACATAATTCATAATTATTATTTAGTCTTAGGTTCTTAACTACTAATATAAAAATTATTAATTTCACACCTACTTTGTACTCTTTCGTAGTCCATTGCTCACACAGAATGACTCACTCATATGCAATGAATTTACGTAATGTAGTGTAAAATATATTACATAATATATTACCTACGAAAGAAAACATAGTGGTATGAAATTATTAGCTCCTTTAATGTTATGTAAAATATAATAAAAACAAAGAACATAAGTTTCAACTGTCCAACTTCTCTTAATTGTTGTTCATATAATATATATATATATATATTATATTTATAAATTATAATACCTACAAAGAGAAAGTTTCAGATAAGTGAAAGGGAAAGAGCAAACAAAAAGAAGAGAGAGTGAAAAAAAGAGTTAAATTTATTTTTGTACGGTTTTTATGATCATTCATAAAAATAATAGTTAACACATTGCAACTCTATATTTTTTATTCTTAAATTTTGAATTAGTATTTAAACATTTAATTATTTAAAATGGTGTAAATTTATAGTTAAGTATGATGTTTGAACAATATATGATCAATATAATTTTATAATATTTAAATATTAAACGACCCCACTGAATAAAAATCATGAAGCCGCTACCGGATGAATCCCACTATTAAGACACGTACAACACATGAAACCCGTATTTAAATCCATACAACATAGGTCTTTACTACAATAAAAACTCAAAAGTGCAAATGGTCAAATCCCTAGCGTTTTACGCTTCCAATAGATTACCCATTGTTTGTATCTAAACAATCATACTCCTCAAATAGATTTTGATGCAAAAGAATTGGATATCCAAATAAAAATCAACTCAATTTAATCCAGAAATAAATATAAATCAACCAAATCCCAAGTGTAGTTGTGTTAAGGAACTACCTCCCATATCAGCAACCATGAGAATATCATCCTTGTACTTGATGCCAATTAATGATGTACCGATCACATATGGATGCACTAGGAGTCATCAATTAGTCACTTCATACTCAAAGCCCCAAACAAAAGGGTTAATCCATAACAGACTTGAGACTTAGTGAATGTGTGCAATATGCATAAGTATGCATGTAAATACGTGTATATAAATGTGTCTTGCTATGTATGAGTACACATTCAGGTGAATGTGAAAGGCCCCCTAACGCCATTGAAATGTGAACATACCTTAATTAGTACCACGTTTCAACAATCTACCACGGAATGTACACATATTTCAGTAATCAGTACCATCATGGGAAGGCTCCATTTGGTTGCACAAATTCAACTATTCCATTCAGAATTTACTAATTCCAAAATTTGTGTATCTGTCGACTGAAAAATATTATAATTCTCCCAGTTATAGATTAGGTAGATTTCAAATATTTACTAAAAAAGTAAAATATATTAGTTTTTGAAGGTATTTTTTCTTTACAACCAAAGTGGACTAATTCTCTAATTCATAAATAGGGGAACAACTCTCACATTCCAGTCGCTTCACCTACATCATTGTCTCCAACGTTTCTTATGCTTTCCTTCAAGTAGAATTCTTTCATGTTCTTTCATCAAGCGGTTATTCTCGTTGGTTGGGATTTTGGAAAGGAAAGAAGATAATCCTCACCATAAAAACCCCCAACTATAATTTGCAGAACTCCCAGGTAACAAATGGATTTTACAACAAAAGTACAACTCACAAATACTGGGACCATGGGGAATTGGTCAACCGTGCAAGGATTGTTTAGATTTTTCACTTTGATTGAATTTGAGAATATTGACTATTTGGTTTCCTCTCTCCCTCCCCATTTTGCTCTCCACTTTAAATCTCTCTCTTCTATCTTTTTCTTCTTCTCTCCTTCCGGTTACTCCCCTCTCTCTCTCTCCTCCGATTCTATTCTCTCTCTATCTCTCTTCTGGTTCTACATATTATTTGAATACTGATTGCATTGTTGATTTGCTCTCATCTCTTGTTTTCTCCCCCTCTCTATAATGTTCTGTGTTATGTTTCTCCTTCTTTCTCTACCCCTTTATAATATCGTCTAAAGGTTGGGTTGATTCTATTCTCTCTTTTACACAGTGAGGGTTCATCTTAAAAGACAATCACAAGTGGGAAAGATTATTTAGTACACTTATGTTATATTTGGTATAAGGGAATGAAATAGAATGGAATAGTCATTCCCGCTTTTATTCTCATTTCCTTATTTAGTACTACTATTTAAAGGTAGAATAACCATTTCCATGGAATGATCATTCCCACATTTTGTTAGAATGACCATTCCTTATTTCAAGAGTGAGAATGGTCATTCCATTCCCACATGAAACAACATAAAACAAAACTTATTAAGATTTTTGTTGTCAAATTTATTTTTAAAAATATAAAATATATTTGGTAATTATTTTTTATTTTAAAATTTTAAAAAAATAAAAAAATTTTAAATTTTAAATTTTAAAAAGTTGAAAATTCATAAAAATATTTAATAATTAAGCCGCCACCGCCACCGCCACCGCCACCATTACAAATGCTTAAAATATATAATAATTATATAATATATTACTAATATTTTGTATAGACATAATGTTAAATTTTCATATCATACACAAATTTAATTCTGTTCTATTCTAGCATTATTCACTGGTCCTACCAAGCAAAGGAATGAAAATGACTATTCCATTCTCATTCTCATTCCATTCCCATTCTCATTCTATTCCTTTCTATTCACTTGTACCAAACTAGCCTTAGAGCACCACATCATCTTTATTCCATCACTCACATAATAATAAGATATTTCCTATTAGGTGGGGTTAAATACTCATTTAATAGATAGAGGACCTACTTTCATGTGAGTGGAGAGATCAAGACACGTGACGCTACAAGAGTGGTTCGCTCCCAAATGTGTTTCACAAATGGAGTTACCCCGCAAGAATACGGAGTCGCGGTGAAGTATAAACTAAAAAATTAGGTATTGTTCTCTCCCAAGAGAATTCTGCAAATATAGCAAACAATACTCAACTAGCAAGAGAACTTATCGATATGAATTGCAAATGAGATTTTGTAATAAAAAGAGACCGAAAACTTATTAATTTTTGGATGAAGGTTGTTTTTGGTTAATGAAAGCAATTTAAATCTAATGAAAATAATTAAATCTAATTTATGTGCAATTAAAGAAAAACTTGGATATGATTTATTCAATTTACCAATTCACAACAAAAGTTTCAATAAAGAATTTTTTATAACTCAAATCAAGAATCACTTCGTGAATTCTGAATTCGGAATATTTTAACTATAAAATCTTGAATTCATATTTAGTTGAGTGTATGAATTAAAACAATTAATAGAACCACAGAAACAAACCTTAGAAATGTGCAATATCTATACCAAGTATTAAGTTGTGCAAAAACATTACCAAATGGGTTATAAATTTAAGCTTTTAAATATATCCAACACTTATCCAAATAGAACTATAGAAATCTAGAAATAAAACTTTGAAGTACATAAACCTCCATTGAAGCACTTGAAAATCTTTGGTGGATTTTCACAATCACATTCAAAATATATTTAGCTACTTGAATCCATAAAGTAAAGCATAAGTGAACACAAATCTAACATTAAGGAAAAAAAAAAGAAAAAAAAGTGTGTTTGGTTGCCGAGAAAATGAAAAAGAACTTGATGAACAACAATACAAAAGATGTAAATCTAACATTAAGCAAAAGAAATCTAGTATTCAGTTGCCTAAAAAATGCGAGAAAATGCCAAGACAATACAAGAAAGTTAAGCTTTAATACAAAAAGAATGATTAATAACAATCCCAAAAGAAAACAATCAACAACAAGACAAAGTAATAATGAAACTTAGCTAATCATTGTAAAATCTCCCAAGGAAAACCCTAGAAAATGCTCCCAAAGTTGCAAATCTCGAACATTCTCTCGAATTTTCCAAACATTCCCGACCATCTCCTCAGATCTCGCACACACAGCTTTATACCCTCAAAAACTGAATTGACTGATCGAACAGTCAAGTAGCGATCGATCGGCCGATCGAAAGGCCAAAAGCTTTTGAATAGCCAATCGATCAAAAAAAGACCTTATCTGAAGTTTTGATCCTTTTCGATGCAGGACTCAATTCTGATGCCATCGATCGATCGCTAAAATGCCCTCTCTGAAGTTTTGATCATTTTTGTTGCAAGAGCTCGAAAAAAGGCAAAATTGCCATCACTGATCAATCGTGGCTTACAGTGATCGAACGATTGATCAATCGATCGACCCTTCTGATTTTTGTTCATTTTGCTCGTTTTAACCTCTTATTCCTATAAAATACATTAAAAACACAATAAATCAAATATGAAACTAAATTAAGACAATTAACTGCAATTTAAGTTTAATAAAGTACAAATTAAGAACTTATGATTACACTTTTAAAGTGTAATCAAAGAGCACTGAATCACATGTGACTTTAATGTGCCACAGTTCCTATTATCCCGTAGTCGTCCTGTTTTCTTCTTTTTCTTTTTTCTTTTCCTTTTGTTTGGAGTTTTTATTCTTAAATCATTATTCAACCATCATTTCATTGTAATTTGGAGAAAGTAAAGAACAAACACGAATGAAACCGCACTTTACGCTTACACTTAAACAAATCCAGTCACCCACAAACAAAATAAGTTTCGTTCTCATTTTTAATTTTTAAGGATGTAAATTTGGCTCGAGACTCATGAGTCGCCCGAGCCCATCAGCTCATAGCCCAGCCCTAGTCTAACCTGGCCCTAGCCTGGCTGAAGCCCGACCCTATATGGGCAGGCCTAGGCTTATCCTTAGTAGCCCAAGCCCAGCTCGCGACTCGACCAAAAAGCCCAACCTAGGTTTACCCAAAAGCCCACCCAAATTATAAATTTATAAGTAATAGCATATTTTTATATAATTAATAGTTTATCCAGATTTACATTAATCAATACTCTATAAGTTCAATTGTTTAATCATTTATATATTTTTGTATAATCTTTATAAGTTTGACTCAATCTCTAACTTAGTTAAATCATTATTGATTATCAATTACTAATTAAAAGTGTACGTCTTATATATTTAATAGTATAAGTTTACATTAATTAACATTTTATAAGTTTAATCATTTATATTTTTTTGTATGATTTTCATAAATTGACTAATTCTCTATTTTAGCTTTAACCATTAGTGATTACTACTTATTAATTACTAATTTAAAAAATTAAAATATAAAAAAAAATCAAGTTCGCCCAAAAGCCTGTCAAACCCGTCCAAAGGCCTGTCCCAAAGCCCCAGCCCAAGGCTTGAGCCCAAAGCCCGCCCTTAGGGTCGTGGGCTGGGCTTGGGCTTAGCATTCTTAATTTTGGCTCAATCCAAAATTTAGTGTAGTCCGTAAAGTCCGGCCCGAGCCCAATGGGCTACGGCCAGCTTGGCCCAATTAACATGCATTCTCACTTTACGCTTTTGTTCCCATGGGGTCCGACCAATCCCTTGTTACTGACGGGACGGCGTCAAATCCCTTAAGCTGTTTCAACTTTCCACTACACTTAGCGTTGCTGACTGGACAAACACCGTCAGCACCGCACGGGAAGCTCAGCTCCGCTTGCGCTCTCTCTCTTCTCTCTCCTAAGTTTTCAACTTCCAACAGTTAATAATATATAATAATTTAAATAGGTATCAGTGCTCTCTCTCACTCTTATCAAATAAATGTGGTACTGTGTCAATGAATAAGTCGGCCCAACAGCACAATGGATTTGGTCAATTATCTACTGGGTTCATGGTGATCAAGATTAAAAATAAATTTTAAAAAGAGAAGAAAATTTTTTTATCTAAAAAAAATTATATATTAAAAATGGATTGAATTTAGGTTAACGGGTTCAACTTAATTGTGTCCAACTAAACCCATCCAAATCTACCTATTGAATTAATTCATTTCAACCTATAACCCACAAACACCCAGTCCAAATCCGGTCATTTGCCACCCCTACTCTCTAGTTTGCAAAAGAAAGAAAGAAGGAAGTCACGTTAAGTTTAATCCAAATATTTGGATAGCTTCTGATAGTTTTCCAAGACATAGAATTTGGTTTTCCTCCGGTTACTATGATTTGATTATCATTTGAATTTAAATCATGATCTACACATCTAGGACTTAATACATGCATATATATAATATCAAGTGCTATTAAATTACTTGAAACAATTTACTTTATATATTTTGAGGTGGAAACTTTAAAGATTTCTCAAAATTTTTGTAGTATGGTATCATTCATTATATTTCTTCCAAATTTGGGGCAACTTGGATTTTCGGATATCTTGCAGATGAAGATAGCTTTATCTTTTCTTTCTTTCTTTTTTTCATTTTTTATGGGATCCATTTGATTCTGGTGTAAACTCGAGTATTGATGTATCTTACTATACTTAAATGTGAATTCTTTCAAATCCAATTTGAATCCAGTCGACAGCCATAATCCTGTCTTCATAATGCATTATTCAAAAGATTCTTTGACTTATTAAACTTTTAGTTTTATATATAGATTTCGTGCATGGCATAGGTTAACCCTAGCATATACTAAATTGATGGAATTTTGTTTATGGGATTTTTGAGAATTGGGCCATAAGTACATGCAATACATATATACAATTTGTATATACGTTTGTACACTATATAGAGAAGATGTGGTGTTCGAATGGATTGATGTTGTGTGTACGTAGTGTTTACTAGATTACCAACTTCATTTCCTATAGATGCTTCAGATAGAAACCTATTAGATAGTGTATTAACTCCTTGTTACGCCCATCGCTACAAAGCCTCAGCATTAAAGATTTTATACCATTCTCTAGCTATAGATCCTTCTTCTTGTTGTTCTCATCATATAGCTAGCTAGCTAGCTAGCTAGATTTCATTAGAACATGATGGACAACCTTAGAAAAAAAGGAATGAATGTTCTAAAGATTTAACATGAGTGCTGCAAAAAGGACAACAATCAAAAACAGAGATGTGATGCCTATCTAGATTAGGACTAGTAGGTAATCTATTATGGCAAGTTTGCCATAAGAACACCAATATTTTAAATGACTGTTTAAGCTTCCAAAGCTTTTTTTCAAGGAAAAGAAGATTAATGAACAGAAGAAGAAAAAGAGGAAGATGAAGATGCATGAAAACTTGAAAAAAAATGCATTTGGAGCAAGAGAAGCAAGAAAAGGGAGGCAAAGAGAAAGGTAAGCTGAATGACCAGAGAAGTCTCCAGAGGACAAAGGATGACAAATCAGCCTATAAGCCAAACTTCGAAATAGGCGAGGTTGAAATAATTTGAATAATATGAGCTGGAAACAAAGTGATCACGAGAAAGATTTCAGGAATGAGTCTCTTGATTAATGAGAGATGCCACCTTACCTGTACAATCATTGGAAATAGAGTGAAGGGAATAAAGGGTGTTAGAGGAAAAGAGGGTATCCAATAGTTATCCTAAATGGATATATCTTTGCCAGAACCAACCTGCCACATAAGACCCTAAGATAACATTTTTGTCCATAAAGAATACTTCTCTAGCACCAATAACTAGAGGAGAGAGGAGCAACAGATAACAAAGATGAATGAGAACAATATTTAGCTTGAAAATATTGGAAAAAGTGAATTAGGACACATTGATATCCAACATCTTTCAAAAAGGTCCAATGCGAATGCACAGTAGGAAATGAGCAGATTTGGTGTACCCCAAATATATGACTATGGGGAGCTCAGTCCCACTCAGCAAATGACAAAATCTATTTATCCCACATTCATCTCCATACAAGTTCTTAACAACTAGTAAGTTGTGCTACTTCATCAGTGTCATCACCTACTATCAACACTGCATGCTCCTCAACCTTTTAGTACTCATCATCATACCCGTACTCTTTATACCACAAAATAATTTCTCTGGATTAGGAGACTGGTGGGTCCCCTTGTTACTGCGGCATCGCCTGCCAACTTCTTGCAAGCAAGCGTTGCTCGTGGTACCGTATTGATCATGTTTAATTTGCTGCTACTTTTTGAGAAACGATATAAATACATTTATCTCTAACAAAACTCTCTTACTTGCAGGACACTCAAAAACACTTCTCACTTTCTCTATAAAAGCTAGCTTCAAGACCAAGATAACAAGGGTGATCAAAATGACTCTCAAAGCAACGACGAGGCCATGCCTCTTGAGGCTATTTTTGACTTCCCGTTTTGCGCTAATTGCTTGGGCTGCTCTAATGGTGCCCGCACCCCTTTTAGAAGAAACTTCATACATTATGGATTTGTCTGACTGCTATTTTTATCTGACATATATGTCTGACCACAACTTATATATCCATCATTGTTTATGATTGTGTGCTTGTTGTGGTAGATTTTGCACAAAAAAAGAAAAACAAATTGTATTATGTCTTGCAATGAGAGGGGGAGACTGGGTCAGCCAACTGGTGACCAACAGTCTATAATTGCAATTTTCATTCGTTCACCAAATACATCACATTGTCATGGTCTTAGTTTTTTCTAAGCCAACCGTGCAGCATTAGAAGCTCGCAAGCACCATTGTGATGCTAGTCAGACTAAGTCCTAGAGAAGAAGAGGATGGAAGCTAGGAAAAGAAAAGTTTGAAAGTTTGAAAGTTTGAAAGAATGAATGGTTATTACACTCAAGAGAACTTTACAAGCCTACTTGCTTGGTGCCTTGGCCAAATGAGGCCACCCCTATTTATACCACTCTACCTCCTCAACTAATGGTGGAGATAATTTATTTGATCCTACGATGGAATTTAAGCTTCGAAAATAATCCCCACAAATATCTCATCTTAGAGATCTTTACAAGGTTCTAAAATATTTTACTCAAAAATATTACTCTCAAGAGCACTTTACTAAGGTTTATCCTTACAGAACAATTGTATGCATCTACACAAGTCTTCATAATGTGGAGGTTTCTATAATTCCCTATAATCCTACTATTCAGGATAGTAGAAGAAGAGTCCAGAACCTGAAAAGATCTAGAGCAAGCCAAGTGTATTGCCAAGTAGGCGTCTACATGGTGATGATGTGGCGGGCCGTGAAAATATGTCTCTGTTTCTATAAGTGTGATATAGACTACAATCACATTTCTGTCCCAATGTTCTCCTGAATGTTATTTTGTTAGTCTCGCATGTTTTTGTGCTACTTGAAAGTGATTGCAAACCTTGTGGCTGAAATTATATTAATGACTCACAAGATTTCCTTATAGAGCCTGTTTCTTCCTTATGGTCTTTTAGCAACATTTTTTTTAAATGGAATTCAATCAAGCTCATTTTCACGAAAAAAGAATTCAATCCTATTTTCAAATGTACCAGTCACATATCAGAAAAAAAAAATACCATTAAACATTAATTTTCTATGCTAAATAAGCTTTTAGCATTAATTCGTACAAACTGTTTCCCTTCTAGTAATTTAACTAGCCTATTCGTTATTAATTAGTAATAAAATTTTCCGTTTAAAAAAAAGGTGTCCCCTTGAGGCCTTGACACACAACTCGCAGGCTCTGCCGGTTGGTGCAGGCTTGTACTTCCATTTTTGTCTCCTTAACAAAATGGCTCAACTATCTTCAACATTGTCGGTGAATGATTCTATTTCTTGGCCTTTAATGCAACAGTAAGGTGGTCACAGGGAGGAGTTTTGAACCAAAGTCCTGCAATTTTTTTGGCTGCCTTTTGGGTTAGAAGTTTTTTGGCCTTGACTACTGGGTTGGCCTCGTAGTCAATGCTTGGGACTTGAGGTTCTGTTTCTAAAGTCTTAGGTTCAAAATTTCTTAGGTGTTATCAATTTTTTAAAGCCACCCTAAAGTCTTTGGCAGGGTTATTATCTAATTTGTGTGGGACGGAGAGATTACACAAGCTCCAGAATTAGTCAAAGTGCACACAAGCTAGCTCGAGCACCTAGTTGGCCAAAAAAAAAAAAAAAGTTTCCAAGGATCATTGCCTGGCAAGAGAGTCAAAAATTCAAGATTTGCTTAGGGTTTGGCCACAGCGGGACAAGCTTAGGTCACTCACCAATTACATTGTAAAAAGCTCTAAATACTCTTACTAAATTTTAATAATAAAAAATATCTTTTGTTTATATTAATAAATATTAGTGTTTTCCTGTTACTTTTTTTTTAAAATTAAGTTTTGTTTGATTTGACTTGAAATGTTTTTTTAAAAAATATTTTCTTCATTTTTCATTGTTTTATTGAACAAAAAGTGAGGAAAATATTTTTTAAAAAAAATTATTTTTCATCAAAAGACCAAACACGATTTTCATTTCTATAATCCATAACTCATTTTTAGCTTTAAGCCCTTTAAACCTTCAACATTATTTCAACCATTTCGGCCGTCACCGCCATCTACCGGCGCACACCATTGCAACCGCTATCACAGCCACCATCACCAATCACCCACCTCCGCCACTGCCACCACTCTCCACCATAAAGAATAGTCTCATATAAAAATTACTTATTTGGAAAACAAATTTCAAATGTTAACCAAACACCAGAAAATAAATATGAAAACAATTTTTTGAGTAAAACTTGTTGCCTTTGAAAAATATTTTCAAATGTAAAATATTTTACATCAAATCAAAACGGAGCTTTAGTCTCTTTCTTTCATCAAATCAAACAGATATACAACCATTGGAAGTTAACTTCTCGGCATGATAATTGCTGTTCTTTTCATTCAACCTACTTTCAAGGTATGATGAATAAGAAAACAAATCATATTATACATGATTTGTGGCCTCCAATAATATTGTAAGTTTTTAATATTGCTTTCATATAAATCACAGGAATATATAGGTGATTGAACTCGAAACTCTCCAAGCTGAAGACTCAAGATTAAAAAAATATCAATTCCAGTGCTTTGTACAAATGAACTATTGGGAATGATGTTTCTGTATTAGCCTTCCCTACACTGCCTCAAGGAGCAGAAGAATAAGGTCATGGAAATATGCAAGATGTTAGTGAAAGTCCTACATTGCTCGGATACAAAAGTCATCACCTCTATATATGCTTTTGGGCAATCCTCACCTTGTGAGTCATTTTTCAGAGTTGAGCTAGGCACATTGGTTCTTTAACATAGTATCAGAGCTAGGTTGCAAAGGGCCTTCACCTTTTTGTACCACTTAGGCTCGCTCTCTTACCTCACATCACCACACGTCACGTGACAGAGGGTGTTAGCAAAAGTCTTACATCACCCAAATGCGAAAGTCATTACCTCCATATATGCTTTTAAGCAACTCTCACCTTGTGAGCTAATTTTCAAGGTTTGAATTAGACCCATCAATTCTTTAACACAAGTAATGTCATAAAATTAAAGAACTGGTTTTTGAATTATAATTGATCTAGATTAGATGATTGGCAATTTAAACATTCTTCTTCTGTATATATGAAACTCTTGTCAGATTTGTGGGTTATATAGAGTTGGAAAGGTTAACATATTTTGGCCTTTTTGACAGTAAAGCTTCTAAAAAATAAACATGACAGTGGTGAATGTAAAGCTCCTCATATTCTGTTATTCTGATTGATAGCATTTCAAGATTCAGAATATATATAGTTGGTTCATGCGATGTAAAATTTCCTATCAAACTTGATCAAGCTCTCACATATTCATTCCTATGACACTTTTTCTAAGTGTAAGTGGCATAGGAACTATATTAACATTCTTCAATAGGAGGAGAAACTTTTAAACATAGGATTGCCATTTCCTATGTCTTTTATTAATCATGGTATCACATTCTTTTTTTACTCCTTTTGTTTGGATTAATAATCAAACACATGATACTGTAACATTCCGTATTTTTTTAAAGTAAGTAAATAAAAAAAGTATTTTTGAATTATTAAATTAGGATCTATGGATTTATTACGAGAATAAATTGTCAAGAAAATATTAAAAGGGCATAAGTGAAAGGGGTCTGAGGGTTAGTAAGAAAGGAAATTGAAGCACAAGGGCTTGATGCATAAATAAAAAGGTTGAAATAATAACAAGAGTGGACTACAAAAAATTAAAACTATAATTAGGCCCTAATTTTGACAAGTGTAATTATTTTCATGATTATACTTGGCTACGTTCACATTGACATACTTGTCACTCTTATACTCTAACCACTTGTCTTTTAAGTAGCCATTCCATGGGCCTATAAAATTATAAATACAAGGCTTTAGAGAGCCATTTATGCACAATTCGCTGAAAACATTCATTCACCATAGATACAAGTGTGACTGATAGTTTTGGTGGTGTAGGGATCTCAGAATTTCGAGAAACACACTTGAGGTAAATCGAATGTATACAATATATTTCTTTCTAAATCTATTTGTAAAGAGTTTATTCCTATTATTCTTGAATTATATTCCTTTTGATTATTCGTACTCATTGTTTAACTCCACAATTATATTTATTGTTAGATCTATAGAATTTCTTTCGGCACATTCTTGAATATCGTGTTCGTTAATAAAATTATTTTATAAAATTGCTAGATTATATTTTGACTGATGTGCCGTGGAATTGATTAGTACATGTACAAACGCATCCTTTGGCCTGTTATTGAAAGTGGTTATGGAATGATGACCTTATGAGGTGTTAGTTATGGAAGGGTGACCCTATGAGGTGTTAGTTATGGAATTTAATATTGTTACATAGTATGAGTGACATTTGGCATAGTACTGAGAAGAACCGGGTATTAGTCATACTAAAAATATTAAAATGATTAGTGCCAGTGTGGTTAAATATTATTATTATTATTATTATTATTATTTTCGAATTTGTTGAATTGATTTATTCATTGAGTTTGGTTTTGAATGTCCTAAACTAAGCATTTGTACTATTGTCATATTGTATACTTTCTGATTTAATTTTATTATTCAGGTGGAGGCGAATAAGGCGTCAATGGAATATTTAGAGTATACTGATTTACTATTTTGAACATGTGAAGAATATTATTTTTATTTTTTTTTAGAAGTTATGTATCTTGGAACCTAGTGAATGATTTATTATTTTTGAGTACTTAGAGTTGTAAATAAAATTAAATTTTGAAGAACACGGTTATTTTATTTAATTATTTTATTTATTAACGGTCTAAAAATCTGTTACAGATGCTTGGCCCACCAAGGTGATGCAGCATTTTTCTTCACTTTTAATTTCTAGAGTTGAAGTGCTGTTTTCTATATATGCCTAGTGTAATTGCATGTGCGGTACTGTAGTTTATTGCAGTTAGAACTGTTCAAATGTAATTGACAGGACCTTTCAAAATAGGGTACAAAAATTTACATCTTTGGTCTTAAGTTGTGACATGTGTTTAGTCTTAAGTTATTAGGTTAATTCAATTTAAATTTAATTGACAGGACCTTAAACTAAACAAATTTAATTAAACACTCATTCTTAAGTTATGACATGAGTGTTTAGTCTTAAGGGACAAAGGTATAAATTTAAATTTAATTTTTTCTTTTTTTTTCCCTCGACAAATTCATAATCCTGTTTAGTGTAACTTAGTGATTTTTCACCTATTTTGAAACCCTTGCATGTACGAAAAATAACACGTCAAGCCGAACTTTTGTAATGTTTTTCCAAGCATATAATTATTGTGAATTATTTTATTAGTCCCATTTTGTGACGTATTGGCTGACCTAAGGTTTCAGCCGCCTTTTTTCGACCGCTTTGGATTCAGCAGCCCTCCTTGGCCTCTCTCTCCATTCATCCAGTATAAATAGAGGTGCCTAGAAAATTCTAGGCACAACTCAGAGAGATCGAAAATAAAGGAAGAGAGAAATTAGAGAAAGGAAGAACGAAGAGGGAAATAGAATAAAGAGCAGTATAGGTAAATTGTAAATATCATGTTGTATTGTTATTTTTTATTACTAATAAAATTTTGAGTGGTCCAGAAGATCAACCTTAAATATACCAGAATAACAAATGTGATAAATATTTGATAGTTCCTAAAGAACTATTTATTATATATACTTTGTGTTCATTTATTTTCTCTACCTTATATTCTTTACTTTCATAACACATTATCAGCACGAGACTCTAAGTACTTTGTGGTTTTCTTTACATCATGATACTATTTTTTCTATGTAATTTATCTTCATTTTGAATTCTTTACTATGCACTCAAGTCGCATGAATAGAATGAATAGTAATTCACTATTGAGATGAATAATATTTATTTTAAAATTTTGTTGCTTTATTTATCTGAGATCTTGCATTGTTTGCCTATGATAGTTAGATATATAGAATCCATATTTCAATACATTTCCATAGACATGTGACTTAACTATTTTTTTACGTATGGATTGAAAGTTAGAATAGAAACAAAAATAGTAATTATATATATATATATTGATGCATGTTACTATTCATGAATAGTATTTAAATAGTAAAATATAATATAAAATGCAATGAATAGTGCGTTGTTTTTTTGTTTAATTCTTTATACATCATATTATCACTATACCTGATTTAAGCTTATTGTTTTGTATGGTATAGAATTGTAAAAATGTCAAATCTTGCCAAATTGAAATTTGTCGCCCTTGATATTTTTGGCGATAATTATTTATCGTGGATCCTTAATGTCGAGATCCATCTTGCTGCAAAAGCACTTGAACAAACAATAGTAGAGGAAAATGACGCAACCCAGTAGGATCGCACAAAAGCTATGATTTTCCTTCGCCATCATCTTCATGAGGAACTAAAATCAGAATATCTCACGATAAAAGATTCATTGCTCTAATGAAAAAATTTAAAGGAGAGATACAAGCACTAGAATACCGTAATCTTCCCAAGAGCCAGATCTAAGTGGATGCACTTGAGGTTGCAAGATTATAAAACTGTCAGTGAGTACAACTCTGCATGATTTAAAATCAGCTCACGATTAAAATTATGTGGAGACAAGATTACTGATGAAGATATGTTAGAAAAAACATTCTCTACATTCTATGTGTCGAATGTGCTTCTGCGGTAGTAATATCGAGAGCGTAAATTTAAAAAATATTCTGAATTAATATCCTGTCTTCTTGTGGTTGAGCAAAATAATGAGTTGTTACTAAAAAATCATCAGTCCTGACCTACTGGTTCAGCTCCATTCCCTAAAGTGAATGCAAGCTCATTTAGCAGACGTGGTCGCGGCCGTAGTCGTGATAATGGCAGGAATAATGGTCGTAATCGTAGACATTATCGTGGAGGTTATCATATGAGATTTAAAAATATCACACCATACCACCAGTAGTGAAATAAATCTGAAAAGGGGAAAGGGTCACATAATCAACCTCCTCCTAAGAAATCTGAATATACTTATTATAGGTGTGGGACAAGAGGCCATTAGTCAAGTACCTGTTGTATGCCCAAACATTTGAGAGAGCTTTACCAAACCTCAATTAAAGATAAAAAAAAAAAATGCAGAAATGCATTTTACAAATTTTGATGGCCAGGTTGATATTTCTCATCTTGATGTTTCAGATTTCTTTAAAGATGCAAGTGGAAGAATAGACCATTTAATTAGTGGTGGAGATGTCCACACTACTTAATTTTATTGTCTCTTCGTTCGAGTCTATGTAATTTCTTATCATCTTGTGTAATATTTCGTTCATCCGCTTGTCTTTGCAATAAATGATCATGTTTTAATTAAACACATTTAATATTTATATAGATACATGGATCGTACCAACACGTTG
Organism: Euryodendron excelsum; assembly: GCA_033060915.1. NCBI lineage: Eukaryota > Viridiplantae > Streptophyta > Magnoliopsida > Ericales > Pentaphylacaceae > Euryodendron > Euryodendron excelsum. The sequence goes on from CM065382.1 coordinate 14,649,627, forward strand.
AATATATCTAAAATGAATAGTGAAGTCATATGTCTGGTCGACAGTGGAACAACACACACAATTCTTCGCGAGAAAAAATATTTTTCACACTTGACATTACTTGAAGCTAATGTTAAGACAATCTCTAGCACAACAAAATTAATTGAAGGCTCCGAAAAGGCCAATATAATATTGCCAAGAGGGACAAAGTTATGCATTGCTGATGCATTGTATTCTACTAAATCTACAAGGAATCTGATTAGTTTTAAAGATATACGTGGTAATGGATATCATATTGAGACGACGAATGCAGACAATGTAGAACAGCTCTACATTATTGCTTATATTTCAGGAAAGAAATATATATCAGAAAAACTTGCTACATTGTCTTCTGGATTATATTATACTTCTATAAAAACAGAAGAATCACCTGTAGTGATGCGCCAGAAGTGCTTTGACCCAAAAAATTTTATACTATGGCATGGTCGTTTGGGTCATCCAGGGTCAACAATGGTGCGTCGAATTATTGACAACTCATATGGACATTCGTTAAAGAACTTGAAGATTCTGTTATCACATGATTATACATGTGCTGCCTGTTCATAAGGAAAATTAATTGTCAGATCATCTCCTTCCAAGGTAAATATTGAGTCCCCATCATTCTTACAACGAATTCACGGGAATATCTGTGGGCCAATACATCCTTCATATGGACCATTTCGTTATTTTATGGTTTTAATAGATACATCTACACTGTAGTCACATGTTTGTTTACTTTCTACCCATAATATTGCTTTTGCTAGACTGCTTACTCAAATTATTCGCTTACGGGCACAGTTTCTAGATTACCCAATCAAGTCGATATGACTAGATAATGCTGGAGAATTTGCATTCCAAGCCTTTGATGATTATTGTATGTTAATAGGGATTGATGTTGAACACCCAATTGCCCACACACATACACAAAATGGTTTTGCTGAAACTTTTATAAAATGGCTTCAGTTGATTGCTCGACCTTTACTTATGAAAATAAAATTACCTGTTTCTGCTTGGGGACATGCCATATTGCATGCTGCATCTTTGGTTAGAGTCCGACCAACTGCTTATCATCAGTACTCACCATTTTAACTTGTTATTGGTCAACAACTAAATATTTCTCACTTACGAGTTTTTAGTTGTGTTGTATATGTACCTATCTCACCCCCCACACCGTACTAAAATGGGTCCCCAATGTAGACTTGGAATTTATGCTGATTTTGATTCTCCATCTATTATTAGATATTTGGAACCTTTAACAGGTAATGTCTTTAAGGCACGTTTCGCGGATTGTCATTTTGATGAGTCAGTCTTCCCACCATTAGGGGAAGAAAGGACGTAATTAGAAAAGTAACGAGAGATCAGTTGGACTATTGCAACAATGTCTCATCTTGATCCTCAAACGAGTCAATGTGAATTAGAAATTCGCAGAATTATTCATTTACAGACAATTGCAAATCAATTGGTTGATGCGTTCACCGACACAAAGAATGTCACAAAATCACATATACCAGCTGCTAATACTGTAGCACGTATTGATATCCCTGTAGGACAATCTATTAATACAGCAGTAAATGAATCTAAAACACGCTTAAAGCGTGGGAGGCCTGTCGATGCAAAAGACACAGTTCCTAGAAAAAGGAAGACGCAAAGAAAAATGCATAAGCAAGTTGGTGCTCCTGAAGAGAACACAATATCTAAACTTCCTGAAGAAGAGAATCCTGAAGAAGAATTCCCAGAAAAGAAACCTCCTGAAGAGATATCTCCTGTAAGTGATATGGTACCTGAAAATAATGAGATCTCAATAAATTATATGAATACAGAAGAAAGCTGGAAGAGAAATAATATGGTTGTCGGCAACATATTTTCATTTAAAGTAGCTCTTGGTATTACTAGAAATAATGAAGAGACTGAGCGACAGACAGTCGACGAATGTTGACGTAGAATTGATTAGCCAAAATGAAAAGAAGCTATTGAGGTAGAATTACACTCATTAGCACAATGTAAAGTATTTGGACATGTAGTCCAAACACCTGAAGATGTGAAACGTGTTGTATATAAATGGGTATTCGTACGAAAACAAAATGAGAAAAATAAAATAGTTCAATATAAAGCCCGACTTGTAGCACAAGGTTTTTTTATAAAGACTTGGTATTGATTATGATGAGACATACTCTCCTGTAATGGATGCCATTACGTTCAGATTCTTAATTAGTTTATCAGTCTCAGAAGGACTGGATATGCGTCTGATGGACGTCGTAACATCCTACTTGTATAGTGAATTAGATAATGATATATATATGAAAATTTCTGAAGGATTTAAAATATCTGAAGCACATATTTCATCTAGAAACTTATATTCTGTCAAGCTTCAACGATCGTTGTATGGGTTAAAACAATCTGGACGCGTGTTGTACAATCGTCTTAGTGAATATCTATTGAAAAATGAATATATGAATAATACAATTTGTCCATGCATTTTTATTAAGAAATCAGAATCTGGATTTGGTATTATTGCAGTCTATGTCAATGATCTTAATTTAATTAGAATTTCTAAAGAACTGACAACATCTGCTCGTTATTTAAAGAAGGAGTTTGAAATGAAAGATATTAGAAAAACCAAGTATTGTCTTGGATTATAGATTGAGCACTTATCCAATGGAATTCTTGTCCATCAATTAGCATATACTGAAAAGGTTTTAAAGCAGTTTTACATGGACAAAGCTCATCCATTAAGTTCTCCAATGGTTGTCCGTTCGCTAGATGTACATAAAGATCTTTTCCGTCCTCAAGATGACGGTGAAGAACTTCTTGGTCCTGAAGTACTATATCTTAGTGCAATTAGTGCCCTTATGTATCTTGCCAATTGTACAAGATCTGATATAGCATTCTCTGTCAACTTATTGGCACGATACAGTTCTGCACTAACACAAAAATATTGGAAAGGAGTTAAACATATACTGCGTTACTTACGAGGGACAACTGATATAGGATTATTTTATTCCAAGGAGTCACAACGTGAATTGATTGGTTATACAGACGCTGGCTACCTTTCTGATCCGCATAAAGTTAAGTCTCAAGCTAGGTATGTGTTTACTTATGGTAAAATTGTTATATCTTGGCGATCGGTAAAGCAGACATTAACTGTAACATTTTCAAATCATTTTGAGATCATTGCAATTCATGAAACAAGCCGAGAATGCATTTGGCTAAGATCCATGATTCAACATATTCAAAAAAACTACGGATTATCTACAGTCAAAGATACATCGACAATATTATACGAGGATAATGCAGCTTGTATTGCACAAATTAAGGGAGGCTACATTAAAGGTGACAGAACGAAGCATAATTCTCCAAAGTTCTTCCATACACATGAGCTCCAGAAAAGTGGTGATCTTGATGTTCAGCAAATACGGTTTAGTGATAATTTGGCCAACTTATTTACTAAGGCACTACTAACTGCAACATTTGAAAAGCTTGTGCATGGTATTGGTATGCGCCATCTCAGAAATCTTTCATGAAGCAAATAATGTTCTTATTCTTCAAGGGGAGTTAAGTAATGTACTCTTTTTCCTTAGCTATGGTTTTTTTCCACTGAGTTTTTCCTAGAAAAGTTTTAATGAGGCAATTTTAACATACTCTAGAGGTCATCCAAGGGGGAGTGTGACATATTGGCTGACCTAAGGTTTCAACCGCCCTCTTTTGGCCGCCTTGGATTCAGCAGCCTTCCTTGGCCTCTCTTTCCATTCATCCAGTATAAATAGAGGAGCCTAGAGAATTCTAGGCACAACTCAGAGAGATCGAAAATAAAGGAAGAGAGAAATTAGAAAAAGGAAGAACGAAGAGGGAAATAGAAGAAAAAGCAGTATAAATAAGTTGTAAATATCATGTTGTATTGTTATTTTGTATTAGTAATAAAGTTTTGGGTGGTCTAAAAGATCAACCCTAAATATTTTAAAAGAACAAAATATGATAAATATTTGGTAGTTCCTGAAGAACTATTCACTATATATACTTTGTGTTCATTTATTTTCTCCACCTTATATTCTTTACTTTTATAACACATTTGACTCTTATTTGTTTAAAAGTGAGTTTTATCATTTTTAAAAAAGGGCACAATGGTAAATTGACCTATTCAACTCAGTCAACAAACGGATTTGGGAAAGACTGTTACGGCTAATTCGGGCAAGACCCAAGGCAAATATAATAAAGGACAAAATGTCGTGTTATCAAAATTCCAAGTAATGGATATTTACTTTAAGTAATATATTGTATAGATTTAAAACTCATTTGGTAAAACTAACTCAAAAGTATTGAATTACCAGTGTTAAATTTTTTTTAAGTACTTTAATTTTAAAATTATGAATTTAAAGATAAACTTCTACATTAAGATTAAAGGTAAAAATGAAGTTTTCCGTTTGAATTACATTGGTTCGAGTCCATTAACAGAATCCTATATATAATTCATGAAATTTCCATAAACTAAACTGGTCATTAGAATATTAAATATCGGATAAATTACAATTTCACCGTTCAAAATTAAAACGTGACACTAATTATCCTTGAGGTGTTAGGTAAACTACAAAAAACTTGCAAAAAAGGATAATAAGTTGCAAGTTTGTCACCAATTATTCCCTAACGCTTTTTCAAAGACTTATTAATGATCTTATTCCATCAGCATAGTTCTCTAACAACGAACATTTCTATTTTTTTGGAGGATCTGCTAGTTGAATCTATTAATCATAATAGCAATAAACTATCACCCGTCCAAGCAAAAAAAATACAAATCACCAATAAAAACATAAAAATAAAATTTTAATTTTATATAAATTTTTTTATACATCAATCCACTTAATATAACATACAACAAATAAAATAAAATTTCATCCTTGTAATACAGAGATGGATTAATTGTCAACCCAAAATGATGCTCTTCATCCACAAGCATATTTCTCAACCAATGCTTTTCTTTTTCTTTTTTTTTATTTGTAATTTTGTCAACACATTCTTCATCTCTATTTAACTTGATTCCTTTTCTTGTTCTTATCCACCTTAAAAACCTAAAAACAAAACGTAGAATAAAGATGAGTGCCTGAGTCATCATAATTTATTTTTTCTTCCAATTCCAAATCAAGTTAAACATTTCATATGCAAAATTTGGACCTAAAATCATGGCCCAAAATATGTTATGCAATATCATACTAGAATTTTTCTTTTTTTTTCTTTTTCCGTTCATTGTTTCAAGTGCCTTGCGCAAAAGTTGAAGCAAAAAATACAGGCCACTCAAATGTTATTAATTTTCCTTTTCACCATGCACAACACTAAAAAGCCCATCAAATAGCGCACGCATACAAAAGATTGAAAAAGTTACTGAAAATACCTGTTCCCTCAAAGGGTGCAATCAGATTGTTGGCAAGCATCCACAATAGCACAAAAGAAGATGATTCCATATCCCACACCGTTGGCTATTCAGTGCATAGTCGCTCAGTGTAGATTTATCCACACTGCGTTACTATGTGCATGCCTAAGCCAAAAATAAATATATATCTCATATTGCAGATGTATTGAAATAATATATAGATATATAAATCATGATTCCAAATATATGAATTTATAAAGATACTTTTTAAAAAGTTATTTGAATTGTTCACAATTCAGCTAATCAATTTTAATCATACTCCTTTAACCTAATACATGTAATAATCGTATGTTAAAAGTAAATATGTAAACAATTACATGCAAAACAAGTCACACGATATTTTAGCGTGAAAAATCCAACTTAAATAAAAGACTACAGAACCTAATCCATCCAACTAAGCACTATCAAAAAAGAATACAAAAAAGTCATCTTACAATCCAATCTTAAAAACTCCCAACTCACGGGTGCCGAATCCACGCGCTTGTAAGTGTTTGTAAGTGTGCTCTTTTTGTATTAATTGAATTCCATAATCGCGTATCTATCTCATGATACGATTCTTCAATGCTTAATTAAGTGTCGAATTCCACGACACCTACAATTCTCACAAAGCTAAACTTCAATCTAATGGATCAAACACTTGAACCAATGTCAAATAATTACAATAACCTTTACAACCAAATCCCCAATTGCCTCTGGATTCTCTTAGTTGCCACGAACTTGCTCGACTCCACGATTCACCATTACCGTACTTGATCACCGTACAGATCACCTTAGTACAAATTTCGCATCTCAAACTCCTTCAAAACTTCAATCCTTTTCAATGATGATAATAAAGATAATTTGTTGCTAAAAACCAATTGTGAGCATTAAAGATGTTTAGAACACTTTTCTTTTGTGTATTTTGAACAGCAACTCACATAATAAACTTAGAAAGGCGTGCCTCAATATATATGTAGGTCAAAAAGCATTCAGTGCGCTTCCCTACATCAAAAATCTTGCGCATCTTGCAAACATGAGGTCTCACAAAATTCTCTATTTATTTTTTCGCAAAGTCCCACGAGGTCTAGCAAAGTTCAGTTGGATTAAAGACCCTCTTTATTTCTTCCAGCAGGGTCCATTGATGTCCAGCGAAGTCCCTCGAAGAACATTTGACAAAGACTCCTCTCTATTTCTTCCGTCGAGATCCAGCAAAGTCCATCGAAATCCTGTAAAAAAACAAAAACTCCACTTCTTTATATCATCCAAACATCTCTTAGCACGAGTTCGAATGAATAAACGTTTAAAAACCTTCAAATGCTTGTGATAGACTTTCCAACATCCCAACATACAATGAAATAAATGAGTCACGAAACTCAGCCAATTACACGATGTTATATGAATGATTCCACAATTTGAGAAACAAAAACAAAAAAAGTGTTTGTACACAAAATTAGCATTCCTAAGTCACAACGTCTTTGACACTCATTGCAAACTGGAGAGGAAATGCATTAAGAAGCCTCATATTAGTAGCAAAAACATAAATCTTTCAGCAAGTAAAAAGATTTTTAGTTAAGACAAAAAATGCAAATCACAGATACTATAAATTACTGGATCAATCCCAATCATCTCATGAAATCCAGTTTCAAATGCTTGCGTTCCAACTTTTTTCTGTACTGGCCACAAGATACGAATCTCCTGTTCAACAAAGGATATGACAACCAAAATAAGAGAACATAAGTTAGCAGCGAAACAACTCAGCTGAAAACTAGTCTTCTATTTGAAACAGAAAAATAAATCATTAAAAGAAAGATGCACTGCATAAAGGCAAAAATTAGAAGGAACAACTTAGTTCCTAGATCATATGACACACAGTTATACACATTGCACGGTTATACATGTGCCACACAGTACAACAATTTGCAAACAAGGATTATTTGACACTTGCCAAATATGAAACAGAACTGGTAAACACGACTTACTAAATTAATAACAAACAAAAAATTGACAAGCTGGCAAAGAACCTGATTGTTTAAAAATTTAAGGATAAAATATTTCCATAGTGAGCTTGTAGATGAAGTTAAACTTCACACTATCAAAAAAAAAAATAAAGGTAAAAGGAAAACAAAATATTGGTGAGGGAAAAGGACCAAAAATATATATGAACAAGGTATCCTTATCAAGCCAGCTGCTCAGACTTAACTGCACCCTGCTTCTAAAGCTGAAATAAAGATAAGAGAGCAGTCCCAAATGCCACAGTAATATTGTTAAAAAGCCAAATTAAACAGTTCACAATAAGAACACAATTGAAACCAAAAATCCCAATGCAGAGACAAATCAATGTTTGCACCATCGCAGAGTTAGTGACAACAAACCAACTCAAGAAAGAACCAAATGATTAAAAATAATTATTTAAGTAGATAATTCAAGCAGCCACTGAAAGAATATGAAACAGTAAAGTGCAACATGACAGACACTGATCGTTGCTTAACCTTAAGACACAAGCACATCACATACTATCTTCTAAACTACGTACCCAAAGAAATCATTAAAAAGAAAATGAAATCGTGCAATATGATAATGCTGCATATATTGCTAAGCTGACAAAATTACCAAACACACACACATGCATGCATGCATAAAAGTGAGTAATTGCATTTTCATGACTGTTAGCATAAATAACAGCTATTTGTCAGACAAAGAACATATCACAGCACTGGAAGGTACATCTACAACAGTAAAACTGAGTTATATCCTCACCTGCAGATCTCAGTAAAACCAAGTTCTATCCTCACTCAACGCTTCCTCATCCATAAATTGGCATCAAAACTATTCAGCTGTTCGGAAACCAATTCATACACATTAACAATTGTACTTTCCAATACAGACCTTTTAAAACACCATCCGCCATAATGAAATCTAGCATGACCATCTAAATTCCACAAGTTTCAGACATGCAAGTAAAAAGGAAAAAGAATTCTTCGGTACATACCCATAATGAGCAAACATAAAACCAGATTCAGAATAGTACCGATAAAAATATTCACAGCAGTTTCAACAAGAATTTGATGCCCAAATCTTGTAAAAACAGGGAATATTAAAGCAAGCAATGAAAGTGTAGGACTATCCTCTTTCATATATATTGAGAGTGCAAAAATTAGCTAAGAGAGCCTCAAAAATGTAATACCTCAAACTATTCGTTGTAAATAACTTGCACAGGTACCTCCAATCATCCTCGTTGATATCAGTGAGCTGATTTGCAAGGGCACTATTACTGTTGCTGAATAAGTTGTGGTGGATGGTAAGGGTTGCTTATAAGTTTTTTCAATTATAACTTTTGACAATAAAATCAGTATCTCATGTGAACTCTGCTTATTTTTAATCAGGTCTGTATACAAAATTTTGAGTGTTATATCAGGTGCTTAGCTTAATCTGGAGCTAATACAGGACAAGAAGACTACAACAGGCTAAGACCTCTAAGCTACAGAGTAGCTGATGTGTTCTTATTGGCCTTCCCACTCATTGGCAAGGCCAGCTATCAGAACATCTACAAAAAGGTGGTTTCCCTTCTTGCTTATACTTTTACCCTTGAAAAATTTTCGGCGTTAATTATCCACAACCTGTTAATCTCTGATAAAAACCAGTACTTCTTTGGCTAACAGTGGATCCCTGAGCTCAGACATTATGCTCAACTATACCGACTGTGCTTGGTCGGAAGTCAGAACCAAGCTTGGTAAGACCTATTAATCTTGAAATCATTACAATCATAAATTATATCCACTTTGACAATGTTATCCAACTTTTTGAAACAATTCCTAGTTCATTCCAACATTTTCTGTTTCTTTTTTCTTTCCCAGGAAAAAACTTATTATGTATAAGCAATGATACACATGTTATTCAAGACCATCAAACTTTGTCTATAAATCCAATTCATTTGCAAATTTGCATGCTTATAGTGCATGCATTCTTCCCTAAGCCTGCACTACTTTCCACCTAAAATATTGCTAGGCTATTCTCGCTAAATCTGTTCAGTTCTGACTGCTGCCTCTTAAACAGTTTCCTAACATATTACACAATCATCTCTATGGTCAGGATATCCTGGAACCCGCATTGGATTGATTCTACATGTTTGATGAATCAAAATATTCTAGCCATTGGCCTCCTCTGTCAATTCTAGTTTCAATTCATGGTCCTAATAAAAGTGGCATGTTCGGGCAACTACAAAAATGAAATTGAGGTGCAAGAAATTTTTAAAACTATATAGTTTCATTTTTTAAACATGAAAAGGAACACAATTATCTTACTATCCAAGTTAAGACAGAAGCAAGAAATTATTGTCCTATTCGTCCAGTGTTGTTGAATTCATGCAAAATTAGTATATATATGAATAACAATTGCAATTGCAAGAAATTATGGAATTCGGTTAATATTTTTTTAACCAACAATTAACAAAGATGAATATACACAGTTGAAAGCATAAAAGCATGAATTCAGAAGCAACAAAACATAACCCAAGAAAGCCACAAAACCTCGACAGAAACACAAGATAATTCACTACAGTCAATTTAAATGGCAGTAAAAATATATAGAGAAGTGGAAATTTACAGATTAAACCCTTGAGCACTAAACTATCTACAACGCATGCATCTAAAATGATAAGGAGAACCCATCAATCAAAATCCAGAATGGAATCAAAACCAATAGCAGATATGGTAAAATTAATTAAAAAATTGAGAACTGAAATTATACCCTTTAATTCTCCGGGCACCCATCATTGCCCAAATGGTTATTAGCTGTCGGCCGTATCAAGCAAGCAAGCAAGCAAGATGATGGAACGAACTCCTTCACCAGCAGATTTATCTTCAGTTTCGACAGTAAATTGACAATGTCTAGCATTTTGAATTCCCATTTCCAATTAGAGTCTTGGTACCCATATTAATAGATATTGCAGTAGTATCAACATTAGGATAACAATCAGCAATGTCGGTGTTTGGTGAGGACTCAACCACAGCAGCAAATGGGCAATGCTTGAGATCACCAATCTGCATTTTTTAAGTAGAACACTCAACTGCAACCAGTGAGATTGTAACAAAATATAAAAACCCATCTCATAATTTAATCACATACCTTGTCAAAAATAAAAGAAATCAACAATATTGACCTCATAATTTGCAATTTTTGGGACCTGAAAAAACAAAAACCTCAAGTGCAACGATCCCCAGACAGAATGTTTTGATCCATTGGCTTTGGGCAACAAAACAACAAACGACAAAAGGCTTCAAAATTTTGTTTCATAATAATTTATTTTGCTTTCCCAGCAACCAAACAGATGGAAAGAGAAATCACAAACTAAACATTGATCAATCTTAAAAGATGGCCTCACTAGTCCCGAGGGAGGACCTTGTTATTCCTCTGTTTTCGCATTTCTGGTCTTTGAGAGACCCAAAAACACACAAGAAAACGACCCATTACAGGTTCTCTGTTCTCGCTCGCTAATAGAAAATGTGTTAAAAGTCAAGAAGAAATTATTTAAAGTCAAAGGGGAGAAAATGAAGAAGTTGAGCTAGTTGACTAGTTGGCTTCTTTGCAGTGGGGGTGTTACTGCGTAACAGGCTTGGCCAGCGGTTGCCATGGAATGGGTGTGATCTGAGGCTGGTAGTGCTGCTTTGGTAAGAGCTCTGTTATGGAGGTGAATCAAGTGATAATTGAGAGATAAGGAAATGTCTCTGGTTTTTGTTATGCAGGTGAGAGAGACGGGGGAGCCAAAGAGTCAAAAAAAACATTAGAGAGAGAGAGAGAGAGAGAGAATGGGGTCGTGTTTGAAAAGGTTGAGCTCTGTGGGTCCCATTTGATTCTTTGCGGGAGGCTGAAAATATAAAACAAAGATATGTATAACATACAAAGACCTATGTATCAAAGCTACAGAGGAGTCCTCTTATCTGCTAATGTTTCAATGGCTTGAGCCCCGTGCCTACATCTAGAGATGGGGCAGGAGCTACAGGAAAAAGAAGAGAGACGCTAATGTAAGTACACATTGATATTGACAGATAGGAGCGGGAAATAAAATGTAAAAGTTGAACTTAAATTGATCTTGGCCATAGATTGAAAGAGAGAATGATTTTGACCATTCGATTCAATTGTCTAACACAAATTTTCAAAATCGGATGATTTGGTTTGTAAGACACTAAAATTAATTCATACCTACGGCACTTCTCAAATAAAATTGGTATATCCATCTACTTCTACAACTTTTGGCGAGGAGTTAAACTTAAAAAATTTACCATAGCTATAGAAGACTAAAAGTGAGAACAAAATTAGTCTAAGTCATTCTAACTATCTACATCTCTAACCCATTTTGAAAATCTAATGTGAGTTTATCAACTTTGAATTGAATTTCACAAACCCACCACATATTTAGGTAAACCAAGAGGCCAAATTCCAAGAACGGTTGTAAAAAAAAAAATTTTGAGTTGTCTAGCAGAAGAGCTAAAACAAAAAAGACAAAAGCCCACCACACAGTACATAAATAACACTCTCAAATAAGATAAAACATCAAATATCATAGATAGATAACCAAGCTAGCAGGAGATGGGGGAACAAGCAGGAGATGGGGGAGCCAAAACAACCAAATGGTGTTGACAGAGACCACATTACGAAGATGCAGAGCAGAAAAAACAGAAAAATAAATAAGGACCTCCCACCCCCCCCCCCCCCCCCCCCCCCCCCCCCCCCCCCCCCCCCCTCTCCAAAAAAAAATTTTTTTTTTTAAAATTGAAAGGAGAAACAAATTATATAGCAATACTACTACGTTCAACAACCAACCACTTCTAGTAGAATCAATCCAATACTGTCACACCTACCAAAAAGCAAATATTGAACCCCGATAACCCCACCCTCTACCCTGATTTGCCCAAAACCATGTAAAGTGTTTATTACAATCCCACTATTTGCTCACTGTAATAGAGAACCCCTCAAGCCAAAACCAAAGTATACCCATAGCAGCCCCATACCCATCCCAGCTTCCATCCCAAATATTTTAAAAGTTTTTGTTCATAACCCAAAAAACAGAGGCCACCAAATGTAAGTTCGTAAATATAAGTAAAACAGCTAAAAGATAACTTCATCAAAAACTAATAAAAAAGTCAAATAAATTGATTCAACAGTTCTCGATTGGCGGTTGTACAAAGCCCACAATCAAAGGACCAAATATCACAGGTACAATATAATAGATACACACTCACTGAGAGAACCAGTGCTGCAGGCTACAATTACAGGTAAAACTCCAAGCCTCTCACACCCACAACAGCCAACAAACTAAAAATAAAAAGCACTTTCAAAATCAGAAATCTCATTTCAAACCACATTGATCATGAGAACAACAAATGCAAACCAAATCCTCGGAACTTCTTTTAATTAAACCCAATAGAAAATGGTGATGAGGATTCTTCGACCCAACTGAAAGCGACGCCCAGTGCACCCGGCCGTTCCATGACCGGGTCCTCCTCCTTATCGTCCCCGCCTTTCAGAGTCGAGTGAATGCTCATAACTACTCTCTGATCGGTTCGGCGCCCGACCAGCCCGATGGGGGCCCCCTTTCTGACACCGGCTGCCCTGGCACGCATCAAGAGTATGGGCATGTACTAGCAACCAATCCCCACACCCTAACACCGCTCTGACACACGCCATCTTGGAGTGTGAGGATGGTCCACTCAAGTACTCTGACACTGTTCTTGTCTTCCAACCAGAAGCCGCCGCGTAAAAGGACCATCTACCCCCACCATGCAAGCATACAAGAAAAAACTTCAGCCCCTTCGCAGGTACGCAATACACACAACCTTGAATTTTTTCCCTGTCCAACGTTTGAACTCCCTTGAATCTAACTTGAACACCGGAGGGCCATTGGCTCCCATCACACTGGTGGGTTTTGGTGCAGGAGATCACCGGCCGACCAAGGAGCAGGTCATCCCAGACTTGAGGGCAAGCCAACACGAGATTGTTGCATCATCAGCTGGCATTGTCTGTGGGAAACGACTTCTCTCATGACATTTCATGGTCTTAACTAGGTCTGGGATTAGCACCCTCCCTGAAAGAACTTCGATGGCCGATTCTAGTGTAGAAAAGGTAGCCACTTTGGACAAGACAGTGGCCGACATGATGGCCCGCATGCAGTAGCTAGTCAATCAAAATGCGGAGTTACTTCAACGAAACCACCCTCCTCCTCCTCCACCAGAAATTCCACAACAGCCCAACCCGCTGGCCGAAGAACAACAAGAGCAGGAGGTCGACAAGGATCCGTCTGTCCTCCCCAACGGCGGCGAAAATGGCAATGGAGAGCGAGTTGAGGACCCTCTACTTCGCCGCGAGCCCAACATCGATGAAGCACAAACGAGCCACGCCATCCCCTCGAGGACGGAGATGGTAGGCGACAAACCGGAGAGCTCCCACGCTTGGGACGAGCAACTGAAAGCCATGCAAGCTCAAATGGCAGGAGTATTAGCAACGGTGGAAGCAAAAACTCCAAACACCGTCAACGCCCTCATTGGCCGAACGGCCTCCCCATTCATGCAGAAGGTGATGGAATTTCCACTCCCCCCAAAGTTTAAAATGCCGACCTTGGACGCGTTTGATGGTTCCAAGGACCCGGTGGACTATCTGGAGACATTCAGAGCACTCATGCACCTGCAAACGGTGCTAGACGAGATCATGTGCAGAGCATTTCCCATCACGCTGAAGGGTTCGGCGCGAACTTGGTTTAACAAAATAAAGCCAGCCACAGTCTCCACCTTCAAGGAACTCAGCAAACTCTTTGTAAGCCACTACATCGGGGCCCAACGACAAAGGCGGCCTGCGGCATACTTACTGACGGTGAGGCAGAAGAAGGAGGAGACGCTACGGGAGTATGTTGGGAGGTTCAACCAAGAGACGTTGGCCGTGGATGACGTGGATGACAAGGTGGCTGTCACGACGTTCATGAGCGGCCTGAGAAGTGGAAAACTCCTCTTTTTCCTATCAAAGAGACCGGCCCAGGACATGGCGGAGTTGATGCTCCGCGCTCAAAAGCACATAAATGCAGAGGACGCCATGAGTGCGAGGCGAGATAATGATGAAGGGGGCAGCTCACGATTGGAGAAGAAGAGGTCGAGCGGCACCTCGAACGATGAGAGGGAGACCAAGACGAGCAGAAATAGTAACCGATCGAGGAATAGGGGGGAAGAGAGACGAGAGTACTACCGCGGCCTCGACCAAACGTTCACCCCCCTAACGAAGAAGCTGAAGGATGTCCTGATGGAGATCAGGGACGATCCGGACTTGATATGGCCCGAGCCTTTAAAGACACCTTCGGAAATGAGGAGCAAGAGGTGATACTGCCGGTTCCACCACGATCATGGTCACGACACGGAGGACTATATTGACCTAAAGCAGCAGATTGAAGATCTGATCAAACGGGGGAGGCTTAGCCGCTATGTGGCCAGTTGAGACCGAGCACAGGCGGAACGACGCAGCCCAGCAAGAATCGAAACAATGACCCAGCCCATTGGAGAGATAAGGGTTATTGCTGGGGGATTCTCGAAAGGAGGCGAGTCCTCTTCGACGAGGAAGAAGCACGTTCGGGACATTCAAATCGAAGCAGAAGTTATGCTGGTCGGGGCGGCCAGCAAGAAGATGAAAACTAAAGGCCCCACGATCACATTTATAGAAGAAGAGGCCGCCGAGCTGCACCAACCGCACGATGACCCCCTGGTCGTCTCGACGGTGATCTCCAACTTCAAAACTTGGCGAATCCTGGTCGACAGCGGGAGCTCGGCGAACATCCTATTCCGGGGGGCCTTTGAGAAGATGAAGATCGGCCAAGAGAAGTTAAAGCTAGTCAACTGCTCTCTAGTCGGCTTCATCGGAGATCGGGTGGTCCCTCTCGGATCCATCACCCTACCAGTCACCCTTGGAGAAGAGCCACATCGGACGATAAGGATGGTGCACTTCCTGGTTGTGGATTGCCCTTCTGCATACAACGCCATCATTGGCCGAACGGCCCAGAACCAGTTTAAGGCGGTCGCATCTACGTACCATCTTCGGATTAAATTCCCAACCGATACTAGGGTCGGGTGCGCAAGAGGCTACCAGAAGGAAGCACGGGAGTGCTACATAGCCTCCCTCAAAGGAGAACCCAGTAGGGAGACCTTGGTCATCGAAGAGCTCGAGCCGAGGGACGAGGAGGAGGTAAGAAGGGGCGAGCTGGCAGAAGATCTTGAAGATGTCCTGGTCGGGCAACCAGAACAGAACAGAACGGTGAGGATAAGGGCTGCCGCACCCGAGGAGTTGAAGCAACAACTGCGGGAGTTCCTGAGAAACAATGTCGACGTATTCGCCTGGTCTCACGAAGACATGCCCGGGATTGACACACGAGTAGCGGTCCACTACTTGAACATCAACCTTGAGGTCAGGCCGGTGAAGCAGAAGCAGAGAACTTTGCATTGGACAGGAATGATGCAGTTGCTGAAGAAGTGGAGAAGCTGGTGCAGGCAAAGTTCATCAGGGAAGCACACTACCCCACTTGGCTCTCTAACGTTGTTCTGGTGAAGAAGTCCAAAGGGAAGTGGCGAATGTGCGTTGATTTCACCAACCTGAACAAAGCATGCCCCAAAGACAGTTTCCCACTACCAACCATCGACCTCCTTATCGACTCTACTGCGGGGTATGAAATGCTAACCTTTATGGATACTTTTTCAAGATATAACCAGATCTAGATAGCGGAGCATGACCGGGAGCACACGGCCTTCATTATAGACCGGGGGCTTTATTGCTACGACGTCATGCCGTTCGGGTTGAAGAATGCTGGGGCCACATACTAGCGGTTGGTCAACCTCATG
Organism: Euryodendron excelsum; assembly: GCA_033060915.1. NCBI lineage: Eukaryota > Viridiplantae > Streptophyta > Magnoliopsida > Ericales > Pentaphylacaceae > Euryodendron > Euryodendron excelsum. The sequence continues at coordinate 14,665,908 of CM065382.1, forward strand.
TTCAAGTCGCAGATTGGCCGTAATGTGGAGGTCTACGTGGATGACATGTTGGTGAAGAGCAAGCAAGCCACCGACCACCTGCGGGACCTCGAAGAGACGTTCCAGACACTCCGTAAGTACCGGATGAAACTCAACCCCGCCAAGTGTGCCTTCGGTGTCACGTCGAGCAAGTTCCTGGGCTTCATGGTGTCACAGAGGAGGATTGAGGCAAACCCAAAGAAAATTCAAGCCATCATCAACATGCAAGCGCCCAGAACGACGAAAGATGTTCAGAGGCTAGCGGGACGTGTTGCTGCCCTAAATAGGTTCATCTCTCAATCCACTGACAAGTGTCTGCCGTTCTTCAAGATCTTACACAAGGCGTTTGAATGGAAGGAGGAATGTGAAGTAGCCTTTGGTCAACTCAAACAATACCTGAGCTTAGTCCCGCTGCTCAGCCGAACCGTCCCGGGGGAGGAGTTGTTTCTCTATTTGGCCGTATCGGCGACAGCAGTGAGCTCGGCTCTTGTTCGAGAAGGAGGAGGTATTCAAAAGCCGGTCTACTACACCAGTTGTACCTTGGGTGGAGGGGAAGAACAGTACCCTAGGATGGAACTCATGGCCCTCGCGCTGGTAACTGCAGCTCGGCGCCTACGGCCCTATTTCCAAGCCCACACGATTGTGGTATTCACTGACCAGCCACTGAAGAACATACTACACAAGCCCGAGACGTCAGGGTGATTAGTGAAATGGTCCGTTGAACTTAGCCAATTCGACATCCACTATCGACCACGACTGGCGATCAAAGGGCAGGCGGCTGCGAATTTCATCGCGGAATTCACTAACCCACCCACTGCCACCCCTGAAACCGATCTGCCAGACAGCAACTGGGTCCTGAACGTTGATGGTTCGTCCACTCCCGATTTCGGTGGTGCCGGCATGGTCCTCGTCACCACGGTCGGCCACAAGATGTAGTATGCACTCCGCTTCAAGTTTTCGGCCACCAATAATGTCGCCGAATCCGAAGCACTCATTGCCGGTCTCAGAATGGCTCGGCGAATGGGGGTAGAACAGATAGTAGTCCGAAGCGACTCTCAGCTCGTGGTGGAGCAGGTTTAGGGAGAGTACGAAGCGAGAGAAGACAACATAAAACAATATTGCCAAGTGGCAAAGAGCCTGGCTAGGAGATTCGCGAAGATACTAAAGGAACGCGTCCCGAGGTTGGAGAATGAAGAGGCAGATCGACTGGCCAGAATAGCCTCATCCAATGAGCCCGACCCGAGCGTTCCGATCGAGATTCTTGATTCACCGAGCATCCAGAGCCCAGAAGTTGACCAAATTGTGCCTGAATCCTCGTGGATAAGCCAGATTAGAAATTACTTAGAGAATGGAACCCTGCCTGAAGACCGGAATGAGGCGAGGCAAATTCAATACCGATCGAGCAGGTACCTCATACAAGGCAGGATACTATACATGAGAGGGCACACCATGCCGCTGCTTCGTTGTGCCAATGAGGAGGAGGCAGACTACATAATTCGGGAGGTCCATGAGGGGGTCTGTGGGAACCACTCTGGCGGTCGATCCCTCGCCAAGAAGATATTGCGAACGGCCTATTATTGGCCCACCATTAAGAGAGATGCCCAGGAATTCGTCAGGAAATGTGACAAGTGCCAACAGTTCGCCAACATCCCGAGACTGCCCTCTCAAGAGCTGACACTAATTCAGACTCCCTGGCTCTTTGCCCAGTGGGGGATCAACATTGTGGGTCCGTTGCCGCTCGGCAAAGGACAGACGAAATTTGCAGTGGTGGCGATCGATTACTTCATGAAGTGGGCGGAGGTAGATGTCGTACCGGCAATTACTGAGGAGAAAATGAAGAAGTTCTTGTGGCAGAATATCGTGTGCAGGTTCGGAATCCCCAAGGCCCTCATCACAGACAACGGGAAGCAGTTCGAAGGCAGACAGTTCAACAAATTGTGCACCGACCTAGGGATAAGCCATCATACTTCGTCCCCCGAGCACCCTCAGGTGAACGGCCAGGTCGAAGTCACCAACAGGTCCCTTTTAAAGATCCTCAAGACGAAGTTGGAGAAGGCCAATGGCTTGTGGGCAGAAGAGCTCCACAACATCCTCTGGGCCTACAGAACGACGGAGAGAGTGTCCACTGGTCAGACGCCGTTCTCGCTTACCTTCAGCACAGAAGCCGTGATCCCAATAGAGATCGGACTCCCCAGTCCAAGAACGGTGCAGTTCGACCCCGTGACCAACGACGAGGCCATGAATGTGGACTTGGATCTGTTGGAGGAGAGAAGGCTACGGACAGCTGTGAGAGTGGCATCTTACCAGCGGAAGATGCGCCAGTACCACAACTCCAGAGTTCGACCAAAAGACTTCGCAACCGGGGACCTTGTATTAAAGAGAGTCAACCAGTCTACCAAGGATCCCAGAGAAGGCAAGCTCGGACCCAATTGGGAAGGACCCTACCAGGTGATCAGTACTACAAGGAAGGGGACGTATAGGCTGAAGAACTCAGGGGGCAAGGAGCTTCTGCACCCGTGGCACGCAGAACACTTAAGGAAATACTACTCTTGAAAGGCTCCCACTTGTAACTCTCAAGAATATCAATAAAAGCGACTGTTTAGCAAATTGTCCATACGTATCGACCTTGAATTTATCTACTTGTGTGGAATCGACATTGAATCTGCTCGGCCAAGTGCCGAGCAGAGCCAGAGGGCCTCAAGTGGCAATGGCACAGAAAGAATCTGCTCGGCCAAGTGCCGAGCAGAGCCAGAGGGCCTTAAGTGGCAATGGCACAGAAAGAATCTGCTCGGCCAAGTGCCGAGCAGAGCCAGAGGGCCTTAAGTGGCAATGGCACAGAAAGAATCTGCTCGGCATAGAGCCAGAGGGCCTTAAGTGGCAATGGCACAGAAAGAATCTGCTCGGCCAAGTGCCGAGTAGAGCTAGAGGGCCTTAAGTGGCCATGACACAAAAAGATTCTGCTCGGCCAAGTGCCGAGCAAAGCCAAACGGCCTTAATTGGCCATGGCACAGAAATAGAATCTGCTCAGCCAAGTGTCGAGCAGATCCAGAAGGCCTTGGCCGAGGGCTGAGCAGAGATAGCGGGCCTTATTTGGCGATGCAATAGAAATTAAGTCTGCCCGGCCGAGGGACGTGATGTAATAGAATATATTCGGCTATAATTGCCGATCAGATCCTCGTTAGTACTTGCAAGCACTCTACAAGTCACTCTAAGCAAATGTTCTGAAAATGTAACAAGCACAGAGTTTTAAAGCAAAAGGTCATTTCATTGATGATATCACATGTACAAAGGCGAGACACCCATTACAAAAAAAAAAAAAAAAACAACAGGAGGACCCGAGCCGCCTTTAAGCCTGAGCGTGCTCTGCAGTTTGTCCCTCAGCGTCGGAGCGCTGAGCATTGCCGACCTCGTCTCCAGTAATGGCTTCCGGCTGAACCTCAGTGGTTTCGCCTTCTCCAGCAGTACCCGCTTCGGCCCCTTCATCAGCCACTTGGACAGTAGCATCCTGGCCATCCACAAGTGCGATCCCGTCAAGAGGATCCAGGGTCAAGAAGTCCGACTGGGGTACTTCTTGGACGCCTGCTTTTGAGCAGACTCGAAGCCCATGAGAAAGGTGGGCTCCAACAAGGCCTGGAAGTCATCCCCTTTCTTGAATTCCTCAACAGCTTCCGCCATTGCTTTAAACTCCTCGCTGTGGGCTGCCACAGTTTTCTCCAGCTCATGCCTCTTCGCCTCTTTGGCCAAGAAGTTCAGAAGTAACTTATTGGCCTGCTTGGTGAGCTTTTCATTGTCGGCCCGAGCCGACTGGAGCTCCTCTAGGGCAGAATCCCTCTCGGCACGGGCAGTCGAGACATCGCCCTTCAGCGACTGGACCTCCTAGATTAGGGCCGAGCTAGCTGCCTTCTCCTCCTGGAGGGCTTTCTCCAAAGTTCCCAGGCGATGGCCCAGAGCCATGACCTTGGCAAAAGACTAAAAGTTGAGTGGTTAGAACTTACGAAACATGAGAGACGATGAAGAATAGAACACTAACTATAGAAGCGCACCTTAAACAGGTCGTGGTTGGCGTCCCTGACTAACCGAGAGTTAGGATGCTTGGCCAGCCTCGTGATGTCCGACGGCCTTATCGCCTCTGCCGCCCTTTCCCACGCCACGTCCGAGCTGTCAATGACGTTGGTCGGTGCCGAAACAGCTAGACCGGCACAGGCCTGGGAGTCTGCCGGAACGACCGACCCCCGCCTCGACTGAGAACCCTCTGAATACCCCGGGGGAAGCCTGACGACCACAGAAACTTGACCTTTCCCCTTTTGCGAGGATGCCTTTTTCGGGAGCGGAGGTGGAGGGGGGAGCTCTTCGATAGCCTCGGCAGTCTTCTGATGCTTCGATTCTGAAGCGCTAGCTGCCGCCGCCCTCTTTCTGGCCAAGTAATTGATGTCAAAACTCATCTCGGCCGGCTCGGTGGTTGGCTTGGATGTCTAGGGACCGGGCTGAACAGCAGTAGTGTCGGCCTGGGCAACGATAGCGGACTAGCAATCTACAAAGAGTAGTCGGAAGGGTTAGAGAACAACCAGCAAAATGAAAACAAAAAAGTACTCACTCCTCTCACATTCTGCAGCCAAGACTTCTCTGCTCGATTCGGGCCCCAAAAGGTATAGGGCAAGCGCCTCAACAGACACCAAATCCTTGGCGGTTTGAAACTTGTACTCCTAGACCTTTTCTACAGCTACCTTATGCTCGGTAGACAGAAGGGGCTTAACCCAACCTGACACCCGTAGGACACGCAAGTCAGAACGGGCGACACATACAACAAACACTAAACAAGAAGGGAGGAAGACTCGAGGAAAAGAACATACCTTCTTACTCAGATGACCCCATTGCTTGGGGATCTGAGCAGAGAAGTCTGTCTCCCAGGGGCAGAACTCCCAGTCCTCTCCACTAATGAAGAAGAACCGGTCCTTCCAGTTCTTGTGTGAAGAAGGAAGTTTGCCGACCAGATCGAGCCCCGTCGACCAACCTGAGAAGTACCAGTACCCCTTCCCGCTCTCAGCCGGCCTGTAGCAATACGAGAACTCCTTTGGCGTCACGTCCCTCCCATGGACGATCTGCCAGAGGATCATACAACCCACCACGATCCGCCAGGCGTTCGGCGAAAGCTATCTAGGGGCGAGGCACAACCTCTGCAAAATCTCTCTGACTGGCTGAGGGAACGGTACACGAAGACCGCCAGCTAGTGCGCCCTCAAAGATCGCTATCTCCCCCTCCTTGGGTGAGCATGCCCGATCCTTAGAGTTGGGGACCCTACACCTGACCCCTTTTGGGATCTGGTACACTCGCCGAAGGGTGGCGACCCTCTCCCTATCTAGAGAGGAAGCAACCCTCTCCACTCCATACCCGGGGCCATCCTCGTCCTCCCCCTCTCCAGGTTCGACCTCCACGGCATGGGCAGCAACCTCAACGGGTTGGTCCCGTTTCTCCCCGACTCTAGAGTGAGTGGCTCCGACCTCCCCTAAATCGGGAACTCCCCGAGACCCCTCAAAGCCCCCTATAGAGGCCTCTTCCTGGGTTTGGCGCCTCTTGACTCGATACCCATTGGAACCGGTCCCTTCCGAGTGCGAACTAAGCCCTTCCGGGTTCGACATAGTCCCAAGAGGCCTACAGCCCTCAATCCTATCGAATACCAGCCTAAACAACTCACACAAGTCCCCAAGAACGGATTCTAAGAATTCCGCCCTGTCAACGAACCTCGAAAGGTCAGGAATCTGGCCCCTTCCCTCAAACACGGACACATAGCGGGTAATAAACCAGTACATACAACCAGAGGGCGAAGCTTACCACGTTTCGAAGCAAACCGGCGGTGAAACTAGGAGAATGGCACCCTTTGGCTGGCCGGAAACGACAGAGACAACGGTGGGGGCATAGGTGACGACGACGGCAAAGTGGTTTGAGTTCCTCTCCCTCTTTCTCTACGTATTTGGTAAAAAGCAACGAGGCCGAAATTGGGGGCAATCGCCTTACAAAATTCCCCCCACACCTTTGAAATCAACGGCGCAGATGGCCCTCGATGACGGGACATCAACGGCCAAGATGCGACATGTCTTTTTGACTTCTGACAACTAATCGCTAGACGCCACGTGGGGGCAGGTGAAACGACGGGACAGCGCCTGCCATAATTGCGCCGCCCTCGCTACAAATGCGCTCTGTGTTCCGTAGTCGAACTGTCTGTTGAAATTCCTCTAACCCTGAACAGATGGCTAGATGAATTGGGGGCATCTGGTGATGAGGATTCCCCGACCCGACTGGGAGCGACGCCTAGTGCACCCAGCCGTTCCATGACCGGGTGCTCCTCCTTATCGTCCCCGCCTTTTAGAGCCAAGTGGATGCTAATAACTACTCTCTGATCGGTTTGGCGCCCGACTAGCCCGATGGGGGCCCCCTTTCTGACACCGGCCACCCTGACACGCATCAGGGGTATGGGCATGTACTAGCAACCAATCCCCACACCCTAACACCGCTCTGACACATACCATCTTGGAGTGTGGGGATGATCCACTCAAGTGCTCTGACACTGTTCTGGTCTTCCAACCAGAAACCGCCACGTGGAAGGACCACTTACCCCCACCATGCAAGCATACAAAGAAAAACTTCAGCCCCTTCGCAGGTACGCAATACACACAACCCTGAATTTTTTCCCTCTCCAACGTTTGAACCCCCTTAAATCTAACTTGAACACCGGAAGACCACTGGCTCCCATCACATCGGTAGGTTTTAGTGCAAGAGATCACTGGCCGACCAAGGAGCAGTTCATCCCGGACCTGGGGGCAAGCCAACACGAGATTGCTGCATCATCAAAAAATATTAATTTAGAAAATTGATTTAAATCATATTGACCATGCACCAAGGTGGATCAAGACTACACAATAAACCCCATGAGGACAAGAAATGAAAACAATAAACCACATAAACCTGTTCTATCGAAATGCATACCCAATTCTAAAATCCCAACCGTTTTCAACAAGGATTGAAACCGACAATTGGTTAAGCATAAAAACAAAAAATTCAACTCCGGATATCCCATAAACATTTTAGACACATGGGAATTTAGAAATGTTGGTGGAATTATATTAGTTCATAATTACACGAGGCCCGGATAAATTTTACAAATTAAGATCACATTATGTGAAACAGACAAACTGAATATCAAATGTAAACATTTTCACCAAACCAAATGTTCAAATTCCATTTCTCTGAGACATAACACGTCAATTTGGAAACTCAATTAATGATTTTTACTTTTAAACCAATGAATAGTCAAGATGAATTTACACATAGTGGAAAGCATAAAAAAGCATGAATTTGGAAGCAACAAAACATAACAACGACAGTCCTTGAGCAGATTAAAACCCTTGAGCACTAAACTGAATTTAGATTCACTACACTCAATGTAAATTGCATTAAAAAAATATAGAGAAGTGGGGACTTTTATAGATTAAAACCCTTGAGCACTAAACTGAATTTAGATTCACTACACTCAATGTAAATTGCATTAAAAAAATATAGAGAAGTGGGGACTTTTATAGATTAAAACCCTTGAGCACTAAACTGTCTACAACACTTTCATCCAAAACGATGAGATAACCCATCAAAACAAACAACAGATATGGTAATGTTAATTCAAAATTTGAGAATTGAAATTATACCCTTCGATTCTTTAGGTACACCTATCATTGCCAGAAGTTGTTGGCCGCATGAAGCAAGTAAGATGATGGAAAGAACTCTATCGCCAGTGAATTCAACGTCAATTTCGAGAGCAGATCAACGATGTCTAGCATTTTGAATTCTGATTTTGAATATGGGTCCTTGGCATCGGTAGCAATAGATTCGGTGTCGGTATCAACATTAGAATTACCATTAGAAGTGTTTGTGCTTGGTGAGGACTGAAACATAGGAGCTGCCACTAATGCCTCACCAGACATCTCCACACAGGTAGCCATGGAATCAAAAAAACCCCAAACCCATTAATCAACATATCCAGAGACTTTTTCCTACATAGATATCTGTAGGTACAAGTGTCCAGCTCTGCTCTGTAGGAAAACACTCCAGCAATTCACCACTCCTTCTCCTACGCTTGGCTCCACGTGGCAGCCCATCAAGGCGATATGTGTACCAAGACAGCTCATTCACCGAGGATAGAGCGAAGAGCGCCTCCTCCGAGATAAGACATCAAGAGTCCCTCGCCTACAAGTGACCTAGGAACACTTCCTCCGCGTCATGGCTTTGCGCTCGGCACCTCTTGGCTCGACCATAAAATCTCGCCGCTGAGCGCATCTCCATACTTAGCATAATTCTCCATGACTTATTCTCCATAACTTAGGTTGGGAGCAGGACCTAGGGACCTCCGCGCGGGATCACCAGGAGACAAGTGAATTGGAGGCTAGAGTTGAGGGCTCGCCGAGGGGTCCTGCCCCTCCGGCCGGTCTTAGAGAGAGAGGGATCTCCAAGCAAACGACAAAGTGTATTTAATGCCTGAACGTCTGAATCACTGAATCACTGTTTTTACACAGGTACAAAATTGACATTCAGAATGTCGGTCTTCGAGGAGCTCCAGACTGAGGAGCCAATCAACGAAAGGCTCCGTCTCAGGTCTGAGTAGCCAATCACCAAAAACCTCGACAACTGAATGGCCAATCATGAAGTACTTCCCTCACCTATATAAAGGGAACCTTCATTCTCCATTGACAAGACATTCAAGACATTCATTGCACATTGAATGCTCACCACCAACATCTCCAAAATCTCTCCAAGCTCTTTGGAACACTGCCACTCTCTCTCTTCCTAGGACCGCCTCAACTCTCTCTCCTCCACCTCCGGTGGTCCTCCGCCTAGACAGCGCCTGCCGTTAACTTCCCAGAGGGTCACCCTCTACAGGCTTGACCACTTACCTCCCACCATACCACACACACAATACTCCACTGGGGAAAAGCGGTACTCGCTATCCATGGCGCCAAAGAAGAATACGCAAGTGTCCTCGCAAAACGTCCCAGGGGTCGAGGATTCGTCCCAACACGACCTTGATCCTCCTCCTCTTCCCGAAGAGTAGCTCGACGATTCGACCCATCCGGTCATCTCCGTGGGTGCCAACCAATTTGGGGCTCTCATCGAGAGCATCACCTCAATGCAATGAGCCCAGTAGCTCATGCTCGAGACTTTGCTGTCAATACAGAGGGGTACTCCCCCCCTTCCACCATAACCTGCAGCCCCCTTGGCACCAGCTGACTCAGGCAACCTTCCAAGTCAACGGGAAGGATCCGAGATACGTCCGGATCTCCCCAGCAGGAGCCCTACGGCTCCTCCCCTCCAAGCAACAACTCTCGGCGCGATCTCCACCGCCACCGCAGCTACAGGGATAGCCTCCGCGGCGACCCCCGTGCCAACCCAAACACTCCTCCCTCAACACCTTGTAACTATGGATCAAGTCAAGGAACAGTTCCAAACCCTCTTCGAGCAAGCGTGCTCCAAGTCTGTTGTCGTGCCAGACCTCGACCTTTGGCCACCATACTCCGCTGAAGCTGCCAAATCACCCTACCCCGTTGGGTACGTCGCCCCTAAATTCACCCGTTTCGATGGACGAAAGGGTAATGCTAGGGAGCACGTGATCCGTTTCACCGAAACTTTGGGACCCTACCGAGCTGACAAAAACCTCCGTCTCAAAGAATTCTCAAAGTCCCTTACCGACAGGGCATACTCGTGGTATGCCAAGCTCCCCCCTGGCTCCATTTCGTCCTGGGAAGAAATGGTACAGAAGTTTTATGAAAAGTTTTTCTACGCCGAGGAGCGCCTCACCTCCCTCCACTTTAGACGAGTCGTCCAACGCTTCGGCGAGGACGTTCTCGTTTATGTCAAACGATTCAGAGAGAAAGCTATTAAGATACAAGATTCTGTCACGGAGAAACAGATAGCTGAAATCTGTATTGAAGGTATGCTCCCCCAGTACAAAATGCATGTGGTGAACCACAAGTTCGAAGACTTTTCCAGTCTTACCCTCGCAGCAAGAAATTTAAGCGAAACGGTCCGAGCATCCTATCCTCCCCAAGCCTCCCCTCGGCGAACAACGAACCTCTCGTGGAGGCCGCCGCCTTCGAGACCCGATCGCTCGCCGAGGCCCCTTCCGACAAAGAACCACTCTGCCTACGCTGCCAAGGGATCTTCAAGACGCTCGGAGTACAATGGGAAGCCAAGAGATCACGAGGCACCACCACCTTTTCCTATGTCAGTGGAAGACGCCGTCGCGCTACTAGACGCCTGGGTGGTCGACGGGGCAGTCCGACTGCCTGAAGTCAGGCGCCCCCCCTCACAAAAGGATCGGGCCCAACCTAATTACTGTGCCTATCACCGGACAATGCGTCACCCCACCAAGAACTATTGCGCTTTTAGAGACCTCATCCAGACCCAGATAAAAAATGACGCAATTGACCTCTCCCAGAAAGACGTCCACAAAGACCCCCTCTCGCGTCACAAGGACAACGGAAAAGCGGTCATGATGCTATCTCATTACAAAGAACTCAAAGAAGTTGCCGCCGTTGAAACCACCGAGCCTTCTCAACAAACTTGTCTGGATTTCGAGATTCGAAGAGCTACCATCCTCCAAAACTCCACCAAGTTCAAACACTTTTTCGACAGCTTTGGCCTCTCAAACGCCACCCGGTTTGAAGCTACCAAGGCCATCCTCCGCCTAACTGAGGATAACGGCGAGCAATGCATGGCCATTAGCGACTCTGTTCGCCGAACTCTCAAAGACAACGCTCTCGTCATCACCTTCACCGAGGCGGATCGCCAAGTACCATTCCCCCACAACAGCCCTCTCTATGTCCCGGTCCTAATCAATGGGATCGAGTTCCAACAAGGTTTCATGGACGGAGGGGCCTCCCTCAACATAATCCCATACTCCACACTTCGAGAGGCTGGGATACCTGAGAAGTAGTTGGTGCGAGAACCCATCAATATCGCTAGCTTCGGCAACTGTCAACATCAAACACTGGGATACGTCAGACTCGACCTCACAGTAGGGCCGATCCACTCCGCTACCAAATTTCATGTCATAGATGCAGACACCACCTACCACACCCTCCTCGGGCACACATGGCTCCATCGCTATGGAGCCATCCCATCTACTTACCATCAATGTGTTAAAGCCATTTGGAAGAACGAAGTCGTCACCATTAGGGGATCAGACAAGCTATTCTGCTCCGAAGAATCTCATATGGCTGACGCCGTTTTCTACGACCACTTAGAAGAAGAACCTCAGCCTTCACCCCCTCGAGGTATCGCCATCCCCAAATAGAGGGATATCCCCAAGCAAGAGTCATCACAACCCTCCACCGCTGGGAAGTGCCCACGCCAAGACCACCTCCCTCGCTCAAACCAAAAGGTTCCCCGAGTCACTCGCTACCAGCGAGCTGACGGCAAAATCGTGTACCACTTATGATGGTGTGTGGGGGAGGCCTCGCTCAACACAGAGGTTAGCCCCCCACAAGAAAAATGTGTACTCATCGACGTGCACCCCTTAGGCTCCGACCCGAACTACCACGAATGCTTTACCCTCTCAGAACTGGTTAAGAAGGCCGCCTCGAGGAAGTCAAGCCGAAGCCAAAAAAGAAAGCTCCCAAAGAGGAAGAAAAAGGTTTCCATACCCCCACCAGAACAAGTGGCTCTTGAGCTCCAAGAAGTAAAGATCGCCCCCGAGTGCCTCCAAGACGGCCCTCAGCCTCAAAAACAAGAACTTGAGGAACTCAACCTCGCCTCGGCAAATGAGGCCTCGCGGCCAATTTTCATTTGCAAAGACCTCCTTGCTGAACAAAGAGCCTCTCTCGTTGCCTTGATCCGCCAGTACTTAGACGTGTTCGCCTGGAACTACGATGAAATGCCAGGCTTGGATCCCTCGATCACGGTGCATCGCCTCAATGTGCTTCCCTCGGCCCAACTCGTTAAACAAGCGATCCGTTTTTACAAACCCGAGGTCGAATTCAAAATCAAAGATGAGGTGATCAAGCTCCTCGATGCCAGATTTATCAAATCTGTGCAACACCCCATATGGCTATCAAGCATTGTGCCCGTGGTAAAGAAGAACGGCCAAATTCGAGTGTGTGTCGATTTTCGAGATTTAAACAAATCCTGTCCTAAGGATGAATTCCCATTGCCCAATATCGACACACTCGTTGATTCAACTGCAGGTTATCACATGTTTTCATTCATGGACAGCTTCAGCAGCTACAACCAGATTAAGATGGCCTCCGAAGACTCCTTGAAAACAGCATTTCAAACTCCAATGGGTAATTTCTTTTACACTGTAATGCCATTTGGTCTCAAGAACGCCGGGGCCACTTACCAGCGGGCAATGACAGCCATCTTTCACGACATGTTCCATAAAGTCCTCGAATGCTACATTGATGACCTCGTAGTCAAATCCAAGAATGAAGCTGACCACCTCAAGGACCTCCAACGAGTCTTCGAAAGATGTCGCCGCTATCACTTAAGAATGAACCCCTTTAAGTGTGCATTTGGTGTTACCGCGGGAAAATTCCTTAGCTGTGTGGTGCATCGCCACGGTATTGACCCCGAACCATCAAAGCTGGCCGCCATTAAGGGAATGCCTCGGCCAACTAACCCCGATGAACTCCGAACTTTCCTCGGCCGAGCATCCTACCTCCGAAGATTCATACCAACCATGGCAGAAATCACCCAACCCTTCAGCTCCCTCCTCAAGAAGGATGCCAAATTTGTCTGGAAGGAGGAGCACCAAGGAGCCTTTGAACAAGTTAAGACGGCCTTGACGTCCCCTCTAACCATGACTCCACCTCAACAAGGCAAACCTTTGCTCCTCTACATCACCTCCACTCCCCGCTCCATCGGCGCACTCTTGGCCCAAGAAGTAGATGGGCTCGAGCGCCCTGTATACTATATCAGCCGAGTTGTTCAAGGAGCCAAGGCACGTTACTCCCCGATCGAACGCCATTGTCTCGCCCTCGTCTTCGCTGCTCAAAAGCTACGCCATTACCTCTTCGCCTACACCGTGCACCTCATCACCAAATGCGACCCTATTCGCTTCCTACTCACTCGCCCAGCACTCGCCGGAAGGCCAGCAAGATGGTTGCTCTCCCTTGCCGAGTACGACATCATTTGCAAAGCACCAAAGGCAGTAAAGAGTCAAGCCCTAGCTGACCTCCTAGCCCATTTTTCGAGCGGAGAATACGAGCCCCCATCTGAAAAACTCCCAAGAGATGACTTTCAAGCAGCAATGGCTTCCTCCGAAGGAGAATGGGCTCTCAGTTTCGACGGATCCTCCACCTCTGAAGGAGGAGGTGCAGGAATCGTCCTAACCTCGCCACAAGGTTCCGAGATAAACCTCTCCTACAAACTCAAATTCACGTGCTCCAACAACGAGGCTGAATACGAAGCACTCGTACTCGGCCTCCTCGCCGCACTCAACCTCAGAGCAACACATCTGTGCATCAAAGGCGACTCTAAGCTGGTGGTCAAACAGACGAGTGGAGATTACGCCATCAAAGAACCAGCCCTCGCCTCCTACAGGACCATAACCCAGAGGCTGATGAACAAGTTCGACGCCATTCGTATCGAACATGCTCCTAGGTCCAACAATCGTCATCCTGATGCCCTTGCCACCCTTGCCTCCAAGGTAGAGGTAGGTGAGGCACCTACAAAAATCAAAGTGCTCAAAAGAACTCTTCCATGCTTAGTGGCCATGATCCTCCCTGAACCTGATCCTCAAGATTGGCGAGCACCAATTATAGCAGAACTCCAGAATCCTCAAGGAAAAATCCCCCTTAACGAGCTCAAACGCTTCATCATATACCAAGGGGGACTCTACTACCGTGGACCAGGAGGAATCCTAGCTCGATGCGTGGACCTTGAGGAAGCAAAGATCAATCTCCATCTCATACATGAAAAGTCTTGTGGTACCGGCGAAGTGAGCCTCTACCGCCGCTTGCAACGCCAAGGCTACTACTGGCCCACCATGTCGAAAGATGCCACTGAGGCCCAAAGCCAATGCCTCGCATGCCAAGAGCAACAACCCTCTAAAGCCGAATGCAGCTTTGTAGAAGCCTTCGCTGATTGGCGACAACCCTACATGGACTATCTCCAGGAAGGATCCCTCCCCGCCAACCGCACTGATTCAGCCCTAATAAAAAAGAGAGCCCCTCGATTCTTCATCCATGAGGGGTCCCTCTACCGCTGAGGTTTCAACGGACAACCCTTCCGCTGCCTGAATGGAAAAGATATCCAGGAAGTTCTGAAACGAACTCATGAAACTAAACACTAGGGAGGCACCAAACTATACCAGCAACTCGTCCACCTTGACTATTACTGGCCGACAATGGAAGCTGACGCCCTCACCCACGCAAAACGATGTCGAGCTTGTCAAGTGCATGGCGACCTCATCCACACTCTAGCAGTTGATCTCCGCGTCCTCGGCACCCCATGGTCATTCCACACTTGGGCCATGGATCTCATAGGGCCTATTGCCCCACCTTCTTGGGGACATATATGGATAATCACCGCCACCGAACTTTACACCAAGTGGGTGGAAGCCATCCCTCTCAAAAGGGCTACTGGAGCAACAGTTTCAAACTTCATTCGGGAAAGTATCATTTTTCGATTCGGTATTTCTAAGGTCATCCTCTCCGACAACGGCACCCCCTTTGTTAACCAACACGTGGGGCAACTCCTAGCCTCCTACGAGGTTAATCACCACAAGTCGACACCTTACTACCCCCAAGGCAATGGTCAAGCCGAGGCCACCAATAAAACCCTCATCAAAATTCTGAGTCGAACACTAGAAGATTTTCAAAAAGATTGGGCCTATGCCCTCCCCATGGCTCTTTGGGCTTATCGGACTTCCAAAAGAAGACCCACCCAGATGACCCCGTTCTCATTAGTTTATGGCACCGAGGCTGTACTACCCGTTGAAATAGCGGTTCCCTCAGCTCAAATGGCCCTCCGAAGCAAGGTCCTCAACGACCTCAGACCAGCAGAGCTCGAAGCGTTGGATGAGCGGCGAGACCAAGCTCGAGCCAACCTCCAAACATATCAGGCTCGTATATCTAAAGCCTACGACGCCCTCGTACACCCTCGGCAATTTCAAGAAGGAGACCTAGTCTTGCTAGTAGCCCAACATGTCATGAGGGGTACTTCGGCTCCCAAATTCTCCCCAAAATGGGAGGGTCCTTTTGTGATCAAAGAAGCAAATGAAAATGGATACTACAGAATTGCGAAGCTAGGCTCCAACAGCCTCATGTCTCCTATCAACGCCAAATGGCTTAAGAAATACTATCCATAATCACAAACGCACATTGTGTTCGATGAATCTCAAATATATCGCCAGAATTTTCATGTATCTCCAAAAGATTCACTATGAATTCTATTCACAATTATTATCTCCATTATCTCCAAATATGTTTTCACACAAAGCATTCCTACTAATACATTTATTCAAAGTGAAGATGCCAATATTTTATTGACTGCTCAATTACAAGTGCATACCTCGGCATTTTGAGGATCTCATAATTACAAGAATCAACTATTACAACAAACTCGTCTGCTCACTTACTACTAGTGAGGGCTCGAGTACCAGTGGCCTCAACTATTACAACAAACTCGTCAAACAAGAGAGCCTTCCATCTCCTCGAAGGTCCACTCTCTGGAAAAACTAGGGGGCTCTCGTCGTCTCCCTAAGATGAGGATGCTCCTTTGGTAGTTCGCTGCTCCAACGACGAACAACGAGCAGACGCTCCAATGAAATACAACCTCAACCCTAGGCCACTCCAAGGTGTGCTCCGAGGACTACGAGGGCAAGACAGGTGACAACAATTCTGCCGCCTTGTCCTAGTGTACACCCTCCAGCGGATCACCATCACAAAACGGCCTGGGCATCTCCCCGACACCTCTCAATCCAAAAGGGCTCTTTGAAGCACCGGACCAAAGAGCCAAAGCACTGCAACAAGAGCCGCCCCAGCCGCTCCCCCGACCCATCTCTCTCTCCTCCTCCATGCCAACAGGAAGGCAGGAGCCCAACAAAAATAGCCAGAGGCTCTCCCAAAACGGCCCTTGCAGAGTGCATTAAAGAGATGCAGGACATGGTCGTCCCTCAACTCACCTCCATAGCTCTCTCCGCGTCCCCGACGCCTCTCATTCCAAAGAAGGAGAAAGAAGAGGGCCGCAAAGGCGAAGACTTCGACCCTGCAGACCTCCTCCCTCCTTGAGATAGAGGTAGGCCCTGCGGTACAACAATTTCCGACGCCGCCCATCCCATAAAAACCAGCTCCAAAGCTCACATCTCCATCTCCATATTCGAAGATGAACAACCCAGCCATGAGAAGAATTGATCAGATAAACTCCCACAATACTTCAACCACTATACTACCCCCTCCTATTTATACCCAACACCCCCCCCCCTTCCTTTAACTTAGCACATGAAAATTCCTGCTAGAAGGCGACAAATAAAAGTCACTAGTCACTGAAGAGACTGGTCATTGAAAAGCTCACCTTCAGCTCAACAAGGCTCATCAATGGACAGCAAATGCTTTACGCAAAGTTTTTGAAAAGCCTTGACAAGATTACTCGCTGCAAAAAAGTGTTGACGAGACAACTCAACAGTCTGTCAAAAGACAAGACACGACCGCTTACACAAGATCAAAGCAGTTAAGGTAAACAAGCATACAACTAAGACTATCTCTACTCTCCTAAAGAAGCACAATGGACAAAGAAATGTAAAAGGAACCAAACGGTGGATCTATTACATTAAAGGAAGGTTACATCAAGACTGATTATTACAAAAATCACTCCCACACTCACCCTCACACAATACCTTGGGCGGCGTGCCCATCCATGCTAATGACCCCCTCAGGGCCCTCTCCCAGCTCAGCCTGCCTCTCCTCCATACCTCTCTTCTTTGCCTCCATCTTCTTCAGAATAAGTTTGACCTCAGTCAACTTCTCATCAACAATCCCTATGTCCCTATCAAGCAAAACCTTCTTCACTTGCTGCGCCATCGCCTGAATACGCCGCTCCAGCCAATCAAGACGCAGCGGAGTCAACCTCAAATCACCCACCATAACCAACAACTCCTCTAACTGTGCCTCCGAAGCATCACCCAACCTCGTCCTCTCCAGAACACCCAAATAATCTCCAAAAGCCTCTAAGATGGTCCTCCGAAACCAAGCACCCCTCCGAGCAATCTGCATAAACGTATCAGGCCGACTCTCCAGAACTCAGAGCAAGAGACGATGGACATCGGGCCTCACCTCCGCAAACAGAACAATAGGTGACAACACAACCGCCTCGCCTACCTCCCGCAGTGTAACGATACCCACCTCTCCGCGAATAACCTCAATCGTGCCAGGAACAGGGGCAACGGTAATCGCCTCCACCGCTGACGCTATAGGCCTCAATGCCGTATCCTCTCGCGGCTCAGAAGACGACGCAATGACCGGCATGGACACAGAAGGTAATCCTGCGGTAGCGGCCTCCACAATAGAATCAGTCGTCACAGATGCAGAAGACATGCCTACAAAAAGTGGAGTCTAGCGCACACCAAGAATAGCCCTCAATGACAAGGCAGAAACTGTCTGGCCAACTCTGGCACCAGAAGCAGGGGATACTGCCAGCGATGGAAAAATAGAAGGAAAGGCTGGAACAGCAAAGCACCTCGAACTAGCGGGCTCAGAGGTAGAAGTAGCACTCCTCGAAGGAAATACACTGGGAGGGCAATAAACACTAGTAGAACACCGAGACGGCAACTCCCTCAAACCTATGGCAGCCAGCTCAACTCTGCGTCTGGCCTCAATCTCAGCCGTCCAATCCTCATCTCCATCTCCCTCCTCTGGCCCACCTCCGTCCGACTCCGAATCGCCAGCCTCAGGAGAAGTCACAGAACCCACACGATCCCCTGAAGCAGATCCTACATCTCCAGAACCTGCCCAATCCTCCTCCAATACTACGCGCTCCGCCCCTACCACATCCTGCAGCAAATCCCCTATCGGCTCCAAAGCATCAGCCGGTGTAGGCAAACCTCCAGCATCGCTAAGTCGCGGTACCCTCGCCGCCTTCGAAACCTATTGTTAAATAAAAGTATTAGTCATGGCAAAAAAAAAAAAAAAGTCTTACCTTTTTCTTTGTCGGGACGCTCCTCACCACTCCATAGCTCGCAGCCCACTTCCTACTCCGCTCCCCACTATGCCCGGCAACCCCTCACCTTCCACCAATCTAGGGATCGTCGGCTTCACATAAAATGATATCTCACCCCGGTCCACATCCAGTACATCCTTCATCGCAGGTAGTGATAAAGAATGGTCCTCCGAGTAAATGGCAGAGACATATAGCTCAGCAGGCTCCGTAAGAACATAGGAATGGAAGCCCCCAAGATTCTGTTTCCAGAATAGCCTCCAACCTGCACTGGCCACTCCTACCCTACTGGCCCCGGGAAGAGTCATCCCTGAAAACCCTCGAAAAGACTGATCCACCCTCCCAAACAAGAAGCGGTAACAAGCACCTGACAAGCTCAATGGCTCTATGCGCCGCGGGGCCACCAAATCAAACCCAAACTGCCGAGCCACTCAGTGTGTACTGTACATCTCCACACCGTAGCTCCCGATCTCATGCAAAGCTGGCAAAAATGACGGAATCGTAATACCCAACTGTACCAATTGAAACCCGGAATATCCCTCGGGCTGGTCAACATCGACTGCCTGAGCCTCCCCCTGATATATATCCAAAGGATCTATCCCCTCCAAACTGCCAACATAAGGCTGAAACCGAAATTGGCGCTTGTCATCAATCACGTCAGTCAACGAACGCTGTGGCAACTGACTCCCCCACCTCCAACAACGCGAAACCCTCCCGTCCACCGGATTCCGTTGCCTCGGTCTCGGAGCAGCAACAGGGAATCGCTCATAGAAAAACATAAGCAAAAATGATGTTGAAATGTAAGTAGGAACATCAAATCTCCCCAACGATCTGGCCGAAGAAGACTTCAGCAAGTCAAGCCGGTGAAACAATGTCCTAAGGAATAAAGGGGCAAGGGGCAGTGACCTCCCCGATGCCAGTACAGCTGCAAGAGGAAAAACTCTCGAGCTAATGCCATTCTGAGGGGGTCCGTCAAAAATATGTCTCGCCAACCAACAAGTAATAAACCCAGCCAAATGATGGGGACTCCTCAAACCCGGCCCATCAATGCCGGCCTCACCATCACTAGCATCACCACCCTTCAAATCTCGGTACCAGTAGCGGATCCAACCACCAAAAGAACTCTTCGACCCAGCCTTCGCCGCCTGCTCGGCCACCCTCAAAGCATCCAAGGCCGCCTGCTCCTCGCCACTCAATACTAAGCTATCAAAGGAAACCTCGCCAAACAGCTCCAGCTGCATCAACCCACAGACATCCTCCAGCGTGGGACATAACTCACCCCAATGAGTAATAAAAGTGTGGGTGTCGGTGCTCCACCGAGATATGATCGTGGATAGCCAACCCTTGTCTCTAGAAATGCAGCACTCCGATGAGCTTTGAATAGCATGCAAAATATGAGCCCTCTGTAATAGCTCCACCGATGTCTCATCCTCCAAAATCTCACGTATCCACACATCCATCCCTCTGTACGGGTTAACATACCCCTCATAGCGAGGAAAACTGTATGGAAAGTCCCCCAGCTCAACACAAAAACGGTGCACTGATCCTGGCATAATCAACTCCTCAGCTCCCTGCTCGGCCTCGGGAAATAACAAAACCACATCCACCAGACGAGGGGCACGTTCATTAAATGTCTTAAATAAATCCCAAAACTTATCACCTTTTAAATACGGGGCCCGGTACCAATGGTGAGCCCCAGGAACAAATGGAGGATCTTCACCTTTACTGCGCTTCAAGCTCGGATGCCTCCCCGCACGAGGGGCAACAGCATGTCTGGATTGCCTTTGACTAGCCATATGTCGCAATCACTGAAAAAAATTCAAGCCCCACAATGCCCAACAATTTTGGTCAACCCCTCCGCCAACGGTCAAAGACTCCCTTCGCTGGTCAAGGCCTCCGCCAAACACACCTCAGCTCCCTCGCCCAATGCCTCGGCACCCCCTTCCCGCGCCTTAGTCCCCTCGTCACCCAACACAACCCTCGCAGCCTCCCCTCCGATGCCCCTCATCGCCCAAGCCCCCTCGCCCAGCCCCCTCGCTCACCCACTCCCCTTGCCTCCGCTCACTCCCCTCCCTCACCCAACGCCTCGGCCCAAGGCCTCACCTCACCCCCCCCCTCCCCTCGGCCCAAGTGCCTCGCCCACTCCCCTCGGCCAAGCGCCTCGGCCCAGGACCCGACACAAAAGCCTCGCACAAGATTGCCTCGCCCGCCTCCAGTGCACTGCTCGCTCGCTCGCCCAAATCCTCGCCAAACAGACCGTCACCCCTAGCCCAACGCCCAACACCCAAGTCCTCCCCGCAGCCTCAGTCGAACCCCTCCTCCAAGACGTCTCCCTCCCCAACCCCTCGCCCCAGCTCAAGTTCCCTTCCTCCGCCCTGATCCCGTTGAAGCAATTTTTCGAACACTTAGAGCACAAGAAGTCCACAACTTCGGCAAGCACCACCAACGCACGTAACAAACAACAACACCATTCTCGTGATACACCCAGCAATTTTCAAACAAAACCAAGCTGCTTCCGTGAAACGCGGGTCGCGGCGAAGCCCCAACAGTCGTCGAACAACTCCACACACGCAACCAGTCACAATCCTACACAAAACCCCCGCAACCCAAGTTCGCACATATCGCAACTTGACTTCAAACACACCTCCACGAAGCCTCAATGACGCACATGGGCGACAAAGCTAAACCAGCCTCCGTCAACCAACCTCATACTGCAATGAACTACAAATCCAAACCTGGGTAGAAGCTTCCTAGCTGAGCCAACCACTCCGTGGAGCGAATCAAGGCAAGCCCCACCTCAACAGCAATCCTCGGCTAGTCTCGTTGAAAACCCACGTCTCGCCTCAACGAAACCCCAGTTGGGTCGCTTCGACGGAAACTTGCGGTGCTGGGCCACCTCGGTTACCAGGGGACTCGACTGGAAGACCCCTCAGTCGAACTCCTCCAAGCCTTGACTCGAATCCTAGGTGACGACACCTCAATCAGCGGTGGTTTTGGTAACTCACGTACGCGTGGTGGAGTTTTACCAGGTCAATGAAATAACCCCCCTCAACTTTATCGGTCATGATATCATATATCCATATATATATATACCTATATATATCTATCTCCTTTGTCTTTTACTATTCGGCCAGTTGAGTCAATAAAGCAACCCTCGACCCTTATCTTCTGATTACAATATCTATGCACGCATGTATCTATCTATACATACCTATGGGTCAACATTTAAATGGGCCGAAACCACTTCTTCTGAGCCAAGCCCAAATCAGCTCCTCACCAATTGCCTTGAGAAAAGCCAACAGGATCCACCTCGGCACACAAGACTCGCCAACATGCTACCTCGGTAGGCCACCTCGGTGAAAGCCAAGTGAGAGAATTTTGATGACCCAAGCACTTCCACAACCACAGAAGGGAACCCCACAGCACCAAAGAACTCACAACTCTCTCCAAAACTTTGTAAAGGGGCAAAATGAATTCAAGCTCCTATTTATACCAGCACGACATCTGGACAAAGCCCCTCTACACCATTACACCCAAGGGTCATTGCAAACCTCTCAATCAAAGTATAAATGCACTCTTCCCCATTATTTAATAAATCACATCACTCCGGTAAACGAAACCTCCTACTCTATATTGACAGCTATCTCACTGTATCATACCGCGGGGGCTACGCCCCCGCACCCCCAATTAACAGGCCTTCGGCCCAATCTACAGTCAGACCCACGAAGGGGCAGATGCTTCGCTCCATTCCGTTCCGCTCGATGCGCTCCACTCCGCTCCGCTCAGCATCTGCCCACCCATTTTATAACTTTGTAATACCTCTCCATATTAAAAAAAAAAAAAAAAAAAAAAAAACTCCACAAGCCAAAGCTACTTCTTGTTTACAGGCTTCTCAAAAGCTATCTCTAATAATGTGTACGCGCACCCTCAGTATTAGTGAGGGCACACGCACAAGGGGCATATTGTAGGTACAAGTGTCTAGTTCTGCTCTGTAGGAAGACACTCCAGCAATTCACCACTCCTTCTCCTACGCTTGGCTCCACGTGGCAGCCCATCGAGGCGACGTGTGTACCAAGACAGCTCATTCACCGAGGATAGCGCGAAGAGCGCCTCCTCCGAGATAAGACATCAAGAGTCCCTCGCCTACAAGTGACCTCGGGACACCTCCTCCGCGTCATGGCTTCGCGCTCGGCACCTCCTGGCTCGACCATAGAATCTCGCCGCCAAGCGCATCTCTATACTTAGCATAATTCTCCATGACTTATTCTCCATAACCTAGGTTGAGAGCAAGACCTAGGGACCTCCGCGCGGGATCACCAGGAGACAAGTGAATTAGAGGCTAGAGTTGAGGGCTCGCTGAGGGGTCCTGCCCCTCCGGCCGGTATTAGAGAGAGAGGGATCTCCAAGCAAATGACAAAGCGTATTTAATGCATGAACGTCTGAATCACTGAATCACTATTTTTACACAGGTACAGAGTTGACATTCAAAATGTTGGTCTTCGAGGAGCTCCAAACTGAGGAGCCAATCAACGAAAGGCTCCGTCTCAGGTCTGAGTAGCCAATCACCAAAAATCTCAACAACTGAATGGCCAATCATGAAGTACTTCCCTCACCTATATAAAGGGAACCTTCATTCTCCATTGACAAGACATTCAAGACATTCATTGGACATTGAATGCTCACCACCAACCTCTCCAAAATCTCTCCAAGCTCTTTGGAACACTGCCACTCTCTCTGTTTCTAGGACCACCTCAACTCTCTCTCCTCCACCTCCGGTGGTCCTCTGCCTAGACAGTACCTGTCGTTAACTTTCCAGAGGGTCACCCTCTACAGGTTTGACCACTCACCTCCCACCATGCCACACACACAATATCTATGATGAATACATGACCATTAATCGTTTTGCAATTCCTAGTAATTAATCGTTTTGCAATTCCTAGTAATAATAAATGAAAAGGCTTCAAAGGGCATGGAAGAAAATTTTAAATTAAGAATAATGAAACCAAACCCAGATCAAAACACCACTAGAAAAACCCGAATCATATATTACATGCTCAAAATTAGAGGTTTTTCGTTTCTTAAAAATGCAAAAAGTAAATAAATTTTACCTCCAAGACACTGTTCTCTGCAAGCAAAGCTGCCCGTCTCTCGCTGGCATACTGGAAAAACACTGACATTGGGTTCTTTGGTTTCAATGGATCCTCTGCAAACAAAAAATGAAAAAACTTCAACGAGAGATAGAGGGAGAAAGCAAGGGGTGAGAGAGACATAGGGAAATTACGTAATTTGCGATGTCTTCTTGCTGCCTGCTGCCAGTTTTCGCAGTTGAGACCGTGAGAGAAAAGTAGGACTTGCTGTGGTGGTCGCAGGTAGTGTTGTTGGCGTCTGGAGAGAAGGGAGAAGGTGTTTTGCCAGATGATGGGTGGAGCTGGATATGGGTAGTGGAACTACCGGTGGTGGAGGAGAAAGTGGCCGAGCGGGTATAGAGAGAAATGGGGAGGCATTAGGTGCAGCCTAGGTTCCATCATCGTGGATGGTGGTACTATTGCGGCTGTGGCGGTGGCCATAGGTTGGTGGAGAAATAGAAGAGAGAAAAAGGAAGAAAGGAGGAGAAACAGAGGGTAGGAAGCCAGCTTGCTGGGTTTCGGTTCCGAAAGTGGCCATGGCTACCTACTGGAAGTGACTACACTTCTCTACTCTCTGACAGATTTGTGTAAAAACAGAAAAATGCCAGAACATTTAATGCTTCTCTTACTCCTATTTGTTCACTTAAAAGCAAGCAAGCTCTACTAATGGAGAGAGGGAAATACAAACTACAAAGCGAGTTGAGAAGACGTTGAATCAATAAAGAAAGAACTCCGCAAATACTAAGTATTATTTTTTTACTTTTTTGAAAACTGAAACATTAAAATGCTAAAATATGAGAATTTTGGTGAATGGAGGGGATAAGAAATGTATTGATCGACAACGACAGTAAAAGAACAATCTCTTAACCTAACAAGGAGCCATGGAAATCCATATTCAATTATGGTGATTGAGGACCCAATAAAAGCAAGCCACTGTATTTGAAACCAAAGCATCTTCAAAATAATTTTGAAAAGGAACATCAAAGAAAATTATCCGCAATCGCGCGAGTCGCTTTTTCACGTTTGGTATCGAAACCCAGATAGTTAAAAAAAAAAAAAAAAAAAAAACTACTCCTACTGAAATTTATTGCTAGTTTGAAACTTGAGAAAAGAAAGGTAAGTCAAGGATTTGACTCAAAATTACCTATTTTTATTAAATTCCAGCAATTTCTCTAAATTTTGTAAGTAATCACATATTGAAAGATCCAATGGTCACATATTTATGCGTGACCGTGGAGCATTTTATAAGGAGCATGAAATTTAGAGAGAGATAATAGGGTGCAAGAGAGAAATTTCTAGAGATTCATGTGTTAACTCCACATATATATATATAAGAAAATGCTATTTTTACAAAAAGTTCATACAAAATTTGTATATAAATTGATGTAATAGTAGTAATTTTATAATTAAAAGTCATTATAGTAAGTGTTTATTTTCGAGTAAAATGCTCTTCTTAATACACATTATTTTATATAGAATTTTTGTATGAATTTTTTATTTGTATTCTATTACCCATATATATATATATATAGTTAAGACAAATATATGCGATTAGCCGAAGTGAAGAAACTTAATTGCTTTAATGTTTTGCTTCAATGAAGTCGCATCATTTGGGTATTTTTGAGAGGAATTAGTAGTTAAAAAACATAAAAGAGTAGCACCGAAAAAACAAAAAACATAAAAGAGAGAATACCAAAGCAGTTTACTTGCGATTAGCTATTGTTTAGGTCCGCGATTAGCATAAAGGGGGCGTGGATTCCATGACCACTACGTATAATTCCACTTTTAATTTAAGTTCCGATTAGAAGTAGCTCAGCCAGCCAGCCAGCTTAAGCATTGCGCAGAGTAGATGCTATTATAAGTAACAATGCATATCACTAACCAACTGAGTTAACTGAGTGAGTTTAGTTAGTCAGAATTTATAGCCTCTTAAAATGATATTAGAAGTTCGACTCTTATTAAGCGCAAAAATTTTTTCAAAATTTTTGACTTAGTAATTATTTGATTTGTGTGAAACGAAAGACTACATAAATTTTAAGATTAATCGAAGTGTGCGCAAATTAGTCCGGACACTGTTAAAAAAAAAACAAAGCAATACATTTCAGTGTTCTACCAGCCAACATCTCACCTAACAATCCCACCAACCAAGCAAGGGGCTAACCAAACTTAACATTACTTTCTTAAAAAATACTAAACACAGTTACGGCGGTCGACTGATCTGCGACACCAAACTAGTAGTGAGTCCCAAACGTTCTCTTTTAGTCTTTTGTGTATAACTGTAGCCATAGCACTTGGTTTTTTATATTATTATATTATATATATAAAATAATCTTTTTTTTTTTTTTTAAGTGAACTAGAGTTAATAAATGCAGCAATTATCTGTTTCATTAATTCAAATGACAATAATTTGAGTAATATTTTTATAGATATATAATATTTATTATAAAAATTTTATAAAATCAGAACGATTCATTGAAATGGTTCGACACCGGTACATATCATACCAACAACAAAAATGGTATAATATAAAATTGACAATTATGCTCCATAGAGAATTTAAAAACATTGTGGTTCTAAATTTTGCATACATTGAACATGAAATTACAATATAAGTGCCTTTTTTTTTTGGTAAACAATATGAATATGCAGATAGGCTAACCAACACATCCGCTAGAAGCATTGTCCCTCAACACCTTATAGTCATCTGCGGAAAACTCTAGTATAGCACCTACATCAAGGTTGAAGCTTAAATTCAGTCCCACCATATGCTCTAGACACTAAATAGTAGGTTCGCTTCCACCGAATAGCTATAAAGACTCGAATCTAAATATTAAATGAGAAAATACAAAGTCTTACCCGCTAAACCAAATACTCAGTGATAATATAAGTGTCATTTTTCAATTCTCAACGAGACAATATAATAGGCCGTTTACTAAAGGTAATAACTCAACACATTGGTCCAAAAAATTATTCAATACATTCAGAGTTCGAGCACGCCCACCGGAGCTACTTAACTAAAAGGACCTATTGAGAAGGCTATGATCACTTGCAAACTTGTGCAAATTCCTTTAAACCTAGGGCAAATGACTATGATTGTGACACAGTTGTATGTCTCCGACTGATATTAGTTCACAGAAAATCCATGAAACTGCTGGTCAATAAATTCGTCACTTGATGATAAAAATTTGTAGATCATAATAATAAAATTATGCTATTCTTTTAAAAAATTCAATAGAATGATGTGGTTTTGTGATATTTTTATAATTAAAATTTGTTATGATGGTATTTTATTTCAATGTCAACTTCATTATTCTAATAATAAATTTTGTGAAGCATTACTTTTTAAATTTTGTAGTTGTATGACAATACCCTTTTTAGAAAATACCGAGTCTAAACATACTTACTTAAACTTAACTACAACCAGTCCCAAACAACTCTTAGGTTGTATTGCATTATCCTAAAACCAAAACAATAAAAGTCCTTAAGTGCACAGCTTAAAACCAAAACAATAAAAGTCTTTTAAGTGCATAGCTTTTGTCCATATCTGCATGTGTGAGTTAAAATAGGGAGTGGATGACGTACGAGCACTGATATCAGCTAAAATTGGGACATAAAATAAATGAAAGTGATCCATCATCATCGTCATAGGAGAAATGAAATTCCAACCACATGTTGGAAACATGGAATGCAACAAAAACACTCAATAATCTGTTAATAAGAAAATCTAAGATATATTCTTTTTTTTTTTTTTTTTGAATAAGATATATTCATATCTATATATTCAACAAAAGTGATAATAAATATAAATTAGATAGACCAAAGTTACTGGAAAAGAGGCTCATTGCCGGAGATATGGTTCACTCACTAGAAGGCAAAGTATGGACGCATATTTTGATGCACTTTAAGAATACTTGAGAAAGTTGAAGAAAAATAAAACACGAAAAAAATTGTTTAGAAAGTGAATTGAATTTTTTCCCCTTCTCCCCATACAAAAACCAAACGAAGATGGTTGTTCATGTCTTCTTTACGTAAAGAGACATATGGACACACGTATACGAGTACCGTGAGAGAAAAGTGAAGAATTTTTTTTGGTAATAAAATTCTTAGTTATAAAGGAAAAAAAAGTCAGAAAAAGTTGAAGAGACAGCATAAGAGAGAGACAGAGAGAGAGAGAGAGAGAGAGAGAGAGAGAGAGAGAGAGATGGGAGCAAGCAAGTCTGAATAAAAAAGAACCCCTCGGGATTTATGGCGGGCTGCCAGCCTACCTTTTCTTCTACTTATCACTCACTGGCTTACACTGCCGCCCAATCACATTATTAAATATTAGGTACATATTGGTCCAATAACCAAGTCACAACACAACAGGCCTTAAACATACATGTCTCATAATTCAATTGAATCTAACTCATTTTTAATAAATCAAAATCCAATTGATGAAATGTCACACATTAGAAAAAAATTCTAACATTCTCACTCTTAATTATAACACACAATAACTCCTTTGTTAGAAATTTTCCCTAATGTGTTAGAAAAAATTCTTTAAAATTACAATTAATGGATGCTCACACATTAGAGAAAATTTCAACATATATTTTTGCCGTCCAATCACATTATTAAAAAAGAACCGTTGGTCGTTTATCTGCGTTCATCGTACCTTTTATCATATGTACTTGTCTTACCCTTAACTTGATGTTCTATATGATGACCTTACTTAGGCCTTACTTAGGCCTCCACTGCTATTTTTTCTTCATTTTTTTTAAGCATATCATGAATTTGGATTATAGTTATTAGAAAATTTATTTGGAATGGAAAAGCAAGCTTTTGAAAAATGTACTTTTCATATGAGTAGAAACTCAAAAAATGTACTTTTGTTATTGAAAAATTTACTGAAAAGTTTATCATACCTTTTACTATATCTCACATATCATAATATAATAAAAACATGAAAGCATAGGCAGAGATTTAGATGATCAGATAAACTAAGATTGAGGAAGAAGTTGAATGTCCCTGCTCTAGTCAATAGAATCACTCACAATAAATGTTGTCTGCACCCTCTGTGACCAATGTCACAACTTACCAAAATGACACCCATGGTGAGTCCACATGGGATGCAAAAAAGTCTAACAAGTCTAGAATCTTGTACGTTATTCATGGGCATTCCATCTCATGGGGTTTTGGTAGGTTTTTAGAATCTTTTCCACATTTATAAATATAAGGAATGGTACAGAAAATTCTAGGACAATGGAGATGGCTTCCTTGATAAGCTTTGTAATTGTAAATATTTAAATATTTTTCTAAGATAATTCTAGAAAGTCAATCTTTACTCTTGGATCAAATTAATCCCCACTGTCCATTGAGGATGTGGCCACCTATAAATAGGGGTTACAGTTTTTATTTGTAATGATCCAAGTTCCAAGCAATCAAAGCATTATCAAATTTCTTCCCCAAAGCTCACTTTCTCTTAGCCTTTATTTCGGTGTTTTTCAAGGCTTACTTAGCATCTTTGAGGATAAGATGTCTAAGGCAGCATGAGTTTGAGGTGTTTGAGATTCAAATAATTGACTTTCTATAATATTCTAGTGTGGTTTCAGGGCATTGCTATGTTGGTGTTGGTGATTTCTGTAATTGTATCACAATGTGATACTTTTTTCACTTACAATCATCATCTTCTAAGAAAAACAATCAGATACAGGGCAGTGATGCCTAACCAGATTAGGACTAGTAAGTAACCTATTATGGCAAGTTTGTCATAAGAACACCGAAATTTTAAATAAAGTGTTTAAGGTTCCAAAGGTTTTTTCAGAAAAAAGAGGATTTAATGAAGAAGCATCAAAATTCGAAGAAAAAGAGTTTGGCACAGGAGAAGCAAGAGAAGGGAGACAAAGAGAAAGGTAAGCTGATTGAATAGAGAAGTCTCTAGAGGACGAATGATACCAAGTCAGTCTATTAGGGAGCCAAACTTCAAAATAAGCAAGGTTGAAAAATTTGAGCAATATGAGCCAGAAACAAAGAGGTAATAAGAGAGATAATACCTGCCCACATCTTTCAGTCAGAACTCTAGGTAATGAATTGCCTCATTCCATTCTGTCAAAGAATGCAAAAAAATAAAAAAGAGAATTTGGATATACCTAAAAGAAAAAATTCAGAGAAAAAAAAAAGTGAGAAAAAGGTACTCACCAACTTGGAGTTTAAAAGGGTCCAATCTGAACTCACTGTAGGAAATGAGCACCATTTGTGTACCCCACATACGCCTAAGGGGAGCTGAGTCCCTCTCAACAAATGAAAAAATTCACGGATGCCCCATTCATCACCGTACGAGTTCTTGACAATCCAGTAAGACGTGCCATCTACCTTAGTGTTATAACCTACTATCAGCACTACATGCGCAATGCCCTCATTATTGACATGCTTCTTTCCATTCTCCTTGTACAGCGATCTGTCCTTACCACAATAAATTCTCGCTAGACAACCAAAAAATGATCTACGAACATGTATACCTACTACTATTGGTTATTGTGAGATTGTCCACAGCAACCAGTTCTCACTAGGTGGTAAATCTATGTAGCCATTGTTGACCCAAGAAGGCAACCCAAGAGAAGGGGTGAATTGGGTTTTATAAAAATTTATATAAAAAATTGTAACTAAAATCAGTTTATGTATTTTTGCAAAGATTAATCAAAGTGTAGATCAAGCAAGTAAAGCATATATCAAAGTATATATCTATGCAAGCATGTATAGAGAGCAAATAAGCAAAACAGAGGCAGGAGAGAAGAGCACCAGATTTATAGAGGTTCGGCCAACCTTGCCTACGTCCTCTCTTCTTCGATCCTTTCGAAGGAATTTCACTATGTAACACTCTTTACACAGCTGCTGGTTTTGCCACAAATGCTCAGCTCACTCTTATAAAAACTTCTTCCCAAGCTTTCAAAACCTAAGAGATTTTGTCCAAACTTCTTTCAAACTTACAAGTGATTTTGTCCGAGCTTCACTCAAACTTACAAGTGTTTTTACCCAAGAACACTTAAACTTACAGGTTTACAAACCCACCCAAGTGAAATGAATAAAGGTTATACAATGAGTAACTCTCCTAATGAATATATGAACAAATATAACTCAATGAATAACCTTAAATACTCAGCAAAAATATGTGGCAGTGAGGTACAGGTGATTTTCAACTTCAAGCACTTGATATCAATGGTATAATTGCTCTGATCCTCATCATTGAAGTTGTATGTATCTTGTATATAAAGATATGGATCGATTCTAGCCGTTGGAGAGGTATGAGAGAAGTTTTGGTTGCATATTTGCCCATACCGTCTGTCAGAAAACTAGCCGTTATTGTCTGGGGGTCGACTCTTTTTACAATGAGTCGACTCTTTTTGTATTTAAGCAGATTTTTCAAGTCACTGTCCAAATGAGTCGACTCTTTTGCTCTAGGAGTCGACTCTTTTAAGCAGTTTGCAGAATTTTTGTTCTCTGTTGAAATGAGTGGACTCTTTTTACTTGAGGGGTCGACTCTTTTAGGAAAATCTTTAGCTTTTGTAATATTTCTTCAATCTTCTTCAAAATTTTTAATATTTTCAAGGATCATCCAAATAGACTTTTTAAAGGTTGCAAACACTTCTTCAAGGTTAGATGACTCTAAGAACATCTTCAATTCATTCTAGATGAATTATCTTCATTTTAATCACTTGCAGAGCTCTTCCACCATCAATGCTTCAATCATTTGACCAAGTCTTCATTATGATCTTTAAGAGAGGTTCCAAGACTTAGAATCTTCATTTCTAGAATTCTTCTAGAATTCTTCAATCAATATAGCTTCTCCATGGACTTCAATAACTCTTCCAAGAAAGCTTTCCAAATCTTGTGATTTCTTCCATATCTTTAAGACATCTTCACATCTAACAAGAAAGCTTTCATATCTTTGAGTTGGTCTCTTCTTCTTCTATTCTTGCAAAATATCTTCAAGTCTTCAAAGTCTTCAATCTTTTCAATCAAGCCTTTGAGCATTTTCATTCTTCTTCCTTGATATCCATTATCTTCATTCTATTATAAGATCATCATTGTTGAATATACCATTCTTTCATGAGTATCAATCTTCAATCTAAGATTTTCATCAACTTGAGATTTATTTTTCTTCTTATAATATCAGCTTTGTAGAATACACCATCTCATCATGCTTTTCATTCTTTATTCAAATCTTTGCATCACACATCCTCCATTATGATGAGCTTCAAGTCAAGATCTAATAAATAATTAATCTGCACACTAAGTAAAATTATTAAATCATTAAACCATAGTTTGTTATCATCAAAATCAAGACATTGACTCAACAGCCATCGACATATATTTGCTTGGGGAACTAGTCAAACGAAAGGAAAATATTAATGTGACAATGTCTATAATCAAATAAGAATTAAAAATAATTTTAAGAGTTTAAACCTGTCTTCCAATTGACGGTCTTGGTCTAGGAAAACCCTTAAACAGATAGTCAACTTCTGATGATAGACTATGCATCGTTGTGTATAGAATAAATAAGTAAAATAAGACTTGGAGGAGAACTCGATCTTGCTATTTGTATGTTGATCGGAATGTTGTGGGAAGAAGTTGAAAGAATAAAAAGAATAAAAAATGGCATTAAAGTAATTTTATTATCTCTAAATTAGTCCAAACTCAACAACACATACCTAAAGGGGGCATGTATATATACGATAGTTTCTGTTACATTTACACTTTAATCTAAACGACATGAAGGTTATGTGAGTTCACTTTTAAACTAAAATGAGGTAATGTGATTTTTTACCGAACCACACAACAGGGAGGTAAAATATAATTACTCCTTATTTTTTTGATAGAAAGCCAAACCACTTAAAAAACCATTAAAATGGAAAGTTAAGTGGAGATTTATATAATGCACATACACTCACCCAACATCCTAATGTACAATGCAAGTCCTAAACAACTGTGGGCCAAAGCCCAAACCCGCTATGCGAGCCCACCAACTGCCCAACCCAATATGGGTGGTAGACCTACGGGAAATTGTTTTTGCTTTTTTTTTTTTTTTGGTACAAAAGCCAAATTACTTAACAACACTTTAAAATGAAACGTTAGGTGCAAGTTTATATAATGCACACACTCACCCAATAACCCGATGTTTAATTTTGAAAACTCTATGCTTTTGGAATTTATTTTAGTTAATAGGATGGGAGAAGCTGTCTATTGTTACTTTTTGTTCTATTATGAATTTAAATTTTCTAGAAAATGGAATGAGTTTTTTAGCGTAAAGAAGTCACTTTATTAGATTAACTTAGTGTAAATATTGACAATATCTTTTGTTTTTTTCTTCTATATTGTCAATATCCTTTTCTTTTCCTTCTTAGTGTTTGTATTATTATCTCACTGTTGTTTATACACTCCTTGCAATCTCTCATATTAAGAAGGAAAGCTTTGAACTTATGTTTTCTCTTTCTTTTTCCAATTTTCATGAGATCGTGTCCATGATACGGAAAGTGACTAAATTTTCATTCAAATCTTTCTATTAACGATTTTTATTTCTTTTTTGCTTTAAGAAATAAAAGGCCATATCTAATTTTCCCAAATTTTTTCGAAAATAATTTCACCAAAATTGGCTTAATTATATAGACAGCTTCCATGATACTTGCTAAGGATTAACCCAGATCCATTCAAGAGCCATTAAGACCTGTAAAAGATAAAAAAGGAAAAAAAAATTACATCATCATCCCTTTTATTGAACTGATCTCTTCTGTAGTTTGACAAAGTTCAAATAGTCCTACTTATAATTCCAATGAATTAAGCGCATGCATGCATATTATGCATTAGAGTGTAGCTCCCTAATACTAAAATAAGTCTATCCCCAAACATTCATGTTAAGTTTCAACACTGTGAACACAAATCTCATTTCCTTTCAGGGAAGGGTTGTCGGAGAATATATTCCAATACATTTTTTGTTTTGTTTATTTATTTATTTTATTTTATCCAACTTATGCTACCCTAACCACAATAGGTTTAAGATTTGACAAAATTTTAACCACTCAAATTCACTTATGAATTATCCATTGAAAAAAAAAAATTTCACTTTTGAATCAAATTGGTGTGTCCCAACTCCTATGAGTGACCTATTATATTTAACTATATATATACTAGCAGTAACTCATGCTATGCATGAAACTAGGACCTTATAACTTAGAATGAGTCATTAATGCTACCCTAACGAAGAGAAAAATAACTAACAAATATTTTTTATTACAATAGCAAACTTGAGTCATCTGATATCAATTAGGTACAATTTGCACCGAAGGTCAAGGTTTTTGTAAACTTTCTAACGCTGGAAGCAAGTATACTGAAGCACAAATAAACATGAATATAACTTATATATGCTTGTAAATGTTTGAAGTAGATCCACGGATGTGAACATGAATCTACTTGCATTACAAATATTGAACTAATATTACAACATAGAACAAAAAGAATCCAACATTGATTTAATATATAGAATCCGAGTCTTGAGATATATGGCAGGTTGAGTGTGCCTGTCGTGCGCAGTCCTTTGACGTAGGTCGTCCATCAATCATAGGCATATAGGCAGTGCAGCGATCACAATTTTCAAATAATATATCTTGCAATAATAATATTAAGGTTTAACTTTCTGGCTAAATCAAACAAATAACAGTTTCAAAACAAATTGCATACCACAAACATTGTAATGAAAAAGTCAATACTGCCTAAAGGATTGAGGAGTAACAGAATGGGTTTTGCCTTGCTGGTGAGGTGGTTTCTAGCTAACAATTTCACTTCATATAATGTATGCATGCTCTTCAACTTGGTTATTTTTAAACCTTCTATAATTACAAATTTAATATAAATTGTATATAATTATTAATTATAAAAATATCTTACCAATTATATAATTATAAATTTAAACAAAACTCTATATAATTATAAGCTTAGTTATATAAATATCTTACAAATGATCATTATAAGTTTATTTAGTTATCAAATTAAAATATACCCGCCATTACTCATGAGTTTAATTATAAAGTAGTTACAATTTATATATATATATATATATATTTGTATGTTTAGTTCTACACCATTATTTAAACTAACATACCTTTTTTTTTTTACCAATTTACAAATTAATTACCATTTTAAAATTTTATTTTAAAGTTTAAACCATTATTTTAAAAAAATTTAAGTTAAAATTAATTAAATCCGTCCAAAAGTCCAAGCTGGAAGCTTGAGCCCAAGCTCACTTTTAGGGTCATGAGTAGGGCTTGGTTTTGGGGTTGGGCATTTCAGCTTAGCCCAGCCTGACTCAAAATTTGGAAAGAGCCTGGCAAGCCCGGTCCGAACTCAGCAAACCTAAGACTAGGCAAGTCGGGCGAGGTAGGGGTGGCCATAGGCACAATGGTCCGCTTGGCCGGCCCAAACTCATCCATCATTTATAAGGCTTAGAATTTTTTTTAAGGCCCAATTAGTTTAACGAATGGACTTGAGAATATCTTTTACGCCCAAAGCAAATCATATTTTTTAATTCATTTTAGATCAGACCAAAATACAAAATAGGATTTTCTCGATAAGGAATAAACTAAACAAACCATAGATAAATCCAAGCGACTTGGCCTGGCCCAGCCTGAAATATAGACAAAATAATAGATTTTTATATTTTAATATAATTTAACATTATTTTTATATTAAATTTTATATTATTTAACATTATTTTTAAAGAAAAAATATTTATTATAAATATTTTTAGGTTAAATGAGCGAGCTTGTGATTCGTAATTTTTTTTTATTTTGGGCATGCTTGTAATTTGATTTTGGGCCCAATGAAAAAAACATTTAGTGTAAGTCCTGCTAAGCCCACCCCCGTCCAATATCCACTCCTACGACGGGTCAAACTTACATTCCTATTATCAACTGTATAAATAAAAGTATAGTTATCAAAATTGAACTGGTATCTTCACCGATTCACGGTTCATTAATTTAATTGGTGGTTGAATTAATGTTATATATAATTTATTATTTATATAGTTGATCACGTTATATAATATATAACATCAAAATTTATTAAAAACAGATAAGTGCCATGATGTTTTGGTGTTTCCCAATTTGCTTTTCGATCTAAGGTTGGAGCCTGTTAAGACACTTAATTTTTTAAAATATTGGACCATCAGTGGATCACATTCTACAGGGGCACATTCTACAGGGGCCCATACATCAGTAAAGAGGTGTTGACCTTTCAAATATAAACAAAGGGTAACATGGGAATGCAGATCCTCCACCCCTCTTTGCTTTCCTTTCTCCCCATTTTTTTCTATTTGGCCATGTGATCACTCATGATAAAGATGAATGCTACAATTTTATCATTCGTTAGATTTAGCAAATATAAGAATAAAATCTATAATATGTAAAGAAATCAAAAAAGAAAAAAAAAGATATTGAAATCTTTCCTAAAACAATACCATCTCTCCCTAGAAGATTGCAAACCCTAATCTTTGTCTATATCTACTCTATACAAATATGTATAAATATATTTTTGTATATTTTTCATCTCTGTCGTCTTTCTTAGTTAGTAAACACATTGCTCATGAGAACTTGAATGTGCCAACTCAAGTATGAGAATGAAATAATAATTTTTCTTTTTCTTTTTTTTGTAACAGATCAATTTGTTGGGGCCTTAAGTCTTTATCCAAATTTTTTTAAAAAATCCTACAAAAATCATTCTAGTAGAGCAACTATCAGCAAAAATAATGAATCAAGTTATTGAAATTTGATTACAGTATGTATAAACTTCTCATCAGCTTTCAGTAGTTTTCTTTGCTACTCTTTGATGGTTGACCGTTGAAGGAAAATAATAAAAAATTAGGGTTTTCATCATATTAGAGAGAGCAGTTTTGATATATAAAAAGTTCTAGTTTGAAAAAAATTTCTATATTGGTTTGTCACTTAATTGTATGTTTATCAAATCCAATGTGTAAAAATAAATAAATATTAATATGTCATTAATAATGATGACATAGCTCAATAGAAAGAATGGGACATAAAGAGGGAGATGAGGACCTAGGTTTTTAACATATGGCCCACATAAATTTGAAAAGATAAAAAAATGAGGAATCATCTCTGGTGGTCGTCAAAAAAACTTCAAGGTATGAACTGATTCTTGATTCTGGTAACTATGAATAAAAAATTAAAAACATGCCGGCCTTAGAGATTTTAGGGGCCTCAATCAAAGTTCGGAGTTGAGGCCCTCTATACAATGATAGACTTGCGACTATTAAAGGTTTTTTTTTGTTGCATCGTATAGTGAGAGCAAACGACAATTTTACAAACTAAAATTCACAAAAACAAATTCAAAATAGAAATTTAAACTTACAAGTGTAATAGACAAAATGTCAATACTACTTATCACAAGAATAGCCGAACCCTTGTTTTCTCTATTTTCTTTCTGTCTTTTATTGATTTTTGGTAGGCCCCACTAATGTACAA
Source organism: Euryodendron excelsum (assembly GCA_033060915.1). Classification (NCBI taxonomy): domain Eukaryota; kingdom Viridiplantae; phylum Streptophyta; class Magnoliopsida; order Ericales; family Pentaphylacaceae; genus Euryodendron; species Euryodendron excelsum. The sequence goes on from CM065382.1 coordinate 14,702,752, forward strand.
GTAAAGAATAGGTCTCTTATTTGAAATTGGACATTTTATTTGAAATTGGATCTCTTATTAAAACATCATTTAATTCTTTATTCTGGACCACTATATAATATCTCTAAACAATTGGAGTCCCAAATTTTGAGCTTTTAACGAGCCCTAAAGCCTGGGCTAAGCTTGCTTCAGCCCATGGCCGGCTCTGATTAAAAATTTAGCATGAAGATAATATAGCCTTATTTCACAATTATCTTGTAGATCTTGCTTGATCGATAACAAGGCAGGAAGCATTAATCAACAAGGGAACTGAGCGTTAGTTTAAGCTTATTTATGTGGTATCCACAAATTCAGATGTCACAATGAAGATATATATATATATATATACATATATATTCTGCATATTCTTTGTGTTTCTAAAAATGAAAACCATAGTTTTGTTTTATGTAAAAAGCAAAAAGAGATTATCATGCTTTAGTGGTCAATTTGCATGGGTGCTTTTTGCCTACAAAGTAAACCAACAGACAGTCGACTAAAAATATGCTTTTTGAGATGTTGTGATTGGAACAGATCGAGAGTCGCAAGGGTAAAACATGTTTTTGTTTTGATTCTTTCGAAAATGTTTATATAGAATCTTGCATAATAATGATGTATTGCTCATGATTTTGTAATTAAAAAGTATTTTAAACTTTATTTTATTTTAAAAGATAGCCTTACAACTTAACCACATTGTGTAATATATGCAAGTTAAATTTGATCATACTAATTGTAAATATATTTTGAAATTTGTTAAATTTTTTAAATTAAACTTAAAAAAACTCATCACTTAGTTTGGCAGCCCCACCTTGGTTAACTGCATGCATTAGGCCCGTTTGCAGCTTGCAACTTTGCCTAATGGGTAGCTTTGTTGTTCTGGGCCTTGTAGCAATTTTTGATGAATTGGTAACCATCATAACACAATTTTTACAATTCCTACGGCTACTAAAAATATATGGGTAAATTAGAGTGACCTCCTTTGAGGTACCTGACAATAACAGACAAGAACTTCCCTTCAGGTTTAATTGTCAATTTCAGTTTGCTCTAACACTTAGTCAACCATTAGGACTAATAGCTTTTTCTTGCTAACGTCATTTCATTAGTTTTTAAAATGTCACTGCTACCCTTACAAAAATTGGATAAGACTATTTACCACAATAAAATAGCAAACTGAGTAAACTTAGCTTAAGATACAACTGACTTGACTCATTTTTTTCAAACAACTCTCACGAAACTTGTAAATTGGCCACATGAAAATTTAAACTTTTTAAAATGTTCGTCTTTGCATCAATACAATGGAGACAAAGGTGTATCACTGTCTACCAAGCCAAGCACATAACATGAATTCTAAATGGACAAATTGGACAACATAATGACCAGAGAGGGCAGTACCACAAAAAAGGATGTATTCTTAAATATTCTAATACGAAATAGTTGCAGGCTTGTGTCTGGACTCGTGGGCCCGGATAGAATTGGGCTAGAGGACCGGCTTCTCCGTGGCTCGGTGCTCATACTTGACGGGCCCGTCAGTGATGGGGCTAACCGCCGACGCAAGACTGCAACTATTTTTTAAAGGGCAAGTCTTAGTGATTTTTGCCCTGTATGTTTCATTTATATTGATTTTTGCTCTCTTAGTATCAACCCTCCTCATTATTGCTCATTCTATCTCATTTATACTCTCATTTCAAACATACCTTTACATGTATATTTTCTAATGTGCCCTTATGCCACCTATTATAACTCTACACAATTTTCTTATCTATTTTGTTTCTTTTAGATAAGGAATTTTCTTATCTATTTAAGGCTATATTATCTTTATATCTTATTTTTTTATTAATTAAAGTTATGGCCGTTAACTCAAAAAAGTATAGAAAAAATTAGCACTAAAAAAACCTATTATTTTTGTAAAAGAAAAAAAAAACCCAGTAGAGTTAAAATTATTATCACTTCACATCTCTAATATTAACTTGATTAAGACTTACATACTTTAAATTTATTTGATACTACTCACAAATTAATTTTACTAGAAGTCCAAAAGGTTATATAAAATATAGTTAAAAGTTCATAAATCTATTTAATATCAATACTAAAAGAAAAAAAAAGTGCATGGAGCAACTTGAGGTCTATACCGAAAATTTTTTTTTCTATACTTTTTTGGGTTAACGGCCTAACTTTAATTAATAAAAAATAGGGCAAATTACATAAACTTCCCTTCAAGTTTATTAAAATGCGAGACTGTATTCACATTGTGAAACTTACATTAACTTTCCTTGTCAGCGTTTGTGGGAAAACGGTGTTAGGGTTTAACATAAAATTACTAAAATATCCTCATTTTTCTGAATAAATTTTCATTAAAAATGAAGATATTTTGGGTCAAAGTCAAGCAAAAGACTAAAACATCCTTCAGCCATTAAAAACACTTCTTTCCAGCAATCACCATTTCTTCCCCCACCGACTAACAACTTGTTTGGAACTTGGAAAAGGAAAAATAAAATTACTATTTGCTTTCTCTTCCCTTTTTGATTTTACCAAGAGGGAGGATGAAAAGAAAAAGGAAGAATTTTTTTAAAAATTAATCTCTCTCTTTCTCTCTATTTTCCCTCCATTTTTTTTTTTATAAAATCAAATATAGAAGGGAACACAAATAGTATTTTCCATTCCCTTCCCTCCACCAATTTTCGTGCAGGTTGTAAGCTCTCAATGGGCACGACCTTAACTCGACTTCAACCATCTCTCTCTCTCTCTCTCTCTCTCTCTCTCTCTCTCTCTCTCTCTCTCTCTCTCTCTCTGTGCTAACAGTCATGGACCAAGCCCTCCACCTCCACTATCCATCACTGTTGCAAGCCACTACCACCTTCTCCTCTCTCACTCTATCATCTCTTTCCTCCAGCACTCCCCATCTCAACCTCCACTGCTACTGCTGCTGTCCCACCCCATCTCTCTTTCCCTATGCCCCCACCTAGTCCATAAATCACCACACACGCATACAAACACACACCACCACACAAAAACATTATGATGCCATGCCAATTTGACACATTCCCGGCCTTTATTGTACGTGCTCGATTGGAATTTGCAAACACAAAGAGAGACCTAACTGGACCACCATCAGCCCCCAAGCCCTCACCGGACCACACCCACCTCCACTAGCCCGCTATCTTTGTGCCATCGCCATCTCTCTCTTTCCCTTTTCTCTAATGAAAAAAATCACATTTTTAACCAAAAACAAACAAAATCCTTATTTTTAGATATAGAACCCCAAACTCTAGCTGACACCCAAAATCCTCATTTTCAAACACATCCACAATCAAAGTACAAAATCCTTATTTTTAGATATAGAACCCCAAACTCTAGCTGACACCCAAAATCCTCATTTTCAAACACATCCACAATCAAAGTACAAAATCCTTATTTTCAGATATAGAACCCCAAACTCTAGCTGACACCCAAAATTCTCATTTTCAGACACATCCACAATCAAAGTGCAATAACAATTACCAATTCCCTTTGCCAAATCACTCAAATTTCCATTCTTATTGACAGTGGCGGAGCCATAAACTTCATCTAGCGGGGGCACTCTTTAATCACCACCTTAATTTTTATTTTTATTTTTTGTAATCAACGACAATAAAAACAAATATAAACATTTTCAGCTAAGAATAAACACAAAATCTTATATATTCATCAATAAAGTTTCTGATGTATCCTTTTACAATAGACCCCGACAAGTTTTCATCTTTTGAAAGTTTTAAATGATAGTATCATTATCAATGCATTCAAATATTTCTCTCTCTATGTATACAATCAAGTTATTTTTCATCCATTCATCACCCATTTGGTTGCGCAATTGATTCTTCACAATATTCATAGCTGAAAATGCCCTCTCAATAAGAGCAGTAGCAACCGGTAAAATTAATGCCAAAGTCAAAAGCAAGTAAACTAATGGATACACCTTGTCCCTTCCAGTCTCCACCATTTGTTTTAGCAAGATCACTATTTTCATTTAACATTGAGAAGTCACTACTAGACCACATATTAATAACATAAGTATCAAGCTGATCATAAAGCACCAAAAGCTTTACTGAAGAAAACTCTTTAGGATACAATTTGGTGAGACGGATTAGTTTTCTTTTGTTAAACTTAGAGAATGAGTAAGATGAATTCAAACATACCACACAAAAAAGCAACTCAGTGTTGGACTCAGTAAAACGAGCATTTAGTTCTTGAAGTTGCATATCTATGACTGTGTAAAATAGCTCCACTCAATAGTGATGTAAGTTTGTCATTTCTTGAGCTTTACTCCTTCACCCTCGTGTTATAAACATATCATCCATTTTGAGAAGATCAATTCAATGTTTTTCACAAAAGCATGAAACTTCATCAAGTAAATAACTCTACTCATTCTCCCTCATCTTTTGGAGTCTTTTTTTGAACAATTGAACTAAAGCTATAACATTCACAGTATCTTGATCTTTTCTTTGTAATGTCAGTGACAACTCACTTGTAATTCTTAGGATTGTTCTTATCAAATGAAGATTGAATACAAATTCAAAAGATTGTATGTAATGCAATAAGACATGTGCTTCTGCTCTTTGTTCTGAATTTGAACCATCTTCTGAAATCATGTCAAACACATCAATTACCGCTGAGAACATATCGATCAAGCTAATCAAAGTAATATAATGTGAGCCCCAACGTGTATCACCCGGTCGTTTGAGACCGGTTTCCTGATTTAAGCTTTGCCTACTTGAAAGTTGTCCTTTATTAAGTGTCTCGACAACTTTTGCAGCTTGTTTCTCCCTAAGAATATCTTGACATTTACATAAAGCTCTAACAACGTTCACCACATTGCTAACCAAATTAAAGAGTAAGGCAATCTTATCATGATTCTTTGCCACCGCCACAAGAGCTAATTGTAATTGATGAGCAAAGCAATGAACATAATATGCACATGGACTTTCTCTCAACATAAGTGTTTTAAGACCGTTTAACTCACCTTGCATATTATTAGCCCCATCATAACCTTGCCCATGCAATCTGGAAATACTCAATCCATGTCTACAAAATAGATCTTTCACAGCCTTCTTGGTGAGAGTGCACTAGTATTAGAAACATGTTTCATACCCAAAATGCGCTCAATCACATGCCCTTTTCTATCCACATACCGTATTGCAACTTCCATTTTCTCCTTGGTTGATACATCATGGGCTTCGTCAATTAAAACAGAAAAAAGTTTGTCTCCAAGATCTCTTATAATCACATTAATCGTTTCAGATGCAGCTACACTTGCAATATCTTTTTGATTATCAAGGGCTATCAACTTAAGGTTTTGCGGAGTATTGTTCAATGCAACTGACTTGACCCCTTGATTGTGGTTCGCAAGAAATTTCAAAAGTTTAATAAAATTTCCTTGGCTACTTGAATTTTCAGATTCATCGTGACCACGAAAAGCAAATCCTTATTTGAGGAGAAACCGAACACAATCAACTGATGCATTCAATCGTGTTCGATATTCAAGTCGAGCTTGGTCTGATTGCTTAACAAAAATTGTTTGAATATGTTGCTTTTGATTTAACAAGTCTTGATATTTATTCGAAGCTTGATTATGAGCACTATTGGGGCCTTCCACATGAATGTCAAATTTATTTTTCTTCTTCCAATTTGAGAAACCCTCACCTACAAAAGATTCCCCACCCGCTTGATGTCCAATATCAAGTTTGAAAAAATAGCAACATAGGCAAAATGCAACATCTTTTGTCATACTGTACTCTAACCAAGAAGGAAATTCACTTTACCAATCCTCATTAAATCGTCATTCTTTTTGTCCAAATTTCTTCTGTGGAAAAGAATGACAATGAGGCTAACAAGGATCCCTTTGCAGATATGCTCTACAGATTTGGTCTCGATCAGTAGGATCATAATCCATAATCCGAGTCTGTAGCCCTGGATCTGCTGGAAGATTGGACAAGTTGATTTCAATCGAAGTATTGTGACTTCGTTTTGAGGGAGAAGAATTATCATCTCTATTTTGAGGAGGTGACATTTCCACCTTTGCTTTTTTTTTTGAAATATTTCTCCATGACTTTTTAAACTAACTTCAGTCAAAAAAATTACCTACACATAACATTAACCAATCTAAGTCACAAGACTCATAACCAGCTATTTCAAAAGCTATTTAAACTAGCAAAAACAATGTATCTTGTAAAAAGAACAATGTTTGACACTTATTAAACTTGCATCTACCATGTGTTTCAAAATTATATTTGAATAAAGCAAGAAAAAAGAGCATTTATCTTAGAAGAAGAAGCCACAAGAATAAATAACAAAGAAAAAAAAACATAATCCACTAAAAATTATAAAACCCCCAACCACTAGGATAACATATTCAAATATAATGAATTTGAACCCCACATCACCCACCATAATAAAATTAATTATGAGTTCTCTTTGTTCGCAACCAGGATAACATCAAATTAATCAATCAACCAAATAAATAGATTTAAATTCAAAGAATAGAACAAATTGAATTCGAAGAAATTCATCATTGATTTAGGAATTTTTGTGCAACATGGATTTAAAATAAAAAAAAATGCAAATTTAAGAAAACCAAAGACACCAAAATAAAATCAAAATTCCAACGACTTACCTTACTTGCCAAATTGGGACTTCAATATGAAACTAGGGTTTCAAAGGGTACAGAGGATTTGCATAGAGAATATCAAAAGGGGCTCCTCCTTTGGCTTCATCTCCCTCACAGGGTTCACATGGCTCACACCTTAATCTGTGAGAGATATTCAATGTAAGAACTAGAAAAAGTTGTATTAGAGAGAGAGAGATAACATATTTTAGATTAAGCTTGCTTGTTGTTGATGATCATTGCCGAATACCGCTGGCCACAATCGATTCATGCAGGTTGGGAACAATGGAAGGAAGAACAAAAGGGAAAGGTCACGCACAAAGAAAAAAAAAAGAAGCTTTGTCTGAGTTTTTTTTATGCAGAGAGATCTAATCAAATATCTTTTAGGCTTTTAGCTAGAATAGATATAACCTGTATGTTTATTTTACAAAGGGTCTCCAAGGTGGTAAGTAAACTAGGAGGGCACTCAAAAATCTCGGCCCGGGGGGGGGGGGGGGGGGTGACACGTGCACCCTCTAGCAACATAATAAATCCACCCCTGCTTGGTTGTGACGACATCGACAGTGAAAAGCGACCATATATTATGAGGAACACATTGCTTTTGTTGTATTGTTGGAGATGGGTTGTCTGTCCGGTGGGGCTCTGCAAATTTGTTAGTTCCATGTGTGGGTGATGTGAGAATTGGTGGTGTTTGGGTTGCGGTAGGGCGGCCGACTGGGTTGGGGCAGAGAGAAGGGGGTGCGAGGGACTGCTGTTTCGGCAGTGGGAAAGGAGGGAGAAAGAGGGGTTGTGGCCAAAGCTAGAGATAATGAAGGGGTGGTGGTCGAGTCTTTGATTGTGGTCTAGGTTGACTGTGTTTTGTGGTTCTTTTTGGTTCAATTCCAAATGATTTGTGCCGTTTGATGGAGCGAAGATGGTGGCATTTTGCTCCATGCTTGGTCTGTCGAAGGTCGAACAAAGCAGTGAAGGAACTGCTCTTTTTTTCGGTGGCGCTGTAATTACTTAAATCTGTGGGCTATTCATTCTTTAACTTTTATAAGTCCTAGTGTTGTGTGTATTAAGACATAAGTGATTGGTTTGAGATATTACTGTAACATTGTCATAGGCATATTAAAGAGCTGATAATGCAACTGTAAATTCTGCACTTCAAAGTTTTAAGACATAATTAGCAGCATTGAAGACTTTAAGTTGCCAAAAAAATTTAGGGTAAATTTTTAGTCTGGATTGAATTCAAGAACTACCCTCCACTAAGATTGTTCAATCATAATTGTTGGATATCGGGTTGGGTCATGAATTCAAAATGGGCGCCCATGGTGGGTTGACCCAATAGTTACACCAATATAGATATAGATATGTGAAAGAACAAACACACCCATTCATTGGTGACCCTTGGATGTGCCTCTTGGGTGTCTATACAAACCCCAACGCATCCAATGTCAAGTATTGATCCAAGTCCGAATGAAGTAACGTTTTTCTTCTCTTTCTAATCTTTGCATAATACAAGAAGGCGTTGGAGATGACTTTTGTGCTGTGAATATGTTGTGTTGTTCGTACTCCGTAATAACACCCACCATAGGCACCTAACAGGTTTATACAATAAGCACGTGGAGCATCCTCAGATTCAAATCTAGGTTGATCCGAATAAGGTATGCTTTTGGATTACCCCTTGCGCTTTGAGTATATGATTTCTTACAGTAATTGAAAATTCACATCGCTATGGTGGAAAATTAGATTATGCATTACCCAACACACTTGATGGATAAACCACTAAACCCTGTAGTTTTAGCATTTAAGTAGGTGTAACAAGCACTCCAAGTTTGCAACTAATATTTGTTCCCTGCATACTTTATATATCATTTTTTACTTGATCCAGTTTTTACCAAGGGAAAAAAAAAACACCCACCCCAAAAGAAAATAAAAAGAAAAAAAGATAAATAGATAACTTATTTTTGTCCCAGAATGAACTGGTTTGCTTAATTTGCTTAGTAGACTAAATTTTTCTTAGCCACCCTCACCAAAGATGTTTATTGGTTTGGCCATCACTGAAGGATTATTTACATCTCAATTACTTCTCAGGAATCTTTTGTTGTGGATGAAGGAAATAAGATGTCCTAACTTTTCTCTGGGTGCTGCCAAACGTCACTAAATGAAGTTTGCATTGTCTAAACTGCAGTGGCATATAGTGGAGTCTAATGATTATTCATTAGACTATGCGTTTCACAAACTATGCATGTAATGTAAGCTTGTAGTTTGTATTGCTCATAAAAATAATAAGAAATTATATTCATTTTCATTAATCATTAAATTGGATTTCTATTGCATTGTTGGTTTTGTATTTGATTTGAGAATTTTAGTAATTTTGCTTTCCATGATCGTCAAAGTTGGATAAGCCAGCCGATTCAATAGGTACATGCAATACAACAGACCATTGAAACCCTTGCATCCCAGCTGATTTTGCATTCATTCAACTAGGTCACGGGGTTTGAGAAAATGCTTCATCTTTAGTGTATGTTTTTTTATGTTTAACATTGCAAAGAGCTGAAGAGTGGTAAGAGCTGGAAGGATCTTGAATAACTATCAAGGCATAACAAGCTGTTTGTAGACGTCTCATTGCAAGTTGTACTTGTCTGTTTCAGTGGCAATGAGTTTTATTTGGTATGTCTTGTAAATGGATTTAGAGTTGCAGTTATATCGATACATTACTGTGCCCACTTTCTATTAGCGACGAAAGAGAAGAACAAAAAGGAAGCTTGTCATGTATTAGTGAATCCTTCCCACAATATGTGCTTACTTTTTATTTTTTTGGTAAAAAAAAAGGTAGCAGCTATGTGCTTACTACAAAGAAAAGTATATACACGATCTAGTATATTCATTTTTAGGCATTTGAATGAGATTGCACAGGCGTGCTCTCACATGCCTGTAGAACCTATATGTTGGAGCTTCACTTCATTAGATTCTCCAATTTACAAGATCTAACCAAGATGGTATGAAGGAATACCAAATTTTCATTATTTTTTCAAAAGTAGTTTGCCATTTTCTTTATTCATCTAAGTAAGAAAAGTTACCACTTTGGTATTGTGGTTGATCTGGTGATTAGCATTGGACTAATAGCCGAGTGTCTATTTAAAATGTCTATTTTTATAATATCTAATTTTATTTATTGAATTTTCAAAAATAAAAATAATGAGAATTTCAAAAGTACTATAGTTTTCCTATAATTTTTATGTAAGCGTGAAAATAGTTTTGAAAACTCAAAAAATAAATCTTTTTAGCCAAACAAAACGGGGTGGCTTAATAACAAAAACACATTTTTGGATAGCAATGATATTTTAAAAACCTCAAATGTGAAATTAAAGATAGATCACAATCTGAGATTTTTGTGACCTAGGTTTTCTCAGGCAAGGCAAGATAGACCTAACTCAAATTTTAAAAATAAATGCAGAGAGAGAGAGAGAGAGAGAGCTGCCCTTTTTCTCTCTCTAAAACCCATCCCCCCTTCTCTCTCTTCTCCGAAAAGCACATTTGAAAGTTGCATTTTTCTTTTAAAAGCACAATTATAAATTGCATTTTTCATGCAAAAACTACAACGCAATATTGAATTGCGTCACTTCAAAAAAACAAAACCCACTTTGGAAATGCGTTTTATGGTAAATTGGGAATAATGTTTTCCAATTCATATTTGGCAAATAAACTTCAAAAATTGCATTATTTTGGTAAAAAAAAACCCACTAAACACAGTCCGCTTCAACCTGCCGAGCCCTGCCACTGGGAATTGACTGTTTGTCCAATTTTAGCCTTTAGCGTGCAAAGGTTGCTTTTCACTTGGTAATTCCAATCGAGAAATGCTAGGAGATATAACTCCGCTTCATCAGTCTCGGCTTCCCAAGTGCCCCGTGTTAAGGATTTGAAAGGTTGAAACTGGAACTTGAAAATATCAGTTGTGTTTACGGCTTTTTTGCAAGTGGGGCAAGTGGGCTAGACTACTTACTAGAATAAAAAACTAAACGAATGTGGGATGACGACATCAGTAATAAAAACATAAAACATTAAATATCAAAATATATGATGTTTTTATGAACTTGGACCCTTTAGGCTTTTAAACATAAATAAAGTTTTTGTTTTGTAATTTAGTGCAACTAGAATATGGTCCATCTTTTATTTATATAAAATATGAAGAAATAAATAATTAAGTTGTCCCTCTCTCTAACAACTTGAGCTTTTGGATGAGTTGATAGTCAATAATTCAACATGAAAATTTGAGTCTCACTTAGCGTGAACCGGACTAAACTAATAGAACTATATATAATTTTTTTTGAACTTGGTCATAGCAAAATGTTTTATGCGCATAAGCATAGATAATTAATTTATATTATTGCATGATAAAATTGTTTTTTTTTTTTGAAAAGATGGAATTCAATATTGCGTAATAGTTTTTGCAAGAAAAATACAATTTATAGTTGCGATTGTCAAAAAAAATGCAATTTTCAAGTGCACTTTTCAAAGAAGAGAGAGACAGTAAGAGGGAGAAGAGAGGGAGACAGAAAAATAGAGAGACAGGGGGAGGGAATTTTACAGAGAGAAAAAGGGCAGCTCTCTCTCTCTCTCTCTCTATGCTTTTATTTTTAACACTCAGGTTAAGTCTATATTGTCTTACACGAGAAAACTCAGGTCATAGAAACTTCAAATTGTGATCAGAGCTGTCTTTAATTCTACACATGAGGTTGCTCGTTATTTTATCTTCTAAAATTTAAAAGAACAAAAACAGACATTTTTAAACCATTATCAAATAAGGCTAGAATATAACTTTGGAAGTGCGTTTCACGGTAAATTTGGAATAATGTTTCCCAAATTCATATTTGGCGAATAAATTTAAAAAATTGCATTTTTTTGGTAAAAAACCAGCTGAGACACAGTCTGAGTCAACCTGTTGAGCCATACCACTAGGAATTGACTGTTTGTCCAATTTTTGCGTTTAGCGTGCAAAAATTCAATTGGTTGTGCTTGAAAGCGCCACGTGTTAAGGATTTGAAATGTTGAAACTGGAACTTGAAAATATCGGTTGTGTTTGCGGCTTTTTTGCAAGTGGGGCAAGTGGGCTAGACTACTTACTAGAATGAAAAACTAAACGAATGTGGGACAATAACATCAGTAAAAAAAACAAAAAACATTAAATAGCCAATATATGATGTTTTAATGAACTTGGTCCCTTTAGGCTCCTAAACATAAATAAAGTTTTTGTTTTGTAATTAAGTGCAACTAGAATATGTTCCATCTTATATTTTGGTACTGATTATTTAAAATATAAAGAAATAAATAATTAACTTGTCTCTCTCTCTAACAACTTGAGCTTTTGGATGAGTTGATGGTCAATAATTCAACATGAAAATTTGAGGCTCATTTAGAGTGAACCGGACTAAACTAATAGAACTATATATAATTTTTTTGAACTTGGTCATACCAAAATGGTTTATGCGTGTAAACATGGATAATTAATTTAAATTACTGTAAGATAAAAAAAAAATTTCAAGAGATGCAATTCAATATTGCATTGTAGTTTTTGCAAGAAAAATGCAATTTACAATTGCTTTTGTCAAAGAAAAACGTAATTTTTAAGTGCGCTTTTCAAAGAACAGAGAGAGAGAGAGAAATGAGAGGGGGGAGTGGTTTTAGAGAGAGAAAAATGCAGCTCTAGCTCTCTCTCTCTCTCTCTCTCTCTCTGCGCTTTTATTTTTAACACTATGTTGCCTTACCCAAGAAAACTTGGGTCACAGAAACTTTAGATTGTGATCAGACCTATCTTTAATTCCACACCTGAGATTTCTTATTATTTTATTTTTGATAATTCAAAAGAACAAAAACAGACATTTTAAAACAATTACCAAATAAGGCCAGACATATAATACAAAATACAAACAAAATAAATTAAAATTTCACAAATAATCATGTTTAATTTGTTGAAACAGAATAATTATATTTAATTATTATTGTGTTTACAAATATAAATGTAAATTACATGTAACCTATAGTACTTTTAAAATTCTTGTTATTTTTGTTTTTGACTGCTCAAAAAATATTCTTTAATATATTTTTATTTTGTATTATATTTTTGGCTTTGTTTAGTAATGGTTTAAAATGTCTGTTTTTATAATGCCTAATTTTAATCTTTGAATTTTCAAAAATAAAATTAATGAGAATTTCAAAGGTACTATAGTTTTCATATAATTTTTATGTATGCGTGCAAATAGTTTAGAAAACTCAAAAATATTTTTAGTCAAACAAAATGGGGTGGCATAATAAGAAAAACTCATTTTTGGATAGCAATGATATTTTAAAAACCTCAAGTGGGAAATTAAAGACAGATTACAATCTAAGATTTTTGTGACCCGAATTTCCTTGAGCAAGGCAATATAGGCGTAACCCAAGTGTTAAAAATAAAAGCGCAAAGAGAGAGAGAGAGAGAGCTGCCCTTTTTCTCTCGCTAAAACCTATCCCCCTCTCTCTATCTTCTCTGAAAAGCACACTTAAAAATTACATTTTTCTTTTAAAAGCACAATTAGTAATTGCGTTTTTCTTGCAAAACTACAATACAATATTAAATTGCATCTCTTCAAAAACAAAAAGGCACTTTGGAGGTGCGTTTTACTTAAATTGGGAATACCATTTCCCAATTCATATTTGCCGAATAAATTTAAAAAATCACATTATTTTGGTAAAAAAAACCCGCTAAAACAGAGTCTGCTTCTGCCTGCCAAGCCCTGCCATTAGGAATTGACTGTTTGTCCAATTTTAGCCTTTGGCGTGCAAAGGTTGCTTTTCGCTTGGTAGTTCCAAACTAGGAATGCTAGGAGATATCAGTTCGCTTCATCAGCCTCGGTTTCCCAAAGTGCCACATGTTAAAGGATTTGAAAGGTTGAAACTGGAACTTGAAAATATCGGTTGTGTTTGCGGCATTTTTGCAAGTGGGGCAAGTGGGCTAGACTACTTACTAGAATAAAAAAACTAAACGAATGTGGGATGATAACATCAGTAATAAAAACATAAAACATTAAATATGAATATGGTCCATCTTATATTTTTGTACCGATTATATAAAATATGAAGAAATAAATAATTAAATTGTCCCTTTCTCTAACAACTTTGAGCTTTTAGATAAGTTGATGGTCAATAATTCAACATGAAAATTTGAATCTCACTTAGCGTGAACCGGACTAAACTAGTAGAACTATATATAATTTTTTTGAACTTGGTCATACCAAAATGGTTTATGTGCATAAACATAGATAATTAATTTAAATTACTGGATGATAAAATTTTGTTAAAAACTATTGTAATATCACCAATCTTATATTTTTGTGCCAATTTTACACAAAAAAAAAAAAAAAGTGAGACTTGGATAAGAACAATATTTATTAAAATAATTAGTTATAAGATTTTAACACTTTGTATTATTATTAATCAATAAAATAACACACCAATCACCTTAATTAACACATTATTTTATTTTCAATTTGTGACAAATTTTTTGTTAAACTTTTTTTTAATTAAATGAGTAGTGATTGAGTTGTGCCTAAACTATAAATAATTTTTATTTGACCTAAAATTTAATATCAAGGCCACTAAAAAATATATAAATGATGAACAGTCTTGGGTGTGCCTAACAAATGATTGAGCTCGTAGCTAAACTTGTTTTTACTATTTTTTTGATAATCGAGTGTCCTAGCTAACTTGCGTGCACATAAACTAATATTACATAAACTGAATAATTGGGGGCCAAAGACCCTGGGATGATCCTAAAGAGTTAATAATAACACGTAAACAATTTTGAACTTGAGACCTTAAAAAAAGTATATCCCAGACCCTAAATCTTGTCCACTAGGGCAAGCTGCTTGGGGTTGCTCATGGCCATCCCGAGTGGCGGACAGAGGGGGGGCAGGCATGGGCTACGGCCCCTCCAAAGTTTGAAATTTTTGCTTTATGTCCTATCAATTTTTTAATGTTTGGAATGCAATATAGTATATCGGCCTCCAAAGATTCAAAATTTCATTTCACCCTTGTTGATTTTTGGATATTTAGAATACAACATGGTGTATTGACACTCCTAAAGTTTCTAAATTTCACTTCACCCTTGTAATTTTTTTTTGAAATTTAGAATACAATATAGTGTATTGTTCCTTAAAAAAATAAAAATAAAAATTCTTAACCCTCCTTTCAACCAAAAAAAAAAAATTTGGCCTCCTCTCGACTAAAATCCTGAGCTCACCACTGGCCATCCATAATTAGTGGCCATCCCTAATGTGAGTTTAGTTATTGTTTGTATAGTTGAACCACGAGCCTAGGGTTGATCGGAGCGTAGGTCCATTTGGGAGTCCGGACAATCACTGAAGTGGCTCACTCGGTCCTCTTAGCTGTGGAGAGGATGAGAACCAAGAGCAAAAGAGAGAGAGAGAGAGAGAGAGAGAGAGAGAGAGAGAGAGAGAGAGAGAGGTTTATGAGCTTGTTGGATGTTTATGCAATAAATGTGATTAAGTTGTCCTGTTTTGTCATAAATGAGCGTTTTGTCATAAATGAGCTGAGAGTATTTATAGTGGGTAGTGATTAACATGGTGTGGACACGTGGCGTCCACCTACTAGACAGGCCTAAGCCCCACCATCATGACCTGGAGAGGCCATGTCAAGGCTATGACTGAGTAATTGGATATGCAATCTGTCATGGTGTCAGGCTCTTGTCCAGCCATGACATGCCATGTGTCTGCTGTATTAAATATGAGTCGAGTCAGCATTTAATACTTAAGATATGATACTCGAGTGGATCTGCGAGTGGATATCTCTTTCTTAGCTACTTGATGGGATTAGGCCTGTTAACGGATCGGGTCTGATCCGGATCCGAACCGGACTCGATCCGGTAAGATTCAAATTTGATTTACAAGATCCGATCCGTTAATCCATTAATTTAGATTCAATTGATCCGATTAATTTCGGATCAGATATGGTGAGATCCGGTAAATCCAGTTTTAGACCCGATCCGGTAAGAAGTAAATTTTGGTTTTAAGTTTAGCCCTAATTCCAATCTCATTCCCGTCTCTACCAATCTCTACCAATCTACGATACTCCACCATCGCAGTCGTCGGCCACCATAGCAAGCAACGAAGACGTTCTACCATTCCACCACAGAAATCAGCGCAGGGTTCCACCATACCAAGCAACGTCAGCCACTTAAACTGAGGGTTTGTCAAGATTAGGCCAACAATTGTGAATCTTTTTGGTTCTGAAACGGTTGAAATGGTTTTTTGAGGACGCCATGGAGAATCAAAGTGAAGCTAGCGGGAGGCTCATTTGATCTGGTTTCGATTGAAACAAGGTATGTCTTTGGTTCTCTAATTACTGCTCATGGTCTTGTAGATGGGTTTGTGATTTATTTTTGGTTGCTCAAGAGAAGTTTTAGACAAGTTTCAGTTGAGTTTTTCCTATTTTGTTGTAGTGTTAATCGTTTTTTAATTTGGTTTTGTGTTATAGGTTTTTGGGTTTCAATACTTGCTGAAACTTTGTAGTCATCCATTACTTGTCATTGGTGAAAAGGCTCTAAATTCATTTTCATGCCTCTTGTCAGAACTTTTCCCTGCCAGTTCTGATATTATTTCAGAACTTCATAAACTCCACCACTCTCCGAAATTAGTTGCTCTTCAGGAGATTCTAGAAGAGTGTGGAATTGGTATTGATGCCTCAAGTTCCGAAGGCTCTGTCAGTGTTGGCCAGCACCGAGTTTTGATATTTGCCTAGCATAAAGTAATCTTTACTTTGTCTTTAATGAACTTCTTTATAAGTGAGCCTTGTGTTTGTTATTTTGATTTGTTATATGACTGTGAGATTGCATGTAGGCTTTTCTCGACATAATTGAAAGAGACCTGTTTCACGCCCGTATGAAGTGGTAAGTCCTCTGCTGCTTTTTTTTTTATACTGAAGGGAGAAATAAGATTGTCATTGTTAGCTTAGGAACATTTTACACATTTTCCCTTCCCATTGTTATCTAGTGTGAAATCCTCGGTTAACCAAGCATTTATTCTCATAATCTCAATCCATGTTCTTTTGAAATCTGGTTGACTTTCTGGTGTTGCAATCACAAAAAGTAAAGTTCTCTTTCTAATTTTTTGTTAATTTTAAAAACTTGGTTCTACCAATGATTCTATGAAGATCTCTGTCATGTTATCCAACAGAACCTCATGGGAATGTTGCTTTAATTTGAAGAAGATATTAGTTATTGTCATGTTAATTTGTTTAAAGCAGTCTTCTGAAAACTATATATTAATTTTGGGTTTAGTGGGGAAAAAAATTAGCTATCACTAATCATGAGTAGCAATATTCACTTGAACCTGTAGTTAATAGGGACTGATTTGACTTATGATGTTGCCCCTGTGGCATCATCCTTGAGATTTTGGATACCATTTTTGTTTAAAGCTAGCACAATGAGTTGCTCTGATAGGTTATCATTTAGTGCTAGCTCTAGCAGGATTAGATTATTAAACTGCAGAGAAAAACAGCTAAAATATATCACGATACGGATTATTCCATTTCTATGTTGAACCACAAAAATATGCCTGCATCTGTCAAATGGATATTTGTCTGAAATTATGTTGCAGTGTCAAAGATTAAATTAATAGTAACATATTAAGGAAGGGAATTGCTGTCTTGCCAAGACAGCAACATTTTCTGAAGAGGTTTTCCTTGTGAACCAGATGTCAAAGTGATGAGTTTGGACCTATTGCATATATGCTTGACTTGCAGCTAACATCTTCGATTCATCAACCTTTCTATGAACCTTAATTGCTTTTGATTCTTTTTATATCATTTTGCTGTCAAACCACTTTTCCTTAATATTTAATTTGTTTTCCTTCTACAGAGCAAATTTGACTTATTGAAAGATGTCTACTAATCCTACTCAACCTACTGATAGTAGTAGGAATGAGGATTTCATTGAATTGGGTGAGGAGGTAACTCAAGGTCTTTCAAAAAGGCGAAAACAGACATTGACTTATTGAAAGATATTGAAGCCTTTGAAAGCCATTGAGGTCATAAAGAAACTCTATGGGATTTTGAACTTGTTTGTTCTTTACCTGGTGTATGGAGTTGTACCTCTTCCTTTTCAGTTTTTTTCTCTAATTTTCTACACATAAATTATTAGAATAGGACAAGTTTTGAGAATTGTATCTACTTGGAATTATTGACAATCTTTATTCTCATTGATGTATATAACCTGTTCTGTTTTCAAAACTTATGTTGCAAGACATCAATTAAGAATGCATAGATATCAATTGGTAAATGCTAAAATATAATTACTAACTGAAGATATCATTAATAAACTCTTTAAAGAGAATTTTTTTTGAAAATAGGGCAATACGGTTTACATTTTTAATAAGTATATTGTGGCAGCATGATGAATTCATACTCTTTGCTCTGTTTTGATTTCTATCTCTTTCATACTATTTGCTCTGTTTTGATTTTTATCTGTTTTCGATTTTGTGTTTTTCAGAGGGACAAGAGTGAGGAAGCTTTACGTTTGGCATAATTATTGTGGAGAAGCCTCATTTTGGCCATTTCGTGGAGTATCTTCTTTTTACAGTATTGGATGCTGAAACTTCTAGGTAACAGTATTTAATTAAAAGAACTTACACCATTTCAAGCCTCGTGAAGTTCAAGCATCATTCATGTTTATTATAAAACATAATTGAAGATTCTTTGTATATATTCCTTCTTTTCTTCTTCTTTTATTTTTTATTATTTTAAAATCTTGAGCTACAGTGACCATTTTCCTTGGAACTCTTTTTGCTGAACTTTGGTTCTTGATATCACTTTAATATGTTTGTATTTTTTAGTTTTGGTATA
Source organism: Euryodendron excelsum (assembly GCA_033060915.1). Taxonomy (NCBI): domain Eukaryota; kingdom Viridiplantae; phylum Streptophyta; class Magnoliopsida; order Ericales; family Pentaphylacaceae; genus Euryodendron; species Euryodendron excelsum. The sequence continues at coordinate 14,721,281 of CM065382.1, forward strand.
TAACGAATAATTCTTCTTGATCCTGCTATGTATTATAAGATCCCGAAAGAGAGATGGTTAGTCAAGCACTTTAATTATACTAGTGGCGTGTATGTACGTCAAGGCTTACTAGCATGTTTGTTAAGACCAAATACCATCTCCTTTCTCTTCTTCCTAAATATTGCTGTTCTAAGAATATGGTCAACAGAAAATTTGTGACTATCATAGAGCAGACAATTTGGGCTATATTCCTCGACATATTTCTGTATCTTTCTTATAAGCAGTTTTAAGGATGTGGGAAAATAGCTTATTAGAAAAAATAATAAATTGGACTTGTTGGTTAAATGTCAATGTCAAGTCAGTTACATGCCCAAAAAATAGTTTAGTTATTCTTGTGTCATGTCAACGAATTGAATGCAAGTGATGAATTGAATACATGTTTGAGACACCCTCTTCCTCTTGGAGTGAAATAGTTGAGTATGTTCCACTTTTCATATAGTATGCGGCTTTGAAGAGAGCCAACTAATTATGATCGATTCATGTCAACCCCAACATTATTAAGGCGTTGCTTTGAGTTTTGAGATGAATTGTACAATTGAAAATGACCCTTTTATTTTTGAATTATTTGTTGAGTGAGAACTTTGGGTCTATTGCTTTCTTCAACAGATCTATAATTTTGTTATATAATTTGTATTTAAACCTTTTTTGGCTGTGTGGTCGTTGTCAATCAATAGAATCGAGACTAGTTGGAGAAGGTTCTTTGTTGCTTTTACAGAATAGGTCTTGATTGATTATTACCATCTCTCTTGTGTCTGAGGATTTAGGTCAACTTGCACTTTACAGCAAAGTAATTCAGCTTTAAGTTTACTGGTACTGTTTGATTCATAGGGCAAAAAAACAAAAGAACAAGATGATATGATCATGTCCAAGATTGAGAGGCATTTCAACAAGGAAATAGCTGAGGTAAAAATGAAGTGCATGTGCCCTTTGCAAACTGAGTTATACATTTTTCTGTCTTTGGTTTTGCTGTTCTTTACTTTAAAGTAGCAGGAAAATAGGGAATTTTTAGAATTACTAATTCAAACTAGGTTGGAGTTGGAGGCAATAACTGTATAAATGTCCATTTTCTCAAGGTGTACACAAGGGGGCAATCTCTAATTGTATTCTTGCAATTTCTTTGGGTGCAGGTGCCGTCTTGGTCCAAGACTCTTGGAGAAGCAATGAAGATTTTGAGGTTGATCTCAAAAAAACTGGTTTACTTTAACTGTTTGCCATGATTGATTGCGGAGTATTATTTTCTGTCGGTACAAACTTCTAAGAGAAGCACTTGATGTCTAGTTTTTTACACTTGAAAATGGACAGCAGTGGATTCTTGTGTTAGAGTCACAAGCATAATTGTATACAGCAGTATCATCTTCTTGTTGAAGAAGAATCATAATATGATAAAATGTAGTATCTGAGGTTTCTAATTAAAACCAAATGATCTATGTTAATTGAATTTTTTTTTTTTTCTGTATTCGTTTCAGTTTGTATAAGATTTCAGTAATAGAAAGAAACCATTTATATGTTGTTTGTATATAATTTAATTACAAAGTTGGGAATTTTTTAATCTGCTGGGAGCAGAATAATCGCAAACCATAGCAAAGCTCAAAAAAAAAAAAAAAAAAAAAACTGGATCTGGTCGGGTAATCAGGTCAGATCCGATTGTTAATGGGCCGGATCTGAATCTGAACTTTTTAAACCATCAAATTCGGATCTGGATCGGATATGTAATTTACCGGATCTGGATCTGAATTTGGATCTTCTGGATCTGGTCCAGATTTGGCCCATTGACAGGCCTAGATGGGATTGGTCCCCTACACACTCGTGGGGCGCATGGCTCAACGATCCCTTTGGTACTGGCCTCCATTTTACTACCCATAGAGAGAGGTCCTGAGCGAGAATGAATTGAATTAGGAGGTTGGGGATCTGAGCCTGTTAGATGCTGAGGAGCAGGATCTTGTGGCGTACTAGGCATGAAGCCTATCTTGCACGGATGTTCGTTTTGGCCGGAGTCATGCAAGTGCGAGACCTGGCTTAAGTGAAGCTCTTGGAGCTGTCTATATGATGCTAATGAGGGGGGCATTGAGCTTGTCGCAGGGGCCAAGACGCCAAGTTGGTCTGTCCAAGCATTGCTTGACCAATGTTTAATTTTGAGGTATTCATGAAACTCACGTGATCTGCCAAGTATACAGGTGGAGTGTCACGTGAAATGTATAAGTTATAATAATATATAAGAACATATATCATATTTTTATATATAATTTTTTAAAAGATGAATCATCAATAAAATATTATTAAAAAAGAGTGATTTGTTCCCGAAGGGAGGTGAGTTGTATTTCAATGGAATAGTATGTCAGATTATGTCTCGGTTGTATTATATGTTAAAAGACTTTGAAAGTTTACCGGTTGTCCATTAAACTTTGAATGAGACTGACATGTGGCAAGCTATTGCGGCGCTTGTGGAAAAACGACCATCCCTCGTTCCCAGTTTCTGCAATTGGGGTATATTTTGTTGAGTCTAAACTGCAAAAGAAGTTGTAGACGTCTATCTGGAAGGTGAACTGAGTATAACCCAGCATGAATAATGGAGTGGACGTAGGGTTAGTCGAGCCCATTCCAACTTTCATAATTAAATCTATAGGAGTTAGAATAAGTCCAACCCATTCCAACCTTCACCATTAAGTTTGTATGGTCCAACCTACCTCTTAAGAGATGTGAAAAAATTATTATATTATAATTTTATATGCTTCTAGTTTGTCCCAAAGTTGTCGATCTACGTTCATAAAAAGTAATGCTACGTACACGCTTATCAATCACTCTTATTGAATTGACACATACTGATAGGTAGATCAATTTTTACTTTCTCTCTGTTTATGCCAATTCAGCCGGAGTTGTTAGAGAAGTGATCGGTAGGAGTGGCACTAGTATTATTAGTTTATAAAAAAGTTTTAATATATGAACTGTATCGAGTAAAAGTAGAAGATCTAAAATTTAGCATAAAGATAATATAGCGTTATTTCACAGTTATCTTGTAGATCTTGCCTGATCGATAACGAGGCAGGAAGCATTAATGAAGTAGGGAACCGAGTGTTAGTTTAAGCTTATTTATGTGGCATCTACAAATTCATATGTCACAATGAAGATATATATTGTGCATATTTTTTGTGCTTCTAAACATGAAAACCATAGTTTCGTTTTGTGTAAAAGGCAAAAAGAGATTATCATGCTCAGTGGTCAGCTTGCATGGTTAAATGTGCCTTTTGCCTGCAAAGTAAACCAATGGAGAGCTTATTTTCAAACCAGAAGGCCCCTCCGGAACAAAAAAAACTCCCTCAACAATTACCATTATGTCCTTCACTACTTTTTCCCTCTTCCAACCCCTCTTTTTTTTTTTTTTTTTTCAGTTTTGTGTTTTTTTTTTAGTTTTGTTTCACTTTTTTTTTCATTAGTTGTGTTTTTTTTTTAATCAGTTTTGTTTTTTTTTATCATTTTTATTTTTATTTTTGGATAAAAAGTTTTTTTTATTATATATTTGTAGATTTTGAGAGTCATTATTTATAAAAACTTTAAAAAGTATAAAAATATTGATCAAAATAAAAAGTATATATATGAAAATAACAAAAATATTAAAAATTAATAAGCAAACACACTAATAGTTTGCGAATAAACACTTTTTTTCAAATGAAAAGTCTCTTAGGTCAATATTGATTTAGACATGTTCAGAGAAGAGTACATGTAATAATATACAAAAAAGAGATACACGAAAATATAAAAAAAAATACAAATTCTAATTAATATTGCCTCCAAATTTTGTTCCTGATGCACTTGATGATGTACCTATTATTTCGTACTACAAATGAACATGTGTCCTATAACGATCGGCCATTCTTTAGTTTCGTACGATGAATGTTGCCACCACCATGTTAGAATGAATAGTATAAAGTAATGAAGGTGTAGGAAAACTTGCACGATGTGATTGTCAACATAGTTGGAAGGGGGTAATTTAAAGAGAATGTGAGATTTTGACATGTGTCAAAGGTTGAAGGATAATTTAAAGGGAAAAAAATGTTCTGACATATATCAAAAATTAAATAAAACAAAAAAAATTAAAAAATTGATAAAAAAATAATAAATAAAACTAATTTAAAAAATAAAACTAATGAAAAAAAATAAAACTAAATAAAAGTTAAACAAAATTAAAAAAAAACACAAGTGAGGTGATTCGATGGATTATAATTTTAAGAGAAAGAGAGAGAAAGAGGTATAAAGTAATTGTATGGGAGACGAGAGGTGCGGGGGTAGAAGTAATTTGGTAATCAACAAGCAGTCGACTAAAAAGATTGCTTTTTGAGATCTTGTGATTGGAGCAGATCGAGACCATGACCTTTGTGAAAAGCGAATTTGTCAATCCATATGTGTGGCGACTGGCGAGTGATGTGTCAATTTTTCTAATTTGGATTTGTGTAAGGGCGCGCTGGCTGGTAGCACATTAGGATGGCCCACTAATATTTCACTTTTTTTTTTTCATTTGTTTATTTTTCTTTGCGTAGAGGTCGTTTTGAACTCTAAAGTGAGAACAGGGAACTTGAAAAAATATTGGGTAATTCACTGTATCTTTTTGTAATTTGGACAAAAATTAAATAATTTTATGTAATATAAAAGCGAACACGTAATCTTTTGTGATTTAGACTTAATTATAAAATAAATAGAATCATAACAGATTTGGTGAAATAACAACAATGCTTCTGCTAAAGACAATTCTTTATTTGACGTAAAAGAAAAAAATTATCTTTTTGATATTCAATTTTAAAAGGATAAAATAACAAAAATATGTCTGTGACAGAATCACCATTAATTATGATAATTTTTATCAATTTTATAGTTAAGTCTAAATTACAAGAAAGTTATGTGTTTATTTTTAAACAGAGGGCTAATTTTTGCTAAACCATAATGAGTTAAAGTGTAATTATCCCGAAAATATTCTCAAGTGAACTCCCTATTATAAACATGCTCTCCTGAGTTAATAAAAATTATACAACTTGCGTCCGTCAAAGTTTGTCACCAATAACCTAGCTATTTTAATTTTTTTCTATTAAAAAAAATAAATATGCAGATAGACTACTCTATATATCTGTCAGAGAGTATTGTCCTATCACATCTACAACTATTTACAAATATATCCGATCTCAATGTAAGCAAATGAGCTACAATAATTAGAGTAATTGTTAAATAAATTTTTTACCGTCATTAATTAGAAAACATTTTATTTTAAAAACTATATTGGTCAAAAGGTCAACGACCTTTCTTGACTAAAATTTTCTCCGTTCTCACTCTAGAACATATTTTGAGTTTTGGAGAGTTCAAAAGTAAAAATTTTTTTTTTTTTTAAGTTTTGCGTAGGCACGGCAATAAATCGGCTTGGACCAAAAGACCCCTCCCGCCCGGACCCGTTTGGGGTTAATATTTTCCCGACCCAAATCTCTATTGATCCCACTGCGCTCTGAAACTTTGGACACCGATCCCGACTCGACCCAACCCCGCCCCGCTTTTTGGGATACCCTCAAAAGCCCAACGTAATTGGGAAAGCTTTTGCCACGAAGACGAAGGTATCAAGGGTTTGCCTAGTTTCCTTAGAACAATGTAAGATCTGAGAGTTAAAAGAAACCCCTAGTAGCTAATAAGGCATGATTGCAAATGTGAAACTAAATAAAGGGGCATTGAAATCCTCAACAGGAAAAAAGGTGTTCTCATAAAATGTCTGGTTTAATCTAAGACCAAAATGGAATTTTCATAGAGAATCAAACAACACAACTCATGGAACATAAAATTCTTGCAAAATCAGAGACCCAACATCGAACCAAAAAAATAAAGAAAAAACTAAGAAACAAAATATGTTCTGTTTGTGCTATCATAGAGGAGATCAAAGCAATGTTCCTCACAGAAAAAAGAAACAAAAATCGAAACCCAACAGGCATAGCATAAAAAATCAAAACCCTATATCTATAAAAGAAATTTTGATAAATTTAAGAAATGGGTCTCAGATGGAAAAACTAATCGTGAGCAGTGTAAGCTTCAATCTTGCTCAAATCTAGTTTGACAACTTAGTTCTTGCTCGATCTCTCCAGCGATGACCACTGTGAACGAAGGAGCAAGAAGAGGTGGAGGAAGATTGAGAGTGTTTCGCCGCCCAAAAGGTTAGACATACAATCTGGGTACTGAATGAGAAGTCGATTGCTCAGAAAACCATAATATAAATGGCACGGGTTCGAGTTGGGATACCCTTTCCCAAAACCCGATCGAGGTTAGTTGTTTTTCCTCCGAACTTGATACCAAAAGTGAATATATTTTCCCGAGCCCGATCTTAACGGGTCAGGTCGGATTGGATTGAGACCAGAATGTTACAGTCTTTTTTGCCATCCCTAGTTTTGTGGAATCAATACATTATTTTTTTTATTATAAATAAACATTCAAAAAATCATATAGGATCTAAAAGAATTTTTAAAAACATAGGGGTTGGGTCCCATTAATCTTAGGAAAAGATTTTGTCAATTAATTAATTTAGTTAAATAATAAAATATGACTAATGTCTAAAAGAAAATATAAAAATCTTACTAAAATAATGTGATACTGACATTATTATAATTAAGAGTTGTGTGTTTTATTTTAAAATATATATATCTCTTATTCAATCACATTATTATGGTGATAAATTTTGTTCGTATAGTCTCACAAAAAGCAAGCTCTCAGTGCATCATCGTCGTCGACTGTATAGAGAGAGAGACAGTGAGTTTGAGTAGGGGAGGATGAGTAGAAAGGTGAAGAAGTTAGCTGAAGTAGCGTTCAAGGCTGGCACGAGCATAGATTGGTAAGGTATGGCTAAGCTTCTCGTCTCGGACGAAGCTCGCAAGGAGTTCTCCACACCCCGCCATACCTTCGATGAAGTTAACAACGCTCTCCAGACCTAGTTCAGTCCGATAATCTCTCTCACGTTTATATCTCTATATGTCTTTATATATGAATCAGTATTGGATCCACATCTAGGGTTTGTTCCCTGTTTCTTTATTTGTTCAGCGCATAGGGATTCGGTTTTGATGAGGTTATGTGACAGATCTGCAATTTTTGGACCTTATGGCTATTTAGGGTTTTCTCATACCAAATTGAACTATTATTTTTGTCATTTTGATTGTTTTATGTAATCCTCATACAAGAATGATTAGGTGTTTCTAAATAACTTGGAACTGGAAATTTTCTTTGCTTGCATTTTTGCCTACCACTAGATATACAATTATTTAAGAACAAATGATGGCTTTAGAGTTGGATTCCTTGGATTGGGTCTCTAGATGGAATTGTGGTCATAATTATTTTATTCTTGGACTCAAAGAAGACACCGCGTCAACAATTATGGTATTTCAAGGCTACCTTATCAAGAGCACGGTTGGTGGCGGATTATGTGACTTAGAGTATGACTCCGTCAATGCCTACGAACCACGGACACTTTGAAAAAAGTATCTTATTCTTGTCCTCGCATATACTCCTTAAACATGCAAGTGTCGGATATGTGTTCGAAATTTTTGTTCATTTATTTTTCAAGAGCATGCTATTAGCACGTATCCATCACTTAGATACATATGAAACACATTGAAAGTTTAAATTATAAACATGTTTTTATCATGTTTAACGTCGAATAATGATTAAATTCTGGATTCAATTTGTTTTTATCAGTATCTGTTTTTTATGATTAAATTTAGTTGCTTGCATTGTCCTTAGGCCTTAGTATCTTAAAAAACAAGTAAATCAGCTCTGAGTAGTGATTTCAAAAACAGTATTACAAAGACAAATTCGTGTCTTTCTAATTTTAGGTGGAAATCATATTTCTACACTTTATCTTTCTTATTCTCCGAGGAAAGAGAGCCATTTTTATTGGACTAATATTCTATTTAGTACTACAAGGTTGTGGTGTAATTGACTTAATGAAGTAGTGATGTGAACTTGTGATGAAGCGAGTATTTTAGTATGAACTCTTATTATTGTCTTTGGAGCGTTTTTTAATATTTTACTCTTCTCAATTTTATCTGGTGCAACCTGTTAAGAGTTCACTTTCTGCTCTTAATTTAGATTGGAGCCCACAGAAGGATCATATGCAAAAGACTGGGCTAAATGGGAGAAGCAATTGAGAGAGATTACATTTGCTAATACCGTTTATCTTAATTTTATTCAGGTTAGTATATACTGTTTGTTTTATCTTGCATTGAATTCTTGCAGTATGGTTGTATATGCGCTCAGTAACCATCTTTCAAATCCATAAAAGAATCACTGTCATGGTTTCCCATAAAATTATTACATGCATAGTTTATCAGGACTTCGAAGGCTGAAAACCTAAATTTTTAGCATTAATTCGTATAAACTGTTTCCCTTCTAGTAATTTAAGTAGCCTATTCGTAATTAATTAGTAATAAAATTTTCCATTTAAAAAAAAAAGTCCCCTTGACCCACAACTCTCAGGCTCTGCTGGTTGGGGCAGATAGCCCTTTGTTGTTCAACTAATCAAAACTCCGGGCTTTGTACTTCCATTTTTGTCTCCTTCAGAAAATGGCTCAACCGTCTTCAACATTGTCGGTGAATGATTCTATTTCTTGGCCTTGAATGCAAATAATAAGATAGTCACAGGGAAGAGTTTTGAACCAATGTCGTCCAATTTTTTTGGCTGCCCTTCGGGTTAGTAGTTTTTGGACCTCTTTTCCTCATAGATGGGGGTGCGTTTCATGGGTGGTTCCTAGTTCCCAACTATAGAACCCCAATGGGTTGGCGTAGTAATCAAAGCGTGAGATTTGGAGGTTTACTCTCTTCAAAGTCTCAGGTTTAAAATTTCTTTGGTATTATCAACTTTTCAATGTCACTCCATAATCTTTGACCTGATAATTATTTAATTTGTGTAGGATAAGAGAACTACACAAACTCTAAGATTAACCGAAACGTGCGTAAGTTGATCAAGACACCTGGTTAGCCAAAGAAAAAAAAAGTTCCCAAGCATCATTGCTTAGAAAGAGAGTAAAAAATTCAGGATTTGCTTCGGGTTTGGTCGCAGCAGGATTGATTTAGATCACCCACCGATTACATTTTGAAAAACTCTAAATACTCTTACTAAAATTTAATAATAAAAAATATCCTTTGTTTATATTAATAAATATTAGTGTTTTACTGTTACTTATTATTTTTTTATATTTTTCCGTTTGATTTGACGTGAAATGTTTTATTGAAAAATATTTTACTCATTTTTTATTGTTTGATTAAACAAAAAGTGAAGCAAATATTTTTTAAAACAAACTATTTTTCATCAAAATATCAAAAACGATTTACATTTCTATAATTCATAACTCATTTTTAGCTTTAAGCCCTTTAAACCTTCAACATTATTTCAACCATTTCAGCGATCACCGCCATCCACCGGCGCACACCACTGCCGCCGCCATCACGGCTACAACCATCAACCACCGCCGCCGCCACCACAACCAACCAACAACCGTCGCCGCCGCCACCACCACCACCACCACCACCAATCGCCCACCTCCACCACTGCCACCATTGCCACCACTCTCCACCACAAAAAATAGTATCATATAAAAATTATTTTTCCAGAAAACAAATTTCAAATGTGAACCAAATACTGAAAAATAAACATGCAAAGAATTTTTGTGTAAAACTTGTTGCCTTAAAAAATATTTTCAAATATAAAATATTTTACATCAAATCAAAACGGATATACAACCATTGGAGGTTAAATTCTCAGCATGATAATTGTTGTTCTTTTCATTCAACCTACTTTCAAGGTATGATGAATAAGAAAACAAATTTATTATACATGATTTGTGGCCTCCAATAATATTGTAAGTTTTTAATATTGCTTGCATATAAATCGTAGGAATTTATAGGTGAGTGAATTCAAAACTCTCCAAGCTGAAGACTCAAGATTAGAAAAATATCAATTCCAGTGCTTTGTACAAATGAACTACTGGGAATGATATTTTTGTATTGGCCTTCTCAACACTGCCTCAAGGAGCAGAAGAATAAGGTCATGGAAATATGCAAGTTGTTAGTGAAAGTCCTATATCGGCCGGATATGAAGGTCATCACTTCCATATATGCTTTTGGGCAACTCTCACCTTGTGAGCCAATTTTCAGGATTGAGTTAGGCCCGTAGGTTCTTTAACATGGTATCAGAGTTGGGTTCCGAAGGGTCTTTACCTCTTGGAACTACTCAGGCTCACTGTCTTGCCTCACATCAACACACTTCGCGTGACGAAAGGTGTTAGTGAAAGACTTACATCACCCGGATGCGAAGACTATAAGCACCCTATTTTTGTCCGCTCGGCAATCTCTGGCTTGACCAAACTCCCTTTCAAAACTCCATAGGCACATTCAAGCTCAAATCAACTATCAGACCCCTATCCAATCAGTCAACTGCTTTCCAGGCTCGCTAGGCCTAACAGAGGCCTAATAACCAAACTTGCTCATTGGGCCTCCAAACACATCTTTGAGAAAGTTCAAAATCTCTCAAGACAATAAGTCCAACCTTCCAAAATGTTCTTAGGCAATTAAGCGTACTCAATACGCCATCCTAACCAATTTCGGTCCTGTTTCAGTCAATTCCGATTAAAATTACCGTTTTGCCCTAGGCACCCCAGCAAAGTACAAATCCCTCCAGATGGTACATACACCTTACAGGATCGTCCCCAAATAGTCTGACATCTTTAGTATGCCATCCCAACCCATCCTAACCTTTTCCAACCAATTTCGATCAAAATGACCATTTTACCCTTGGTGGCCCGAGCGCTCTCCGAAACCACACCGGCTCTGAATACCAAACTGGAAAACCCTATTATACACCTATGTCCAATCCAAGGTGAGTCCCGTGACTCTAAACACTTCCAAGTCAACGAGAGTCCCTTGGAGCATTTCACAGACGCTCCGCTAGGGTTATTTTTTCTCTCGATTCTCTAATTATAATGCATTGTCAAATGAGTTGAGAAAAGCGTCAATCAGGAAATTCCTAGAAGACCGTCCATAGTTCTTTCTATCGATACGACTCGATTGAATAAATCGCTTCCCGAGACCCTCGATCGCATAGCTCGAAAGTTGCCACTTTTAGAAACCCTTAGAGCGTCTCACAAATGCTTCACTAGTGTTGTCTTTTTCTTTAATTCCCTTATTATAACGCACCGTCAAACGAATTGAGAAATGCGTAAATTTGAGAATTCTAGAAAGTATTTCCAAGAGCATTGTCCATCGGTACAGTCCGATCGTAAAGATCATTCCCCGAATGCCCTGATCATGTGGCCCAAAGCCTACTACTTTTGAACATTCCCGGAGCGTATCATAGACGCTTTGCAAAAGTGTGTTTTCATACATGCTTTTCGAGGTGATATCTCACTCTTCCGAACACCTTTGGAGCTTCCCAAAAGTTTTTGGTTCTTGAAAAACAATATGAGAACATCGTGGGCGTGACCAATTTCTCCAAATCTTTCCTAAATTACATAATTATCAAGGCAAAGTCAACACAAAAGTTTTCGATAGCAGAGCGTATGCTATATGCACCCAAATTGTGATTAGATCGATCAAAACTTTGCTTGCTCCCCAAGTTAAGTCAATATAGAGTGTGCCACGTGGCATTCAACAAATAGAACAGTACTGAGGTATGTGCTCCATGTGCCAGGGCAAAAATTATCTAAGCTCATGCGCCAACTCCCAGCAATTTGCCTATAAATATAGGCCTCCCCCTCTGTATATTCCAAAATAAAAAAACAATAGCGAAACTTTACAGAAATAGCCTCAAAACTCTAAAATTTTCTATACACCTCACCCTCCAAGTGCCTAAGTTAGATTCAACCTCTCTCTAGCCTATACATTCCATCTACAAAGCTTTTAATGCCATAGAAGAGCCATTTCCAACCCCTTCAAGCCTCTCTAAGACAATTCAAGTTTAAGACAAGTCATCCATAGAAGCTTGAAAGTGGTTTGAAGACAAATGTGGTATTCCCTTTTGATTTATGTCTCTTCTACTTCTCTCTTCTCCCTTCTAGTCCATTTGAACTATTCTTCTCTTTTAACCCTCATCTTCTACCCCCATTTCTTGCATATTTGAAACAAGTGATCTATTAAGTCATGCTTAGAGGAAAGCTTGTGAGAGCCACCGTATAGGGGGATCTCTCACTTGCCTACTTTAAGATGGTATGGCTTTGGAATACCTTGTAATTTAGTGTGGCCTCTAACCTTGTGTGATTTCATGACGCCTCTTTTGCATATAATTACATGTTCATGTTTTGCATGCTTGGTTCATCATTATTTTTCAAAAACCTTCACTATCTCTATTTCTATGTCATTCTCAAATTTCGTATGCAAGTGTTTTACTAAAAATGTTTCTAAGAGTTGGTTCCTTGAAACCTAAGTCAAACTCTCAATTTCCACATCCTAGAGAACCCTCCTAAAGTCCCTTGACCTTATTTTGCATCATTGCATTTCACTACCTTCAAGTTACATTAAAATGGTTTTCAAACCTTGTATTTCACTTTGATTTTCAAAGTTTTGCTCTCTTAAATTTTGTGGTTGAAATGGTCTTCATGGAATCCTCTCTTGAGTGGTCTCCTCATTTATTGACTGTAGGAACTTAGCTCATTAGAGTAGTTTTCTACACTCCAAAATTGGTTTTTGAAACAACCCCCCTTCAAAAAGGGTTCGTAAAAGTTCATTCTCTTTAACTTGCATAAAAATGATTTTTCAAAACTACCATTTTTATCTTGATGTTTAGAAGTTTTGCTCTATTGAATATTGTGAATATTGTGGTTGGAATGATCTCATAGAGTCCTCTTTGGAGTGATTTCTCTCAAATTGACCATGTGAACCCTCATTCTTTGAAGTAGTTTTCGACGTCTTAAAAGTAGTTTTGCAAAACCTCTTTTCTAAAAAAATAATTTTCAAAGGTTTATTCTCTTTAGTTTTCAATCAAAGAAGTTTTCAAAACTATCTTGTATATATTGATTTTTAAAAGTTTCACTTTCTTGAGTTAGAAGTTATAATGGTTCCAAAGCAACTCTCTCTTGAGTGGTTTCTAAATACCTACCATATGAACCCAACACTCATTTGAGTGATTTTTATAAAAATGGTTTTCAAAATACCCTTTCAAGTTTCATGCATAAAATCACTTTTTAAAAACCACTAGGTCTAAACCCTAGTTTAAAACTACATTTCCAAAACCACTAAGTCCAAACCCTAGTTCAAAATTACCTTTAAGAATCACTAGGCCCAAACCCTAGTTCAAAACCACCTCCCAACCCTAGGTTAACTTGATCCTAGTTTTCTAACATTAGATTAACCTAACCCAAGTTAGTTACACTAGGTCACCTTAACCCTAGGTTAACCTAACTCAAGTTAGTTAACCCTAGGGTACCTTAAGCCTAGGTTAACTTAACTCGAGTTAGTTAACCTTAGGTCATCCCAACCAAGGTTAGTAAGCTTTAAGGTTCTAATTCAAAGACCCCTTTTTAAGTGATCTTTCAATTCAAAACTATTGTCATAGCATACTTTCAAAAAAAAAAAAACATCTTACTCTCTTGATATTTCAAAAATCAATTACAAAATCTTTTCAGATACTCCCATACTCTATTTTCAAAAATGCTTTCAAGAAATTCTCTTAAACTTGTCTCGACTAAAAGTGCTAGACACTTAACATTTACCAAAAATTATTTTTAAAATGTTTCCAAGAACTCACAACCCTAAAAGTGTCCCTAATCTTTTATGGTTAGGGATTACAAAGGAAGGTGATACATTAAATATAATCTTTAAGATTGTCCATATTAGGGTTTCAAAAGCCTAAGTGTTTTAAAAACTCTTTTCAAAAATTATTTTCAAACATCATATTCTTGAAGCAACCCTAATCCTTCCATAGTTATGATTGTTCAAGTATAAATGAGATATTCAAGAAGAATTCTATAACCCTAAATTTTTAAAAAAAACCCCAAAGAGAAGTCTCTAACCCATTTTCTAAACATGGTTCAAAACTCATAGCCCTAAAGAGGTTTAGTTTTTCAATGACTAATCTCTTAAAGGTAATAAAATATTAAATATACCTTTCATAAGGTATTCAAAAACTACTTTCAAAAATTTTTCAAAGACAAGATCACTAGAGCATTTCTAATCCAAACTCTACCTTTAAAGTTTTCAAAACAAGACTTCAAAAGGTTTACAAAACTCCCTTGAGTTGTTTCAAAAATATTTCAAAACTCTCTCGAGTAAATTTAAAAAATATTTAAAATCATCTTCAAACCCAATTTTAAAAACACTTCAAACATCCCAAGTCCTATTTCAAAGGCATTTTTCAAAACTTTTAAGTTCTCTTTTTTTAAAGACCTCAAAGCATCTTCGAACCTTTCCAAATACCTCAATATGTCTTTAAAATATTCCAAAGGCCCTAATGTGCCTTTTTTCTATCGAGTCTTTGCCCGAACTACGAATGACCTAATTCTCGCCAAATGAGATACGTAAACAACTTAAAATAGTGCGGTCATAACATTTATTTCAACCCAAGTTCCCTTTTCAAAAGTTTCATCAATTCAAGATTTCTATCTCAAATCCTTGCAAAACTTTCATATTTTTAAATATCTTTTTCAAAACATACATCATGCATCATTCATCTAAAAAGTGATGACCAAACCCATTTTTTAAAATTTTAAAACAGATATTAAGTAGATATTAGTAACCGGTTATTCAAGTGAGTGAATTAAGGGTGATTAGACATGTAGGTACCGAAAGAGCGAAGTAAGGTAATGATTTTAGGATGTCTTCTCTATAAATAATCAACCCATGGGCCATAGATTTTTAGTTTTAAAGACCAACCCGGAGTCATGTTTTGAAAAGGGTTTTAAAATACTTTAAAAGCTTGCTAAAAATCTCTTTTCCAAAAAAACCTTCTTAAAAAGGACATTTTCAAAATAATTTCGAAAAACCTAAGTTTAGTCTTCGGATTCTACTTAGTTTTAGTTGAACTAACACACTTTTAATTATGTTGGGTGGCGACTCCAAACTTTTTTCAAAAGTCCTTGTTTAAGTTAATTTCAAGATCAAACCTGGTCGCACTTATCTTTTTAGGAGAATGAGTTCTAACAAAAGAGTACCGTGCTTTTTCCCTAGCCAAGAGGGCTTGGTTAAAAACCAAGACGTGACAAAAACCATCACCTCTATATATGCTCTTAGACAACCCTCACCTTGTGAGCTCCATCGGCAGACCCACAGGGGGGAGGGCAGGGGTCACGGCCCCCACAAACTTTTGAATATTTTCTCTAGACCCTATGTATTTTTTAATATTTATGATACAATAGCTAAGTTGCCCCCCCCCCCCCCCCCCCCCCCCCCCCCCCCCCCCCCAATCTTTTGAAAAATTTTCTCAGATCCCTTCTAGTTTTGAACATTTATGATAGAATAGGTAAGTTGAACTCTCAAAACTCAAATAATTTTACCTTTGCTCTCCTCAAATCCAAATAATATTTTTCTTGTACCTTTCAAATTTTATTCTAACATTTTACTCATTCCAACAATTTTTATTTGGTCATATAATTTCTCATAATTTGAATGTATCTTGATTTTAGATTTGTTTATTTTTCTTTATTCACCAATCTCCGCATACTTTTTTATTTTCATTAATACTTATTCCAATGACTCATGTTATTTTCTATTCTATTGTAGCATTTGTTATGCATACGAAAGTAATAGTGAACCTAATAGTTCTCTCTTTATATAAGCCTTTTATATCATAACAGTCTTTTTCTATTCAATATATGATTAATATAAATTATAATCAGTATTAAATATTTCTAACAGAAAAAATACTTTTTTGATGAAATGTGATAAATAAGATGACTCTAAAAGAAAAATTTTAATGAAAATATAGTGTTTTTATTTGTAAATACTATAATGGTTATGATTTTTACTTTTGATATATGTGGGTCTCCTACTATAAAATTTAAATATATGTGACATTAGTTGATAGTGTGATAACGGTATCGCTAAAAAAAATTTTACTTTGGCCCCCCCACTTAGTGAAATTTCTAGGTCCGCCACTTGTAAGCTAGTTAGGCACATGAGTTCTTTAACACAAGTAATGTCATAAAATTAAAGAAAGTTATTGTGTTACTGGCTTTTGAATTATAATTGATCTAGATTAGATAATTGGCAGTTTAAACATTTTTCTTCTGTAAATACGAAACTCTTGTCAGATTTGTGGGTTACATGGAGTTGAAAAGGTTAACACATTTTGGCCTTTTTTTTGACAGTAGAGCTTCTAAAAAATAAAGAAACACGACAGTGGTGATGATAACGCTCCTCATTTTCTGTTATCTGATTGGTAGCATTTCAAGATTCACAATATATATAGTTGGATCATGCGATGTCAAAATTTCCTATCAAACTTGATCAAGCTCTCACATATTCATTCCTATGGCACTTTTTCTAAGTGTAAGTGGCAATCCTATGTTTAAAAGTTTCTCCTACTATTATAGAATGTTAATATAGTTCCTATGTCTCTTATTAATCATGGTCTCACATTCTTTTTTGACTCCTTTTGTTTGGATTGATAGTCAAACACATGATACTTGGCCAACCAAGGTGATGCAGCATTTTTCTTCATTTTTAATATCTAGAGTTTAAGTGCTGTTTCTATATATGCCTCGTGTAATTGGATGTGCAGTATTGTAGTTTATTGCACTTTGAACTGTTCAAATGTAATTGGCAAGACCTTTCAAAATAGGGTACAAAAATTTACTTCTTTAGTCTTAAGTTATGGCATGATTATTTAGTCTTAAGTTCTTAAGTTAATTCAATTTAAATTTAATTGAAACGACCTTAAACTAAACAAATTTAATTTAAATTGAATTAAACACTCATTCTTAAGTTATGACATGAGTGTTTAGTCTCAAGGGGCAAAGATGTAAATTTAAATTGAATTTTTTCCTTTCTTTTTCTCTCAACAAATTTAGGATCCTTTTTAATATAACTCAGTGATTTTTCACCTATTTTGAAACCCTTGCATGTACGAAAAGTAACACGTCAAGCCAAACTTTTGTTATGTGTTTCCAGGCATATAATTATCGTGAACTATTTTATCATTCCCATTTGTCTCTTACTTGTTTAAAAGTAAGTTTTATCATTTTAAAAAAAAAAGGGCACAATGGTCAATTAACCTATTCAACTCAGTCAATAAACGGATTCCATTAGTTGGGAAATACTGTTACGGCTAATTCGGGCAAGACCTAAGGCAAGTATAATGACGGACAAAATGTCGTGTTCGACATTTAAGAACTTTTCTTAATTGGTGTTTATCAAAATTCTAAGTAATGGGTATTTACTTTAAGTAATATATCGTCTAGATTTAAAACTGATTTGGTAAAACTAAAACTCAAAAGTATTGAATTACCGGTGTTAAAAAAATTTTAGAGTACTTAAATTTTAGAACTATGAATTTAAAGTTAAATTTCTACAATAAGATTAAAGGTTAAAATCAAGTTTCCCGTTTGGATTGCATGGGTTAGAGTCCAATAAAAGAATTTATATGACAAAACACTTTTTTTTTTTAAAATGTCTTACGTGACACTCTCATCCAACGGTCAAGGTTAATTTTGGAATTATTCTACAATTTGGATAAATTTTTAACTTCTCCTTTCACTTTGATCCCGCCCAAACACTATGTGGGTTCCATTTCAATGTCTCTTCAGAGTTCGGATTTTCTTTTTCTCTCTCTTGGTTGGTTTAAGGCATTAAATGTTCTTAATTTTTTTTTCTTTTTTTTTATAATACAAGACAAAAGGAGAAGGAAATGAGTCGATAAAATTCGTACATTTATCAACTAAGTAAGTTCGTAGAGTTCAATCACTAAATCAAACTAATTGCTCTAAAAAGTTGAAGGCATAAAATATGAAAAGACTCTTCATTTTCAAATCTCACACACCCCCCCCGCCCAACACACCCCCCCCCCCCCCCCCCCCCCCCCCCCCCCCCCCCCCCCTCCCTCCCTCTCTCTCTCTCTCTCTCTCTCTCTCTCTCTCTCTTCTATTGGCACGTTTCTACTGTGATCAGCCCATAGACGAGAAGAGAATCATGTTTGAGATTTGAAATGCTTTAATTCTATGGGTAATTTTATTTTATTGACAAAAATATTATACAGTTGTTTGAATAAAACTATCATTAGTTCTATTTTCCATGAAACAAACAGATTTAATAAATAAAATACACTTCCATTTTTTCAGGAAATGAAAATTCCTCACATTTAACTCCAAAAACTGATTGAAAATTTAACTTATTGCTGACTAAATTAAAAAAAAAAGCCTTTCACAAATCCAGTTATCTTAGAGTTGTTGGGCAATCAATGCTGCGAGTGTCAAGAGGATAATAGAGCATTAATTGCTTCTCCATATTCTTTTGACACATGCACATATTTTATTTAGACCAAGAAAAAGTACTTTTCTTTCACCTTTTCCTAATAATTTCCAAGCACTTTTTCTTTCACCTTTTCCTAATAATTTCCAAGCACCAAGCGCAAAAAGTACTTTTTCAATTACATTTAAAACTCTGTAAGGAAGTTATTTTCATAAAAGGATCCAATCACCGTCGGTAATTTGTTGACTCGAAGCAGAGAGAAGAGGCAAAGACTTTCATTGCAATGGGGTGGCAATGGGCCCAAATTTTTCTTAGTGATAGGTGTTGGGCAGAGGAGATGAATCTCTCCTTGAACTTACTTGTGGAATAGAAGTAAAGGCACTTTTTGTTATGTGGGGGCCAATTATAAGACCCATCACCTGAGCCATTTATTATGGAAGGTTTAGGGCACACGCCTAAGGAAAGTCCAATCTAAAACATGATCTGATTGTGAAGATATGTATAGTGCTTTTCATGTTACAACTTTATAAGGAGACTGGAGTTTTTTATGCTAAGATAATTAATATTTACAAAGAGAGGAAATAATTAAAATATTTACAGAGAGAGAAAATTAACTAAAATTAAAACATAGAACAACGAAGAAAATAAAACAAGGAAAAAGGAAAGAGAGAACAAAAAAAAAAAAAAGGAAAAGATAGAAAACTATACAGGTTATGTAATATTCACATTTTCGATACCCAATAATATTCAAATTTTGAATGGAATAAAGTAACTTCAGTCTTCCACTATTTCAAATTTGTACGTCAATTGGTGTAGTTTTACTTTTCTCATTTATGCCGAAGTCTTGCAAGTGTAATATATGCACAAATTATTTTGTATTAATATACAAATGGGATCCACTACCAAATATATATAGGTTTAAAATTTTTTGGGAGTACCTTAGGCACAGGTTATCCCTAGTTCTATATGTAATATATGAAATCTCCATAAACTAAACTGGTCATTAGAATATTAAATATTGGATAAATTACAATTTCAACGTTCAAATGATACGTACACTACCAAACGACAATAAATTTTATAGTGTAAAGACAGTCAGTCAATTGCCATCACTAGTCATCTATTCCATTAATTCAAACAATAATAATTTTTATAATTTTTTTTAGAAATATATAATATTTATTATAATAAATTGATAAAATTGAGATAATACACCGAAATGGACCTATACCGATACGTACCATGCCAACAACAAAAATGGTACGATAACCAGTATAGAATTGACAACTATGCTCCATAAACATTGTTGTTCTAATATAGGTGTTTTTTTTTTTTTACAATATAGAATTAACCAATAAAAATCGATCTCACATACAATGAACATAAAATTACAATATAGGTGTTTCTTTTTTTTTTTTGGCACACAATATGGATATGCAGATAGGCGAACCAATACATCTAACAGGAGCATTGTCTTTCAACACTACACAATTATCTGGCGAAGTATTGTCCCTCAACGCCACACAATCATCTACGGGAGACTCCAGTACCACACCTACGTTAGAGTTAAAACTTAGGTCCAATCTCATCATGTGCTTTGGGCACTGAATAGTAGATTTGGTCTCTGAATAGTAGATTTGGTCTCACTGAGTGACTATAAAGACTCGAATCCAAACACTAAGTGAGGAAATACGAATTTTCACCTATTGAACCAATCATTAGGTGGTAATGTAAGTGTCATTTCTCAATTCTCAACGAGACAAACCAGTAGGCAATCCACTCAAGGTGGTAACTCAACACATTGCTCCGAAAAATTATTCAATGTTTTTAAGCGCCACGTCCCCTTTACTTCAGCTTTCATAAATACAATGCATTCTCATGTTAGGGGCTTGGAGTACACCCACTGGAGCCACCTAACTATTGAGTCAGATTCGGATTCCTCTTCACGTACTCTAGGGGAGGAAGACACTGCTGATTGTACTCTAGGTGTTCGAAAAATGGGGCCAATGAATAATTTAGCTCTGAGGAGCTATATATCAGAGACGGAGGCAAGTGGTGAAGCTTCTACAAGGCAACCACATGTCGAGACTCTAAAGAAAGCATCCTTTGCAAGCTTTTTTGCTGGGAATAAGCAGCCTAGCGTTGGGGGCAAGTTGGAATAATTGGAATTGGAGGAAGGTCCAATTAAAATAGAGGAAGATGAAGTGGAACATGCTTGGGATCCTTGGAAATTTTCCTTAGTGGGCTATTTTGGAGGTCGATTTCCTGGCAAGAAAGCTTTGCAACAACTTGTAGCAACATGGCAAGCACATGTGAGCATTCACTTTCATATTAGTGGTTGGATTATTTTTAAGTTTGAGAATGAAGAATCCCAAATGCAAGTTATGCAAGGGGGGCCTTACCTTGTGTTTGGAAGGCCGTTGCTACTTAAAGTGATGTCCAAATTTTTCAGTTTTGAAAATGAGGATCTAAGCTGCTTTCCGGTGTGGGTGCAACTCAAAAATCTACCTTTGGCCTTGTGGGGTTCAAATGTTTGGGGTTCAAATGTTCTGAGTAAAATCTGTTCACGATTGGGCAAACCAATGTACACGGACAAGTTGACAGCTCAAAAAGACAGAGTGTCCTATGCACGAGCCTTGGTAGAAATTGATATTGCAAAGGAGGTGAGGTATTCAATAGAGTTGATGCTTCCAAATGGGGACAGAGTGGAGCAGTCAGTCTTCTATGAAAACTTGCCAAGCTTTTGGTCTCATTGCAAAAGAGTAGGTCACTCTACTGATGGATGCAAAGCCAAGGAAAAAGCCAATGAAAGGGCTGCCAAAGCTGTTGCAGCTAGATCGAATTTGCACAGGGGAAATTCAGCAAATAAACCTAGGATGGATGATGTGCCAGTGCCCCTTATGGACTTAGAGGTAGATTCTACTATTGATCAGGTTGCTCCAACAGGTGCAGGCAAAGCCTCACCATCCCAGCATCAGTCCACAGCTGTGGCAACGACGGGCAACAAATTCTAGATTTTGGCAGTAGTTGGGGATGGAGTGGAGCAGATTGAGCAGGGGATTGCTGGTCAACAGTTTCAGGTGGGACAGGCAGGCTCTCCAGATCAGATTCGACAAGTAGTGCTTCCAGGTCAGCAGACTGCAACAGCGGACCCTGAGCAACAGACCCAACAAAATAAAAGGGTAGGTAGGAAGATTACTAATGCAGAGAATTTAAAACAAATTTAGCCGAAAGGGACAGTGCAACAAAATATTCAACTTCAGCAGGTTTCCAAGATGAAGGATAAAAAGGACAAGAAACAGGTAGCCAAATCGGGTGCCTCCAACTCTTTTGGACACTTTTGTGCAGGCATGGGGGGTGACACTCCCAAACATAACAATTAATGCTAGTTTCTTCTTGGAACATTAGGGGTTTTAACAAATCCCTAAAACATCATAGGGTCTTGAATCACATAAAGAAGAATAATATTGATATTTTGGGCATCTTGGAAACAAAGCTCAAAAGGCAGGTGATGAAGGACATTGTCAAGCATAAGTTCAGAAAATGGGCTTCCACAGATAATTTTTCTCAGCATCCTGCAGGGAGAATTCTCATACTATGGAACCCAGCTAAGGCTCTATTAGAGGTTGTAGAGTGTCAAGCCCAGGTTATTCACTGCCTTGTTACATGTTTGACTACTTCAAATAAATTTTACTTGAGTTTTGTTTATGGTTTCAATACTATTGTTGGTAGAAGGCCTTTGTGGGATAGCTTGAACAATTTTAGTGTTTCATTGGACTCTCCTTGGCTAGCAATGGGGGACTTCAATAATGTGCTAACTTGGGAGGAGAAAATTAATGGCCTTCCAATTAACCCCTACCAAATCAGGGATTTTCAACAATGCTGCAATGTCACAGGGCTCAGGGATGCTAACTATTCAGGCTCTTTCCTCACCTGGACTGACAACACCATTTGGAGTAAGTTGGACAGAATTATGATTAATGAGTGCTAGTTGCTGGAAGGTCTTCGAATCCATGCTAATTTTGGTCTCCCTAGGTTCCTCTCGGATCATGCTCCTTGTGTAGCTTCTCTCTTTGATGAAGTACAGCAACTAGCTAGGCCATTCAAATTTTTTAACATGTGGACTAAACATGAAGCTTTCTTAGATATTGTGGAGCATTCTTGGAGAATGTATGTTAGAGGCAGCAAGATGTTTAATTTGTGTAAAAAGCTGAAGGCCTTGAAAGACCCTTTAAAGTCTCTCAATAAAAAGCATTTTTCTCATATTGCTTCAAGGGTTGCCAAAGCTGAAGAGGACTTGGTGGAAGCTCAACAGCATCTTCATGATAACCCAACAGACAGGGACTTACAAGTGAGGATGGCAGATTTGAAGGACAAGGCATTTAAGCTTGCAGAGGCCAATAGAAGTTATTGTGCTCAGCTTGCCAAATCTAAATATATGCAGCAATGTGACAGGGGGACAAAGTTTTTTCATGGCATCATCAAGAGTAGCAGTGCTAAAAACCATATAACATCTATTTTTCTTCCAGATGGGTCTAGATCTACTTCTCTCCAACAAGTAAGTGATGCCTTTATTAATTTTTATAAGGAATTATTGGGTACTTCTTTGCCTTTGGACAGATTGGACAGAGATATTATTCGGGAAGGAAAAATTTTAGACCAGGAGCAAGCTGACAACCTTATTTGAGAGGTGACTGATGAAGAAATCAAATCTGCCCTCTTTAATATTGGTGAAGACAAGGCCCCAGGCCCTGATGGATACTCCTCATGCTTCTTCAAAAAAGCATGGGACATTATTAGCAGAGACTTTTGTGCAGCCATCAAGGAGTTTTTTAGATCGGGGTAGCTTCTAAAGCAAATGAACCATTCTATTTTAGCCTTGATCCCCAAGTCTAAAGGTGCATCCAAGGTTGAAGACTTCAGACCCATAGCTTGCTGTAATGTATCCTACAAGGTAATTTCTAAGATTATTGCATCCAGATTAGCTCCTTTATTGGTGGATATAGTGGACCCAGCCCAGTCGACTTTTATTCAAAATAAAAGTATGATTGAAAATATTTATCTTGTCCAAGAGCTGCTTCGGAAATATTCCAGAAAATGGATCTCTCCAAGATGCATTATGAAGATTGATTTAAGGAAGGCTTATGACTCGATTGATTGGGACTTTATTCAAGACCTTCTAACTGCCTTGAATTTTCCTCCTGTTTTTGTGGGCTGGGTCATGCAATGCATTACATCTACTACCTATACTACCTATTCCCTCTCATTCAATGGTTCCTTGCATGGGTTCTTTGAAGGAAAAAAAGGGATTAGGCAGGGGGACCCCCTTTCCCCCTTTTTATTTGTGCTATGCTTGGAGTATCTATCCCAGGGATTGGGCAGATTGAAAGACAATCCTGACTTTAATTGTCACCCCAAATGTGGAGGTTTAAAGATCACTCACTTGGCCTTTGCGGATGATTTAATATTGTTCTCTAGAGGTGATCCTGGGTCTGTTGGTTTGCTTATGGACAACTTGCAAAAATTTGGAGATTGTTCGGGATTGAGGCTCAGTTTGTCCAAATCCAATGTCTTCACAGCAAGTATATGCAGCTCGGACTTCGAGGAAATTTATAGAATTACGGGTTTTGAACCTGGTTCATTCCCCTTCAGATACTTGGGGATCCCAGTAGCTGATGCTAGGCTTACTCAAGCCCAATACAGCCCTCTTATCAACAAAATCACAGATTGCATCAATGCTTAGGCAGGGTCTACTCTATCATATGCAGGTAGAGCTGAATTGATTAAATCTGTTTTGCAAGGTGCTGAATGCTTTGGCTATCCATCCTTCCAGTTCCAGTAGGAGTCAAAAGGAAAATTATCCAGCTTTGCAGGAATTTTCTTTGGGGAGGCAAGAGCTGTGTATATAAAAAACCGTTGGTTGCTTGGAAAGAGATCACTCTTCTGAAGGAGGAAGGAGGCCTGGGCATTAAAAATCCAAAGGCGCGGAACAAAGCTTTAATGGCCCGAAACTTGTGAGACATAGATGCGAAAAAGGATTCTCTTTGGATACAATGGGTTCACCATGTTTATCTGAAAGGGTCATCCATATGGTCCTATCAAGTAAAGCACGAAGATTCTCAACTAATTAAGCACAATATGCTGATCCGAGATGAATTGCTCACATCCGAAGGGTCAGAACATGCAGTAGCAGTGCAATTGCAAACTTGGGCAGTTCAAGGGGTCTTTTGCACTAGATCTGCCTATGAATTTTTTAGGCCCAAAAGTCAGGTTGCGAAGTGGCCCAAGGTGATTTGGAAGAGCCACGCTTCTCCCAAACATGCTTTCATACTATGGCTGGCCATGAAAGATAGACTCTTAACGAAGGAGAAATGTCATGAGCTATCAGACCGATTGTGTTCATTTTGCAGGGCTGATGTTGAAACACTCAACCACCTCTTTTTCAATTGTCCCTTTGTCAGGCAAGTTTGGTCATCCATCAAGTATTGGTTGGGTCTACATAGAGAACTTACAACGGTCAAGGCTACCACAAAATGGATCTTCAAAGCAGCTAGGGGTTCTGAGATTCAAGCGACAGCCAAGAGAATAAGCCTGGCCAGTTCCGTTTACACCTTGTGGGAGGCAAGGAATTTGAGAGTTTTTGAAGGGAAGGTTCAAGATCCTCTAGCTGTGGTCAGGAAAATTCAAAATCATGTGTACTCTATCTTAAACCACTTATTCCCGAACTTGTCAGGGTTTTAAGTTGTTTCTTAGAGTCGGGCTGTTTTTCTTTGTTTTCTTTTTTTTTCGGCTAGCTTTTTTGTGTTGGGCTGTAATTGCTTGTAATGGCTTCATAGCCTTTTGAGTTTGCTCTTGGGTATGTCCAGAGCTGTGTTTTCCAAATTTTTGATCTATGCATTTATTTATTTACTGATAAAAAAAAAAAAAAAAAAGTAAGAATTACACGGCAGTCTAAAAGTGCTGAATAATTTCTCTGCATTGCCCTCCAATTCTAGGTGCCTCATCTCTCTAAGAAAGCATTGACATGACCAATTGTGTTTGTTTCCGACAAATGCATGGCTGCCAGCTTATTTGGACAAAATGGCCCCATTCCACGAACAGGAGTCATTTTTGGGCCGACTAACAACTGTGAGGGGTTAATCGTAAAGAGACAAGTCAGAAATGGCTGTGGGGGTGGTGGCATCCATGCATGTCACTTTTCTTTATTAAAAGGGTGCATGGGACCATGAAAGTGCCCTTTTTCCTTCCAAAATCACAGAACCCAGATTGGTTCTTGCGCCCCAAAATCACATGACAAAGAAAATGTAGTAGAACAAACACTATACCACTTGCAAACTTGTGCAAATTCCATTAAATCAAGGGCAAATGACTATGATTGAAACGCAGTTATATGTCTCAGACTGATATTAGTTCACAGAAAATCCATGAAACTGCTGGTCAATAAATTCGTCAATTGATGATAAAAATTTGTAGATCACAATAATAAAATCATGTTAATCTTTTAAAATTTTTGACTACAATAATATGATTTTGTGACATTTTTGTAATTAAAATCCGTTATAGTGATGTTTTATTTCAAAGTCAAGTACATCAAATAAATTTTGTATAAATTTCTTGATTTTGTGTAGCATTACCCCTTAAATTTTCTAATAGTACGACAATACCCTTTTTAGAAAATATTGAGTCTAAACATACTCACTACTTAAAGTTAACCACAACCAGTCTAAAGAACCGGTAACCCAAACAACTCGTGGTTGTGTAGCATTACCCTAAAACCAAAACAATAAAAGTCTCAAGTGCATGGCTTTTGTCCATATCTGCATGTGTAAGTTAAAATAGGGAGTAGATGACGTACGAGCACTGATATCAGCTAAAATTGGGACATGAAATAAATGAAAGTGATCCATCATCATCATCATCATCATCATGCATCACCCCTGGGAGAAATGAAATTCCAACCACATGTTGGAAACATGGAATGCAACAAAAGCAATCAATCATCTGTTCATATAGCCAGTGTACATTTGGTTGGAACCAGTCTGGATAGAAAGAAAACCATGTCCATGGTTGTAAATGTCAACCCTTCTATAAATAATGATGATGATGACGAAGAAGAAGAAGAAGAAGAAGAAGAAGAAGAAGAAGAAGAAGAAGAAATAATAATGCAATGACAGGTTCGCTACGCAGGAGAGATGATGCCGTCGCCCATGTCATTTCTGTGTGAGATTTGGCTGGCTAGCTAGCTGGTCCGCCAGCATCATTTCTCCTGCATAGGAAACCTTTGCAAGTGCAATAAATCAATCTTGAAACACATAAACAATTTCAGGCTTCAGAAAACATGATGTCTAATATGGTTGGTGTTTTGTTTTGTTCCATTTTTTTGTGCTTCTTTCTTAACGGATTTAGAGTACACTTTTCTTGCAGGTAAGTCCATCGGGCTATCAATAAAGGCATACTCGATCTAAAATGAGGCTGGTTTGAGTTTTGTGGTATGTTTTCATAATTCAATAACTGCACTTCATAACTCTCAGAGTCTCACAGATGTCTATGAACTACAATTAATGCAGAGAGAGAGTCTCCAATGGGGTTTTGTAGTTTGTCATGGAGTATCATCCACATGATTGTTGAACTGGATTGCCATCAGCCGATTTTCAGTTTCCAAGATCATTTTCTAACCGGGAAGTTCAGGCCATTAATTTGCAAGATCTACAATCCTCAGCTTCTTCAGATCATTCTGCCATGCCTGGAGAAAGAAGGCTTTTCCTAGAAATAACTTATCTCCTAGATCTCCATCCGAGTTGCTTAGCATCTTGTATTCAAACGATGTTTGATCCTTGTTAATTTGTCGTTGTTTCTCATGTTCAAAACCGATAGAAAACAAGAAATGAAAAAAAAAAAAAGAAAAAGAGAAGTCTCAGAATTGTGACACAAGTTATGCTGACTACTTTTGTAGCCAACTAGTTGATTAATTCAACAGAGGTTTGTTTTATCGAGGTCACTGATCATCTGATAAAGCTCCATCTCAGTAGGATTTAATAGTAGATTCTGTTCCACTGGAGAAGTCACTGGTCAAGCAGCTAATAGATTCTTCCTCGATTAAGGGCCGAGATCATGAAGAAAAGCCTTTTAAGATTCGAGATCATATCCTCAATTTTGTTGACTAGCTCTAATAAGGAAGTCATCAACATAAATAGGAATATATATATATATATATATATCTCTGTGTGTGTGTTTTACGTACTGGCCAAAAGACAACATACTATAGTAAGTTTTGCGACCGTTTTTTATTGGAAAATTCTATTGTTACAGAATTTTTATATGAACTCCCCAACACCCACCCAACCCCCCCAACCCCCCCCCCCCCCCCCCCCCCCCCCCCCCCCCCCCCCCCCCCCCCCACCCGGCGGGGGGTCTCTTTCAATGGATGTTTTGCCATAGTTCAGATCAACTCTCTTCAAGAGGTAGCGGCAATTCTTCTCTGACTCATGGCCTCTTTCCATCATGAATCAGCAACAGTTTTAAAAAGAAGATGGTTCAACATTGCTAGAAATACAAGCAGCTAAATGTCTAGAGTGCACAGAGAGATTTGGCACGCCGCTTATGAAAACAACTTATGAAATAGCTTATTTTAATTTTTAGTGACTTTTTTTTATCAAAATTTAATTTTTTTTATTGCTACTTTTTTTAGGTCATAGGTACTCATCATAAAAGGAAAATTAATTTTACTTGAGAGTAGTCGCTAAAGACGAAAACAAGCTACTTCACCTCTACCAAAATGGTTTTTTTTTTTCACCTTTAGTGAGTTTTTTAAAATAAAATTTTATTTTTTTATAACGGGTACGCGTGACTTAAAAGAACATAACTATAAAAAAAAAATTAAATCTTGATTGAAAAAAATCATTAAAGACGAAAATAATCATCTCATAAACCGCTTCCAAACACGTCTATAAGACATACATTAGAAAGAGAGTAGGTAGTTAGTTAGCATCATGCACGTGTTGGAGAGGATGAAGAATTAGCAATGGTGGGAGTTAGTCTTGTTAATACAAAGGTATTCGTTGAGCTCTTTCAAAACGTCGACGAGGACCAAGAGGGGAAGGGGGTTGAGAAGCAGAAGAAGGCTATGCTGAGGACTAAGTAGATGGGAGTTTATAACAAAAATGGGATTATTTTGTTTTCTAATTTCAAGTTGTTTTAAAATTATATATCAAATTCAAATTGTCCAATAAGTCCGAAATTATGTTTCCAAAACACGATTGAGGCTTAAAGTAATGTTTTTAAAACATAACTTCTAAAGTTTAAAGTATGTCTCAAATTATATAAATATATAAAGTTGTGTTCGCATTTATATTTTACTCCTTTTTTAGGTGGCACTCTCAATACTTTTATACATTTAAAATGCCACGTCACAAGGACAATAAAAATACTTATTAATTATTACTAATCCCGTTACATTTCCTACTTATTACACAAGTCCTATCTAAAAAAAATTATATGCAATGAATATCCTTATTTATTATTTATAAGTATAGATATGTATAAGTTTCCTATTTGAGGTGGGTATTGTATTAATTTATACTAATCCGATTAAGTTTCATATTTTAAAAAGAAACCCATTAGGTTCCTGTCTATTGGATTTAATTTTTATTTAAAATAATAGTTGATATCCTGCTTCATAATTAACAAGATATATTTGATTTTTATCCACATAATAGTTTATTAAGATTCAACTACTTAAGATCTCTTAAAATACTATTAAAATTTCATCACTTAACCCAATAGATATATTTGATTTTTATTCCTAAAATAGTTTATGAAGATTCAATTTCTTAAGATATCTTAAAACACTTTTAAAATTCCACCACTTAACTTGATTGAGCTCTAATTATTTTTTGATGGATAGACCTCATCTGTGATGCAAGATTTTTATATAAATTAATTACTTATAATATTTCTAATATGATTTGAACCTTACTCTCTGTACAATGCATTAGTTGACACCTAATTATCATAAAAGCATTGTTCTAAAAACATGACTACAGAACATTTAGCCAATAAAATAAGAGTTTTTCTTTTTAAATCAAAATACTCATCACGATAACTTTTAATTACAAAAATATAATCGCTTACCAAAAATTCTACTAAAAGAATACGGCGTTGATATTTTAATAATTAAAAGACATCATAATAAGTACTTCGTTTTATATTAAAAGACTTTAATTCGACAACATTATTTTGTAGAAAAATTTTACATGAATTTAGAATTTGTATAGCCTTATCCTAATTTAAATTGTTAAGGAATTGGAGATTTTCAAATAATTTGACAAATTTTTAATAGAAAAGTAATGTGTATATTTAAAAAATACAAAAAATATATATATTCATAGTATTCGAGAGAGTGACAAATTTGAGATGCATAAGTATGACAAAAGTATCAGACAAATTCAAGAGAGATTTAGAACATAAGAAAATGTAAATAATTTTAATACTATGTTCAATGTTATCAACAATAATCAGAACTACTACACCTCACTTTTTACCCTACGAACTTCATCTCTCCTCGTACATTACTACTGCATCACAAGTGATGCTTACACTATACATAACTTCTAATGGAATGCTAGAACTGCATCATATATAAGCCTTCACTACCAACCATAGTTACTCTCCTGTAGAACCACACAGAGGACCTCAATAGAAGGAAATCAAAATAAGCCACCATTCCTATACTGCTAATCAAGCTAGCTACATATCACTGATCACACATGGATCATTCCATAACACAAAATTTCCTATTCCTAACTGCCATGATGAACAGAGAGATGCAAAATCTCGGGATGGAAGCAAAGGAGGTGGTGGTGGTGGTTTCACCGGTCGTTCCAGATTCTAGCTCACAACACACACCCAGACCAAAATCACAAACAAAACAAGAGAAAGCCAGGGGAGGAAAAAAGAAGGGGGGGGAAGCAAATCATTTCAGTACATTTGCCAGTCTGCCAATACATTCACAGCCTTTTTCATGACTTCTGTCACCTTCGATCCAACCTTCAAATTTTGCAAACAATAACTAACCCTGTGAAACCCCACTTATGTGCATCAATCTCATAAAATCTCTGTGCTTCTAAGATTTATGCAAGTAAATTATAAAATAAAATAAAAAAATCCCCAAAAGAAAATTGCTAATCAATGTAAGTTATCACTTTCAACCATATGATGAACGGAGCAGATAAGTTCACAAGAGAAACTTCAAAAGAACTTCAGTTAAAAACATATAGATCAAGTTGATATTGCCCACAAGTTACTAAATCAAAATAAAGACATCAGATTTTAAATTCAGCAACTCAAGGTGCTGCATATGTCCCGATTTTCAAGCCACATACAAAAGGCACTACCAAGACCCTTCAGCACCCACAGTTGGATTCTGAAAAGCAGAGAAATTCCAGAAAGCCTTCAATGCATAGGGCTGAGAAATTGTCACACCCTATTCCATGATTTTCGCTATCCGCAATTTCCAGCAATCAGTTGTTCAGATACAATGCTCAAAAACTGCCACAAGGACCTGGCACTGCTTTACAGATATCTAGGATAACCAGATAATTTGGATTTGAGCTATCTACACTCAATTACGTCAGACACTCTTAAAAAAAACATCCAAATGACCTTATCTAATTTCATTGATTCGTGATATACACTTCCACCTGATAAGTTCCTAAACTATAGCATTTGTCACTGCAGATCCGGCTGGTCATGCACCAACATGAAAATTGCCACAAATCCAATTAATGGGCCTGAGAAACCATGCCTCAGCTTAGGGCTCGGGGCTTTAGATGCAACTCATGCTAAAACTGGAATCTATTCTCATAGCAGTCTAATTAGAATAGCAGCATTGTGGAGTACAAATCTTGAATTTAGGCCAGAGAGACATTAAAAAAGCAAATATTGCAAAGACAAAAGGTTTGCAAAATTTCCACAATGTTTCTTGAAGATCTACAGATATCTGGAAAAGAAAGTGAGTATATTCATATAAACTAGAGCATGGTAGTTGGATCAAGCTTTCACAGAAGTTAGATCAAAAAAGAAGAATTTAAATGTCTCTTCAATTCTCAACTCCTTCAGATCTTCATGAATGCAATGAAAATTTAAAGATTTTGACAGAACCAGAATTGGGAAAAATCATACTGAACTACTCCCACTGACTATAGGGGTACAAGTTGACGAGACATATGGCATTTAATACAATTACACTTTCAGAAACCATGACATGTTAAAGGGCACCATGGAACAAGAACCATCCAGTGGATTTCCTATATATAAAAAAAAAAAAAAAAAAAAGAAAAGAAAAAAAGAATACCTGAAGCTTGTTGACAGCAGACCTATCACGATAGAGAAGTACACGCATGCATTTCTCCAGTAACTTAACACCATCTTCAAAACTCAAGTTCTCATGCCAGTCATCACGGAGAATAGGCCTTGCAAGGTGATTTCCAAATCCAGTTGCTACATGATTGTCCTCAAGATGAACACCGATCATATTAACCTGGATCACATTTACAGAACAAATTATGCATATCCCAAAATGCAGAAAGCTTATCCTTAAGCATCAGGAAAATCAATTAGGCAAGGATTATCATTCCAAGATACTTCTGACCCTTTTTCAATCCTCCAAGTATACATGAATTTCATAGTGGATCGAACTTGTTGTGACGATTATAAATCATCCAAGTCAAATAGTTGTGCACTTCTTTAGGCCTCAGTGAGTTCCCATAATCCCACATATTGTCATACAAGCTGCCCAAATGAAGCACTCAGAAAAAAGAGTAAGCAACAACCTACAAGAGTGTTTCCCAACAGGCTTCAATCGCTCCACACGCTCCACTGAGTCCACAACCAATCCTTTCCACGGAGAGAAGCGTCTATCTCCTGCAAACATTAAATTGCACTATATATAACAAAATTTAACAAATTTGATGAATGAACCAAGTGCTTCTATCATTCCAAAGGTTTGAGAAAAGCGAGGATGCCTTGAAATGTTTGTGGAGCTAATGAGTGTTTTCTACTTAAGCCTTTTGGAAACGTTGTTTGTTCAAATCCATGATAGAAGGGTGGTTTCTTCAGAGAGGATATTTGGGAAATGATATGCCAGGTATTGATGTCTTTGAGTTAGCCATAAGTTTGTAAGGGCACAATCTTTCGCATTGAGTTGCTTATAGGCTAAGACATGTCTACTCAACTCAAGTTTTGGCATTGCATTTGCTACTGTTGCAATCTATGCCTATTGGAAGCATCACCAAAATCCACTTAGAGGTTCATCAAAGAGATGAAAATGAATAGCAGACAACTCATTGAGGATGACAATGAGGGAGTCCCCTCAACAGGATAGGCTGCCGGCCAGGACTCACGTCACTAGAATTTTAGGCTCGCAGCCCCACACTTCTAGTATTAATTCAAGACCTTTGCAAACTTAGCCCATAAGGGGCAAAAAGGCAGCAGTGAGAGTGATATGAAAGAGATGATCTGTGGCGATGGCTTGATGGGCAACTCGAAGGAAAATGACTAAACCTTTTGGGCTCGAGACATGGCTGGGAGAGCATTGGAGCAAATTTCATAATCCCCCTTTGTGAGGAATATTAAGAAGTCCAAACCGTTGAGGAAATTTACGACCCTGAGGTTTCACCCTATACAACGGGAAGTCAAATCTGTTTGGTCACGTTCAGCATTTCAAAGAGATGATGTGCCTTGGGAGTGGGGACGAATCACTACGATCACAGATTCTCAAGTACTGTTAGTAGTTGGAAGCAGCTGTCCAAGCTTTTTACAGCTAGATTCATAGCAAATAGTAAGCAACTTAAGGAGGTGGATTCATTGTTGGCTATGCAAAAGCAAAACAATGAAGGCTCTTGGCAGTATGCAAGGCGACGTTCCTAGGTCTGGAACGTCGGCCTAATGATGGGCCTAAGGCCTCATAAGGGAGCAAATCCTTCCTAATTATGGAAGGTCGGAATATGAACAACTATTTTACCTCATAAGTGTGGTTTCCGTATCACACATGCAGAAACATGTCAAGTGAAGGACCACACTTCAATAAAAATAACATTAATACCCAAATTCAAGTTATAAAAGAAGCATACTCGGTCAACATTTACAAAACCAAGAAATAAAAGACCACAATCAAAACTTGCTCCGTGCAAATAGATTGATTGGGAGAATGAGGTCCATCAACAGGCACTTTCCCAGATGGGATGGCCTGATCAAGAAAGGGCCAAGGAGTATTCTTCCAAAGCTAGGAACCTGGATGAATTCCTACCCTCTCAAAGTTGCAACCCATCCGTCACTGAAATAGACATTGTCTAGCATTGTAAGCTGCAGGATGTACTCCTACTGACATTGTAATAGCCTTTGTCATGTCTCTTGACATTTACTCGCTCCAGCTTGGCTTCAATGTTTGCAATTCGCTTCTCTTGTTTTTTAAGCCAAAGCAAACATATATGGAACAACCATAAAAGGAAACTCTTTTTGTGGTCTTTTATGTATATAGAAATCCACTTAATTCAAATAAGTAACAAATCAAAATAATAGATTCATCTTATATATTAAAAGCATTTCAAAATAAAGAAATTTTGATTTTTACTAAGTCAAATATTTGTTGGAATGGATACTTTAGATACAAATAGATCATAACATGTAATTTTTTTATTTTTTGTTCATCAACCTTTCTTTTTATACTTTTCTTTTGTGCTCCGGGCTCGGAAACAATTGGATCTCTTATAACGATAACTATCCAATTTCTGTTTTCTGTCTTGTTTTGCCACTCCTTTTTGATCATCACAATATTCTTCAGAAAATTCCCTCAATTATTCTATTCCTGACTTATGGGTAGTCAGTGAAAATTTTTCGAAATATTAAATATTTTGATAGAATGATAGAAAAAGGGGTTTTTTCGTCTCAAAATCTGAATAATATTCATTACTTCAAGTGATTGAGCCAAGCTCTCTTCGCCCTTTTTAAGATTAGCAGCTGGTTTAATGCCCCCTTCTAGGAAGCACGGACACGCCAAATAGGGTGCCGTTTGCGTGTCCGACACACCACGCACACGAATATTCCGCGGACACGCCAAAATACGTGTCGAACACGCCAAGTGGCGTGTCCTATTTTTTAATTATCTTTTTGAACTCATGGATACGTCGGGGACACGGCTGGGACACGCTTAAGACACGGCGAGGGTATATTTTGTAATTTTTGTAACTTCAATATAAAATACACAAAAGAGTCCAAATCAAAAACATTTCATTGTTGGAGCTTATACAAGCCCTAGCTGCTATTCAGTTGGAGAAAGAGGCGAAATCCAAAGGAGAAAAAGTAGCAGCAACACACCACTGGACCAGGTAGGCTCTTCTTCTTCTTCTTCTTCTTCTTCTTCTTCTTCTTCTTCTTCTTCTTCTTTGCCGAAATTTCTTTTCTTCTTTTTCTTTTCTTGTTCTTGTTCTTCTTCTTCTTGTCTGTCAAAATTTCAGTTCTTCTTCTTCTCCTTCTCTGCCCAGATTTGCTGCTACTATAATTCTTATTTTTTCCTTCTCCTTCTCTGCCCAGATTTGCAGCTACTGTAATTCTTATTTTTTCCTTCTTTTTTTGTTCTTCTTTTTTTATTCACTGCTGTTTTTCCTTTTATGTTCAATGTTGTATTGCTTGTTCATGCTTAAGACACTAATGAATCTAATGATGTGTTGGATGATGATCTTCTTTAAGTTGTCTCTTTATTTATGCTTGATGTATGATAAATTGATGACCTGTTGTCTATTCTATTGAGTATTGACTATTGAATTTTTAGATATTTTTGGTGGTATGTGCATGTTATATTTATATACGTGAAAAATAAAATATATAAAAACTAAAAAAATTTGCCATGTCCCCGCCGTATCTATGTTCCCTATTTTTTAGAATTGCCGTGTCCCGTGTCCGTATCCGTGTCCGTGTCCGTGTCTGTATCGGTGCTTCTTAGGCCCCCTTGGATGACTCTTCCAAAACGTCGATCTTGCTCTCCAAGTTCTTCCTTGCAAGCTCGAACTGCTTGGGCACCTCTTTTTTAATAGAAAAACGTTGGGCAACTTCGACCATTTATTGGAGACCTAAATAACAGCAGGATGAACGTCAAAATAGTGGACCAAAAGGGGAAAGGAGCTAAACTAGTAAAACAAGATTCTAATGTAGTGGACGACTCCTTTGCACAAGCCCCCATTTGAAGCTCAGACGAAGTTGGCCCTAATAGTTGGGAGGACTGTGCTCAACACCATAGCCACGTCAATGTTCAGAACCTCCGCTGCTAAATCCTTATTGGTCACGTGAACTTGGCCGGCCCTTGGGTCCGGAAAGATTTTCTTCAAAGAACATGCCTCTCCACTCTGAGGGTCACCAACAAGAGTTTCTGATCGGCATTTCGTGCAAGCCTTCGTTTGCCTCTTTGTCTCTACAAAGGGCTTTATAACCATTCTTTTCCCAACGGTTTTATCCGTTGGGACAAGCTAAGGACATGAATGAATGGCCTCCTTAGTTGCTTAGCTCCCATGGGTGAAAGTCTCGGCCAACTAGGACATGTATCGGTCATAGAACTACCTTCCCTCACAAAGGGAATGCGGATGGCCTCACTAACTTCTTTGGTTTCATGGGCGTCTACCCCAACTACTAGTGAAGTGAGCATTGGCTCTATCACCCCAAACGTAGCCATAAAGGTGGTGTAATGCAAAGGGTACCAGTTGGCCCGACTAAGACCTCTCTAACCCTCAACGTTGTTATATTTCCAAATCTTATTAAGCCATTGAAATTGACCAAGAAACCTTCATTCCATCCATGGACATGTGCTCCTGGAAAAATAAGGGCACAAAGATTAGCAGATTATAGAACAAAGACTGAAAAATGTCAAATATATGAACTGTGCTTGTAAACTATGACCTTGGGTGTCAACTTCTCTAGGGAACTACAAAGGGACCCCTCTCGTCAGCGGGAATTTCCCCAAATTTCCAATCCCTGTCAAAAGTACATAGATGTCGTCTATGTCTTTCCCTAAATGGGTCTCCAACTGGAGCTCTTATTTTTCAAATTTAAGATAGTACTTAACCCCATTTACCTTTGCCAGCGTATAACAATACAAGGTTTCATTCATCCCCATGTCGGTTCGAAGGATCTAATTTAAATCTATGATCGCCATAATGATCCTAAAGAAATTAGAGGCTAGTTAGCTTGGGCACAAATGGAAGTAGGCCATGAACCTAAGGAGAAGAGGATGAAGGAGAAACCTAACTCCTCCTTCCACTATAGAGATTAAGGGTCAGGGCATGCCGACTAACGTTTCTTGGAGAGTGTTATAGTCTGAAGTGGTGAGCCTAATATCTACCTTCACCGATATTTGGTACCTAACCTTAAAGGGTGCAATGTCCCCCGGGGTGCTAAGTAGTCACTTCAAACGATTCATGGATAAAAGACTAGATCTAGAGGATGCTAGGAAAAGAAGGTAAGGAAATGAAATTGAAAGGGGAGAAGAGGGATGACTTACAGCTTGAAAAAGGGCTTTGCTCAAGAATTATAAATGGCAAGAAAACACCAAGGAATACCAACGACGGACTGTAAGGTACTGAGCGAAGGGAAATATAGACGAGATAAGTCTGGGCATTTACATATAAACAGTTGTCGCACGCACAAAGAACTAATGCTTAAGCGTGTATATTACATAGGAAAGCCCAGCAATGGTGCAATGATGTCTGCCCAAATTGTCATGTCTAAAAGACGTGCGTGCAAACTTTTATTATGATAAAATGTTGGGCCTGCCATATAGCCCTACTGTGTTGTGAAAGAGAAAAGGCTCCTAAAGGAACGGCCTAGGGGAAACGGACCACATTCATCTACCAATATATGAGACATGCAAGAAAATTATCGACAGATAGGCCCCCACTTCATAATGATGCCCGATCACAAGCAGAGGGGGTCGGGGGGTAGATTAAGGGGGTAAAAACAAATCAAGTATCGCCCTAAGCCAGCAAAGACTCAGAGGTTGCCAAGTGGCAAGAGAGGCACTAACCCATTTTGTGTGGCGCGACAAAGTAATTATGCGAAGACGGGAACATCAAGGATTTAGTGTCCTAAAAGGAGCATAACTCCTAAGGCTAAAAGACAACTGAGTGAAAGAATTGGAGTTCTCTCCAAAGAAAATTACTGATGTGGAGTAGGAATAGAATTCTAGAAGATGGAGGCCATCAAGCTTACAAATACAGTGGAATGCTCAATGAAAAAAGGTATGCACATTCTTAGTTTCTACAATAGAAGTTTCTAGTTAATATTAAGCTTTGCTAACTTAAGTATCGGAGTGCCTCCATCCAACCATTGTAGGTCGGGCAGGACTCACAATGTTTTGTCTTGCAAAAGAGAGTAAAGGTTTCACAAATCCTACATCCAACTTACGTCACCAACATCTACTGTGGATTTTTCCTGTATAATAGGTATAGCTTAGATGTAGCACAAAAACAAAGAAAAAAATTCAGTAACATCCTCTGCCTGGTTGAGTTCTATGTGATCTTATTAAGGAATTGTAATAACTATTACCTATGCCACTTTTTATAATTTTTTTCTTCCTGAGCTGTGCCTATATGTATTTGGCTACTTGATGAGGCATTATTTTAGCATTCCTAAATAAATTTTGAGAAATAAGTTGTCAGCAGACATTTAAATGATTAATTGTATTGGTACCTTGGACAAGATGCATGTGTGCAATAAAAGAGTCTGCCCACCCTCGTAACACTTGTCGTTCTTCCCACCACCATTGTGCTTTCGCCTCGTCTGTCCCATCAATATGTTCCCTGTTTATATTTTCCAAAAGAAGCTTCCATACTCTGTTTGTCTCTTCATTGAGGTCAACTTTAGGCTGTGGTCATCGTTTCCTGATTGGATCAAATGAACCTTCAAAAGAACAGCTGCATTTTGCTTGCTTTCCCGATTGATGTCTAGATGCTATGAATACTCACAATTGCAGAAATAGTGGGGATTCTCTTCTGTTTTGCATCTGGAAGATGACAAACATCAAATGCCTCAGTGCATTGAGAAAAGGGATCACTTTAACAGAGAGGGTGCCCCCAAAGGCAAGAAAAAAATTTATTAACACACACACACACATCCCTCTAAAGGACGTACATATTCACCTGCAAAGAATTGGCGGTGGTGATACATACCAGTAGTCAGTAAACTGGCTAAAAAGTTTCTTTTAGTCCGCTCCTTTGTTGTCATTGTTGCAAGGGTATCTGCAACCAGGCCTTCCATGAACGTGAGGGTGATGTGAAATTTCATACACTTGAATGTCACCACATATTGGTGGTCATCCAGCAAGAAAAATTGGCAATTGTTTGCACTCTACAATTCTAGTTAGTGCCGAGTATGGCCTTTGGATCTCCTCTTTGTCATTCTTCCTTTCTGGTCCAAAGCCAGTTTACATTCAAAAGTTTGCTGTTTACCCTGAGCATCAATAAGGGATGCAGTTTTGGTTGAGGTGCTGCTAGTGTTAAATTGAGCAGCAGAAAACCTGCAGTTGGATTCTGGTGTATAAGGAGCCACACAAGCCTTGTTCAAAGGGCATGGTGTTGCTTGTCTCACACTATTTTCTGCAGCAATCACCATGTATGGCAGGAATTCTATTATGGGGATATTCATCTGCTGGAAACATTGACAGGTATTCATGCAAAGAATTGTAATGACCTCTAATCACATTTGTGTGGCTGGGTTCTGCCTCATCAATTGTGCACGAACCACTCGTTAATCCCCTTGCTTGTTCTCCCTCAATCAAACATTTGCTGCTGCTGCAGTTCGAATCGTTTGGACTTCTTGGTGCTGATTTGGTGTCCGTATTCATCATCATTTGTATAGTGCTTCCCTGTTTGTCATGCATTTCATCAGAGAAAACTATCCCGCATTTTCCTCTAGTGCATTCATTTTGGGCATGAGCCGCCTTCAATTTTTCACGTGGTGGATCAGTTTTGGTAGGGGACTGGGGGCTTGGGGCTTGTCTTGCAGGCATTGATATGTAATCTTCAAGCACTTTGTTCATGGAATGTGTAAGTTCATAACCAATGCCCGCTTGTGTTCTCTCAACCATAACCTCCATCCCTTAACCAAGCTGCACTGTTCATTTTGAGTCAACTCTGGTATAGAAGTTTGGCGCTTGTGATTCTGTGTTGTCATTAGGCTGTGGCCTGCATGAAGGGCTTTCTTCTCTCAGTTGGCTCTCAAAGTAGAAATTTAATGTTCTCCTGCAGGATTTTGCTTCACCTGGTGCTGTCTCTGGATCAGTACTTCCGCCAGTTACTTCTGCTGTGGGAGTGCCTGGGGTTTTGTTTAGTCCTTTTTTTCAGACATACTTCCTCTTACCTGTTGCGTTTTCCTTGGAGCCTGCAGGCTTTGTGATCCATGGCTTTTGAGTCCTTTTTGGCTGGCCTTCTACAACCACTTTCGGCCTGTGTTTTTTTCTTCTCGGTTTCTGTTGTGGTGTTCTGCTCAGGTCAATGTCGGGGTTGCCTCCGTTGTCAAGGTTTTGATTCTCTTGCAGTTGTGTTGACACTAGACAAATCTTTTGGGATTTGTTGCTGTTCTTTATCATGGTGGAGCTCATCAGCTTCAACCCTTGTTGTGGCAACTTCATTCCCCTGCTTTTCCCTTGCCTGATTTGTTCTTTCATCCACGTTTACATTGTGTACATCATAAGCCTGCTTGTTTTCTGCTTTCTTGGACAGATCTGGTGTTATGGGTGCAAGATGGGAGATGTTTCTGCCCGAGAATGCGTCTGTCAAGGCTCTGGGTGGCAAGTTCAGATCGTAGGTGGGTCGCAAAGGAATAGAATTTCCATCTGCAGGGTACAGGTGTTACATCTAATCAACCTGAGGACTAAAATATCAACAAAATGTGAACTGATGTTTTGTAGCATCCGGAGTGTTCTTCATGTATACATTATTTGGATAGGATTGAGTTCAAATGTGTATATATGTGTACATGTGTGCACTAAGAAGCTGATTCTAGTTTGATAGAGACATCGTTTC
The DNA here is from genome assembly GCA_033060915.1 of Euryodendron excelsum. Lineage (NCBI taxonomy): Eukaryota > Viridiplantae > Streptophyta > Magnoliopsida > Ericales > Pentaphylacaceae > Euryodendron > Euryodendron excelsum. Next base: position 14,761,783 of record CM065382.1, read on the forward strand.
CCAATGGACAATGGAGCAAAAATTTTCAAAATATCATCTAGTTGATGGTGAATCAGAGCGTTCATGAAAAACGCCTCGATGAGCATGATGGTATGTGGGTAAGAAAACAATAAGAAAGGCATGGCAAGGTATATCACGTATGGCATACATTGCTGAGGGAATGCCCGTTGGTGTTTCATTAACTTTGCTTTGGTCATAAATCCTACTATTTCTGGGTAAGGTTTAAATGCAGTTCTTCAGGTGTATAGATCATCGATTTTCTCATTTTATTGAGTAGGTGAATTGTATGCTCGAAATGCAGCAGTTGAGTTTCACATACCAAAATCACATAGGGGGAGCTTAATGACACTACACCTATGGAACTGCATATCAGTTTGATCCTTATGGATAATTATTTCATGAGTCTGATTCTTTGACGTATGTTTCCGTGATCTCAAGAGTTACGGGTGAAAGCGCAGCTTCAAGCATTAATTAGCAAATCAAAATCAAAGTTACTGACACTCACCTAAAGGTGTATCTGGTGCAGAACCGCTGTTACTCAACAAGTTCAATCCAAATGAGATATCCTGGTTTGCAAGGGAAGACGTTGAGCTGGTATCAAATCGATTACCTTCAAACTTGGTGTTGAAGACGGAAGTGAAAGGACTTCTTGCTGCATTCACATCCCCTTGCGTAGTAGCATCTGCAGAATCCTCTGTTGTAGCAGCAGCATCTGCAAGGACCACGAGATTATCCATGGAAAACTCATTTCGGGATTTCGCACCTAAATCTGGCTCCCAATTGTCAAAACCCTTGTTTATGTCAATGGAAGTTGTTGAATCACAGCATCCGAGAACTGTGAATCTGGAAACCCATCATTTCTGGAATTGAAATCTCTCTTTTAATATCCATTTGTGGGGGTGTGGAAGCAGGTAAGAATCAATCTTCTTCTTTCTCTGTTTTTATTCTCTTACAGTTGCTTAGAAAGGCCAATTTCCTGATCAAATACAAATCTGAGACTTTCAGTGAACTTTTTTCATTATCAACTCAATTCTATGGAATTATTTTGCTGAAGAGAGAGAAATTAGAGGAAGAAACATGTACCCATACTCTCCAAACTGAAATTTGTGCCAAAAACAGCTTTTTAATCCACATATCTCCCAAACATACAGTTGCTCCCTCATGGTAGGTACAGTAAGTGTGTGGGTAAAACATGAGGATCACAAGCATTGAAATCCCAATAAAAACTTTTGAGGGTAAATTACACCGATCACCCCTTAGATTTCACGAAATGTAAAAAATTACCCTTGACAAACTGACAATTACATTGTAAATTCTTACTTTTAAAACAATGTAATAGATTTTCCCTCTCGTTACACTACCCTTAACTGATGTGAGCTGGCTTTGATGACGTCCGAAAGAAAGCAACCCTTCCAAGACACAAAATGTCCTATATGCCTACTTATTTTCTCTACCAAATAAGGTACTATGCATTTTATCTAACAAATTGTGTTCTATCTTATGTAATGCTGACATATTGGATGGCCTCATGGCTTTCTTAATTACATAAAATATAAAGTAGATAAATATAACTCAACACAAGTTACAATCAAATTAGTTCTTTGTGAATTGTTATATATTTATCAAATTAGTTCTTATGGAACTATTAAGAATTGATCTTTTAAATCACTCAAGATCTCGTTATATTAAAAGAGAAAATATAAATATAACCGTATTTTTAAATATTTGTCCAGAGCCTCTGCTCTGTTTCTCTTTTCTTCTGTCCTCTTTTTTTTTTTTTTCTCTCTCTTCACCTCTTTCTATCTTTTACTTACATTTTGCTTCTACTCTCTTTATATAGAGGAAGAAACGCGTGAAAACCGTGTAAAGTCAAGATTGGCAGAGTGATCCCATAGTGATCAATAGGAAAAACCTCATCCACCAGCGGCTCACTTTTCTTTAGTAGGTCATCCACTTTATTCACAACACTCTCCATTGGATGACCACAACAAAATAAATATGTATCATTAAAACCTTACTAGGAAAAACTCAATAGGAAAAAGTTTTAACGAAGCAAAAAGAGTACAATATTCTTGTGGAGTATAAAATGGTGTGAGTGTGTCAAAATTGTCTCACTAAAACCTTGTCAAATAAAACCTTGTGAAAAAAAAAAAAATTGTTGGCAAAGGGAAAATAGTACAGTACGCGACTCCTCCTCATGAATACGTCTAATAAGAAATTGATAGTTTCAATTGTTCAACATAAAAGATTTATGAAATGACGCATTTCAATATTGTGTACCAGTGTCTTAAATGCCATAGTTAGTAGTGCATAATTATCCTTAAATGTATGCTGGATATTAATAACACTGCTTTTTTGTTCATAAAGTAAATTTGACAAAATACACTTGGCTCTGTCACCTTTGATGTAGCCTCCCGTAACTTTCGTGAATATGTTGGATCATAGAAAAAGTTGTCGTTTAATATTTGCTTCAAGATATAACAGTCTCTTACAGTGACTCCTTTGCATAGACTAAGCTCATGTTTATTGTTCTGTAAAGATAACACACTATGTGCTTTATTCTATTCCACTGTCTTAGAATTGGTGCAAAACTATATCTTGTCAGTAGGTTAATAAAAAATGTAATATTATGTTTTATGCATTTTGAATAAGGGAGAGTCGCGTACTGTACTCTTTTCCCTTCGCTAACCATTTTCCCCATAGGGTTTTCCTTGGCAAGATTGTAACGAAACAGTTTTAACTCATTCATACTCAGTTATATTAAACAAGATCATTGTACTCTTTTTCCTTCGCTAAGGTTTTTCTCCACTGGATTTTTCTAGTAATGTTTTAATGAGGCAATTTTAACATACCCGAAAAGCAGTCATCCAAGGGGGAGTCTTATGTAATACTAGCATATTGAATGACCTCATGGCCTCTTTAGTTACCAAAATTTTTCAAAGCAACCACCGCCTCAATCACGAGGGCGATGATTGCCTCACGAAAGATAGCCAAACTCCTAGCAATATAACAGCTTCGGAGCTCAAGAAAAAAAAAAAAAAAAAAAAAAGGAAGAGTAGAGAGAAAATAAAAAGGAAGAAGCAAAGAGAAAATAGAAAAGAAAAAGCAGTATAGGTAATTTCTCAAAACTCATGTTATATTCTTTGATTCTATATTATCAATAAAAGTATTGGGTGATCCAGAAGATCTAGCTTTAATAGTTTCAGAATAAATAATATGATAAATATTTGATAATTTCTGAAAAATTATATATATACTTTATCTTAAATTTTTTTATCTGCTTTATAATCTTTTAGTTTTATAACATTCTATTAATTCTTCTACCATTATTCTCTAAAATGGTGCTAAAATCTCACCTTAAACTAGTTATCAACTTGTCAAATGGAACCATTGCTTGGTCCACCTTCTGGTACTGACGGAATTATGTTTCAAATGCTATTGTGGAAAGAGGGCTACAATCAGAATATCTACAAAATAATCTTGAAAAGTTGTATTTTAATTGCTCTAATTGGGCATGCAAGTTCTTCGAATGATGGAGAGAATCTATAGCACAACAAAGAGGAAGTGACCAAAATGAACTGAGGGAGAATGTGAAGGCATGGTACTCCAAGGCCGAGGGTATGTTATTTGGCAGCCTTGTGCAGTTTTGTCTTGCTATGGTGACTTTGTTTTTGGCATTGTCAATTAAGTAGCACTAGCATGGGCAAGGGTATGTTGTGTGGGCAAAGCTTTTTGTTTTTTGGCATTGGCACAGGGTTGCTTTGCTGATGGATGTATTAGACAATGAATGTATTGACTGAATCAATGCTTTTCAATGAACTGAATGCAAGTACTACCTCAGTAGAGCCGGACTAAATGAATGCTTTAGTATTGAATCGTTGCACTGCACTAAATGCATGCTTTTGGACTAAGTGAATGCAATGAGAGTGTTTAAATGAATGCAATCCCAATGTTCCATAGATGACAACGGCTTAACCACAAAGTTCCAAGCACAGTAATAAAGAAATGACAATGTCTTCTGTTTCGAAATATGTATCAATCAATGCACTATTTTTATGCAGACTGAACATATACAGAACATCCTGACCTGAAGCAACCTTCATCCTCTCAGTTGTACAAGGAAACTGAATACATATCTAATGGAACCCCCCTACTTGCAGGCACATCACTCATCACTACTTCACAGGATTCATACAATAAATCCAGTAGTTTATAACATCTGGATCTACATTGCATACCCTACCAATTTTCCCACCGTAATGCACCCTAAGTTCATAGTACTTTGTACCCATGAGGCCATGATTACCTGAAAGAACATGAAAAATCTAAGGTGGAATGAATGGCCATAATGTAAAGTCTCTAATTTCCACCACTCACGGGATTTTACGTTAGCTAGCAACCCAAAAAATAATAAAGCGAATAATTAAAAAAATCACTACTTTAATCATCACATTTGTCTTAGGGAATTTCATTTCATGGTAACTCAGACAATAATATAACATTTTTTTTCTAGCATAATCTACAACCCTAACTTCATGTAGTGAAAAAATTAGGCTTCTTACTACATGTAATTCAGACAATCAAAAAAAAATTCCGAAAAGAAGGCATTACATGTGAAACTAATCCAGTCATTATGTAATATAAGCCACCATATGTAAACCCTTCACCACCACCAGCTAAAGCTACAATCCTGTATGACCACTCAAGAGGAACCCAGATAGAATGAAATCAATATAAGCCACCATCTCTATATTGCTAATGAAGCTAGGTCCATATCACATATGATCGTCCCACAGCACAAATTTTCCTTTTCCTGATTGCTGTGATGAACAGAGAAATGCTAAATCAACAACCACGTTGTCGGGACCTTTTTGATGGAAGCAAAGGAGGAGGGGGTGGTGGACTCACTGGTCATTCTAGATTTCCAGCGCATAGCGGTCCAAACCAAAATCATAAACAAACAAGTGAAAGCCAGAGAAATAAAAAAAGCCAAAACATTTCAGTTAAGATTATCACTATTTGCCAGTCTGCCGATCATTCACAACCTTTTCACTTCTTCTGTGTCCTCTGATCCAACCTTCACATTTTGCCAACAATATCTGACCATGGGAAAACCATTTATGTGCATCTGTCTTAAACTCTCTGTGCTTCTAATAAGATTTATGCATGTAAATTATGTAATAATTAAAAAAAAAAATCCCCAATACAAAATTTCCTAATCAATGTCACTTATCATTTTCAACCATATGATGAATGCAGCAGATAAGTTCACAAAAGAGAATTCAAAAGAACTCCGTTAAAAACATCCAGATCAAGTTGATATTGTCCACAAGTTACTAAATCAAAATAAAGATGCATCAAGTTTCAAATTCAGCAACTCAAGGTGCTGCATGTGATTCGATTTTCAAGCCATGTACTTCACCGCTACCAAGACCCTTCAGCACCCACAGTTGGATTCTGAAAAGCAGAGAAATTCCAGAAAGTCTTCAATGCGTAGGGCTGAGAAATTGTCACACCCTCTTCTGTGATTTTCGCTATCTGCAATTTCCAGATATCAATTGTGTTAGATACAATGTTCAAAAACTGCCACATCTAGCTCTTTTTCACCTGTTAGGCGCAACAAGTTCAGCAGTATAATACAAAGAATTGATTCGTGCAAAGAGAAAATCCTTGCCATGGAAAGGACCTCTTTTCCAATAACTTGAGCTCAATATTTCCCTTTAATATGAAAAGGGAACTGTTAACTAAGTTGGCTCAGGTGAACTACTTCCAAGTCCAACCAATTCATCAAGGAAATGCCTCTATATAGATCCTCATCGAAATAAGGAAACAAATTTCATACTCCTATCTCTATATTAGAACTTCCCATACTTCTGGACTTGGAAGCACCAACTTTCTTGTACAATTAGAACAGATAAAACACATCAGAAAAATATCCAAAACTCCACGAGGACCTGGCACTGGATAACAGAGAGAAAAAAAATTGCTTTACAGATGTCTAGGATAATCAAATAATTTGGATTTGGAGCTATCTAATCAATGATATCGGACATTGTTAAAAAAATTTCCCATCCGAGCGCATAAAGAAATATCCAAATATCTGGTCTAATTTCATTGATTCGTGATACATACTTCACCTGATAAGTTCCTAAACTACAGCATGTCTCTGCAGGTTCTACTGGTCATGCACCAACATGACAATTGCCACAAATCCAGTTAACGGGCCCGAGAAACCATGCCTCAGCTTAGGGCTCAGGGTTTTTGATTCAACTCATCCCATACTAAAACTAGAACCTATTCTCATAGCAGTCTAATTAGGGTAGCAACATGGTGAAGTTCAAATCTTCAGTTAGGCCAGAGAGATCTTAAGAAATCAAGTTTTGCTAAGACAAAAAGTTTGCAAAATTTCCTCAATGTTTCTTGAAGATCTATGTATATCTGGAAAAGAAAATAATTGCATACATATTTAAGCTACAGCACAGTACTTGGATCAAACTTTCACAGAAATTAGATGAAAAAAGAAGAATTTCTATGTTTCTTCATTTCTCAACTCCAGATCTTCATGAATGCAATGATACTTTAACGATTTTGACTGAATCAGAATCGATGAAAAATCATACTGAACTTCTCCCAAAAGTTACAATGGTACCTGTTTATGAGATATATAGCATTTAATACAAATTAAACTTTCAGAAGTTCAGAAATCTCAGCAAGCCAAGAAATGCAATCCAAAGATCTTCTTCGAGTGAACATCTCAAAGTCTTTTCAATACTAACTCATAACAATTCTTTAAAATTACTGTACTTGCCAAAAACCATAATAACAGCTTGTTAGAATACTTGATAGCATGTCAAGGCCTAAGCATACAATAACAAAAAACCACAACATGTTAAGGGCACCATGGAATACAAGAAGCCATCCACTGAATTTCATATTAAAAATTAAAAAAAAAGAAATCATACCTGAAGCTTGTTGACAGCAGACCTATCGCGATAGAGAAGTACACGCATGCATTTCTCCAGTAACTTAACACCATCTTCAAAACTCAAGTTCTCATGCCATTCATCACGGAGAATAGGCCTTGCAAGGTGATTTCCAAATCCAGTTGCCACATGATTGTCCTCAAAATGGACACCAATCATACTAACCTGGATCATATTTACCAGACAAATTATTCCCATGCCCAAATGAAGAATACTTATCCTTAAGCATCAGGATAATTAACTACACAAGGATTACCATTCCAAGATATTTCTGACCCTTTTTCACTCCTCCCAGTATAAGCGAATTCCACAATGGATCGAACTTGTTGCGACGGTTGTACATCATCCGAGTCAAATAGTTGTGCACTTCTTTAGGCCCCAGTGAGTTCCCATCATCCCACATATTGTCATACAAGCTGCCCAAATGAAGCACTCAAAAAAAAGAGTAAGCAAGAACCTACAACCAACATTGGAAGCACCACCATCCTCCACATAGTGATAGTAACAATGAAAAACAAAACAAAAAAACATACAAAAGAGTCAACCAATTTATTGCTTGCTAAATCTTTCAACAGTATATGATGCTTACATAAGCTCATCAAGTTTGCGTAAAATCTCTTGGAAATCACTAATTTCTCCACTTGCACCAAGGAGAGAGTGTTTCCCAACTGGCTTCAATCGCTCCACACTCTTGTAACGCAGGGTAGACCCGTAGGAACCTGTAAATGTAAGCATTAATCAGATGGTACAGACATGATTTAAACTTTGTCGTTTATTTACAACATGGATGCATACATTGACCCAGATAGAAACATGATATCTCCCGTGAGGAACAAAGATTCATCTATGTTTTCTCTACCTTTGTTACCCGGACTCTTCTAAAATGCATGAAGCACCCTTGTCGGACACTTGACACTTGGATGAGAGTATTGATATAAGAACGAGTCCGGCAAGTATTGTTAGACATGAATCTAACAAATATTTGATATTAGGAGTTTCCCATACGGATATGGATAAACTCCGATACTATGCATGAAATACTCTATACCACCTTGTAAACACTACTTTATCTTACAAAATAAAAGAAACATATTACGAATTATGAATATTTTACCATGTCTCCATGTCCTTGGACATGAAAATTAAATGAACCCAACACTAAAGCCACATACCGCACCTACCCGCACCCGAGTCCATTCAACATATCTCTCTATTACTATGAAAACTCAAAAGTGCAAATGACCAAATCCCTAGCGTTTTACACTTCCAATAGATTACCCACTGTCCGTATCTAAACAATCATACTCCTCAAATATATTTTAATACAAAAGAATTGGATATCCAAATAAAAATCACCTCAATTTTATCAAGAAATAAATGTAACCAAATTCAAGTGTAGTTGGGTTAAGGAGCTACCTCCCATATCAGCAACCATGAGAATACCATCCTTGTACTTGATGCCAATTACTGATGTACCGGTCACATATGGATACCTGTACCAGGAGTCATCAATTAGTCACTTCATACTCAAAACCCCCCAAAAAAAAAGTTAATCCGTAAGAACCGTAACAGAGTTGATACTGGTGAAAGTGTGCAAAATGCATAATATACGTTAATGAGTGTGTATATATATATATATATAGAGAGAGAGAGAGAGAGGGAGAGAGGAAACATACTGTGTTCTCTCTGATGCTGCTTCAGAGATCAGTGAGTTGTTTTTAGCTTGATTAGAGTCCAGCAACTGCATATATAACAGAGAAAATACGTATGTATGAATCAAAAACCATCTTTCTACTAGAGCGAGATCGCGACAAAAAGAGCAAGTGTGTACCGAGACTTACGTTCATTTTGAGATCTGAATTGATCGGTGTGATTTGGGAACTTTTGCAGGAAGAAGCAGAACAAAACTAGGTTTCGATCTGGAGGATACATATGAACATCGGGTTTCCTTTCTGCCAAGAAACCCGAGGCTAATCTGGGCCGAATCTGGAACGCCGGCGCTCAGGCCGTGCGGGGTTTTGGGCTTCGACTTGACTCGGGTTCCAATATTTCTCAATACCATTACGTATCGGATAATATTGGTACATATGTAGAGGTACCGGTCATGCCGAGCCAGCCCAACCAATTTATTTTTGGGCCTGTCATGTTTCACGTCCTGCCTGGCATAATCCGTGTCCCGGTCGGTCTCCGCTCGTGTCCCTGCCTATTTCGTGTAATGCTGTGTCATTTCGGCCTAACCCATTTTACACCTCTAGAAGGGATATCTTGGTCCTTTTAATGCATTTTTTCCCAAAAAACCTAGTCCATGTCAAGCCGTCCACTTGCCAACCCGGCCCACTATTCACGTGTACTGGTACCGATGGATATGAACCATTTTTCAGCCCATTCTGTATCGGATCCTATTTACACATATGAATTTGCGTTTCGCGGGTTTTGCTACAAGTGTCGAACCGACCAACTACTACTCTAAAGCAAAAACAAAAGCTCGAGGACTTTGAGACATCATGCAATCACTTAGGCCATCCCTGTGATTGTTTGCCGCTCGTGTTGCTATAAAGAAGAGTAAGTCTTATGTCTGCTAACACACACTGTTCATCCAACCCCAAAAAAGATCTATGATTGTATTGAAACATTAAATTCTTTGATTCCACATTTTCCCCTCACAAAAATCAATTTGCTTTCAACCAGGGAACATGAGATATACAATTGGCTTCTGCCTTTTGCTTTCTCTATCTTTTTCTTTTTTCTTTCTTTTTTGCCCACGCAATGAGAATTCAATTCCATCGAGTAAGAGCAAAATAAATAAAAAAATTCATTTAAATACCAACAAGAATATATCTCATGCAAACTCCGCAGGCTCATTCCGTGTTATTGCCAAGGGCCATATTGTGTTTTACAAGCTACCCAGTCCCTTCAATCAAATTTCACAGCCAAATCCTGAATCTCAATAAAGAACACAGAAAGGACCAGTCAAAAGCTGTTTCATCGTATAACAAGAAAGTCACAGTGCTGTACAAGGACTCGAAGATCCACGGTGTTAAAGATCAATTCATGCATCTTGAGGAATTGGACCCAGGCCGTAGCATTTTGACCAGAGATCAGAAAGCCAGCAGTTTGCCCAGTCAATTCAGCAGGGCTTCAAATAATAAAATCTCGTCACACAAGTCCTTTTTGCCAATAGGTTATTGCAACCCAGAACTGAACATGTAACATTTAATAAAATTCTGGCTCTACTGCTTTATCTGTAATGGATTTGCATGAAGCTCCAATCCATAAAGGGCTTCAGTGAAGGGCGATAGCCGCTATGGATTTGTGAGCTTGTGGTTGATGTCCCCTCACAAAAACAACAATCACGAAGTAGAAACGCCTTTTCAATGCGGTGAAAGAAATTCTGGGACACCATCTTTGAGTGACAGAAACAAATTAAAAACTTGCAGATGCATTCTTCGTCAGTACCACCAGCTACTGACTTCAATTGCCGGAAGCTCTTGCAACCTGGGCAGTTGTGAAAGCTCTCATGACGTGTTGTTTGCATTTTGGACAAGCAAGGCAAGGGCTGGGTTTGTTTCCTGGCATTGAAACCAACAAAAATTGGTCATTTCATTTGGGCACACATCTGAAAGCAACAAAAACTGGTTATTTCATGTTTCAAACCAGTACATCAGCCAATACTAGAAAAACGTTGATGGAAGGACAAATTTATCACACAAGTTTTGACCTCCAGGCTGAAAAACCACTAGGCCGACTTTTAATGAGAAATGAGAGTAAAATTGATGAACTAATCATATGTAAAGGGAGCAATAGTAAGTCCTTAAAATGATAAACCAAAAATCAAGAAACTGAAAAAACTAAATAACAAAGTTCACAAGAGAGGGAAACAAATCTCTTTGAAATTTCCAAAGTAGGAGCTCCTATTCTAGCTAAGAAAACAGCTACATGAACACGCATATCCATGCATCATGCAACACTACACACCAGTGATGACAAACAGAAAATTGCCCTCCTTTCCAAAACCCAATGTACATGAAAAGAAGGAAAGAAGAAAGAAGATGATGTTGCACTGTTGCAGAAAAGGTCAATTTATAGAATCAGCAAAATTCATTTTAATGAGGGGGTCAACTTCTAGTAAAAGAACGGGGTATTCTCCCCGCCACACAAAAAAAAAAAAAAGGAACAATGCCAGGCACATAAAAGAATATAAAAAAGAAAAGAAAAAAAGGGAGAGAACAAAAAGAAGAAGAAAACAAAACAAAACATCCATTCGAACAGGAAACAAGATTAACCTAGTAACACCAGTCAAGAGAACAATGCCATCATAGATGCATAAATATAGCATACAGGTCATGCAGTGGCGGTCCCAGCAATCTAGATTCTAGGGTGCCCAAGGAGGCAAGGATAGACCGGGTGTGTGGCATTTATTTGCACAAAATGTCTGCCATCATACTAGAATCCATGTTCTTCTGCTTGTTAGCCCATGCTTCTATGGTCACACCAAAAAAGGGCCCCTAGATGCCACCATGTATAACACAAACAATTTCAATCATATATTCTTGCTTCTTAAAGCCAAAATTTGACACTTCTCGTAAGGGCTAACATTTCTGATTACAAAACACTAAATTTGGGCCTGTGACCACCCAATTGACAAAAGCATTAAAAGTCTGCTTTGCAGTTAATTTTTTAAAAAAATATATGGAAACTTTTCCTGGAGTTTCCACCTTGTTTTAGAGTAGGTTGTGGGGGAGGTGGGAATATTGGTTATAAATGTCTCATGTACATTATTGAGGTTTTTTTTTTTTTGTTTTTGATAAACATGTACATTATTGAGGTTGCAGAGAAACTTTAGTTGGGATTGGTGTATTTTGTAATCACAACTAACCTGCTGTATATTGTTAATTGCTTGATTAGTTGTTCTTCTTATCAATTTCTTGAGAAGTATTATAAGATTAAACTTTGGCTGATATGAGTTTGCAAGTCATTTTGCAGGTTGATTAACATTCCTTCTATTACTGGCACACAAAAGTTAATAGTTAACGATTGATACTAGCATAATTTTTGTCTTCAATCAAATGTAAGCATGTTTATATTTTGTTAAGCTTTGGGGAGTTTAGTAACTCAAAATTGAAATTCATGATTCTATTGTTAGGCCAATGAGTTTCTAATACTAACCATCTTGGGATTGGATGGTACACTCTCCACTACAAATATTTTCCACCATAATGTAGTCACCTTTGATCAAAGAGAGGTTTATATCGCAATGGAATTTAATCCTTAAATTGCAGTAAAAAACCTTCCCCTTTCAATATTTACACCTCCTAGCAACGGTTGTGAAAACCAAGGTGCTACCCAAAAGTTTCTTGGTAGCATCACAAACCTGGAATCAAATCCTGCCTTCATCCCCCTTTTTTTCTCCTATCAGACCGAGAGTGCTGGCGAAAGCAAAGCAAAAAGCTAAAATACATCAAGGCTACATAGTTGAGACATACTTCATAAGGTTTGGAGTCCTCAATGACTGTATCCCCTGACGATTGCATCAAGACTCAAACATGTGTAATAGAAGCTAGGTAACTATTTAGCAGTGCCCAAGCAACACCGAGCAACTGATAGTGTAATGCTCGAAATCTCTGCAATAGGGGTCTATTGAATAGGTTAATCAAAATTAGAAGCTCCACACAAAGCTAATAGTTTTAAGAGGGTCCAATATCTAGTGTAATCAGCAGTTTGTGAATTTCTAGTACCAGATCATTAAAGGTTAAATTGGTCCTCATGTTAAGTTGTTAGGAAAATAACGCTTGTAAGTTAGTTCAATGGGAGCAAGAAAATAAGCCTTCTTTCAATGCTTCATAAGCAACAATACCTTGGTTTGACAGAAGCCGATAACTTTTCCAAGGTTGGCCCACACCAGTCCATTTCCCAAAGTTTTGCACAGTTAGCTTTGAGGATAATTTTAGACAATCAGGTGTTATCTGCTGTTTGTAATTTTCACAGAATTTACTTCTACTCAGAATTTGGCATAATACAATTAAAGAAATTCAAATTAGGTTGCAAATGCATTTTAGGAGGGGAAAAGATAGCTTCTTAGAAAACATATTCCATGTTTCCCTTCAAATAACAAAATAGATAAAGATTAAACTTCTCAATGTCAGGGTCATTATCACCTCCAAATAATATTTGTACTGAAAAAGGCTATGAAAGGGTAAACAAAACCTGTATCTTTTTCTCCACACCACTCCCAGCTTATTGCTGTTACCTCACCTAGACGCTTCGACCAAACCACAAAAAATGGTTACTTTATTAAAAATTTAAAAATGAGCAGATGTACAAGAAGAAAATATTATTTTGCTTTACTCGTGGTGGTATGTCAATTTCAAAAATGCAAGTTGGGTTTACACTCCACTCATCTCAGTTTAAGCATTAATTTAAATAGAATAATAACCCAAATATGAAGAGCACACAGCACATTATAAGTCCTCTTCTACATTTTCATTTACCTATTGCAAACCTTGGGTTATTAAACAACACAATCAATTGAATGGCAGTCAGCATTGGCATTTCACATATAATTTTCTTGCAACATCTGAGTTCTATGGTAGAATACTTACCAGGCTCAAAAAGACTTTGCCGGCATCCAAACAAATTTTTGGTAGCCTGTGATGTGGATTATTTGGAAGTGAGGGAGACACATCTCGAATGGTTGCGAAAAGATGATGATATGACCAAGCAAAATGAGGGGAAGAAACAAGAGTGAGGCCACATGCAATACTCACTAGGCAATTCACAAACATGTGCTTTGCATCTCGGACAAGTGTCGCCCCCACCAACCGTAGCCTCTTTATGACATGAACAAATTGAGATAATGCCCTCTGCTACCCTTTGTGAGAATCCCATCTTTATCAAATTTGCAATTGCAAATTCTTCTATTGCTGGTGGTGGCAGTGCATGCTCCAGCACCAACTCTTTCAAGTGGGACTGCAAGAGAAGATAAAAATCAGCATAATCAGCAAAACACACTTATCAAATAAATTACATTTAACAGACTTCCCCATTTCTGTTTCTCATTAATTTAACCAAGGATGTTGAATTTCTCCACTCCCAGCTAAAATTAAATCAATGTCTTTGTTTCCCTTTGGACTAGTCTAAAGTAGATAACTTTTAGATCCCATGGACACCCTCTGTTCTTTTTTTTTGGTTGCTTTCCACCATCATTTTCATGACTTTGGTGATGCATAACATCATGCTATATGGAAAGTTGCATTCAAATCCTTGAAATTTGCAATTCAGTTATATCATTTCCACTTGGCTTCAAGATGCTTTCTGTATTAACTGAACTCACCTCATCTAATGGGACAGAGAATGATCCATCAGTTTCTTGGCAGAGATATTTACATATAGAGATTTCCAGTGAGAGACCGATAGCTGAACACCTTATTTTAGATTTCTTGCATTTCTGGATGGTTTCCATTATATCCCCTGGATCACAAGTAGTAAGAGCCAAATACAAGATCAGAACTTCACGGTGACTGTATGATGGAATTTGACATAGATAGTCATGAATGAAATCCAGGGCATTCTGCAAAGAGGAACCACCAGAACACTCCAACTTACCCATCAGAGCTCTAACATGGGACTCTGAGCAACCCCATCTTTAATAGTCACCAGGCCTTCCCTAGTGAAAGCCCCAATTTGTTTTGCAACAACGACCATTCAGCTTGGTTAAAATCCATCACCACAGCTGCCTACACATTGAATTCAAATGAGTTACATCTCAACAACAAAAATAAATAGTATTCTGAAAGTCTAGAAGTAACAAAAAATAAAAATAAAAGACATTATCAAGCAGTGTTGGTCTTTATTAATCAAAGGTGATAGAAGTGGAAAGACTGGATACAAGCCTACCCGTTGCATTAGTTGTGCAAAGTTGCTGCAGTTAGACTCAAGCCTGCATCCTAATGGCAGCCCCAGCTTTTCCATTGCACCAAGCAACGCCCCTAACCTCACAAACCATTATTTCTTTAAATTTATCATTGTCCTACACTATGTCACTATCATGCCCATGATCTACCAAAGTTCAATCATCAATCATTGACAACCTTTCTGCAGTCTCAGGCTGTTTTCTTTCTTTACATAAGACATGCCTTTCGAAATTGCTTCAGACAACAGAAATACTTATTGGGGGGACTAACACAACAATCCCAAATTCTGCTCTTTAGTGGAAGATTTTTATGATCCATGAAACGTCCCAAAGACATCACCATCCATGTTCTGCATGAGCATCCCATCCAAATGTTAGTCTAAGTCACTACAAATCCTTAAACAGAGTGAGTTAAGAAGACAAACACGTTACCATGAAAGAAAGGTTTAACGTTAACCAAACATGTAAATAAACTTGTAAGCATCAATATTTCACATAAATATAGCACTTAGGATTAGAAAAATCAATGCAATGCGGCTAGTTAGATCAAATTTATACAAAGAAAGAAAAGGTCAAATTCACCAATTAGTTTGTTTTCATTCCATGAAACCCATCACCATTTGTCTAGAATATTTTAACTCTGCACAAAGCTGAAAAATTCTCATTGCGAGTGATGAAATAATGTCAAATTAAAAAACTATGTTTCCTAACTGCAGAATCAGTTAATAATCACTGAAGTACACATTTTCCAATTTGGTGGGTATTCTAGGGGAGATCCAAGTGCGATCTTGTTCTCTATACCTAAAAGGAACCCCAAAGAAAATATATTTTTCATTTTACATGCCTCTGATCCAACAGTTTTTAAGTGCCCAGCTGAAAAGCAACCGAATGATATTATACAATTCACAGGGCGTCAAAGTGCAAATTTGGATACCCTAGAGAGGTCAATGACAATGTAAAGGTAGTGAATGAGGCCCTTCTGAATTCGAGCACCACTCAAGGATGAGGAGAGAGAGCGTAGGCACCGGCGATACTGAGCAGGGTAGAGGGTTTGGTTGTCAATAGGGCGAAGAAGTCCAGATTCATCCATTTGCAGGGACTCCCAGGATCTATCATCTGCATAAGCTCTCTCACGCGCATCAAGGTCTCTTCCATTTTCCTCATCTTCCTCTTCATTTTCTTCTTTCTTCTGCTTCTCTGTTGAGTCTTCCTTCACCATAGTTGATTTCTCTGCGTTCAATGTAGTTCATTCTTCCAACAATGAGAATACAAGAGTCGTTAATGGAAAGTGGGTAAAGAATGAATTTTGTTAAAGAGAAAAAATGCAAAACTAAAAAATTGTTATAAAACTAAATGAATATTAAGCAAGTAAAATATTCAAACACAATATATAATAAAATTAGTGTTTTTAAAATTATTAAATAATAATTAAATAGTTCTTCTAAAACTATTAAAAATAAATTTTTTTGATCATCCAAGCTTGTAGTTCTTTTATAAGACAAAATATAAAGATAATAAAACTTTAAATAGTTTACTTGCACTTTATGTTTTTTTTCTTTCTTCACTTTTTTCTCCACTTTTTTCTCTTCTTTTTCTTTCTCTCTTTTCTCTTTCTCTCTTCTCTCTCTTTTCTTTCTCTTCACAGCCCCCTCTTTTATAAAAAGGGAGGCTATGATTGGTAAGCACATTGTGCTTACCAACTACAATACATTTGGTGATCGAGTCATCCATCATTCGTTTCTAACACTCCTCCTTAGACGACCGCTACAAGAAACCTTATAAAATTGTAGCGAAAAAAAATGGGTGTGCTAAAACTGTCTCGTTAAAACCTTACCAAGAAAAACCCTATGAAAACAAAAATTGTTGACAAAGAAAAAAAAGTACAATCTGCGACTTTCCTTCATTCATGCATCTGGTATGAAGTTGAAGTTGATAGCTTCAATTGTTCAAAACTTTAAAATAAGACACGCTAATATTGTGTACCAATTTCTCAAATGCTGCAGTTGGGAGTGCATACGTCTGTCAAGTTGTCACTTGAACGTATCTGATGGACATCAATATCACCGTTTTTTTGGAGTTTATGTGCATAAACGAATTTTGGCGATATATGTTTGGCTTTGTCACCTTTGATGTGGCCTCCCTTGACTTGTGCAATACATGCTGCATTATCTTCATATTATATCGTCGAGGATAATTCGTAATTTTCTTAAATATGTTGAATCATTAATTCTAGCCAAATGCACTCTCGGCTTACGTCATGAATTGAAATTCTCTCAAAAGAATTTGAAGAAGTTGCAGTTAATGTCTTGTTCACCGATCGTCAGGATAGGGCAATGTTATCATAAATAAACACATACTCAATTTGAGACCAAGCTTTATGTGGATCAGAAAGATAGCCAACGTCTGCATAGCCAATTAATTCAGGTTGTGGCTCCTTTGAATAGAATAAGCTTGTATCAATTGTCCCTTGTAGGTAACGTAGTATATGCTTAATTTCTGTCCAATGTTGTTAAGTTGGTGTAGAACTATATTTTACAAATAGGTCGACTCAGAATATTATATCAGGTCTTATACCTTTTGCAAGATATATAAGAGCACCTATTGCACTAATATACGGTACTTCAATTTCAAGAAGTTCATCACCATCTTCTCGAGAACAGACATGAGCTATTTTGTTGTACATCAAGTGATCAGACATCCATTGGAAAATTTCATGGATGAGCTTGTTCAATATAATATTTTTCTGTATATGTCGACTGATGAATAAAAATACTCAATTTGCAAGACAAGATAATGATTTGTTCTCCCAAGGTATTTAAGTTTTCAATAACTAGTAGCTTTTGCAATATCTTGAAGAGTACCAATAATATTCAACAGCATCAACATATATTACAATAATTATCCATTCATATTCTTATAAAAAGGCATGGACGATTGTACTGTTCACATATCCTTCTTTCAATATATCTTTATTGGGATAATTGTACCATCTGCGTCCAGATTGATTTAACCCATACATATATCTTTAAAGTTTGATAAAATATAACCTTTGAGGTATCTGTTTCAATCAGTTTTAAATTCTTCAAGAATTTTCATATGTATATCATTACCTAATCCACCATAGGAATAGGTTGTTATACATTCATTAGATGCATATCCAGTCCTTCTGAGACTGACAATTCTCATTATAGTCCATACCAAGTCTTTGCGAGAAACATTCTAGTACGAGTTGTGCTTTCTATCGCATTATTTCATTTTTTTATTGCGCAAATATCCATTTGTATCAAACCGGTTTTACATCTTCAGGTGGATGGACTACTGGTCTAAATACTTTATAGCTTCTGGTATTTAGACTACATGTCCAACATATGCTTGTATTTGGACTACAGGTCCAATATTTTCATCTTCTGGTATTTGAACTACAAGTTCACATACTTTACATTATGCTAATGAGTTTAATTCTAACTCAGTAATTTCTTTTCATTTTGATCGATCATATTATCGACATTTATCGACTATCTGTGGTTTAATCTCTGCATTGCTTCTGGTAATTGCAATAGTCACTTTAAATAGAAATGCGAAGCTGCTAGTTTGAGTAAATGAGTTATTAAATATCATATGTGTGAGTATATGTTTGTTAGGGCAAAGGGCATATTGGTCATTTCTCAAGCTAATTCGAACCTCCCCTTATCCCCAAACTAGAAACCCCCCCCCCCCCCAAGACAAATTAAATCCACGTATGGGGTGTTAGTAGTTCGGAGTGGACTTCTACTCCAACCAATTTTGCTACACCAAACACGGGATTGGACTGGATACTTAGTCCAATCCTACCTAATCCGGGAAATCAAACGAGCCCAAAGAAACCCTTTTTCGTTTGCTTCATTCGCATAGAAACGATTCACAACAAGGTAAATACAACAATTACATAATACATAGTCATAGAAACCAAGCTTCAGTAATCAGTTTGTATAAACTTTTGACGACGAAAAGAAGACAAAGAGATGAAGCTCAGGACTAGAGAGGAAGACAAAGAATCTACGTTCAGAGCAGAGAAAGAGAGAGAAGGGAGTCGTCTCGCCTAGATCTAAGAAGCTCAAGGCTAACTAGTATCAGAGCCCGGTATCTCCAGAACGCCCACAAAACGACAGAGACAAGCTGAAATAGGTTGGTAATTTGATTGAAATAGAACTGAAGGTTGATTGTACCATTTCTCATCCAAAATGGTACATCTCAGACCGTACCGGCTGGTACTGTACGAGATTAATAACTATGGAATGACTCTGTATTGTATTTTGTATTAAAAAAAATTGGGAAAAATTAGGATATGGGGACTTAGATTACTATCAGTAGACTGACGTGTAATGGCTCTACTGTAACCATGGACTATATTTAAATTTGGACTTGCTATCCTAGAAAAGGTTTTCAAGTTGGTCCATTCTTTAAATTGGACATTATATATTTTTCTAAAGTAATTGGAAATGTAATGTTATTGGAAATTTGGTTTATTTATATTGAAATTATCATATTTTCACTAAATCACACCCAAAAATTTGAAGCGTGATAGTTATTAATCTCGTATTGTACCGGTCGGTACGGTCCGAGATGTGCCGTTTTGGCTAAAAATGCTACGATCGACCTTCAGTTCCTTTTGAGTCAAATTTCTAGCCTGTTCTAGCTTGTCTTGGTCGTTCCACAGGTGTTCCGGCAATACCAGGCTTTGATACCAGTTAGCGTCGAGCATTTTAGATCTAGGCGAGACAACTCGTTTCTCTCTCTTTCTCTGCTCTGAACTTGGATTCTTTGTCTTTCCTCTCTAGTCCTGAGCTTCATCTATTTGCCTTCTCTTCGTTGTCAAAAGTTTATACCTACTAATTACTGAAGCTTGGTTTCTATGGCTACTTATTGTGTAGTAGATGTATTTACCTTGCAATGAATGGTTTCTATATGAATGAAGCAAATGAAAAAGGGTCTCTTGAGTTTTCTTGGGATGCAAAGAGTATAATAATAAAGGAAGACAAGGAGAGTTTATTGGGGATGTAAAAAGTAAAGTTGAGAGAGACATATAGACTGTTGAGAGAAGAGAGAGTACTATGAGGGAGTTTCTTGGTATTGTATTGTTTGTAGGTAATGCCATATCAACAAAAAAATTATATAAAATTTTTATACAAAATGATGTGTCGTAATGAAAACTGTTCACTTCAAAACAAACACCAACATAATGGCTTTTAATTACAAAATTGTCACTGTCACATTATTTTGTATGAATTTTTGTACAAATAGCATTTTCCTTGTTAGTATTGGTTTAGGCAATTTGTATTTTAATTTTAGGTGGCTTTTGATTTCATGAGAGAGATAATAGTACTTTGAAATTGGTAAATTATCATTTCTAAAATTAGTTAGCTCATTATTATAAATAAGAAAAACAAATTTGAAGTGACCTTCCAGTTCCAACTTTTAAAAACATCTTTATAGCTACATTATTACTTTTATTTTTATGAACACTTTTAGTTATGTAATCAAAGAATTTCTCAAAAGAAAAAATTAAATAAAAAATTATGATTTATATGTTAATAAATATATAATATCTATAACAATAAATTCAAAACGGGACACGGTAAAATATCGGTACTAGTACGTACTATACTAATAACAAAAATAGTACGCTAGTCAGTACAAGATTGACAACTATAATAACAAGATTTGAAAATATGGCTAGAATACAGAAGTAAGGGTTCAGTCCTTTGAGATGCAAGAGATGCAATAGGCAAGCTGGGTTCTACTTATGGCCTTCTTCTCCTCTATTTTTTCTTCCTTTTGTGGCGGGTGGGGTATTTTTTCCCCGCGAGAGGGGGCGAGAGGGTGATAGGATGTTTAAGGCTTGAATGCGTTCGTACAAGCTCCGAACCCAATCAATTCCATACTCCCAATTTAACTTTGCAACCAACAGAAAACACCTCAACTTCAGTTAATTTAAGAAAGTAAATCAAGACAAATTGCTTAGATGCACACAGTAACGGAGCCAGAAAATTCATATTGGGGCACCATTAATCACAACCAAGGATATTATTATTATTTTTTATCAACAATAGGACACTTGTATAATATATATATATATATATATAAGCATAATATGGGGGGCATTTGTAAAATTTGAGGGGTCAAATTGAAAATTATTTCTAAAATTTGAGGTAAAATTTTAATTTTCAAAAATTTGGAGGGGAGGCAGCTGCAGCCTGCACCTTTGGGCACAAGCTGGATCTGCCCCTGGATGCACAAGCTAATTATGTTAAAATGTAAATCAAATTGCCTTATAGTATACAATATATAAGGACTGAACTTGAGGACTGAACTTGCAGAGTATCACCATAAACTGATCCAAAGAGCAGTACTAAATTAGCTTTGAACCTATCAAATTCTTGCATCCAGCAGCCTTACCACATTAAGTACTGCTGCAAGCCTGCATTTATCGTCTTCTTTATTTGTTTCTTCTTTTGATCCAACGATCAAGTTGAAGTTTATGGGTTTCAAGTTTCAACATTAACCAAAGCTTTTCGAAATTAGACATTAAACCCATTTAAGATTATCATCCTAAACGCCAAATGGGAAAACCAACAACACCAAGAATTCGGAACAGGATCCTCATTCAAAATTGTATTGTACCAGATTAGGTACGTTTGAAAGCCAGATCAAACACCTAAAGTCAAAAATGGCAACACGATATTGTGCAGAGTCATTCCAGTAGAAACTACAGAATTGAAATAGAAACTTGGAATGATCTAGAAAATATATATTCACATTTCACACACATAACTCAATCAAAGCTGGGTTGTATATATGAAAGAAATGCGGCTGATTTTTACCTTTCTTTGGCCGATGGAACTTTAGCGGATTGAAACGCTAAGAAACTCAACTGAGAGACGGTTGTGACTAGAGAGACTCTGAAAAGCGACTGAACCTCGGACAGTTCCTCGTTTTTGGGAAAAAATTTTCCATGCTCTGGAGCCACATGAGAGGTGGAGCAATGCTCCAGGAAAATATAATAATTTCTCCGTTTTTGGAGATTTCATTGAGTGCTAGCTCTGGTCTAATTCAATAATTCAAAGCTGTTCGGATGATACGGTCCGGGATGTACCATTCTGACATAAAACGGGTATGTGGAACCTTTAGTTCCATTCGCCGAAAGACCAAAGGAAGCAGTAAGACGGGAAGGAGTTGGTCTGCCCCATTGTCACGGGTTGCCACCCGTGGCACGTCGAGGGCCGCGAGGGACCTTAGCGTGGGGCATGTCTGAGCATAATTGGCTGGTGGCATGGCAATCTCGTAATTTTTATTTTCCATATTTATTGGATTTATGGATTATGACTCCTCGAGGGGGTAAGATGTTTCTTCCTATCAGTTTGGAGATGGCTCAGAATGCTATTATAAGGGGGGGCATGGTGTTGACTCTACCACCCCCTGGTGCTACCGAAAAGGACAGCATTCAAGTGAGTCCCCCAAGGGAGTGGGCGAGACTTGGGGGCCGGCTGTGGCACGTGGCTACAATCCTCATGCTAGTCAAGGGGCTACATGGGCAGCATTGTGCCTGGTGGGGCAAATGTTGGGCATTGGCGTCGAGGATGGGGTTGTGGCATTCGCACCCGCTACGCCATAATTATAAAGTAGTGGGGCTTATGTCCATGACGGATTGGACCTCGGTGTGCACACTTGCATGCCGTGTGTCTCGTGTGCACTTGCGCATTGGGTTCACGCTTGTGCACACGGCCGCTTGGTTTGGCTAGCATTGGTGTCGTGGGACACAATGTTGTGGGCTTAACAGTTGCTATTCGGTGGTGCCTTTCCTTGCGGGCAACCTTGGCGCGGGGCGCTAAGAGCTTCAAGGATGGAGGCATCGTGCCTAACAGGTGATGCTTGACTGACGCGCGCATGTCTAGTTGCACATGGCCATCTGGCTTGTGTTTCGAGAGGGACTGGCGCTAAGCACATTGCTTGCTGTGTGTGCGCGCATTTGAGTATGGCGTTGCTATCGCTTATAGCTTGGGTTGCCTTATGGCTTGAGCATCAGAGGTCCGTGCTTAAAGAGATATGCGGGGCATTACGGATGGATCCTGGACAAGCACATAATCTTATGCCTTGGTGTTTGAGTTTGGCGGGACTATTGTTTGGTGCATAGTCGCCTCACGGGTGTATTCCGCTGCGTATGATCATGGCGGGTCGCATTACTGTCACCGTGTGGTGCCCGGCCTGCCAGCCCGTGATTGCCATGCCACCGGCCAATCATGCTCAGACATGCCCCACGCCAAGATCTCTCGCGACCCTCGACGTGCCACGGGTGGCAACTCGTGACACCCATGCATGCCCCCTCAAATTATAGAAATTATATTGTTACTAAAAGTTTTTTAAATTATTCTCAATGTAGCCCCTATAAAATTAGAAATACCTCCTCAAATTTTTAAATATTTCATTTTTATAGTTTTAAGAATGTTTTTAATTTTTTTCCTTTAAAATTTTATAAATGCCCCCTTAAATTCTCAAATATTTTATTTTTACCTATAATTTTAAAGAAGTTTTTTAGTTTTTACCCACTAAAACTTTATAAAAGCTCTTTTAAATATTTGTATTACTTTAAAGCCTATTCATAGATGTAAATTTGTATACATTAAAAATATGTATAGAAACCAAGTATCCTATTGTTGATTATACCAAAAAGAAAAAATCATTATGATCAACAAGTGCCCCTAAATGAATTTTTTGGCTCAACCATTGGCCCTATGCATAAAAAATATCGAAGTACCTTTAAGGCATATTGTTAAACTAGTATGGTCCCTATTCTTTTGTAAAATATCACAATAATCTCCCTTTTGTATTTTAAAAAGGTTTAAATTTAGATTCAAATATAGATTTTATATTATATCTACAAAAAAAATACAAATATTATATAGCTAAGTGAAAAAATATATAATATAGATGTTTTATATATATATATATATATATATGTATGTAATAAGTATAACGATAGATCTGAAACGCTACGTTAAAACGCATGAGTACAAATATACAATGTTTTGAAACTCAAACCATTGAGCAAATAAAAAAAGAATCGGGTTATAATCACTGGTTCAACAGTCGATTAAACATTTATTGACCTGTGATATTATAATAGTATTATAAATATATTTAAAATTATAAATGAATAAAAACTCTATGTTATAATTGCAAAAAATTACCTTAAAACGTTTGCTTTTATAGATATTTCTCATATCTTTTTAAATTTTTAAATGAATTTACAAAATTAAAGCAAAATATTGTAACTTGAAATGGACTTAAATAAAATAGATTTTATAGGAAAAGATAAACTTCTCTATACTATAGAGAGAAAACCGGTGGCCAATTTGAAGTTATATTTTGAAAGTGTATTAAATCCTCATTAATGGAATGCTTTAGAAACCTTATACACGGATACAAAGGAGAAAAAAAAGAGGTAAATGAGTCCTCTCCAGATCTCTGTATCACGAATAAAGTAACATAGGCAAGTGAAAAGTCCTCCTCCTTCACCTCCTCCTCTCGTTCTCTTTGAAGTCTCTTTGATGACCCAAAGCCCCTTTGGTTCTCTCTGCACTTAAATCTCCATATATTTATTCACAAAATTTTAAAAACCCCACTATATTTGCACCAAGAAAGAACCAGCAAACAACGGACTAGAAGTTGGAGCTTGGATTCGAAGCAAGTTGTTGTAGAATCTGTAGATGGGAATTGATTCAGTTGAAGACTTCACTGAAGTGTGGAGTCCGAGACTGATTTGGTTCGAATGATGTGAATAAGCCCTCAATTTTTTCGCTTTTCAAAGGTATTTAGGACCGGCCAGTTCGGCCAAACCGAAAACAGGTTTCAAAAGAAATTTCTTTTGAAGTATGTCTTTACCTGATACAAAATTTGGAGGTCAATAATCTAAAATTTGAAATGAAATTATTTCATTTTTTTATGCAAACTTGCATTAGCCTAAATAATTGGATTTGACTGGACGCATATAAGTCTACAAACGTATTTGCATAACGATGAGTTTCGTTGACGGTTTTACACACTCATTTTCTTTCTTTTTACTCCACTGAGCTAAAAAACAAAGGTATTTCTCAAATTTCTGTTTTTTCCTTTTTAGTAAAGATTAATTGGTTAAAAATTAGAAATATCCAAAATATTAGTGATATTTAGAGACTTTTTTTTTCTCCATATTGTGGTACGCAAGATGTATTAGAGATGGGTTCCTTCAATGAAACTTGTGATTAATTTTTTTTTTTTTTTTTGATAATATGGAGAAGCACGGGAATTTTGTTACCATGCTTGGTAATGGTACTAATAAACTTTGAAAATATTTTAAAAAGCCTAACCAAAACTCAATTCAATTAGACGAGGTTTTAAAACATAGTTCGTTATTGTAAATTTATAAACTATTTTTTATAAGATGTCATTTTTTATTTGATCAGTTTTGTAATAATTCAAAAAGCTCAACAAAGTGGAGAAGAACTAAAACAAAAAAGGACCATTGTTACAAAATTAAAAGAATATAAAACAGATAAAATAACTTAAGATAAAATATAGTAAATAGTTCTTCAAGAACTGTCAAATATTTATCATATTAGTTCTTTTAAAACAATTAGGAGTTGATTTTCTGGACCATCCAAGATTTTATTGATAGTACGAAACTAAATAAAATACAATATGATCTTTGAGAATTTACTTATACTTCACTTCCTTTTATTTTCTTTCTACTTTCCTCTTTCTATTTTCTCTCTATTCTTGATTGTACCTCAAACCATTACCCGAGTTCCTATTTATAGTGATCCAAAGTTGGAGCGGCAAATCGAATCCGTAGTCCACAAGATTTGATCAAGTCGATCGAAACTATACTTCACAAATTGAACTGAATCATTAAATGCTTTTGGAACTTGAGATAATGATGAGGTAATCCATGAAGTCATTTATTACATAATACTCCATCTTAGATGACCGCAATATAATATATATATATACATTTTCAGGTATGTTAAAATTGCCTCATTAAAACCTTGTTAGGAAAACTCAGTGAAAAGAAATCTTAGCGAAGAAAAAAAAGTACAATCCTTAACTCTCTCTGAATAATAAGAACTTGTTTGCTTCATGAAAGATTTTTGAGACGGCGCATACTAATATCATGCACAAGTTTCTCAAATGTTGTTGTTGATAATGTTTTAGTAAACACGTTTGCCAAATTATTACTTGAACGTATTTGCTTGACATCAATATCATCGTTTTTCTGGAGCTTATATATATAAAAGAACTTTGGAGAAATATGTTTCGTTCTGTCACCTTTGATGTAGTCTCCTTTAATCTATGCAATAAACATGGCATTATCTTCGTATAATATCATCGAAGTATCTTTGATTATATCTGTAACTTTCTTGAATATGTTAAGTCATGGATATTAGTCACATGCACTCTCGGCTTGCTTCATGAATTGCAATTATTTCAGAATGATTTGAAGAAGTTATAGTTGATGTTTTCTTCACAAATCGCCAAGAAATGGCAGTGTTACTTTGAAACCCTAATTTGCTTAGTATCATATTTAGCTTAATAGCATGCTTATGGTACATAATTATTCTTAATCAAAGAGCTTGATTGGCATGGTTTAATAACGACTTGCATTTGGGGAATTATCATATTTTTAAGCATGATTAGTGAACTTAATCCATGATTAATTAGCTTAATTAATCTTCATGCTTAACTTATATTAATCATGATTAATTATCATAAGTGTGATTAATTATGTTAATTATGTGGATTAGAGGTGGATTAAGGAAGAAAGGAGGTGTTAAGTTGGGGTTTAACCCTAAGATACCTAGGTGTGTGCTTCATATGTGAGAGGTGTGTGTTTCACTAATTTTACTAGCAAGTGTGTGTGTGTGACATGTGCAGATAATAGATACACATTGTATCTATTTTGTGTCTTGCAAGACAAGAGAGAGAGGAGCTTGGTTCTACGAATATTAGGAGAGAAAAAAGAAAAGAGAAAAAAAAAAGAAAGAAAAGAAGAGGAGGAAGAAGAATTCAAGAGAGGAAGTTTTTATATCTATTCCTTGAGGTGAGAACTATATATTGATGCTTGTTCCATTATATTTTTATATATTATTGTATGATAGCATGTTATTTTATGTCATGGAGGTTGAATGGAAGTGGAGAGGAGGAGGGTGATTAGGATTCCAAGGAGGAAGCCTTGAATTTGTCATGTTATGCATGTTGTTGGATGTTTGAGAACTTGTTTATAGTCTTAGAGTTTCATTTTGAACCTTTGGGATACTTATTGTAGTGTTGGAATGGTGCTGAGTGCTTTAAAACTATGTTTGATAAGTCCATTTTCGAGCCAAAGTGTGTGAGGGGTCGACCCCGGACCTTAGGAGTTGACACATGAAGTATTTTGTTGCAAAATTTTGGTCTCTGTTCCAAGGTGTCGACACCTGATGCAGAGGTGTCGACACATTGAACAAAAATTTGACTTACTATCTCAAGGTGTCGACACATGAGATTGAGGTGTCGATACCTGTGACTGGCAGACTCGACACACTTTAGTAAAACGGTCATAACTTTCTCTAAAAAATTTAAAATGGCACGTTGTTTGAAGCGTTGAAAACTAGACTCATGGGGCTTTCTATTGATATAAAGTGGGTACTCTAATTCTTTGTAAATTGAGAGATCTAGCAATTTAAAGATGACCCAAAATTTCTATCAACAGCCTAGTTTTTCAGAATTTGAGTCCAACTTTCATTGGACATAACTCCTTCATCTAAAATGTATTTTTGACCCATAACCTATCAATATAAAGGTCTCTAAACCTATTTTCAATTGAGATTGACCTATTGCATTGTCTTGGATTTTGGTGAAAGTGATTTTTTGTCTTTGGTTGCATTGGGGAATGATTTAATATCCTATTGAGTTCTAATGCATCATGGATGTTCTCAATCATATGTTTAGAGAGTATAAGCTATAATTATGCATTGGTTATGAATTATAGCATCTATTTCATCATGTTTGATATGGTAATGTTTGGTAGGTTCGGAAGCGGATCATACTATTCCGGTTCAACCGAAAGAGTAGCTTAATTTGAGAGTAAGCGGTATCAGATGGGAATATAAGATGATCTTATTCATAATGCATTGAATGCCTTATTGTCTACAATGGTGGTGATTATGAGGCTAACCTAAAGGGTGTCGATGTGGGATATCCTTGATGATAAGCCATCGATATATTGGGCTAATGTTATCAAAATAGCGCACACATATATGATGTATCATACATTGCATCACAAGAGACATTGTGTTTATTGTTGATAATGCATTATTTATTGATGATTAATTCAGTGGATGTTTATCATTCCTTCTTTATGAATGTGATTATCTTGTGAACACGTTGACATATAGCTCACACCCATACAGATTGTTTTACAGGAAAATGGGAGATGTCTAGTCCACTATTAGTGTTGAGTTAGAGAGTTTCGAGAAGCTCTTTAGTTGAATTATTAGTTATGTACATTGTTGTACATTGTATTAAAGTCTTGTTGAAGTTTGTTTATTTTTGTGGTTTTGTAATATTCATAAGTGTGCATTAAGAGTTCTCTTAATAATGTATGTTGGAGAATTATGAGATGGATATTATTTATTTAATATGATGTTATATATTCCTATAAGATTTCTATCTTTGGGATTATGTTGAGGTCCCTTACAAGTAGGTGACTTATGCGATCACGTTCGTCCTAAGATAACATTAATGATGCTTGATTAAGAGCGGGCATGACAATTACCATAAGTAAACACATACCCAGTTTGAGACCGAATTTTATATGAATCAGAAAGGTAGCCGGCGTCTGCATAGCCAATTAATTCAGGTTGTGACTCTTTTGAATGTAATAAGCCCATATCAGTTGTCCCTCGTTGGTAACATAGTATATACTTAATTCTTTTCTAATATCCTTGTGTTTGTGCAGAACTATATATTGTCAATAAATTAATAGAGAATGCTATATCAGGTCTTGTACAATTTACAAAATACATAAAAGCACTGATTGTACTAGCATATGGTACTTCAGGACCAAGAAGTTCTTCACCATCTTCTCGAGACCGAAAAATCTTTTTATACATCTAGTGATCAGACAACCATTAGAGAACTTAATGGATAAACTTTGTCAATGTAAAACTGCTTTAAAACCTTTTTAACATGTGTTGATTGATGAACAAGAATTTCATTTGACAAGTGCTCAATCTGTAATCCAAGATAATATTTTGTTCTCCCAAGATCTTTCAATTCAAACTCCTCTTTCAAATAATTAAAAGCTTGTCGCACCTCGGTTTTTTGAGGTGTTCAAGGTCCTTTCGGCTCGGAAACCTTAAAACACGGAACTCTGTCATTAGAACTCGTCCTCCTAGAAGGACAAGTGCGACTAGGTTTGAAAATTGATTTGACTAAGGGCTTTTTAGAAAAATAGGAGTCGCCACCTAACTTAATTAAGGTGAGTTAGGGCACCTAAAACTAAGCGTTAATCCGAAGATTAAACTTAGGGTTTTTGAAAAAGGTTTTTGAAAACTCCCTCAAGAGAGGGTTTTTAAGAAAATAGGTTGTTTGGCAATCTTTTGAAATGTTTAAGCCCTTCTTGAAAATAACTCCATTTTGGTCTTTCGAAAACAGAAATCTAAAGTTCGGGGGTTGGTTACGTGTAGGGAAGATATCCTAAGATCATCACCCTACCCCGCCCTTTCGATACCTACATGTCTAATCACCCTTTGTTCACTCACTAGAATAACCGGTTACTATTGTCCACTTAATATCCACTTTAGAACTTTGAAAAAGGGATTTTAGCCATCACTTTTTGGATGAATGATGCATGATGCAAGTTTTGGAAGAAGTTTGAAAATAATGGAGGTTTTGAAAGAGTTTGGAATAGAAACTTTGAATTGATTGGAATTTTTGAAAAAGGGATTGGGGTTGAAATAAAAGTTATGACCGCACCATTTTAGGTTGCCTACGTATCTCATTTGGCGAGAATCAGGTCAATCGTAGTTTGGGCAAGAGCCCGATGGAAAATAGGCGCATTAGGGCCTTTGGAAGGTTAAAAGACACTTTGGGTCTTTGAAGGAGTTTAAGACACTTTGAGGTCTTTGGACAAGTTTAAGACACTTTGAGGTCTTTGAAAAAGTTGAAGACACTTTGTAGTCTTGGAAAAGTTGAAGACTCTTTGTAGTCTTGGAAGTTTTGACTTGAAATTGGAAGTGAAGTGTTTTGAAAATGCTTTGGATTGACTCTAAGGGAGTTTTGGAAAAATGATTCGGCATAACTCAAGAGAACTTGAAAGTGTTTTTGAAGTCTTGTTTTGAAAACCTTGGAGGCATGACTTTAGAATGTTTGGATGAATTAGTTTTTGAAAGTGGAGTTTGGAATCCCAATATGGACAACCCTAGGGGTTGTTCTTGATTTGTCACTTGTCCTTGGGTTCCCTAACCATGAGAGGGCTAGGGACATCTTAGGTTTGTGACCTTTAGAAAACGTTTTTGGAAATGTCTTGAAAATGGAGTGTAGGGGCATTCAAAGAGTGTATGGAGTTGGTTTTTTTTTTTTTTTTCAAATCAAGAGAGTAAGAAGTTTTGGAAAAATGAGAATGGTTTTCAATTGAAACATTACTTAGAAAAGGATTTAAGAGTTGGAACCTTGAAGGGTACTAACCTAGATTGGGCAACTAAGGTCAAGTTAACCTTGGGTTAGATAACTAGGGTCAAGTTAACCTAGGGTTTGTCAACTAGGGTCAAGTTAACCTAGGGTTAGGGAGCTAGGGTCAAGTTAACCTCGGGTTGGTCAACTAGGGTCAAGTCAACCTAGGGTTGGTCAACTAGGGTCAAGTCAACCTAGGGTTTGGTTACTAGGGTCAGGTCAACCTAGGGTTGGTCAACTAGGGTCAAGTTAACCTAGGGTTAGTCAACTAGGGTCAAGTTAACCTAGGGTTTGGTAACTAGGGTCAAGTTAACCTAGGGTTGGTCAACTAGGGTCAAGTTGACCTAGGGTTTGGTAACTAGGGTCAAGTTAACCTAAGGTTGGTCAACTAGGGTCAAGTTAACCTAGGGTTAGTCAACGAGGGTCCAGTTAACCCAGGGTCAAGGCAACTAGGGTCAAGTTAACCTAAGGTTAAATTGGAGAATGGTCTTGAAAGTTGCTTTGATGCAATCTTAGAAAGAGTTTTAAAAACACAACATGATATGCAATGGACTTTGGTTGGTAATCTTTATGAAGGTCATTTCCATGAAAATTTTGACTCTAATCAAGAATATGATTTATATGGTTGGTGATTGGAGACCATTCCAAGGAAGGTTTCCTTATAGCCATTATAACCAATATCTTGGCAAGAGTACAAGGGTTCAAAAATCAACATAATGATGGTAATTTTTAGAACATCATTTTCATGCAAAGGTGGAGAGAATACATTTTTGAAATCATCTTTGGGGAAGGATTTTGAAAACCATTTTTCAAGGGAACCATTCCATCAAGAGAGAGTTCATATGGCCAATAAAAAGGGAGATCACTCAAGAGAGGGTTCCATGGGGCTATTCCAACCACTAACTTAAAGAGAATGGAAACCTTGAAAATTAGAGGGTTTGAAAGCAACTTTTATGTAAGTTAAAATGCAATGGTGTAAAGAACGAATTAGGGGGTTGTGAGGGATTTTCTAAGGCATGACTCCTAAAGTCTCATCCTAAGCTTCAAGGGGCCAACTCTTGGAACAATTTTTAAAGGGCATGTAGAACTTGGAAATGTCATAAAATTAAAAGCAATGCAAACATTGTGGAATATGACAATAACATAAAATAAAGCCAAGCATACAAGACATGATCAAAATAATAATATGTAAGAGATCATGATTCACATACAAGGCTTTTAGGCTTCACCATACAAATAAGGGGCTCTTAGGTCATACCATCTTAAAGTAGGCTAGTGAGAGGTCCCCCTACAAGGTGGCTCTCACTTGCTTTCCTTTAGGCATGAGCTAGGAGCCCTCTTGGCTCAAGCATGCAAGAAAGGGGGGTTGAAGATGGGGATTAAAATAGAGAATAGCCTAAGTAGGCTACGAGGGAGAGGAGAAGAGTGGGGGAGAGCATAAATGTAAAAGGGATACCACCTTTTGCCTTCAACACTATTGTAGTCTTCAAAGGATGTCTTGATTGGAGCTTGAGTGACTTCAAAAAGGCTTGAGAGGCTTGAGTGGAGTGTATATGTGTGTATGAGGCTTTGTGTATGGAGTGTGTAGGCTTAGGAGAGGTAGAATCTAACCTAAGTGTTGGAGGGGAGGAATGTATGTAGAGATTCGAGTTTCTGGAGTAATTTTAGCAGAGTTTCGTATCAATTTCGGACCTGGAATATGCAAGGGGGGAGGCCTCTATTTATAGGCAAACTGGAACAGACCATGCGCATATACTACATGCGCATGGCCAAATTTTGGCCGTGCGCATGTAGGACATGCGCAGGTATTGTTCCATTGCCACAATAACACGTGGCATCCTATGTACTGGTTAAATCTCGACCATTGATCGAAAGTCGGTCAATCTGATCAAAATTTGAGCGCATGTAGCATACGCTCCATCACCGGGCAAGTTCGTCCAAACTTTGCCTTGATAATTGAGTTAATCGGAAAAGTTTCGGGGAAATCGGTCGCACTGGGGATGTTCTCCTAGCGCTTCCGATGAACTTTCATGTTTTCGAAGAGTTTGAATTATGTTCAGAAGTGTGGGATATCGTCTTGGGAAGCGTGCCAAAAAGGACACTTTTGTGGAGCGTCTGTGATACGCTTCGTGTGTGTTTGAAAGTGGCTGTTTTCGTTTGATGTGATTGAGGCCTTCGATAAGCGATCTATTCGACCGGACCGTTCCGATGGAAAGTACTCTGGAAATACTTTCTGGAATTCCCAAATTTATGCATTTCTCAATTCGTTTGACGGTGCATTTTGATCAGGGAATCGGAGAAAAAGTCAACCTTGGCAGAGCGTCTGCGAGACGCTCCAGGGGTTACTGAAAGTTATAGTTTTCGCATCGTACGATGGAGGGCTTCGGGAAGTGATCCATATGATCAAACCGTTTTGATGGAAAGATCTACGGATGAGCTTTTATGAATTCCTTGATTTATGCATTTCTCAAGTCAGTTGACGGTGGGTTATAACCAGGGGATCGGGAAAAAAAGACAATTTGAGCGGAGCGTCTATGAGACGCTCCAGGGAACTTTTATCGAGTCATGTGAGCTTAACGTCGTCGGGTGTTCCTTGGGTTAAACAAGGGCGCGTGGTGAAACCCCTTTGCTTAAAATCCCAAGGTCGGTGCTGTTTCGGGGCATTTTTGGGCTTTTAGGGGCAAAATTGGTCATTTTGACCGGAGTTGGCTGAAATGGTCAGGAATGGTCTGGTATATTGTGTTAGGCGTGTGAGGCTGTTTGGGGATGGTTTTGAGGGAGTCTGTCGTCGTTCAGCAGGGTTCGTGTCGTGTTGAGTCGTTCAGGGGCAAAATGGTCATTTGACCAGAGTGAGCCGGAATAGGACCGGATTTGGACCAAATGGCGTGCAGGGAATGCCTGATGGTTTGACAACATTGTGGAAGGATGGACTTATTTTGAACTTTCCCAAAACGTGCCTGGAAGCCCAAGGGGCAGATTTGGTCATTTTTCATTGAGTCGGGCTAGCAGGCGCTGGTGTTGACCTAGGTGTTAGTTCCCGAGACTGCCCAGTCTCGAAAAACTACCTGTGCGGTGTTGGTCTCTAAGAACGCCTGGTCTTAGAGAGCTACCTGTAGGGGTGGTGTTGGTTCCTGAGAACGCCTGGTCTCAGAAAGCAACCTGGAAGGGTGGTGTTGGTCTCCAAGAACGCTTGGTCTCGGAGAACTACAGAATGACGGACATTCTACATTGGCAAGCTAGCAAGTGCCAGAAGTGAACCATCTGGAATTTGATGAGGTGTTGGTCTCCGAGATCGCCCGATCTCCGGAAGCTACCTGGATGGCATTGGTTTCCGGGACTGCCCGGTCCGGAAAAATGCCTGGAATAATGGTGCTTAAGGTTCCAACGGATTCTTGTGGACCTAAGAAGCAACCAGTTGACTGGATTGAAGACTGAGAGGCTCATCTTGAGCCTGCATGTGTTGTGATGTTGGAAACCGAATCCGGTCGGGCCGGAGATTGCCGAGTGGGCAAAAATGAGGTGCTTACACAGCTTTAGTAATTTCTTCAGGAGTTTCGATAATATTCAAATCGTCAACATAGATTGCAATGACAACAAATTCGGATTCTGATTTCTTAATGAAATGCATGGACAAATTGTATTGCTTACATATCCTTCTTTCAGGAGAGATTCATTTAGACGATTGTACCACATGCAACATGATTACTTTAACCCGTATAAAGATCTTTGAAGTTGATTGAACACAAATTTTGTGGTTTTGAAATATTTGCTTCAGGCATATTAAATTTTTCAGAGATTCTCATATATATATCATTATCCAACTCCTCATATAAGTAGGCGGTCACTAAATCTATTAAACGCATACTAATGAACTAATCAAGAATCTGAATGTAATTGCATCCATTATAGGAGAATAAGTCTTATCATAGTCAATACTAGGTTTCTACGAGAAACTTTGTGCTACAAGTCGTGCTTTATATCATACTATTTCATTTTTCTCATTTCGTTTTCTTACAAATACCCATTTATATCCAATTGATTTTACATTTTCAAGTATTTGGACTACATGTCCAAATACTTTACGTTGTGCTAATGAGTTTAATTCTGTTTTAATAACATCTTTTCATTTTGGCCAATCATTTCTCTGTCGACATTCGTCGATTGTCTATGGTTCAGTCTTTTCATTACTTCTGATAATACCAAGAGCTATTTTAAATAAAAATATGTTGTCGACAACCATCTTATTCCTATTTTAGTTTTCTCCTATATTCATATAACTTATTAAGATCTCATTATTTTAATGTACCATGTTATTTGCAAGAGATATCTCTTCAGGAAGTTCCTCTTCTGGGGATTCTTTTGCAGGATTCTCTTCTTCAAGAAGTTTAGATATTATGTTCTCTTCAAGAGCACTAACTTGTTTATACATTTTTTCTTGTGTCTTTCTTTTTTTGGGAATAGTGTCTTTTGTACCAAGAGGCTTCCCACGCTTCAAGCTTACTTTAGATCCATTTGTTGTTGTACTAATAGATTGTCCTACAGGGACATCAATACTTGCTGGAGTATTAGCAGCTGATATATGTGATTTTGTCACTTTCTTTGTGTTGGTGAACACACTAGGCAATTGATTTATAATTGTTAGTAATTGAATGATTCTGTGAATTTTTTATTTACATTGACTTGTTCGAAGATCAATATGAGATATCGTTGAAACATTCTAACTGATTTCTTGTTACTTTTTTAATTGCGTCTTTTTTTCTCTAATAGTGGAAAGAGTGACTCATCAAAATGACAATCCACAAAACGTGCCTTGAAGATATCATCTGTTAAAGTTTCTAAATATTTAATAATATATGGAAAATAAAAACCAACATAAATTCAGGTTGATGCTAGAGACTCATTTTAGTATACTATGAGGGTAACATTTGAACATATACAGCACAACCAAAAACTCGTAAGTGAAAAATATTTGGTTGTTGACCAATGACCAATTGCAATAGTAAGTATTGATGATAAGCAGTTGGTCGGACTCTAACTAATGATACAGCATGCACTATGGCATGTCCCTAAGCAAAAACAAGCAATTTTGTTTTTACAAGTAAATGTCAAGCAATTAATTGAAGTCGTTTTACAAAAGATTTGGCAAAACCATTTTGCATATGTGTGTGAGCAATTGGGTGTTCAACATCAATTCCTATTGACATGCAATAATCATCAAATGCTTAAGATGTAAATTCTTTAATATTATCTAGTCGTATTAACTTAATCGGATAATATCGAAACTGTGCCCGTAATTTAATAATCTAAGTAAAAAGTCTAGCAAAACTAATATTACAGGTAGAAAGTAAACAAACATGTAACTACAGTGTGGATGCATCTATTAAAACTTTCACATGCAAGATGTATCAGCTCACAGATATCCCTTTAAATTCTTTGTAAAAATGATAGGGACTCAACTATTATCTTTGAAGGAGATGGTCTGACAATTAATTTTACTTGTGAACATGCAGCACATGTATAATCATTTAACAAAAGAATTTTCTAATTTTTTAGCGAATGCCCATGTGAGTTCTCAATAATTCGACACATCATTGTTAACCCTAGATGATCAAAAAAATCATGTCATAGTATAAAAT
Source organism: Euryodendron excelsum (assembly GCA_033060915.1). Taxonomy (NCBI): domain Eukaryota; kingdom Viridiplantae; phylum Streptophyta; class Magnoliopsida; order Ericales; family Pentaphylacaceae; genus Euryodendron; species Euryodendron excelsum. The sequence continues at coordinate 14,798,034 of CM065382.1, forward strand.
GTTTTGGGTCAAAACACTTCTGGTGCATCATTACATGTGATTCCTCAACTTTTATAGTAGCAAAATAAAATCCAGAAGATAATGCTGCAAGTTTCTTTGATATATATTTTTTTTCCTGAAATGTAAGAAATAATGTAGAGTTATTCTACATTATCTTCATTCCTCATCTCAATATAACATCCAATACAACATATATATTTAAAACTCATCAGATTCTTTGCAAATTTAGTAAAGTACAATGCATCATTAATACATAGCTTTGTTTCTCTTGGCAATATTATATTGGTCCTTTCGGAACCTTTAATTAATCTTGTTATGCCAGAGATTGTATTGACATTAGCTTCAAGTAATGTCAAGTATAAGAAATATTTTTTCTCTTGAAAAATTGTGTGTGTTGTTCCACTGTCTACCAGACATGTACCTTTACTATTCATTTTAAAAATAATCAATGCGTTGGTACGATCCATGCATCTATATACAAATATTAAAATTACTTATTTAAAACATGAGAGTTCATTTAAAAGAAACATTACAAAAGATGATAATAAACTAAATAAACTAAAAAATAACATTAATTAGTATGAATATTCCCATCACTAATTAAATGGTTTATCTTTCCACTAGTATCTTCAAAGAAATTTGGAACATCCAGATGAGAAATATCAATTGGGCCATTAAAATTTATAAAATATATTTTTGTATTTTTTTCTTTATTTTTAATTAAGGCTTGGTAAAGCTCCTATAAATGTTTGGACGTACGATAGGTAGGTGACCAATGTCCTTTCATTCCACACCTATAACAAGTATCTTCATAATTCTTAGAAAGTTTATGTTGTAAACATTTTCCTTTTTCAAAGTTATTCCGCTGCTATGATATTGTGTGGTATTTTAAATCTCATGTGATAAATGTTATCTCTACGATAATTCTCACGAGTTTGAAAACTATTCTTGCCACGACTACGGCCACGTCCGCAAAATGAGATTGCATTCACTTTAAGAAATGGAGTAGAATCAGTAGGTCGGGACTAATAATTTTTCATTAGCAACTCATTATTTTGCTCAGTCACAAGAAGACATTATATCAATTTAGAATATTTTTTAAATCTATGTTCTCGATATTACTGCTATAAGAGCACATTTGAGGTATGGAATGTGAAGAATATTTTTTTCAACATGTCTTCATTAGCAATAATTTCTCCACATAATTTTAATCATGAGCTGATTTTAAATAATGCAGAATTGTACTCACTAACCATTTTAAAATCTTGCAACCTCAGGCACATCCAATCAGATCGGACACTTGGGAGGATTACGGTCTTCTGGTGCTTGTATCTCTCTTTTAAATTTTTTCATAATATTAATAGATCTTTTATCGTAAGATACTCAAATTTTAATTTTTCATGAAGATGATGATGAAGAAAAATCATTGCTTTAGTGCGATATTGTTGGGATGCGTTATTTTTATCAGTTATTGTTTATTCAAGTTCTTTCGCAGCCAGATGAATCTCAACATAAAAAATCGATGATAAATAGTTTTCGTTAGAAATGTTAAGGGCGGTGAATTTCAATTTTGTAATATTCAACATTTTCAGAATGTTATATTAACAAACTAATAAGATTAAATCAGAACAAAATTATTAAGATTACACATATATTCAGACCACATAAAATAATAAAATGAACACTACAAAGTAATATTTGTCAACGTGAATGTTAAATAATCATTACCTTATAAACTTTTACAATTCATAAAAGTCATCAAGCATCAAAAGTTATTAGACGTATACGCATGTGTGTATTTAAAGTTTTGTGTTAATAACATTTTATAACACTAAAAGAATATAAAGCAGAAAAAATAACTCATGACAAAGTATAGTGAATAGTTTTTTAGGAACTGTCTAATATTTATTATATTAGTTCTTCTCGAACAATTAGGCATTGATCTTCTGGACCACTCAAGACTTTGTTGATAGTACAGAACTAACTAGAATGCAACATGATCTTTAAGAATTTACCTATACTTCACTTTTTTCTATTTTCTCTCTACTTTTCCCTTTCTATTTTCTCTCTATTCTTGATTGTATCTCAAATCATTGCTTGAGCTCCTATTTATAGCAATCCGGAGTTGAGACGGCAAGTTGAGTCTGTTGTTGGCAAGATTTGATCAAGTCGGCTGAAGCTATACTTCACAAATTGAACTGAATCATTAAATACTCTTGGAACTTGAGATGATGATAAGGTCATCCACGAACTCATTCATTACATAATAACCTTGATGTTTGACGTTATTTCAGCCAAAATTTCATATAAAGTTCTCAAGAGTTTATGTAAAAATATTAAGAGTAACTACCTCCTCTGGTTTGAGTGAACTCAGATGATTTTTTTTTTAGTTTAAAAGTAGACACATAAACTGTTATTATTTGAATTTATCTGTAAAATAGATAAAATCGAAATAGATTTAGTTAAGTGACAAAAATGCCCTTATAAAGTACAACTCTTTATTTTAACATAAAAAACAAAATTATCTTTTTGATGTTTTGTTTTTGAGAGACAAAATGATAAAAATATCCTTGTGACAAATTCTAACAGTTTCTTTCATTTCACAATTAAGTCCAAATCACATAAAGATCATGTGTTCACTTTTATACTATATAGAGGTCATGTGATTTTCACTCAATCCACAAGGAGCCAAAGTGTGGTTACCCCAAAATATCAATTCTTTGAAAAAAAATCTTATTTCTCAATTTAGATTTGATTTTGTAATAATTGGTATAAAAAATAAAAAATAAAAAAATGTCTTTGGACGAAGCCTTCAACTCAGGTGGCTTTTAAATCTTCACTCTTAAATGGAGAGTCAGGAGGACTTTATGAACATCAGTAAGAGCTATTCAGAGTGGAGGCTCTTAAAACCTCCATTTTGGGGGAAGGCTTACCATTCGTATGCAGATGAAAATACCTCCACTCCATGTTTGCATAATCATGCAAAACCTTCACAAAGGATAATAGCGACTATATGATTTTGCACTTTAGGCGGAGACTTCACCCGAAAATTTATATATATATATATATTTATTCATTGCTATAGGGCACTACTCATTTGAGTTTGTGCAAAACTATGGTTTATACAAACTGTGGGAAAATAACCCCTGGCCCAACCCAATGGGTGAGGCCCAATCTGCTCGAATTAAAGTTGGGGCTGTCTGGGGGCCCAAATCAGTTATGAGGGAAGGCCAGTCCAAACTGCCGACCTCCTCCCAGCGTAGCCCAGACAGCGAATAGTTTGCCCAAACCGCTAGCTGTCTTTGAGCATTAAATGCGTAGTTGACTTGCATTAAATGCACGAGCGGCTGCCCACACAAACGTCGACGTGCACGTCCGGTCAGCCGGAATCCTCCACGACGGTGCGCCAGACCCTGCAGGTAGTCAGGCGGTGTCAATGATGATGCCCAACCAGCAGACCATGAGAACCTGCTGATAGGCCAAGACAAAACACACTCCCTGAAAGACTCTATAAAGACCCAAGGAATCGAGAGCCAGGTATGGAGAGTTAACCCCTGACATACACAACTTTCATTCATCCTTCTCGATTAAGCTTGCTAACTTAATCTTCGGAGTGTGATCGGCCCACCTAGGGTCGACCCATTCTAACCCCCTTGTCTTGCAGGAAGAAGTTTGGACTCATCCATTTGGGGCTTGAGAGTTCGGCCCAGCCTTCCCGAAAAATCCCACCTACAATTGGCGCCGTCTGTGGGAAGGCTTAGAAAAACCATGAGTCTAAACGACCGGAGACATAAGAAAGAAAACCACGACGGGAGAGGCTTCGGAGCCTCCTCCAGTAAAAACCAGACCAGTTCGGCGCACTGCCAATCTACACCAGTAGATTGGCAAAGGAGAATACTGAGGTTAGAGATACGAACGCCCGCTGAAAGCCACCAGGAGGCACCAGAGGAAATGCGGAGGGATACGGGCTATGTCAGGGACAGAAACTTCCGCAGGAACCATCCTCGGAATCTGGCCCCGTCACCCTCCAGTGGGCGGGTCCCAAGCGAGGATACGCTCCGTGCAGCAGAGAGGGAAATTCGGCGGCGCAGAGAAGAGATAGCCTACCTCACCTCACAGGTGCGGGCAATGAGGGAGGCATTCTTTGCCAGGAATGGGCGTAGGAGAGATGGGTCCCCAGATCGGGAGCAGGTTGTTGGCGCCAGGGACGAACCAACACCACCGGTAAGAGGAAGTTACACGCCTAGTACCGCGCGTTGAGTTAACAGGCGCACGGGTCGGCGAAGGGACAGGAGCAAAACCCCGCCGCACGACAGTCTAGCGGAGGGAGATCGGCGGAAGGAAGACTGGGAAAAGTGGTACAATGAAAAGCAGAAGGATAGAAGGCAGCAAACTAAGGAGCGCACAGCCCATGACCTGATGAGAAAGGCCCTTGACCAGATTGCATCCATGCCATTCACTGAGGAGATTGAATCCCATCCAATTCCTCGAAAATTCACACCACCAAAGTTCACCCTCTATGACGGGAAGTCCGACCCAATTAACCATGTTCGGCATTACAAACAGCTCATGGTAGTGTGGTGCAGTGACCAGATGCTGATGTGTCAGATCTTCCCCTCTAGCCTGGGAAGTGTGGCGTTACGGTGGTTCGACAAATTGCCACTTAAATCCGTTTCTAACTGGAGGCAACTAGCCGAACTTTTCACAGCCCGTTTCATAGCAAATAGCCTACAGCCGAAGGAGGTTGATTTCTTGCTGACATTGCGAAAAGAAGAAGGAGAAGGATTGCGAGCATACGCCCGACGCTACTGGGAAGCTTATAACGAGATTGACGAGTGCAGCGAGCAGTTAGCTGTAACTCAGTTCAAGATCGGCCTTCCCAGGGAGCATCGCTTACGACAATCCCTAATGAAGAAACCAGCCCTCACCATACAGGAACTAATGTTGAGGATCGAGCGCTATGCGCGGCTAGACGAGGACGTACCCCAAGGGGAGACAACCAAGGTCGGTGCTGCAGCCGAAAAGACGAATAAGAAGGATGCCAAGAAACCCCGATCAGAAGACATCGGCCGAGGAAAAAGAGTGACTGATGGGGTCTACACAGTCTTTAAAGACCCCATCTATAAAATATTGCCCCAGATCCGTGATAAGCCCTTCTTCAAGTGGCCACCAAAGCTGGGGGGAGATCCAGCAACTAGGGACCATAAGAGGTTCTGTTCCTACCACCGCGAGAAGGGGCACAAGACAGAGCAGTGTCGGCATCTGAAAACCCATTTGGAAGACTTAGCCAAAGCAGGCCACCTTGACCAATTCATTGATCGGGAGAAGACTAAAGTTGAAGCCGAGCAACCACGAGTGCAGGAAGCAGCCCAGAAGGAACCAGAAGTAAGGCCGGTTCGGGTAATCAACGTGCTGCACGGTTCGGCCGAATCAGGAACCATCGACCCACATAGGTACCGAGCCAAGATGCAGAAGGCTGCACACCTGAGGGAAGTGATGTAGATACAACCACCTAGCAAGAAAGCCAAGGTCGGCAATGCCCATGCGTCCATCTCCTTCACCGACGAGGATCTCGCTGGAGTGCAGATCCCCCATAATGATGCCTTGGTTGTTACGTTAAGAATGGCGGACTGTGACGTTAGAAGATTGCTCATCGACCAAGGGAGTTCATCTAAAGTTATGTACTACAGCTTGTTCAAACAATTGGGGCTCGAGGAGTCCGACCTCCAACCGTCGCTTAACCCATTGGTCGGCTTCAGCTCGGACCCAGTCTGGCCCATGGGTAAAGTGACGATTCAACGGCCGGAGGGATCACATTACAAACCGAATTCCTGGTGGTTAACGTACCATCCCCCTACAATGCCATCATGGGACGAACCTGGTTGCACCTCATGAAGGCCGTTCCCTCCACATACCATTAGCTGTTTCGGTTTCCGACCCTAGCAGGAGTTGGCGAGATAAGGGGAGACCAGGTGACTGCCAAACGGTGTTTTCTAACAGCATGTGCGACCAAGACAAAATCTAAGAAAGTGCAGATGATGGAGCTGCATGAAGACACCCCCACCATTGATGATGTGGGACAGACGCCCGAGAATAAAGCTGTGGAGGACCTGAAGAAGATATACATAGATCGACAAGGGAAAAAATACTTCGTCATCGGCACCTTTTTGTCCAAACAAGAGGAAAAATCCCTCATTGAGTTACTGACAGACTTCCTGGAAGTATTCGCCTGGACCCCTTATGACATGCCTGGGATCAGCGCCGACGTCGCCTGTCATCGCCTTAATGTTAACCCAAATTGCCGACTTGTTATCCAAAAGGGGAGAAGGGCAGCTACCCAGCATGTGGACGCTGTCTTGGAGGAAACAGAGAAGCTTTTGGAAGCTGGAGCGATTCGAGAGATCAACTACCCAAGCTGGTTGTCAAACACCGTAGTAGTAAAAAAGAAGGACGGCAAATGGAGGGTCTGTGTAGACTTCACTGACCTCAACAGGGCATGCCCCAAAGATCCATTCCCCCTGCCCAAAATTGACCAGCTTGTGGATGCAACCGCCGGCTTCGGAAGGATGAGTTTCTTGGATGCCTACCGTGGATACCACCAGATCCCACTTCACCCCGACGACCAAGAGAAAACGGCCTTCATCACTCCAAGGGGTATTTACTGCTATAGAGTTATGCCCTTTGGCCTGAAGAACGTCGGAGCCACATATCAGCGACTGGTCACAAAGATGTTCAAGACGCAGCTCGGCAGAACTGTCGAGGTCTACATCGATGACATGGTGGTAAAAAGCAAACTAAGCGACACCCACTTGGCGGACCTAAAGGTGGTACTCTGTATCCTGAAAGACTACAAAATGCGGCTGAACGCTTCAAAATGTGTCTTCGGGGTCGGCTCAGGCAAGTTCCTGGGGTTCCTGGTCACTCATCGGGGTATTGAAATGGACCCCCGGCAGATTAGTGCAATATAGAGCGTTCACGCTCCAAAGAATGCCAAAGAGGTTCAGAGATTGACAGGAATGGCCGCTGCACTCAACAGATTCATCAGCCGTTCATCGGACAGGTGCCGACCCTTCTTCCAACTCCTAAAGAAATAGGAACGGTTCGAGTGGACCCCTGAGTGTGACTCTGCCCTTGCCGATCTAAAAAACTACCTAACCAAACCACCCCTGCTCTCCACGCCTGTCCAGCACGAGGAGCTCTTCCTCTACCTTGCAGTGTCAGACCATGCAGTCAGCGCGGTCCTACTCAGGCAAGAAAATCGGCAACAATTCCCAGTCTATTACGTCAGCAAAACCCTTCTTGGAGCCGAGAGCAGGTATCTACCCCTCGAAAAGCTGACACTCGCACTGGTAGTAGCATCCCGAAAGTTGGTGCATTACTTCAGATCTCACACCATTAACGTCCTCACCAACCACCAGCTCAAACCTCTTCTAAGGAAAGCTGACTTCTCAGGAAGAATTGCAAAATGGGCCGTGGAGTTAGGAGAGTTTGACATCAAGTTCCAACCTAGATCGGCAGTAAAGGGGCAGGTTCTTGCAGATTTTATTGCCGAGTTCTTTGTCGAGATGGCACCAAAAGCATAACAGACCCCAGCAACTGGCCAACCGCAACGCGAACTCCCCCTGGACCTTTGGGAACAATCTGATCATTGGAAACTCTACGTGGACGGAGCTTCCAATGACCGGGGGGCAGGATCAGGCATCGTACTCGTTACACCAGATGGTCTAACCATCGAGCAAGCCATCAAGCTGGAGTTCATTGCCTCCAACAATGAGTCAGAATACAAGGCCTTGCTCGCCGGAATACGTCGAGCCATTGAGCTTCAAATTTCCGAAATCGTCATATATTCGGACTCCTTACTTGTCGTAAATCAAATCACAGGAGAATACGTTGCGAAGAACGACAGAATGACGCTATACCTAGCAAAGGCTAAGGAACTGCTCGACCAATTTAAAAGCTACAAGCTTCGACAGATTAGCCGAGATAACAACTCACATGCGGATGCCTTGGCGACCCTGGCCACGGCTCTGAAATCTGGTTCGAGAAAGACGATCAATGTGGAAACCCTTGCCAAACCCACCATTTTCCGCGAGGAGGAGGAAGCCCTAACAGCGGAGAAGCTGGGACCATCATGGATGGACCCAATCATTTCTTACCTTGACACAGACAAGCTGCCAGACGATAAGGCTGAAGCTCGGCGAATCAAGCATGCATCTCTCAGGTATTGGCTGTTGCTAGGTAAGGAACTTTACAGACGTTCCTTTACAGGTCCTTATCTGCACTGTGTCCATCCGGACCAAGTACAGAGCGTTTTGTTCGAAATCCATAAAGGGATATGTGGAAGTCATGTCGGTGGAAGATTGATAGCACACCGAGCCATCTCACAGGGATACTGGTGGCCTTACATGCAGAAGGATACAGCCCAATACGTCCTAAAGTGCGACAAATGTCAGGGGTTTTCCCCCATTATCCACCAGCCAGCCGAAGATCTTGCTACTATCACTAGTCCGTGGCCTTTCGCTCAGTGGGGACTGGACATTGTCGGACCTTTGCCTCGGGCTCCGGGCAACAAAAGGTTTCTCATCATAGCCACCGATTACTTTACCAAATGGGTAGAAGCGGAACCTTTATCAAACATCAAGGAAATTGATGCCAAAGGGTTCGTATGGAAAAGCATTGTCACCAGATTCGGGTTGCCCCGTGCCATTGTATCAGATAATGGCACCCAGTTCGATGGTAACATCTTTAGATCATTTTGCGAAGGATTGGGGATCAGAAACTATTACTCAACACCAGCCTACCCCCAATGCAACGGACAAGCCGAAATTTCAAATAAAACCATGCTGAACGGAGTCAAGAAGCGTCTTGAAAAAGCCAAGGGGAAGTGGACAGAAGAGCTACCCAATGTCTTGTGGTCCTACAGAACAACCCCAAGGAGGTCCACAGGAGAAACGCCGTTCTCCTTGGCATACGGGGTGGAGGCAGTCATCCCCCTAGAGATCGGACTACCAACTATCAGATCGGCAGCTTTTGACACCGGTGTTAATGACCAAACGGTTGCAAGAGATCTGGATCTTGTCGAAGAAAGAAGGGAAACCGCCTTGATCAGGCTCACAGAGTATCAGCGACAGCTTAAACGTTCTTACAACAAGCGGGTTTGCCCAAGAAACTTTGCTCTAGGAGATCTAGTTTTACGAAAAGTATTGGGGGCAACCAAGAATGCGGCAGATGGAAAGCTCGGCCCAAATTGGGAAGGCCCCTACAGGGTCACATCCCAGGTTGGGATTGGCGCATACAGACTGGAGACCATCGAAGAAAGGCGACCGTTGCCGCGACCATGGAATGCGACCAACTTGAGGAAGTTCTACCAGTGATATGAAACCCCAGACACTGTAACAGTCCATGAAATGTATAAAGCTCAGCTGAAGAATCAATGAAAATGAAGTTATTCAAATGACTCTACTCTAGCCATTCTGCGCAAAACAAAAACTAAGTGTAAAAACTTGGTCCTGTCCAAGTTGGGCAGGTCGGCCAAAGAAGGCCAAAAGAAAAACCAAGTGTAAAAACTTGGTCTTGTCCAAGTTGGGCAAGTCGGCCAAAGAAGGCCAAAACAAAAACCAAGTGTAAAAAACTTGGTCCTGTCCAAGTTGGGCAGGTCGGCCAAAGAAGGTCAAAACAAAAACCAAGTGTAAAAACTTGGTCCTATCCAAGTTGGCAGGTTGGCCAAAGAAGGCCAAAACAAAAACCTAGTGTAAAAACTTGGTCCTGTCCAAGTTGGGCAGGTCGGCCAAAGAAGGCTAAAACAAAAACCAAGTGTAAAAACTTGGTCCTATCCAAGTTGGGCAGGTCGGCCAAAGAAGGCCAAAACGAAAGCCGAGTGTCAATCCTGTCCAAATTGGACAGATCGGCCAAAAAAGGCTAAAGAAAGAAATTAAGTCTAAGCGACAAAATCAGATAAAGGAGATTCAGTAATAAACAAAAAACGAGTTTTTCTCATTAAAAGGCATTGATGGTTACAAAAATGGAGAAAGAGAAAGAAAAGCTATGCCGACTTCTCCCCCGGCTCTGCAGTTACCCCTGGGCGAAATCTCTACCACATCCTCCGGGGGTACAACTGCGGTCTTCAAACTTTCAAGCCTCTCCTTCTCAGCAGCAGCTACTTCGGCCGCGTCTTTTAACTTAAGCTCCCGTGCGTATTGGGCATTGGCCAGGACTTTCTTCGGACAGACGACGCCGTCTTCGGTAGTATCAAAGTAGTCCGGGCAAAGACCCCACATGTCGGAGGCCTTATCCAGCTCTGCCACAACAAGGGCACTATTCCAACCCTGTCTAAATATAGAGCGACTGAGGTCCATCATCTCTTCGGCCAGACGCTTGGCCCCCCTGTCTTCACCCCTCTTCAATGTGGCCTCTTCTTCCACCTTCAGCTTGGCCACTTCAGTCTTAAGGGTCTCCACTTCCTCATTCGCGTTGTGCAGATCTACGGACTGCACATCGAACTTCCGCTCGAGGTCGGCAAGATCCTTATCCCTCTTTTCAAAGTTGGCCTTCATCAGCAAAAGCTCGGCGGAAGCCTGCTCGGCCTGTTTCCTGAAGGTGATCCGCTCCTTATTCGCTTCGATCCATTCGAGCTTCAAGCGGCCGTGCTCTTCGATAAGTTCCTGGTGGGCCTCGGCAAGCTTTTGGAAGCGCGTCATCGCCTCCAAGGAATTTAGACAGCCCTACAAAAATCAGAGAAGGTCTTTTTTAGGGCCAGTATCTAGAAAGTCTGTAATCAGCGAAAAAAAATCAGAGCCGACTTACCAGTATCGAGTCATGAAAAGCGCCCATAAAAACGGCTGAGTCGCTTGCTTCGCCTAGCTTCGCCATGTCCTTTTTCTGAAGGACGCTCTTCATAACGCCAAACGCAACCTCGGGCTGGTCGATCATAGAATCCGCTGTCGTCATAGGACGGCCGAGAATGTCCGGAGTAATGGTCACAGCCTCGCTGACCTCGTCCTTTGCGCCTTTGCCTTTTTGCTTCTTGGGCGCTGGAGTTGGAGCAACATCAGGCCTCCTCTTTCTTTGTTGCCGAGTCTCCGGCCTCTGTTGCATGGGTGGGGCCTCCTCCACGGGAGCTACCACCAGCTTGGCTGGAGGAGTTTCGGCAGGAGTGGGTGTGGCCGACCTCAGCGGCTGTCCCGCCAGAGCAAACATTCTTTCCTTCAGACTCATGCTGTCCATCTCGTTGGGTGATGGGCTCGAATCACTTGTTTCGGTGGGAATCTCAACTCGGCGGTTGGGCACAGTGTATGGTGACGATGTAGACGCCGAGCTATGTGATTTGGCTCGCTCTTCTTGTCGATCTTTGACAGGTGATGCGGATGGAGGAGCAACTGCGACTGTCACGCTTGCAGGGATGCGCGCCCTCTCGATCGCTGTTCCAGTAGGGATTTCCTCGAAGTCCCCTTCGGCGCCTTCGTCCGCTAGTCTTGCAAGCACACTCTGAGGGACACCCGTCTCGGCAGTGAAAGTTGAGTATCGCAGTGGGTAGGAGAGCAAGATGTGTGCGGTCCGGGCTATGTATCTCAGTCGACCTTCGCCGACGTAGTCCAGGACCTTGTTGAGATCGTCAGAATTGACTAACCAGTCGCGAGCCTTCGACCGCTTCCCCGTGACTGCAAAATTTTGAAAGTCAGTTGTTTATGCACACAAGAATTTAAAATGATACACAGTATGAGAAGATCGGCATCAAACCTAGTTCAACGGGCTTCCTAGGGCACCGAATTGCCGGTCTATCCTTCTCGGGAACATTGCCGAACTCCCATGGACCAGTTACCCAAACCCTTACATCATCAACGCCCTTCCCTGAGGAAGGCAGACACTTCACTAACTCTAAAGACTTCTTTACTACCCGGAGGTAAACCTTGTAACTACCTTCGACTTTACAAAGGGTGTAACAGTAGTCCAGTTCGGCAAGGCCTAGGTTCACCCCCAGGCGCCGATTTATTTCAAGCATACCAAAAAAGATCCTATACACGTTTGACGCTAACTGGGAAGGTGACACATTACTTTTTACTATGAACTTATGGAGAAGAGGGTGGAGGGGAAACCTGAGCCCCCCTTCGACGATGGCGATGACCGGGAATGGCACTCCCTTTTCGGTCTCGCCCATACGGAAGTCATCAGGGTCGACCAGCTCTAAGCCGATCTCGTCTGGGATTTCGAACCTGGCCCTGAACGAAGCAAGGGCCGACGGACCATCTAACATTTTACGAAGACGGGATGCCATCGGGGGGCAATCGTCAACACACAGAAAATACAGTGAGGAGCGAAAGAGTTGCGGGCTCGAAGGACACTTACAGTGTTGGGTGCCAGAACAGCCGACGCACTCGTGACTCAAGAGGCAGGGAAGGAAAAAAGAGCAAGTGTCTTCCCAAACTGATGAGGGCGTCGCTCTTTTATACACGCCAGAGCCGTCGGTTCATACGCGGGAAAACAGCGTTAATCATGATGCTCTGCCGAAGCGTCATGTCGGCTGTCGATTCGATAACACCTCATCAATAAATTTTTTAAAATCCCCGCCGTTTGTGCAGTTAGGTGACTGTTACAACCCTTGGCCGTTTCGGAAGCCGAATCGACACAAGGGCTGGGGGGCAATTGTGGGGAAATAACCCCCGGCCCAACCCAATGGGTGAGGCCCAATCTGCTCGAATTAAAGTTGGGGCTGCCTGGGGGCCCAAATCAGTTATGAGGGAAGGCCAGCTCAAACTGCCGACCTCCTCCCAGCGTAGCCCAGACAGCGAACAGTTTGCCCAAACCGCTAGCGGTCTTTGAGCATTAAATGCGGAGTTGACTTGCATTAAATGCACGAGCGGCTGCCCACACAAACGTCGACGTGCACGTCCGGTCAGCCGGAATCCTCCACGACGGTGCGCCAGACCCTACAGGTAGCCAGGCGGCGTCAATGATGATGCCTAACCAGCAGACCATGAGAGCCTGCTGATAGGCCAAGACAAAACACACTCCCTGAAGGACTCTATAAAGACCCGAGGAATCGAGAGCCAGGTATGGAGAGTTAACCCCTGACATACACAACTTTCATTCATCCTTCTCGATTAAGCTTGCTAACTTAATCTTCGGAGTGTGATCGGCCCACCTAGGGTCGACCCATTCTAACCCCCTTGTCTTGCAGGAAGAAGTTTGGACTCATCCATTTGGAGCTTGAGAGTTCGGCCCAGCCTTCCCGAAAAATCCCACCTACACAAACTATGTAAATTTTATATATTACACGAATGATAACTAACTATAATAAAATGTGAGAAACGATCGAACATGATACCTTATGTTTATCATGAGGACAAACCGTTGGACCACCCTTACGTGACAAAACTAAGTCTAAATTGAGAACCAAATTTCAGTCCACACTAATTTCTAAGTTTCGTGGTCAAAATAAAGAGCTGATCTCCATATAAATCATGGAGGACATTGGTTGAAACAACATATAATAAAATGTAATTACTCCTAAAGTTTAGCATATTTGAATAACAGTTGTTACGATTCTTGTCTTTTTGGCATATTAGAAGTGGGGGACACACTTGTGTGCCCATAACTTTTACTAATCTCACTATCGTACCAAATTAGACAAATATTTACTATTCTATCCTCAACCTAATAAAGTAGTTCACTTTCTTATCCTTAAAGTTAATTGTATAAAGACATGATGGACACTTATTTGTTTGACCATTTAGGGCGATTTGAGAATACTTTATAATTTTACAGGCCTCACCAAAGTGCCTTGTTACCTTTATATAATATAGTATAGATGGCATAGGTAAATCCAACCTCAAATTCTGTGGAATTGAAAGTTAAAACCACCACTTCAAATTTCTTTTGGACCTCCAAGAGCACAAGTGTGAACAAAAGAAAAGCATGTGATTCAGCTTACTTGAGAAAATTAGGTGTCAACAATGTATCTATGACTTGGCTCACCACTTGTGGCCACCTTTTTGGAACAAAGAAAAGAGGCTGCAAACTCGGATCATGTTTCAACTTGAAGTGTCACCTAGTTTTTCTTTCTACACCTGGTTTTCTTTTCTTTTCTTTTTCGTTTTTTTCTCATACATTGTTATTCAGACATTTAATTTGGTATGATGCAGAATTGAGCACTCCCTGTTAAACTCTTTGCCAGATACTTGGATCACCAATTATGAGAAAACTTGCCAAAATTCCCGACCTGTCCAGTGTTCAGTCCCCTCTTTCCATCGTAAATCTGATGGCACAGTTGAAATCTCTTAAACTCCATAAATAAGGATCATAATTTTAAAAGGCACTAGGAAGCAGAAAATGCATTTTCACTGCCCTGAAAGTATGAATCTAAGGGAATGCAAATGGAAGAAATACCTCTGCAGTGCTCACATCCACAAACTATTCCTTAATTCTTCTTATGCCCTGAAGAGAACCCCCTGGAGTATCAATCATATAAGTCTGCATTTGTGCAGACGCGCATGCAAAACACTCAAACCATCCACCCCCGGGAGAGAAAGAAAGTAGTAACAAAAAATGCAAAGTGCTTAATCATCATCCTTCAATTAAAGCATGCACTCGGCACAGAATAATCCAAACATCCACCTGTGCACATGAGCAATCACAGCACAGTAGGAAAAATTGCAGAATTCTTGACCCTCATTCCTCAATTAATTAGATTATCCATCAAAAGTAAGTTTTTTGCTCGACATAACATGTTTCAGTCATGGTTAAATTCAAGAAACAGGAAAATCTCAATGTAACAGCTCAGCATGGGAGACAGTAGGTGAAAACGGATTTCTTGACCTCCTAGCTTACTATTCTCCAGGGGCTGAGACACCTTGCTTGAGCCTCTCCTTTTTCATCTTCTTCTTGGATACAGGCTTCTTCTTCCTTGGTGGTAAAGTCTTCTGAGCATACAAGTAGAGAACATAGTTGCCAACCAAGAAGATCAAAAGTAGGCCCCCAACAAGAAGCAGGACTATCAACCCCGGGTTGAATCCTTTCACGTTGGCATCCTTGACCATATTTCCCTGCTTATTGATACAGCAGTCTTAAGCACCTCAACTAATCAACAAAAAGAAAAGAAATATGTGAAACTTAGAAAAACTAAACACATAGAAATCAGTGGATTATACAATCTATGGTAACAGATCCCAATGTGTTTTTACACAATTGAAAAATCTGATGGATCGGTGAGACATTTTACATAATCAAAATAAACCAGTATAACCATGGACAGTTAGGCACTTCAACCATTTTTTAATTTGTTCTTTTAGTTTCTGATGAGTTCATCTTCTCCACTGCATGCATAGTTAAGATGGTAATAGTACATTTATACAAAGCCCCAAAAGGATTGGCACAGGAACCCAATCCCCTCTCCAGAACTGGATCCCTAACCACCCTACTGCATTAAAAAAAAAATTCTTACCACCCAACTAACTTACAGAAGTTCAGTGCATCATATGGGTACAGATGAACTACATTCAAGTTTCAAGCTTTACAAATTTCTCAGTTTCTCGCTTGCAGCAATCTTAGAGACACAATTTTTTATAGCACACAGCCACTTTAGTGTCTTGAGGCCAACAATCCCCTCATCTATTATAGTCTAACAGTATAGCTTCATTCACTGATGTGCAGGTCTAGACACGCAAAATTTGGCCAATTAAAAATAGCCACGTGTCCTATAAAGCTTTAAATCTTGACAAATTAAATATTGCCACGTGTCTTGTGGGACTTCATCAAAACCTGCAAGATTGAGCAAATCATATGCCGCCACGTCTCACAATGATCCAGTTTTCAAGTGATCAGTTTTAAACTAATCAAATTGTATGACTTGTTACATGAGACCCAAAGAAAGACAACAAATATTTCTTTCAATTAAAATTGGACAGGTGTCCATAAATATCTTTATTGATTATCATATCTTTTAAATTAAAAAAAAGATAATTATCATAAGGCTATTAAAGATATTTATGATTCTCTCAAGCCTCAACCCTCAACCATAAATAGTGGGTAACCCTTCAAAGAGAAACACACACAACATAAGATTTTTGCCTACAACAAGTAAGAGAAACTTTGCAGATCAAGTATCAAGAGCCCTGAAGAATTTTTTCATTCAATCACACAAATTGGAGAAGAACCCACCGTTTGATTCGGGATCAAGCTTGAAGTCCTCGAATCAAAATTCTTGAAGAGAATTCAAAGGAACAATTCTTTATTCACAAATCAAGCAAGGTAGAAAAACTCCATCATATTGAAGTTTCTAAACCCCGAAGAACTTCTCGTTCAAGCCTTCGATCTCAAGACAATTGTTCATGACAAAACCTCATAAATTTTTATCATGCTTAAAGCTCAAGAATTCAAATTGAAGAGTTTGTTGCAAAGCTTACAAATAATTATCTTCTTCTACTAAATCGAATGAGATATCCAGATTGATTTGGGAACAAGCTGTCAAGCCCTCAAGTCAACACAAATTTATTATCTTCTTCTACCATATTGAAGGAGATATCCAGATTGATTTGGGAACAAGCTATCAAGCCCTCAAGTCAAGTCTCAATAAATTTTCTTTACTAAATTGAAGAGTACATTGATTTGGGAATGAGTTGTCAAGCCCTCAAGCCGACACAAATTTATTATCTTGTTCTACCAAATTGAAGAATATACAAGACCTCTACATCCGATTCGAGAATAAGCTGTCAAGCCCTCGAGTCAACATCATTGACGAGAAGAATCAAATGATCAATTCTTTTATTCAAAATATTCCAGAGATTGTACCTATTTTCTTTTAAATCAATAAATTGAATTGTTACTCAATTTTTCTGTCTACTCATTTCTACAAACATAGAAATTTGTGTATACAGCAAGGACTGAGAGATGGAATTACAATTGCTTAGTAGAGGGCCATGACCACCCTAGTTTGACAAGAAAAAAACGTAATATGCTGACCTTCTCTCTAGTTGGGTGTAAAACTTTAATGTTTTGGTGCCCAGCCACCACCCCTGCCCCCCGAAAAAAGATGGAGTCCCACTATTTTAGCAAAAATCCCTTAAATACATGGCTCCCCCCTCATGAACAATCTGAGATATCAGCTGCAATCTGTATGACACTTCTCTTGGCAACAAGGAGAAAGTTGGACAACTGTCCATGTGACACCTATGTTAAGAACAGTTTGGATACTTACGAATTAATAATCATTTACTTCAAAATTAAATAGAAAGTTAGAGGGCAGCCTGTAAAGCCCACCATCAGAGCAACTACTGATGGAGGAAGAAGTTTTAAAGTAGCTATGTAACCCCTACTATAGAGGTACATCAACAAGACCTTGAGTTAGTGAAACTCTTAAGTTGGCATTCCCATTAACCTACAACTATGCTAAATCTACGTTCCAGGTTAACATATGACTTTTGGAACGCAACATAGGTATTGTATCAGATTTAGCATCTTCAAAAAGTTAGAACTTGAGGATAAAAAGGCTTATGAAGACATTGTTGATTTTCCATTCAAGGAAGTCAACATTATACAATCCGAATTAAGTCTTCTTGAGTTGAGTTGAGTTGAGAATTCTACCATGTTACGTCATATGGACTGCACCATGTATCATCACCAAGGGCTAATTATACAATATGTTAAGCTCCTCTCTTTGCCCTCTTGCACACTTATTTTCTCCCCTTCCTTTCTTGTTTTCGTTCTTCACTAATTCTAGAACTCTCAAATCTTCTAAGCTATATACTGTTAGGTGCTTAAAGTTGGCAAAGATTGCCCCACATATAAGTTAAATCAAGTGTAACCAAGGAGAAAGAATAAAAAAAAAATGCATGTAAAACAATATCAAGATCTTAGAGCATCATTTGATAAGTTTAAAGATTATGAACAACAATGATTTGCGGTCACTCATAAAATCAAGTGAAAAATGGTTTTAATAATTTGACGATTCTTTCACCATAGAATTGGATGGAAAATACAGAAATGGTGTCAATCACTAAAAAGAAAAGAGATTCCAAAAATATAAATATTCTATAGAAATAGCATGTCCCAGCAGAAACCCATTGCCAGAAATTGGCAATTCAGTCCCACAAACAAGTTCACAGGTGAAACAAATCAATAATAAATCTAATAACATTGATATTTGAATTTTAGAGAGAGAAGAACAGGGAATCATTTTAGGCCCCATTATGCACAAGATTCATGCATGCTGTCTCGAAGCCCTATTAGATGTACATCAATCACTTCAATTAACCACAAACACAACACATACTTATAGATGTGCATATTGCTATATAATTACTTCAATTAGAAAATAAATAATTTAGGAATTTCATAGATCTTTAGGGAGCACACCGTGCGCCGAGACGACGGAGGGGAATGGTCAGCGAATTCGTAGTCGTAGTCCATCGCAAACAACAATCCAGCTCTCACCTTCTCCCTTCGATTCCAACTGCAAAACACACCCTTGAGAGCGAGAGATTGGACAGCGACCGAAAATTTGAGAAAAAATTAACAGCTAAATAGCTAAGATCTATGAGCATGAGCTGAGATCGAAAATTTTACCTCTTTGGTTTGGGAAGGTTTAAAGATGAGATGAACGACGAGCAATACATATAAAATGCATGCGTATGTACGTATAGGAGACTGTTGGACCAGGGGTGGCAACGGACCCACTTGACCTGCCCATTATTTATATAGGGCTTGTAATTTTTTATAAACCCAGCTAATTTAATCTCCGCGGTTGAAAATTGTGTTTAGCATAAAAAATATATAAAATAATATATTTTAATATATTTATGTATTTAATTTTTATATTATTTAAATTATTTTTGAAAAAAAATATATTGTTAAGTTAAATGTGAAAATTTAAAAATTATAATTTTTATTTTAAATGAGCTTGGATATAATTTTAGACGGCCCAATCAGACGAAGCTCCACCCTTAAATAGACCCCACTTCAAAACACGATGTTACGTCATATGGTGAGCTTTTGGCTTGTTGAATGTTTGAAAGAAAAGCGTTGGGGTTCCTTTGGTTAAGCTAACTTATTGTAAAAGCAGCTGTTTATCAGATTGTTTCGAACCTTTCTTAACATGTCCAAAAAGCTAAAACTATTTATAATAGAAAGTTTGAAAACATTCTTGGTTTTTATTGTCATATAAAAATAATTTTTAAAAACTCATGAAACAAAAAAACAATTCTAAAAATAGTTTATCAAACAAATTTTCCATATCAATTTTTATTTTTCAATTTTTGAAAGCGAAACCAAATGCTTTGTCAACTTTTATACACGAGGTTATTTGTAAAACAACTAGCCGTTCCGACATTTTATGCTGAAATTAACATCCAAAATAAGTTGTGTCGTATTTGATATCCAATAGAGCTGAAAAGCAGCTTATCCGACAATAAATGTTAAATTAATTTACTTTTCCCTATTTTTTACTACAAGAAATTAATTATAAATATTAAAAAATTTAGCACACAAAACACAATTGTACCAATTAGTAATAAGAACTTCATATATGGTAATATATATAGGAGACAACATTATTAACATGGAATATTATAATAATACATAATTAATATGGTTAGAAATTTAGGGTTAACAATTAATATATTATTAACGTATATATCAATAACACATTATTAAAAAATTATTCTGTTGAAGAAAATAAAATTTTGCAGACCTGGAAATGAAGCAGCAGAATGCAATCTTCTGGACTCCAGTAATTGCAAGACTACAACAAATCCTTCAAAATATCATGACAAAAGTCATTCCTCCTCAAACCCTAACTTAATGAGAATTTCCAGCCAAGAGAACTTTTCAGCAAAACTAATCAACAAGGTTACTATACATGCAATGCCATTGGATGAATCACATCTAACCCAGGTGAAAGAAAGCTCAAAAAGGCTTCAGAAATACAAGATGGAATCATCACATTGGAAGAACAAAATTTTTGCTTTTTTTTGTCTGCAAGCTTCACCTAAAATTTAAGTCAAAACTACCGGAAGAGCAAACCCAAGTCAATCATTGGTCTTTGATTTAGTAAACATGCTAAATAAAATAAATGGTAAATAGGACTTGTAAATCGAGGAAAGTCCCTCCTGGCCCAGCAGTGCTGCACAGGGATTATGCCATGTAGAGATGCTGACACTGATTCAAGTCCTTCATTGCTTAATTCAGGGTTAACCGTAATACACCTTACAAGTTTCTCAGTCTTCAGTTTCCGGATCAAGAACAGGAAGAAGGCCAAAGGCCGAAGAACCAATAGGCATGCCCCGAACAATCCCTCCAAATGAAATCTTAATCCTGTGGCACAAAAGCAGAGTAGAGTCCCACAGCGCTGTTCGTCCCTGAAATAAAGAACAATAATGTTGTTAAAAACCCAGCAATATATCAACACACAATGTTGGGCATACATCTATGGACGCATCAAATACTAACGTGACGAGAGGGCTCCGAATACACTCAAGAGATTTAATTCGAGGATAAACTCATTAACTTGTGAAGGCATGTACCACCTTTATTTTCTTCTTCCTTTTTTTTTTTTTTTTTAATTTTATCTTGCTGAGCTTGTATACGTATTTACACCAAAGTACTGTATCAATAATAAGACAGCCAAGTACAATAATATTTAAGTAGGTAATCAAAACAAAATGACTGTTATCATCATAGTTAACTAAACCTGATCCTTGATGTTTGAGATCAGTTGCATTCTTATTCTTCATTAAAGCTTCATTTTGTGATACTTTTCTAACTTTTCCCTCTTTAGTCATGCCACAACTACGCATCTGCTCAAACATTATCATACCAGTTCTGCTCAATGTTACCCCCCCACCCCACCCCACTTCAGTTGGTATATGTAAATCAGTGAGTCGCATGAACCTCCTGAAACCAAAATCTTTAAATGCCACCCACCTTCATTTCTACAGGTAACAGCTCACTGTCTACTTTCTCCTTGTGCAAAAAGTGACCCAAATTCACAGGAATTGCTTGGATAGAGATACCTCTTGCTTATTAAGACTCAAATTCCCCTCTCAACCCAGGCAAGTGATAATGTACTCACATGCACAGCCACCAAAAATCATGCACGCCTTTATTCTATATCTCAATCCACCCAAGGCACCTAATAACAAGGTTTTTAAATTCTGTCCAAGATTCCACATACCCAAGTAGTTTTCTTGTGTTGTAACTACCCCACAATTTGCTATGTTGGGAATCTATTACTTTTTAACTAAATCCTCACAGAAAACAGGCTAACATTTGACTGTTCAAACAATTGCAAACTGAATTTTAAAATGAAGTTGACTTCATAGCAAGATATATGTATGCTTGCTAAGACTTGGTATACCAAACATTTGATGAAATCAACATGAAAGTAACGATCCCTATATTATCTTAGTAGTAATATTCAAGCAACATGACAAAACAACATAGGGTAGCATTTCCCTTATTTTTTACTTGCCTGAAGAGAGAATTGTGGCTTCTTATCCCAGTATAAGGCAAAGATTGGCGGACTTTGCCTTCCAACAGCCAATATACATGCTCCTGGATGAAGCACAGAGGGGACACCAGATATGACAGCCACATACTTTTCAGGAAATCTTTCCTTTGGAGGCAGAACACCCAAAAATAAAGGATTTTTGCTAGACTGTGCTCCAGCATAAGATGTAGGATCCACGTGTAGCATCCACTTTGGATGTTCCAGGAACGCACAAAAGAGATATAAGAGCAAGTGAGAATCTGTGGGAAGCTCAAGTGTCCACTTCTTGTTCACTTTGTCATAAACCTCCCCACTCCCTAGGTACTCATAGTTCTTCAAGCAGGTTCCTTCAGCAAGATCTATAAGATTTGACAAGTGGAATAAGCATAATCAACTTCAGATGATTATGGGAGATCCAAAACATGCAATAAGCATAAAAGAAGTCAGAAATATAACTACCCCGGATCCTTTGTACTGTATAATCTGCCCGGACACTGCTATGTGGCAGCAGACCTTTAGCCCACTCTCCTTTCATCAAGGCATGAAGCCTGTGGTGTTCAGTGATGGCATCGATGCACTCCTGTATAATAGACCTCATAGAGTTCTGTTGTGGGGACTGTTGTAGGTAGCCTAAATGCAACTTTGCTGCAAATAACAAGCATGTCCATATGAAACCCTCAAAAAAAGTACATAAGCAACAATTCTTGAGCAAACATGATGACAAAAAATGATAGCGTAACTTACGCATAGTAGCATCAAGAGCTTGCACAAGAGTAGCGCGTAATTGATGAAGTAGACTATCTTCATCAGGAGCAAATGCTGGCTGCCAGTCATTAGGCCTCTCAATTGGAGAAACGGTAACAGGAGTTCCTGAAGTTGGTGAAGCATTTCCCACTTGATTGATTGTGATTGAGATACCAAGTTTAGCAGCTGCTTCCGTTACCTATAAGCATGGGATACTTTGAATAAATAGGCATGAAAAAAATTAAAATTATGCAGAGAAATCGCAATTATGATCACATCCTAGACTTTATCTTCAAGTCCAGATTCGCATTAAGGTGAACATGTTGCAAAGTCAATCAACTGTGACAAGTTCATTCACCAAGAAACCTCTGTAATTATCAAAACTTCTCTAGATGTTCAAAGAAGTTTGAACTAATGCCAAACTTGGTCATAGATGGCCCAATCTCATTGCACGAAATCCAAAGGTCCCTGAATTCCACAAGTGTCATACGCGCATTGGTAATGGTTACCTACTAAACTAATGTAGTTCCCAAATCAGGTTTAGTAGCTAGTGTCCCTAATCAAATGACTTGAAACACTTCTCATGAGAAGCATTATTAGATTGGCTACTTACCCACTTACTCCTAGTCTAGTCTATAATCAAACTCAGCAAGCCTTAATCCTAATTAATTTGTTTTCTGCAATTGGGTCCATTAAAAATTGTATCCTTCAGTCCGGCAATTTTATCCTTTCTCACCTCCTTAACCCAAGTCCATCTCAGCCTACCCTTTGTCTTTCAGCACCCTCCACCTAGGTGAAATCACTCCTTAAAAGCACGTTAGTTAGACAACGTTGCTCATGGCCATACCATCTCAAACAACTCCCCACTTTTTATATCAATTGGTATAAGTTCATTTCCCTGAGGGCTCTCCCAAACTATTTACTCTATAGATCTGATAAAGACTGGCCTCTTTTCCTCCACACACCCCGCCCCGCCCCCGCCCCCTTCCTTTTCATTAAGTCTTTATTGTACAAAAAATTGAAAAATTGAAGTTTCTCACTTTTGTGCATTACCTTCTGCTATGATCCATGAAATAAATCCATCAGTATGTAAGATGAAAATGTATGCATTAGGTCAAACAATAAGGGGTGCCATTGGAAACAGGTGTCAATCCGTTGATTGCATCTCCTATAAGTGCAATTTCAAAGAGGCCAATCGCAATAGAATGTAGTAAGCAAAAAATTCTTATATAACAATATATGCTTCAGTTATTTTCCCCTTTTTGTAAACAACTTCTCTCAACTCTAATTTCAACACTATATCTAGCCAAAATACCAAAGATGTATTTCCACAAATTTCACCATTCCAGGTTACACCTTTTTCTTGTTGTTGATAAGTACGCAATTCCAAGCTAACCAGATAACTGTAGGGGGACTACCAAATCCAACATTGGTACTCCACATAATTATTGAGCACAATGTCATCAATACAAATTTTCATTAAACGCAGGGTGGACATAATACTTGGTAATTGAACATGTACATAGTATAAAATCTGTAGCCGAACGTTCGGAAGATAATGAGGAGTGTTGACAACAATATAACGGTATAATGGCACACCTGCATGTGACTGGTTTCAATCTTGTTTAGAAGAGGATGTAGCAGAACTGAAGAAAACCACTGCCTGAGGCGATCACGCCACTGCTCAATCTGAGGATAGATGCCCAGATGCACAAAAGCTTCAATTGACTCTTCCATGGACATGGGTGGAGGAAGGTCCCCTTCCCCTTTCTTGGGAGGAGTGCTGAACTTCTGGGAACCAGGAGACATCCTGACAGGCCTCAATGGTGTACTTCTTGTAGCTCCAGAAGTGTTAGCTGAACTGGCAATTGTATTGGGACTGGCCCTACCAAACCCACTTATGGTAGGAGGTGGAGTTGCCAACTTGCCAGCTGATTGAGAAATTTTCTCACCAACATCGGCCAAAAACTGTTCAAGGTCTTCTTCTGTTGTTATCTCCTTAGTAGAGGAAGCTATCTTATTCGACCAAGGGGCGGCAACCAATTGATCAAAACCTGGTGAATTCTGAGCAGAAGGTAATTGTGAAGCTGCTGCAGGGACAAGATATAAAGGAGATGGAGAACCCGATGATTTGGATGGGGTGCCGAAAGAATGGGTCTTATTCCCACTACTGGTGTTTGACTTGCCGCTGCCAGGTTGAGATGAACGACTGGAACTGGTGACTGGCTGATGGAGTGGGACAAGGACATCTGCAGAAGATGCTGAATTGAATTTGGTTTTAGGAGGTTTCTTTGAAGGTTCTGTTACAGCCTTCTCAACCTTTGTCCTTATACCTAAAAGCCCTAGTTGTCGGTTTGTAAGAAGTGATTGCCCCATTGCTTTAGAGGGAGATATAACAGCTGTGCCTGAGGCATTTCTTGCTCTCCATAGGGAAATGGCTTTGATAAGGGCAAGCATAGCTCCAATAAAAACTGAACCCACAATAGCCTGTATTGCTTTGGCAAATAAATCTGAAGAGAAGTTATAAGACAGTCAACAATTAAAAAAACCCACAATCAGATGGAGGGAGTTAAGACCAATCAATGAGGAGCCAATCGAAATTGGGTTACTTACAAGCAGCATTGTTGGAAAGATATCTAAGTTTCAAGCTGTCAGTAATCCCATTTTCCCTTCAAAAGATTCACAATAAATTACTCCATTAGCCGCATAGAGAAAACAATAAGCCACAACCTACAAATCATAAAGAAAAAATAATCTTCAAATTTCAAATTTTCAGTTTGGTTGCTAGCATGGAGAAGATATTGAAAAGAGAACAAGATCAACCTAAAATCTCTGTTCTTTCAGAGTTACAACCCAAAAGATTGAATTTGGCTTAATCACGGGCCATGGCTATTTAAGAGTCTCAGAATAAATTTTGGTTGCAACCTCCACCTCGAAAATACTCAGTTCGCGGAAACATTTGAGTCGAATATAAAAGTAAAGAGTTACTGCTGTCACAAAGAAGCTATTTTGAATCATATAAGAATTTTATTTCTCCCTTCATTCTCATTCCTTTGAAAATCCAACCGACATGACACCTAAAAGCATTTCAAACATATCCGAAGGATCTACAAAGAACTTCCCACGAACAACTTGACTTAAACTGACTTGAATTAAACTGAGAAGTTGCAGAAACTCCATGCAATCCTTAGTTCCTCAAACCGAGATACAATATACATCAGCGTGTGTGCAATAAAATTGTAATCTACTCAATTAACGCGAGACTCAGAGTCGTATGAATGAAGTACAGAAGTTAATTTCTCCTAACAAGCAAACAACGCTTACTTTAACATAATACATACATATACATATTTATACGCATGAACACGCAACGTAGCAATTCAATTCGTTTGCTTTCAATGCGAATGGCCCAAAATAGTAAGAGCCCTAGCTTCTCACAGTCGTATATGCATAATGGCACACACATACATACATAGGCATATACAACTGTATTCTTTATGTTGTACCTGGAAATGATGCTGAGGAGAGCAAAGGCGGATGCGGTGGAGAGAGAGAGAATGTAGAGGAATGTGGACTTAGAGGGGCGGAGGCTGTTTGTGGTCAAGGCGGCGGAGAGGGCTGGGTTCTGGTAAACCGCGAACTTATAGGGCTTCGGCGGGGGTGATCCCTTGTCTCTTCTTCCTCCTCCGGCGTCCATGGCTGAAAAATTAGGGTTTCGTTCGATCAGACTGGGAGTGCAAGCGTCTCTTCCACCATGGAGGAAGCTGTCACTAAAGACTCACACTGCTGCTGCTTTTGAAACGACTTGTGAGTACCCTTGAACAAAAGAATTGAAAAGCCGAGAATCAAATTGATTCGACCAGTACATGTATCGATCTGGTTCTGGGCTGTCGGTTTGGTCCGGTTTGGTTCGGTTCAAAATTTTAAAATAACTAAATTGATAATTAATTATTCTATTTATATATCATTATATTGTGTATTTTTTTTTAAATATTTTAAAAATTGAGCCTAGAAAATTGAGCCTTCTTTTTAAAATATTTAATTAAATTAATAAAATTTTACATAAAATTAGAGATTTGACCTATGCACATAGAGGAAAATAGTTTAGTAGTTATGTAGTTGAGTATTCGTTAGTAATCTCTATTAAATGATGACTCGTGGTATGTAAATACATCAGTAACCTAAAATTGTAATGCATGAGAAGATTTTTAAAACTACATCCTATCAAATTTTGTCATTTAATATATTTCTTTTAAAAATTTCTCCACTACACTATAAATTTAGACTACATCCTGTCAGATTTTTATGACTACATCCTAACATATAGCAATTACTATCAAGTATTCACAGTATATAATTACTAGACTTTTTTTTATGATAAATTGGCCCATGGGTCACCAAGGCCCTAATTCCCTTGGGCTGGTTTGGCCTTGGTTTATTAGCTCGGCCAACAACCTAACGTCTTGACTCGGCCCAAGTTCAAAATGAAAGAAAAAACCAGTAAGAAACTTAGTTTATTAGAAAAACATGCAGAAACAATGAAGTTAATAAACAAATAAAAAAACTCCATGTCCTCTTCCTTAGCAGTCCCTTTGGGCCCCCGGCTAGGCCTGGGTTTAAGGTTTGGTTGGGTTATCCCAAACTTGAAATTGGGCCGGGCTGAGGGCAAGCAGGCCCAATTCATAAGTTGAGGAGGATGGTAGCATTGGTGTTGTTCTTTTATACAATTTGGAACCAAATCCATTTAG